>JADNYV010000002.1:676342-1352685 GCA_015501055.1 Mucidula mucida
TGGGTCACCCGTTTCCTAACATTTGTTCTTGCCTTATGTCCGTGCGCCACATACAGGGCGCATGGCCTCACTGCAACGAAGAACATGAAGCTTGATACATACGCGGAATGTTTCGCGGAACACGGCTATGCCTGTCTAGTGTTTGATTACAGACGCTGGGGCGACTCTGGCACGTCCATTTCACCGGAATTCAAGCCCATTTGTATAGATTATTGTTTTTACAGACGGAAGCCCTCGTTACGCACTGAACATCAAGGAACAGCATGGAGACTACCGAACTGTCGTGGACTTTGCTCGCGCCCAAGAGGCATTTGACTCTCAGAGAGTAGTGCTCTGGGGGACGAGCTATGCGGGTAATGACCAGCGCCACTTTGCTGTCGAGTACTCATGACTATCTAGGTGGCCATGCATTGACCCTGGCGCCAAGTTTGAACCCAATAGCTGTTGTCACTCAATGTGCCTACACCGGAGTCGCGCCGCGTCCGCCCTTAAGCACCTTCCTCAAGCTTGGCCTCGCTGGCATCTGGGATACGTTGAGACAGGGAATAGGCCTTGCTCCGTTCTATATACAGGCGGCCTCGGAACCAGGCTCTGTAGGCGTACTTGTGGGGCATGAGACTGTCAAAGGCATGCAAGCGCTTTGTCGCGATTCAAGGTAAGTATTTCTCCTGCAGTCATTGACGGCGTTCTTTACATCCTTCTGAAGCGACTGGGGAAACAAGGTAACATTCGTCTTCCTCTTACCCAACGGGAAATGGTGACATCCATCAATCAGTTGACAGGCTCTTCCGTTTTCCAGCTCAGAGGATACAAACCAGTTCGCATCGCCGCTGAGATCAAATGTCCAGTTTTGTTGGTGGTGCCCGAAGATGACAAGGTCTGTCTCCCTCAGGGTGCAATGGATGTTGCTGCGAAAGCACCGTTATGCGAACTGGTGACAACAGAAGGTAGGTGATAAGTTGCGCTTTCTGGCCAATCTTCCGACGGGTTTTCAAGGCGGTCATATGGATGTCTATCCGGATGGAAAGGTTTTCCAATTGTCGTTGAACTCCCAGCTTATGTTTCTGAGCAAACATGTACCTGTATTACAAATCTAGTATACATTGTTCGGTAGCCTATGAAAGCTGCATGCCTCGCTTGACTCGAGTAGATGAGTCTCGTCGCTGACTTCCCTCAAGAAAACAGAGTGCATTTGTATGGGGAGAACGTCGAGTCGTGGAAGAGCATCTTGTGCATGTTACCGAGCCTCGAATTGAACCACTGCAAAAGTCGTTAGATAGCCAGTCCATGATTGAAAGGCCGACGTGACACGCACTTCGCTTCGTCCGCTTCTTGTACATGATACGATGCCCACATTCTCTGCATCGAATAGGTTCACGCGTTTTTATTTCGTTTTTGGCGCCACAGTCTGTGATGAATGTAAGCCGATGCAGGGACCGATTTCGGAAGAGCGCACCAGCACAGAGATACTCCATATCCGGCTTCTGTCCATACATGCCACCAAACTGGCCGCCCTGATTGGGCGCATTAGCGTTCTGGTTGGACTGGTCCATGGTCGAAAGCAGAGTCTTAATTTGGAAGGCAGCTATTCAGATCCCGATTTGGATGACTCAACGCCAACATGTCACACAAACCACAACTTTCGTGGAAATAATCAATACAAAGAAAAAGCTATACTATATATCGCCATCATAGTCCATTATCATCTGGTCCGTAATACCTCCATCTCCAAATTCATCATCCTCATCCATGGCCGCGTCTTTCGTGGCCTGCTGTGCTTCAGGCATTTCGGCCTTTTGCTTCGCCTGAGCCTTCTCGACGTCTTCCAACGTCCACAGCGATATTCCTGTCTGATTCTCGTCCGGGTTTTGTGATATGGTTCGCATAAATAGTTTTGATAAGGTCAGTGCCATATCCGTCGACAGATTTGCTACCGTATCGGTGATGTACTGATTTATCCATCGCGGGAGCTTCGATCGTTTGTCGCTACGACCAAATCGCTAAGCAAAGCAGTCAGCCTCTGATCACATAAACTTGGGGACGAACTACCTTATCGGCGAATATCATTAAACCCCAATCAGTCTTTCCCCGCAGTACACGTCCAACACATTGAGCAGCATTGCGCATGGCGTCAAAGCCAGGAACTCTGATTCGCGTATCCGATATGCGTCTCTCAGGTATTCTAGGCGCGCCCGAAGTATTCTACTTTCAGTGTACTGGTATGGAACACTGTATTATTTCAGCGCGTTTGAAGGCATCTTTGATGGAGAAGACGTACCCAAACATAATGACAGCACGCCCGTAGTTATGATCAAAATCGATCCCCTCCGAGACTTTACCTCTGGCAACAGAAAGCAGAACGGCGCCTCGACCGTTATCGCACGCCTGAGAGGGCTGAGCGTCGTATAGCTGATCAACTGGCGAAACATACGCGACGATAATTTTCCAAGGCGATACTTGTCTCATTGGCGTCGGGGTCTCCACGAATATCAGTTTGTGCTTCCAGACTTCGTTTAGAATACCCTACAAGAAATCAGAAAACAGTCAAAGGCTTGCGACTTCCGTACCATGTCGTTCCATGCAGCTACGATTGACTCCATGTACAGATAACTCGGAAAGAAAGCGACGATCCCATCCGGAACAATCTTGCTGTACTCCACCAAAATACTCCCAAAGTTGCGAACAACGGCAGGATCGTTTCTAACCTCGAACCGAGAGCTGACGGCTACCTGATCACTCCCTCGCGTTATGACCTACGCATCTCTTGTGAGCAAAGTCAGTGAACGAAGTAAGAAGGACGCACCATAGGTAAGAACGCATTTCGCGTGAGCGTCATAGGATACGTTTCCTGAACAACGGGAGAAAACTGTAACATCTTTGGATACATGTCCAAAGGCGAGATAGTTCCAGATGTAATAACCACACTGCTAAAGTGTTCAAAGACAGGTTTGATGGCAAGGGATGGATCGAGACAGCTACAAGCAATATGAGACTCGGTAAGTAGTTGCAGTCAACTGACATACGTGAAGTGGAAGATAGGATTAGGAACTGTAGCATTGTCTGTTTCAAATGGTTCCAAAATGAGAAGAAACCCTGGGCGACACGCCGACGTTAGGCAGTTTTTTAGAGTGAGACAAGACATATAGACCTTTCTCGTATGTGGAAACAAGGGTTGCGAAAGAGGCCACTTTTTGTAAAGCCGAGTGTTCGTCCAAGCGACTGAGTTCTAATGTCCTAATCAGAGATTGTAATCTTTCCGCGCAGAATCTAGCATTAATCCAGTAAGCGAGCATGAAAGGTAAGGAGCATTGTTACCTCAGTGGCCGTCGTTCAATATAGGTGATATCCTTGAGATGCTGGAGAAACGATAGTGGTGTTTCTGCAACAACATGTAGAACCCGCATTCTGGTCTATACGTGTCACTTGAGCTCTGTCGCAACAGCCTAATGAATACCTGTAAATACCTTGAGATATTCCACGAAGCGCTTGAGAAACGCGATGAAGTGTTCAGCTTTTCTTATATTGCCAGGTATGGCTTCGTGAAGCAAGTCATCGGGCAGAACTGAGAGGAGAATCAATGTAATTGATGTAGTATTTTCAAGCGAACGCACCAGGACTAGTCATAAAGCCGTCATTATCGTCATCGGGAGGGGCATCCTCCTGAAGGCCTTCAACAAGTTTCGCATACTCGTCTTGCAGCTTGGCTGCATCAGTCGTTTTGATCCTGCAAACAGTCAGCTTCAGGCGACAAGAATAAGTGAACGAACTCTTCAATCTTGTCTCCAAGTTTTGTTATGCTTCGTGTGGCCGAGTCGAGCATAGGTCTTGTCAGATCAATGCTCAACGACTCGATGCAAACATTGTCTAGGAAGGGTCAGCTCGAGATCCCTTTGACGATAGTGAAGGCTACCGATGTTGTGGGCTTCGTCAAAAACAACAATGGCATCTTTTGACATTTCTTTGGAGACCTGCTCAGCAACTTTTGGGTCGAGAAGATAGTGGAACGAGTATATGACGATGTCAACAAATGGAAGCTGTGAACGGGTGTCAAGCAGACGCACAGAGCGCGGTGAAATGCAATTACCATTCTTCGGACAGTGAAATAAGGACAGGTTTTGTTTTCTCGTCCATATTGCAGTACGTCTTCTAGTGTATGGATTCCGGGAGGAATCAGGTTCCCGGGCTCGAGTTGACCTAGGTTCTAGATAATGCGGTTCAGGTAGACGTTCGGGCATTGATGCAGTGGCCACACCTCATGCCATTCACACAAGTTAACAGATCCCGGTTCCTCTCGTCCTTTCTTACAGACAGCGGAATTTGTGAGGTCACGACAACGCGCGTCGACGACTTTGCCTTTCTTTTCTTTGGATACCTGTATACTATTAGTGTTGAGCGACAGTGCTAATGCACAAGGCGCGCACCTCAGGATGAATACACAGATTCTTTCGACTAGTCAAGCCAATTCCAGTAAAGTTGCGTTCCTTCTGCTTCTCCAGCTCGGTTTCGGCGCATTCGATTCGATAGGCGATCAGTCGTTTGAGCTCAACAAGTGCCTTTTCAATTTCGGGAACAGTTCGCGAGCAATATACGAGCTTCCGTCGCGTCGGGTAGAACTGCGAAGTGTGAGCTAGTCATTGGAAGCAAATACACGATGAACGCACCTGTTGGTAAGACACGATCAAGGACAGCAAGGACACCGTCTTGCCCGTTCCCGAAGGCATTTCCAACACACAGTGACCCTAACATATTAGAGTTGGACTTGGTTGAAGGTGTGCGAGAAGCTCTACCATCGCGTCAAGTGTTTTCTTGAGATCGCACATGTACGCATATTGTTCTGCGAAGAATTGGCATTTCCTTCACAATTAGGCTCACGGCAACGCACCAGGGTATATTCGGTCATAAGGAAATATTATCTTTGCTTCAGTGAGTATACACGACGACTAACAGATCAAATTGGTCTTAACTGGAAGATTGTCAATGTAGAACTTCATAGAAGGAAAGGGTCGTGACGCGACTCGAATGTGACTTCAGACTCTTAACGGCTCCCTGTCGGCTCCGAGATCAAGCAAGCTTAAGCGCCAGCGTATATGCAAAATACTTCTAAGATGGGCAGATGATCCGTCCGTAAATTATCCCTGTATAGTGGTACGATGAAGTTGTACAAATGAGATAAAAGATGGGTGGTATGCGCGTAACTACTATGTACACTAAGCATCGGTAAGGCGAGTCAGTGAAATGGGTTAGATCATTAGATACTCTTGCAAAGAGTACAGTCGAAGGTTATCACATCGCGGAACAACGCAGCTGTAATCACGAGTCAGTTTTGAGGCTAAGAGGACAACACAGCACGTACGCAGAATGATGAGAGCTGCTAGGAAACTGATCACGATGAGGTAGGTAATCGAGTACTTGATGACCTGGAGAATGTGTTAGCCTTGTAACAACAACGAAAAAGAAATACTCCATACAATCCATCTGCGTTGTCTCTTCTGTTTGGTGGAAAAGAGGGGTGGTCGAATTTGTTTTGAGGGTCGAAGCCAAACTAGAGCCGTGTCAGTAATGGGATGAGAGAGAACGGCGTACAACGTACACAACATTGTCGAATGCAGCGAGTTAATGAAGGGGATCAGGAGTGGTGGCGTCAGAATCATGAGTAACAGATGCGCAAGCAGGAAGTCCGAACTCCACAACGACATCTCGACAATTTTGACAATGAATTCACGCGCAGGTTGGGACATCGCAGACGTGCCCAGGCCTCGGCCATACCATTTACCAGTCCACCAAGCCCTATTGGTCTCGTCGTGTTTGAATTCTCGGGTCAAGAACACCGCGATCAAAATCTTCTGGATGGCGCGCTGAACAGCAATGACAGAGATAATACCCAACACCGCGTGAGAAGCGTCCCATAACTCGAGGAACCACTGCGCAACGTTAAGTATTGGAAGAAATAATCCTGCAATATGACTTACAAAGAATTCAAAGAAAGCAATAATGCCCACAAGGGCGAAGACATGAGCAAGGGCCGCCATCACAGAGCCGAATTTCGCCCACGATTCCATCATTGGTCCCAAGAACAATGAAATGAAGAAGAGCGTCATGAGCACCGCCGCGTTCCAAACCACCGGACCAACAGCAATGACAGCCATACGAATCAACGGGCTAGGGTTCGTATTGCCGTTCTCATCAGGGAAGGACTTGACGAACATGTATGCATTGAGGAACAGTACCGACATGCATATGGGCCAGACGATTTCGGAGAAGATGACGGTCTTCCAAGTTGCTCTGGGAGCGTCGCCAGAGAGCTTGTCGGAAGGGTGGCCAAGCTTCTTTTTCTTGTAACCTGTAATCATAGTACGCGAAAGACGGCAGTACCCGTACCAACTGCTCGCCTTATGACGAGAGTTTCCTCTTGACATCCAACGCAGGAATTCTCGATAGTCGATGACGAAGTCCGACAACGAAAACTGGTGAGGGTTGAATAGGAAGGGCGCTATGCAAAGGGAAATGACCGATAGCCAGAAGTAGATCAAGTGAGGAATCCAAATGGCCATAGTAGCATAGAGCAGGAGAAGCAGATTGCGCATGCCCATGTAAATACTAGGACCGGCGAATCGAGAGTACAGGATACTGAAGTTGATGCGACTTGTCGCAAACCCACGGCCCGTAGCGATGTATCGGGCACCTCCAAATGTCAAATTGCTCAGAATCGCCTGCGAGTAGATTTGCGTGGAGAAAACTTCGAAGAATGGCGACAACGAAAGGAAATGCTTTCCAAGTCGAAGCAGAGCTTTACCAGTGCCTCGCTCAACCAATTCTGTAGTCACCAATGAGAGGAGATTCGCTAACGCCAACCAGATTACATACCTTGCAAAAACAAGGGCAAGAAAGCGATGAAGAACACCAGGAAAATGGAAACGATACAACGTCTGATCCAGTCGAAAACAGGGATGAGGTTGTAACATCCTGGTTGGCCACCAATGACGTTTCCCGACGAGTCAACTTTACAGATCAGGAGCTGCTTGTTGAGCGTGCCGAGATAAAGAACTATGAACTATGATGAGCATGGTTCAAATGAGCGCAAGATATTGTACTCACGCGTAACCATGAAAACCTGGATGGAATAAATGACGAGAATGTTGTTGATGTGGAATCCAGGATGACCGTAGTAGAAAGTGAGGAAGCGGTCGATGGGAAGTTGCGTTCCCAGATAGTAATACTCTCGGCTCAACATTTGTTCACCCATACCAGTGCCAATCTTCGTCTGGAAGTTGAGAATCGTACCGAAACCAAGATCGCGACCTTTTCCACACTGGTAATACTCCGAATGCTTGATACGTCCACCGCGACCAAAAGCATTCATACCCGCAAAGATATCCTCGTTTAGATGGAGACCCTTTTGCGCCTTGGAAACTCCTCCACGGGTGTTCATGAAGGTCGCATTTAGGAAATCGGGATGGCCGTAGTGCAGTTTACCACCGATCCACGCAAGTGCACGGGCCGTCATGGTACCGAACGTCTGCTCCTTTCCAGCGGCAATATCACCCAGCACACCGATATTCTCTGAGAAAATGTACTCCCGAGTTCCGACGATAGCCACAGGGGACTTTGTGAATTCCTTGTGACCCCATTGTGCATACGGGCTCTGGTTGGAGACGCGATACTCCTCGAACTCCCCAAGAATGTTCCGGATCTTGAGACATTCTTCCAAGTAGTTGTCCTGATTAGCGTCAATGAGCTGCAAATATTCACCGCGATAGAAGATGATAGCGTGGTTCTGGTTGTCCGATTTTCCGTCACCCAAGATTGGGTTTCCGGGCAGTTCAACGCGGAATTTCGGCCTGCGACGACCAGTCTCTTCGTCAAATTCGGAGTGTCCGTCAATAAGAGTAGAAAACAAGCGAGGATCGCCTCCTTTGGAACCAGGCTCCTCGTCGAGATAGGCAATTTGGAGATCGGGATAGGCGCGAAGCAGGAACTCCGTATTTTCTTGTTCTTCCTTGTTGAATTTCGCGTACCGCTGCATGGAGATGGTAAACTTGAACTTCCTCCGAGCCATACGTTCTAACTCTCGCTCTAATCGCTCGGTGTTGCCGCCAAAATTATGAACGATATCGGGATTTTCGACGCGGTACAGGAGTTTGATGGCTTTCGAGTAGTTCATCATACCGGAAACAGTGCGATACAGCGTTTGTGCACGAAGGGACGCCCAGATACGCGTCCTCAACGTGTACTCCGGCGAAGACGTCTTGAAACCAATGCAGTAGAACGGCAGGTCGTCAGTCTTGGCTGCCTTTTCATTCGTCATAGTACCGGTTTCGTTCTCCATCTCCTCTGCAAGAATCTTGGTGTCCTTGACAAAGTTGTCCCATTCAACAGGATGTAACTGCTTCGTATACTCCAGGATCGTCACCCGAGTGTTTTTGTCTTCTTCACGAATAATTTCGCGTAAACTGAGCAAGATCTTCTCGGAGTAATGCGGAACGAGAACAGTGAAAGTCGGCATGGCATCAACGGGGACAGGCTCCGGAAGAGCGGTGGTAAGAGAGGAGGAGAAAAACGAAATGCGGCGTTCGGCTTCGCCGCCAGGAGGGAAGAAGTTGCCCTTGAAGTTTTCCTGGTTGGTGAAGAAAGGAGGCGCGCGGAGAGTACGTCGACCATCTGGACCATCCACCTGGTGATACAACAAGCGTTGAACGTGATCGATGGAGAGAAGATGCTCGCGGTACATGGAAATGATGACAGCATTCCAAATCTGGGAGACGAGAACCTGACCGAAGAGAGTTGATAAGTCGATATAGGACATAAAGCAGATAGAACGAACCTTTGGTTTATACTTGATCTCCATTTCACCGGTAGCGAGAAGCTTCGCGTAGATCCGCTTGGGGAGGCGAGTGAAAATGTCCTTCCAAGGCGTCCAGATACTCAACCCTAAACTGAAACTGCGCCCGATACTAAAGACGACGATCCAGATGATGTACCAGAGGTAGGTATCCAAAAAGAATAATACCAGGTCCATGACATACATGATTGCAAGGGTGAATGGGACCTGATTTGTGCATAAGGTGTTTCCAAAAATCACGTCATTGCAACCTTGTACTTTCGTCCTCGCCATGACAGCGACCGGAGAGGAGAACGACGATGTCAAGAAGAAATACGATTCCACGAACTTGCACCCGAAGATTAGGACCCACATGAGCATAGATGCACTGCGAGCTGACCGCGTGAGACTGGGGTACGATGCTGTAAAAGTCTGCGATGCCATGTACTTCCTCGACTTGCCCGCCACCCTGTCACCGAACATCCGCCCTGAGGGGACCAGGGCGAACACGACGGTGACAACAACACTGATGAAAAATTGGACGATGGCAATGATGAGGGGAACTTGCGAATTCGTGACGGTGCCATCAACGGATGCGATGTAGAATGTCGGACCACAGGTCAAAGCCAGAATGATGATCAGGAAAAACAATCGGGTGGTGAGATGGGAGGCGTTGTTCCAGGTGGTCGGAATGTAAGAGAACTCGGCTATGGTAGCGGCAATCATGATGCTTGTAGAAACTGCTCCTCCGAGAGCCACAGCAGACCAAGTCATCTCTGGAGAAGGGTCCGACTTGTTCTTCGGTGCGTACACCTTAGGAGAGTTGAAAGAAGTGTAAAAGTAGAACACCGCAACGTGGAGAATCCATATGCGGTTGAAGTTGACGAGAAGATGTAAGATGGAGCGCTTTTCAAAGTACGTCTTAAAGAAAACGCGGTTCCACTCGATCCGGCTGAACTTCATGAAACGCTGCGCCGGTGGTACATCGACCAAGCGGGTCTAGAAAATCGTGAGTCTAGAAGGGATGAAGAGGGCTAAATCGCACATTATCGTTCAGAACGATCTTGGCCAAGCCCTCCGGGTACCAGAAGAGTTGATTGATATCGTCGTAACCAATGATCTGATCGTGATCCTTCTCCCGTCGGACGAACTTGCCATCCACTACTTCATAGCCCTGATCCCGCATGAAACGGTAAAGAGGTTTAACGACGGTGCTGAGGTACAGACCCTCCGGTACGGGATCCACACGGTTCTGACACTCCGGACTGCGGTAATAATCGTCGGCGCACTTGAAAATGAAGCACAAACATTCAGGAACAAATCTGACGTTGGCCCCTTCTCCCCAGCAGAGAAGGAAGAGTGCTATCTGCCGCAGACGATCATAGTGGGACATGTTGTTCATGGCATTGCGCCAGCGATTGAGAGCAGAGTCCAGCGATTTGTTGCCGCCTTTAGCACCTTTGACAGATTTGAGGCGTTGGAGACCGGGATTCTGGGATTGACCAACAGCGTCATCGAGATTGAGCTGTGCCGCAAAATACCATTTCCGGTAGTTGGCATGTTGACCACCAATGTAATCGGCGTGAAGAGTGAGTAGAGCCTGTGCTGGACTCATGCGGGAAGCGCGGGAGTCGAGAAGATGCATGGTGAAGTCGAACTGAATATGCGTGAGCGGAATCCTATATAGCAAGGTAGCCGATACATACCATATTCCGCATCGAATCGCGTTGAAAACCAAACTTTTGGGTAAGATCAAGAAATATATCCTCAATTTCCTCTTTCGACATTGGGATGCCCTTGTCCGCAGACCAGGCGGGGTAAGGCTCGCTGGAGCCCATGCCGGGGTCCGCAAAGGGTGATATACTGGGTATACTTGCATGTGAGTCCACGGAAGGAACATATCGCCGACTGTAGACGTCCTGCTCTGAGCTGCCTAAAGGGAAGGTTTAGTCGGGGGCTATGTGAGGCAGCGCGTTGGAATGCAGAGCAATACGACAACAGCGTAGAATATACAGGAATGGAACTCACTGTTTTGGTCGTAGTATCCCGGGCTTCCGGCTAACCTGGTAGTGCTTGAGTTGTAGGAGCCGTAGTGGTCTCCGGCATCAGAGTCAGCGTCGTAATCCCGTCTGGGCTGGGGGTGCCGGGAGCCGGAGCCTGCTGCTGAGCACCCTGAGGAGGGCGCTGTCCAGCATTGGAAAAGGGATTTCGGGGATCCTGAGGCAAACCATAGCCTCGGGAAGTCATGACGACTCGACGTCTTGTGCACCAGGCGGGTAAGGAAAGACGACGAGAAGGAAAAGAATGGCAGATCAAACAGCGAGCGGGCTAGGAGAACGAGTAGATGACGGTAAGAAAAGAGTGCAGTTCCTGTAACGTCGTTAGGGAGGGAGTGGGAGAAATCAATCTGGCTCAATTTGGCTCGTCACGCGTCACACTACTTCTTCCCGATCATCATGGCTATTGTTCTGGCGCGTCGCCGCCCACAGGTCTCCACAGATCTCACGGTCTCCAAATACGTTCATCTACCTCCGAACAGCATTGGCCCGTATGTGCTCTATGAACATCCTCAAGCCCTCTCATACGTGCCCACATCGGCCTACTTTTATATACGCGTCCTCGCGTCTATGCCAGAGGAAGTGCACAGATTGGGTTCATTCACGCTGTCCTATTCTCCTCCGAAGAGCATATCTGACTTTGATGTTCTACGTGCACTCATTCCAACCTACGGCGAGCCTGGCTTCACTCTGTCACGCGTTGACCCGCGTCTTTGGGCTACCCTCGCTCAACTCTATAAAGCCAGTTTACCAGACTGCTTTTCCTACTATTCCTTGCCACTATCCGACTCCTATATACCCCTACTACAGTCTATCCCTGCAACCGTGGATTTTTCCATGGTTACAATTTTGGAGTTGCCCGGGTGTTCAGAATTAGATGACACTACCATTGTTGAACTCAAATCGCTTCATACGCTCTGTGCGCTCGAAGCAAGTGGCACCAAGCTAACCAACCATGGCATACGTACGCTTAGCAAGACCCTCTTCTGGGACGACACTTCGAGACGAGGTCCATGGCCGCTCAGAATACTTCGTTTGCGGAACTGCCCTGGCATCACGGGTGACATCTTGGCCTTCACAGTCGCGTTTCCCCTGCTTTCTGTTTTAGGTTAGTCACTTCGTTCTGTATTCGCGAAGATAACCTCATGGTAGTCATAGATCTACGAGGCACCAAGTGTTGGACCTCGTGTGCTAATGGGTCCCCTTGGTCACTGTCGACAAACCGTGACCTCTATCATCCGACACCTCTTCGCGCTTCTCTTGCCTTTTTGAGGTCAATGAGCCCTAGTGGCCTCTTTTCCTCACCAACGCCTTATTATCTCTGTATAGACGGCCTTCGTTACGCGCAGAGTTACGAGCCCCGACCTTCTGATGCCACACACGACTTGCAAACCTCACAACGCTCTGATGTCGCTGTCAGCAAGAGAGATTCCGTAATGTTACTTCCGCTACGCCGTGAGTGTTCCACGTCGTCTATTTCGCCGAACCACGGTGGAGGGGCGCATCGAATATTCGGGAAACAACCCTCTTCTGCCGTGTCAGAATTCTCAGTTCAGAGCGGTCAACGCTTGTCAGTCATGGTACGTTTCGTTTCTCCGCCTTTGCGCACAACTAACAAATTGAAGCAGGATCCTTTGTCGCCAGACTGGATGCAAAACGTGAGCTCACGTGAGATGGAAGAGGCTCGCCGTCGAGACTCAGTCAGTACCTTCTATTCGTCTCCCCTCTATTCCAGGCAGCCCTCTCTCTCTGTGGCGGAAAGAAATTATCAGATCCAAGAGGCGACATTTCGCACATCTGGGAACGCGAAAGCCATGTTTTACCGAGACCCCCCACCATGGACTGCGCTTGACCAGTGCAAGCCAGCTTCAACTTCCTGGGTAGGACCAAAGAAAAAGAACATCGACAAAGTCTCTGTCGACATGAACAGCGAGAAGGCGCGTCTCATGGCTGCTTGGCAGACTTCCTTGATCAAGGAGAAAGGCAAGAAGAAGGAGAACATGTCCCTGCCGACACCCGAAAGATTACAAGACACCTTGAAAGGCGGAAATCCATTTCGTCGCAAATCGGATAGTACTAGTACTCGTCGCCCCGCCGTCGTTGCGTCTGAAACCGATACAGTACCTCCGTCTCTCCTTGGTACATCCAATTCCGCCGTTCCCCCGAAGCGCGTTCGGCCTATCTCCGCCTTGTATGTGCCGGATCTTCCAGAAGGGGAGAAGAAGAAATTGGCGGCCGCCACTCGAATGGAGACGCGCCAGTCTCTCCCAGGTAGCGCGACTTCCAGTAAAATCGGTCGTTCTGGTGGGAAGGAAGTTCAAGGTCCTCCCGCCAAAAAGGCCAAAACCTTTGACATGAAGTCTTGGTTACAGCCAAAACCGAAGATGGGCTGATGTTGCCTTCCTTGTATTCTTCATTTTCCTTCACCAGGGTCATCAAGGAGCCGGGAAGCGTTTCCTCGTTCCTTTGACGGGATATTGTATTATTTACACCACCAACACTTCCCACTTAACCCACCTAATTAGGTGGTCAGGACACCCCCAGCGGACCACCTAACTAGGTGGGTTAAGTCGTTATTTACACCTACGCAATATTTTACAAGTACAACGGACTTGTAGCACTCGCTAGCCGTCACTACCGTGTGATCGACGTATCATCACTGTCCCGCCCATCAAACCGACGCTGCTCCCGTCAATTCGTCGCTATTGCGTGATCGGCATGCGATCAATCCTTCCGCTCATCGTCCCGACGCCGCTCCCGTCGTCTCGTCACTTGCCCACCTCATAGGCACCCAAAAATTTTAAGAAAATCATTCAAATAGATAATTTAGTACTGTACACAGACAAGTACTCTGTTAGTAAAATATTCGGGAACCGTAACACGAAAGCAAGTCGTCTTCGTAAAACCACTCGCAATCGTCGGCGGTGTGGGTATCTCGCTTCATCCCGATTCCCCGTCGTCGCAGCCATCTGAATCGCTTTCCGTCGTCCGGTCTGCATAGCTAATCGCCCTCGCGAACCAATCGCAAACAGACACTCGCCACCACCCTTCCACAGGCAAAACTAAAATCTGACTCTGCATCTCGCCCTCATGCCAGCACTGAGTGTCCATTCCCCAAGCCGCTCTACTCTTGACTGTCGCAGTGGACCCCGTAAGCTTCTCGATGTGCTTCGTCGCCTCGTTCCATATGCATCGGCCACCTCTCGTCGGATCTCGTGGACGACAGCACAGGCGGAAGGGCCGACAGAGAAATAACGATATAGAGGTGTTCTTCGTTGCCCAGTGCGCGCGCGCACGTCCCGCAGATGACAAGGCATGTCGGCTCTGGCTTTGTAGACCATACTGTTGCATGGATAGAAGTCGCCGCATGCCAAGCAGGGCCTCCGAGTCAGCACGTAGCAGGATGTCATGCCTGAAGGAAGTAGCAGAAGTGAAGAGAGCTAGCCGGCATGTGCGACGGCGTGGTGGTGGTGGTTAGTGGTAGAGAGACGATCATCGATCGCGTAGTCAGACGTGGTACAGACTGCAATGTTTATAATGTTACCCACAGTGCGAAAGGCAGAGGGTAATAGACAATTAGTGTCTATTGACACAGTTACACTCATGGAAGAATTTCCCGATATGAAGGAAATCTTGAGTCAAGACAGTCAATAGTCGAAAGAAGATGTTAAGTGCATACAAATGCTTTAGGGATTGCCTCGTATATGCTCTCGTACAACCAAAATTCCTGCATCACAGAGTGTACTAATGGACTCCATCTTGCAGCATACATTATTTATATGCAATACAAGACAACTGACGATCTTACTTCGGCGTGTTTCAATTATCGCCATCGTCGAGGTCGACGATGAGCCGGACAATCATAACATATAGGTATATCTTTGTGCGTGCTTACTGGATTCACTTCATTCTTCTTCTGATAGATGGCAACAGCTTATAATATATATTTCCGATGCTCATAAAGCGACTCCGTTGCAGCCGTCGCTGTAGAGAGCAATCCCGCACCATAGTTCGGAACCCGGCAACTCGATCCGGACATCCGACACAGCAATCAAGCAGCTTCTTGGTCTTCACCACGTCTTTCCATGAACCTGCGAATAACAGCACAGCGACGAAGACGGCCTGCGGGGCCTGAAATATCGGTATCTGGTGAGTGTATCGTATTCTTTACCTATTTACTGTGTCGTCAGCGTTGCTGCATGCCAGATACTCACAACTCTGTCCGAAGGCGCCTCCACCTCTAACAACACGCCGACAGCAGACGACGCTACATGCCAGCATTCTCGCGATGTCACTATCCTCCCCATCAAGTCCGCTGCTACCTAAAACGACGTCCGTGCTTCGACGACGGCGCCAAACCGCGTCTTCCTCCCGTTCTCCCCTTCCCATGGCGGATATCTCCAACTCGAGCAACGCCTCTGAAGGCTTCATGGAGGCTGTTATCCCTGGCGCGAGTGCTGCGCGTACCCTCGTTCTACCTCATACCACCCAGCTTACAAAAAGACACCCGTACTATACCCTCAATTTGCACTTTTAGAAGAAAATAGTAGTAGCACAATGTATCGTATACGCAACCAATTTTATTTTTATTTTTTACAATTTTTTTTCATGTGCGCCGGCAGCGACGACAGCGGCGGGGCGGGATTCCAGGATGACAGTGGGCGAGGCCATGACAATCGTCGATCACGCGGTGATGGCAGCGCCCAAGGCCCGGCATGTTGTCGCCGCTGACACGGCCTTGCGATGGACTACAAGTTGTACAATTCTGAGCCTTGATATCGCTAGGTGTAAATAACAACTTAACCCACCTAGTTAGGTGGTCCGCTGGGGGTGTCCTGACCACCTAATTAGGTGGGTTAAGTGGGAAGTGTTGGTGATTTACACGGTCTCATACTGTATGTATGCTGTAATACTAAGACTACGATTTACTTGAATAAGGTTAAGTCTAATGAAGCGATGCGGGCGACATATGAATAAATAGATGAAAAAGAGCATGCAAAGGAGTGTGGGTATGAAGGAGAAAAGACATAAGGAGCGTGATGGGGTCGTATAACCGTAAAAATATGAGATTGTAAGACATAAATTAGAAGGACTGTCCTACCAAAGTCCAACACCCAAATAATAAATGCAGCAGGAAACCCGATTACTTGAAGGACTCGCCTCCACCTCCGCCTCGCATGATCGCCTTCATAAAGGCAAAAAAGCGCTCTCCGTACTCCTCTGCGGGAACGGGACTGATCTTATGTCTATCCGCCTTCAGACCTTTCCATATATGCTCCACTTTCTTCGCGGTCGTATAGGGCGTCAAGATATCAATCACCCCAAGATAGTAAATCGTGTGTTCTGGTTTGTTGTTCTCGTCCGTAGCGCGCAAACCACCTTCATCCCGATAAAATACGAAATGTTGTCGTTCACCGGTGTCCTCATCTGGTAACTGGCTGGCTATACGTTTTGGGTCAGATTCGCGCATCGCTCGGCGCATGGCAATGGCCTCCGAGGAAAAGTGTGCAATCGATGTGCCGCTAAATGTCGGCCGACGTCGATGCCCATGCGACAGAGGGAATTCCGGCTACAACAGTCAGTTATTCACGTAGGCACTACTGAAATTTGACCGGCTTACCTCAAACACTTTGAGCGTATTTTTTCGCAGATTATCCCGGTTACCTCTCCGCATGTTGTGTATCCCAACGAGCAAGCTATAGTCCATTACTCCAATCGACTTGAGCAGCTCTTTATCTCTTCTAAGCTGCTCAGTCAATAACGCCCTCTTCTCCGGCCCAAACTCCAGCATATGCTCCCTGTTGATCCAATTGAGATCCTTGAGGACGGGATTATTCTTGTCCTTGAGGAGCTCCTCTGGATATTCCCTGCCGACCGTACTTCCTTTCAGATCGAAAGTCTCGTGAATATCCTTGTGGGGCGGAAACAAATTGTTCATGATAACGAAGTGAATTTTCCGACCTCGCGGCAGTTTCACACGATGGAGACCATAGAACCGCGACAGGAGAGTGTGAGGGTTCTCCTTGACATGATTGTAGTATTGTTTCAAGATGCCAAGGAGGAATTGATGCTCGCTGTGGCGTATGGTCTTGATGATGAAACGATAGTCGCGGGAGAAGTAGAAGAAGGAGCCCGACTTGCCGGGAGAGCCCAGCTCTGAAAGTATATATTTGGAGGTCAGGGAAAGGAGATAGTCGGCGGGGTCAAGATGAAAGTAGTCTTCGCGCAGAGAGCGGAAGACCCATGGCGCATAGTCCTTGAATTTGAAGTCGTACTTGGCGGACGGCGTCAACTCGTTTCCGACGATGTCAAAAGAGAATTTATGACGCGCAGTAAAGTCGTCGTCGGTCAATGGTCGCTTTATCTTGGCTTGGGTCCGGGAGAACTAGGGGAAGGAAATGAGACGGGCACAAGCAGGAAAGTGAAGATCCTTACGCCAATGCGAATGCCCGTCAACATATTGTACATGAGTACATAGTTGACATGGTCCTCTCCAATGAGGTTGCCAACCAGCGGAGCATCTTCTCCCTTCTTCGTGTCGCTTCTGGTGAGCGCTGCCTCGGCTTGCTGCTGCTTTGCCCTTTTCTCCATACGCTCGCGCCGTATCTTTTCCGCATGAAGCTCAATATCATTCGCTACATCGTCCGAGATATCCTCCTGGGAGTCGACTTGCTGCTGTTGGGCAGCCATGCGTGACGTAGAAAAGCTTGTAGTATGCCGTCTCGCAGCCCTGTGCATGGATGGCGGCTGGAGATACTGGGAAGAATCTAGAAGAGATCCTTTCGTGTCTGTCGAGGAGCGCTGCATGGACGAAGACGAGGCTTGGCACTGTTTGTCGCCATCGTGAGGAGCGAGGGCGTCGTCGGGGAGCGCCTCTGGCTCGTCAAAGACAATCTTGTTGCCCGAGGTGTTGCCATTGGTCTGAGCGGTGTCTACACCGTACTCCTTTATGCTAGCTGGTGGCGAGGGCGGTGGCGGACCAATACGGGTGTCGATGCCCGCCCCTCCGGTCGCAACGGTATGCGACATGTAGTACCGAGTCGGCCGAGTTAGTGTCAAGTGGACAAGTAACGGCAACTCAACGGCGACTTAAGATGGAATCGGCAATGTCCGAGCTAACGTTAACGCGACTTGCACCACAACCAGCATGAACACGAATGTCGGCTTCGAGCGCGTCCTCGGGACTGGCGGTGGCGGCCTTGTGCTGCCTTCCTCACAGAAAAAGTATTACCAGTCCATCCAGCTGTCTCAAACTAATCGTTTCCAACAGTTGTGAGATTGGCGCAGCCCTTTGCAAGCAGGGACGCGTCAATGAGGCTGCTCCGTACCTATTCAAGGCAATTAGTGAAGACCCCCACAATATGGATGCTTTCATTGAGATTGCGTTCATTTGTCCGACCAAAAAAGATAGTATGGAATTCTTGGATGATGGCCTCAAGTTTGGCCGTCAACTCATGCAGAAACGCTTGGGCGCCAGGTGTTTCGAAGACGAGCATGTTGGCAAATTCTGGAGTATTCTGGATACACGACCATATATGCGTCTCTTGCAGACGCGTGTGCGATTCAACTTCATGATGGAAGACTACAAGGCTGCTGTGTAAGTGACGCGTAGACCTTTCGCGTGCACCAGTACCGACCTGAGCCGCCAGTGCAACGTGTACGGAGATAATTCGTTTGTGCCCCGGAGACAACTTGGACGTTCGGTCTTGGCTTGGTCCTGCTCTCTGTCACGCCAAACGCTACAGCGACGCGCTATGGTTTGCTCAAGTCTACTTGGATTACTCCCTCGGAACGTACCCTGAAGGCGGAGGGCTGCCCTTCAAGAATCCCAAACGCGACATCTACCCAACAGATGAGGAGTCATGGGAGCGTCTGACATTCACGCAATGCTCACTTAGTTACACCGCTGCTTACGCGTCATTCAAACTCTGGGGTGACTGCGAGGGATCGCGTCAATACTTGCAGATTGCTGCTGAAGGCTGTCGCCATGTCTTGGTCAAGATTTTGGCCAAAATCAAGAAACCAGGTGTGTTGTATCTTTGAATGTTGGCACCTACTAAGATGCGTGCAGCTGAACTTTCCATGAGCGCTCGGGCTCACAACAGCACGGAAGATGCGCATGATTATTTGTACAAGGCACAGGATCTGTGGATGGCGGACGATGTGTGGCAATGGGTCAACAACAATCGGGAGGCTCAATCGGCAACCCTAAAGTCCTGCGAGAACGAAAGTTGCGGGAAAAGGGAATCGAAAGCTGCAGAATTCAAGCGATGTTCTTCGTGCCACCAGGTCAGGACGTTCCTGTTCTTTCGATTCGGTTTTTGAATATCACTTCAGGTATCTTATTGCAGTTCTGAGTGTCAGAAAGAGGACTGGAAAAGACACAAATTCGGTAAGAGTTTGCGATGTCAGGGCTTTCTGCGTGCACTTATAGCTTGTCGCAGATTGTAAGCAAAGAGCAGCAATCAAGGCAGCAACGAAAGCGGTAGCTGAAGGACAGCCCATGCCCAAGGACAGCCCGATGCCAGTTTATACGGCTGACTTTACTGGTGATGCGTTCATTGTCACTGAAGGATCTGCACCTTCTGGCGTGGTTGTTCCAGATGGGCCGTCCAAGAGTAAGAAGAAGAAGTCAAAAAAGAAGAAGACGAAGTAGGAGGTTGTTATCCTTGCCATGTACTCGTAGTTGCGCTTTCTGAATTTTGTATCGTGCTGCAAGCGCGACTTGCGGAGAATGCCGCATTGAGCGTGATGACGATCCAGAGACCGAGTTTCCCTCTTACTAACCAGCTCAAGCTTTCCTAGCATGAGGCTACCAACGTCTCTGAGGCGTTCTAGTAGGGCTCTCGCGCGACAGCCACTCAAAAAAACATGCAACAGCATGTCCTCTGCCGTCCCACAGCGACCGTATACGTTCCACATCGCGAGCAGCTGGGCGGGCAAACCCGAACAACCACAAACCTTCACAAAGACGCCTTTCGCGCCAAATAGTCCCATTGGCGCATGGAGAGACAAAATGCTGACGCGCAAACCGGGCTCGTCGACGGAAGTCTGGTATCCAAGTGCCGGAGAGGACTTTTTCTTTATTCAAGAGGTGTGTTGCACTTTGATGTGCTGTGAACAGACTTGACGACTTTCTCTTAGATGAAAAATGCGTCGGTGAGTGCGGCAGTGTGTTGCAGCTTATTTCCGGGATTCATGTTCCCAAGGGCGTGTCTTTCGGAGTAGCGGATGGCGTCGGCGGCTGGGTGGACAGCGGAATCGATCCTTCGCTATTCTCGCAGGCGCTCATGTACCACGCCCATCGATATACGCGCAATGCATGGGCCGGCGAGCCAGAGATAGACCCAACGCTGGACTACGCGGAACGAGAAGAGGTTGAGGGATGGGAGTTGACGCCTTATGAATGTTTAGACCTATCCTTTGGCGGAGTTTGTCGCGAACGTCTTGTCCAAGCAGGTAGGCTACTCTTCACGTTATCGCCTCGCGACTCATTCCCATCAGGTTCCAGCACAGCGGTCATACTCAGTCTGAATGCATCTTCTGGATTATTACGCACGGCCAAGTGTGTCCAGCCCCCCATGCTCACCTTATTGATTCTATATGTTGCCACAGCCTTGGAGACAGTGGTTTCCTTATCATCCGATCTTCTTCAGTCTTCTACAAGCAGGCTACCCAGACACATTTCCTCAATTGTCCCTTGTATGTATACTTCCCAGCGGCATGTTCACACTGCTCACCTTCTCGGCAGCCAACTCACAAAATTGCCCGCCAAGGACGTCCGTCGTTTCTCAAGGGCATGCATCGATTCTCCTTCTGCAGCTGCAAAGTTTGAAACAACACTGCGGCATGGTGATATTATAATCGCATACGTGAGTAGTCTCTTTCCCGCCTTGTAACTTTCGACTGACGCGTTCTTCTAGACTGATGGTCTCAGCGATAATGTGTTTCCATCGGAAATCTTGAACATTGTTTCATTAGTGGGGCGCTCCGGGTTACCGGAAAGCTCTCAAGCTCAATCAATAGCTGACCGCCTGATATCGCACGCACGACATTGTATGTTTAACAAGTACAGAGTCAGCCCTTTTGAACGTTCGTGATTATCCCTATTTCATTGCTTCAGTCTTCTAAACCGGGTTTGTTATGCAGAGGCGGCCGCTCGAGACGGCAAGTTCTTTCGTGGAGGTGTAAGTGTTCGTCCCTTGCGCCACGTATTCTTCTAACCGTTCACAATCTCTAGAAAATTGACGAGTGAGGTTGTCCCTTCCTTGGTACTTCAGAGCTCTAACATTAGTGACAGCGTAACCGTCGTTGTTGCAATAGTCAACGAAACCCTATAGAGATTTCATGATTTAGCCTACTAGATATCCGGGACCATTTTGGATTCATTAATCTATACCATACAATTGTAGCAACATCAACTTTGTATTTGGCGCAATACATAATACAGACATCAGAATCTACCAAGCAAGAAACGAAAACCAACCATTCCGAGGTTGCATTTGGACATGCACCATCTCTTCTAACCGGTTACGATTCTTTATGAGAGCATCCCATTTTGCATTTTGTGTGACATTCAAGTCCGGAATTTGATTGCCCTCTGCATCAAGTTTTGCTGACCACCTGAGCGCCTGCTCATAGCAGTTGACAAGGTCCTTCGGATCGGAGCCCTTCGTCCGTTCTCCCAGGATTCCTATCAACTTCCAAGCTTCTGACGCTGTCCGTCGCGCTTCGACAAGCAAGTCCTTTGCTGGTTTCTGCAGGAATGGGGAATCGACATAAGCTGATGCCACTTGAAGTTGCTCTGGTCGTTCCTCCAATTCCTTCGCTGCTAAAGCGTGCGCGACGCGAGACGAAGATTCAACAGCTGATGAAAGCCACTGAATACACTCCACTGGTTTCTTTCCCATTCCAAATAAAACTTCAGCATGATGTAGCGAAACTACTGATGCTCGCTGGAGCATGGTGGAAGTGTGAAGGGCCTCGGGAGGAGAGGCGTTACTGGACGACTCGATGGCAGGGAGGAGTGAAGAAGCTGGAGCGCGTCATTTTGGAGGGGTCGGCTTCTTTGAGTTTGCTATTGGTAGCATAATAGGATGAGAGGGACACAAGTGTAGACGCTAAGACGCGTTGATGTGCGGGTGACGAGGGTAGGGTAAAGGGTACTGCTGACTGGACTGTATCGGAGGGCGCACGTCCTTCACATAGCTGGATGGCGCGCGACCACCACGAGATAGCCTCGTCATGTTTTCCGAGGCCATTGCAGACATCCCCGAGTCTCCAGGCGATGAACGGGCTGGTCTCCCGCACCCAAATTCGCTCATACAGTGCCTTTGCCGCAGGTAGATAATTGCCCCCAACTGTTATCTTTTCGACCATCGCGGCCTGGTGCTTGAGCAGCAAGGTGAGAGTCCCGGGATGTAGCTTTCCAGCCGCGTCTTTCGCCTCCGCAATAGACAAAGCCTTGGCGAGAGCCTCGACGCTGTTTGAAAGTCCAAAATTGAGCAGCGCCGAGGGATTGCGTTTTGCTCTGTTGGATTCCGGGTTGAGCATGATGTTGCGCGCTTTGGCGCTGGCAGCAGCAGTGCGAACGAAATCGCGTCCTTTTCTCCCTAGCCCAGGATCGGTTCCTCCCTTGCTCGTGTCACCATTCCATCCCAGCTGCTCGTCCTCCCAGCCCCACTTGACGATGTCTGGGTCCCTGGGTATCGGTGCAAGACGAACATGTTCAAAGTATTGACCATACCCTTCAAGGACACCAACACCGACTATGGAAACCACAGCACCAACGGCCGCAAGGATTATGAATGTCCGCTTGAGCGTATCGCCCACGGATGCAACTCCGTTCCAGATGAGTTCATTGGGAACGCGCTCGACTGGCTGAGAGTCTGGTGGACGACGCGGTGTCTCTGTCGACTGTAAACGGGCAAAGTGAACGAGAGGCCGTCTAGCTAGGGATAATCTTGTGTGAAGGACAACAGAACGACCATGGCGCAATACCATTCGCGTTTGTGATGAACGTGTCTGAGAAACAGACTGTACCGGCAAATAAGCGGCAAAGTAGCGTCTCGTGGGTATTAAGTACTGGCACATGCATAACTACA
Source organism: Mucidula mucida (assembly GCA_015501055.1). Taxonomy (NCBI): domain Eukaryota; kingdom Fungi; phylum Basidiomycota; class Agaricomycetes; order Agaricales; family Physalacriaceae; genus Mucidula; species Mucidula mucida. The sequence continues at coordinate 699,322 of JADNYV010000002.1, forward strand.
AGCACAAATCCTGCGTATGCAATATTGTCATCTTAGGAGCAGGAATTTATTGGATTGCAATGCAATTTTGGTAGCACACGTCTATTTCTCCTCAACTGGGTTTAGCACAACCTAGATTGGGTCGTCAGTCACAGTCGCTACGAAATCGCTGTTAGACGCACCTGCTGACCACCCTGGCCATTCTCCCATTTCTGGTACCGCAAGTTGGTGACACCACGCTTTTCCGAGATCACCCGCTGTTCCTCCTTCAAGGACGACCGCACAGCGCGAGCAGCAATTTGACTGTACTTGTTGAATCTATGTCGAGTGTGAGTACAACCGTAGGAGGAACAGACAAAATAAACCAACGTGAAAAGATTGCGCCAGCTCATGGTGGTGGTTGAGGAGAATGATTCGGCTATATCCGGACATCCACATGCGAATGGCACGTGAGAGAGCTCATGACGCGGTTGCCCTCTTCTCTTGTCTTTCTTCCACGACGTTGCGATGGCTGGCATATCCTGGCATTACGTTCTCAAATTCATTATTACTGGTGCGCCACATCTACTGCCCCAAACACTCCCTCTGAAACGCGTATAGGCGATGCGGCCGTGGGCAAGTCCTCCCTCCTCATCAGGCTCACAGACCAACGTTTCCTCACCAACCCGGACCCGACGGTGAGTGCGCCACAATCCAACATTACTATAAATCTAACATTCTTGGTGACAGCTAGGAGTTGAATTTGGCTCTAAACTCATAACAATACCAGAGGAGAACAAGGTCATCAAGTTACAATGTGTGTGGCACTCTCTTAAGCGCTGTGGACCGCTCTGTAATGCTTTATAGGCTGGGACACTGCGGGAACAGAGTCCTTTCGCTCCATCACCCGCTCATATTACCGTGGCGCTGCGGGCTGTCTACTCGTATACGATGTCACGTCGCGAAAGAGTACGTCGATCCGCATCTGTTGTTACCGTCTCTGATGGTCGCTATAGGTTTCACGAATGCACGCTCATGGCTCGCTGATGTTCGTGAACACGCAGACCCACATTTAACGTGCATACTTGTCGGAAATAAGGTTGACTTGGCTTCCGAGTCAGATACAGCGGTCAGGAAGAGAGAAGTCACCACCGAAGAGGCCGAGCTGTGGGCCCAGGAGGAGGGTTTACTCTTCGTCGAGGCCAGCGCCAAGTCGGGTCAGAACGTTGAACGAGCATTTGAACAGGCCGCGAAGGATATTCTTGACAAGATCAAACAGGGCGTCTTCGATGATGAGAGGTCTCCGGGCGTCAAGCTGTCAAAGCCGAATTCTAACAGTCTGACGCTCGAGCAGGCGCCCGGGAAAACGGCATGTTGTTCATGATTGCGCGCGATGGAATTTGTATCACAAGTCTGGAATGTTGTACGTTTATCTCATGGCTATCCTTATAGTTGGGCACGTTGTACTTTTTATCTGCATATTATGTTTTAGAGGATGCAATCTAATATTTCAGTTCGTTAGTACGGTAAAAGCGAGTCGACGACGTAGAGTGATCTTGTTGGCTAAGCCTTGGGATCGTTGGCTTTGATTAAAGCCTTTGCTTCAGGGGATTGGGGGATAATGCGACAATCAAACGGCTCTGGATGACTCCACCACAATGGTTGGTACAAAGAAGAGAGACTTTGAAGAAGACAAACCTGATTATCCCACTAGTGTATCCTTCGCACAGCGAGAAATCCCGCTTCGGTACGCTTTCCTTCGGGGGAAGAATTTCGTACACAGCCAGAACCATCGCAATAGCAATGAAAAGAGAATCATCCGCAAGATGCTGTCCTGGGCAAACTCTGATATATACACGCGTAATAAGCCAAGTTGATCGTTGACATCAAGGACGGTACATACCTCCTGCCGTATCCAAAGACGAATTTACGAGGGTCGGGATTCAAGTCATCGTCTTTCTCAGCGCTGTATCGTTCAGGCTGGAACTCAAATGGTTCGGGATACAACTGAGGGTCGTGGAGAACACCCCTAAGCCAGTTTAAGAGGTTGACGATACTTGGCAGCCTAATGGGACCCTCACCAGGAATTCGGTATCATGATTGATCCCTCTGGAATGAAGTAACCCGCATATGTATCATCTTTCGCAGCAGCGTGAGGAATGGCAGTCGGAGCGACAGGATTCCACCGGTAGACTTCATAAACCGATCTGACAGAGAGGGTAGCCGAGTAGAACCTATAACTTGTTTGATCTCAGCTTGTGCTTTGCGCTGAACTTCGGGGTATAGGGACATGGCTAGGAAGAATGATCCGAGGGCAGATACTGTCTACGAGCCCTGGTGTTAGCCTGGCGTGGACCTACTTGTGGACATGACCGCACCGTATCAGCACCACCTGAAAAGTGAAGATCAGCATCCACGTCATGCAATTGTAGACATATTTCTTACCACCGTAGAAGGCTGCAGTTACCCATTTATAGATGTCTTCCTGTTCTGACGTCGGATTCCTGTTCCTTTTTACGAGGCTCGCGACGAATGATGGCTGCGCAGTTCCTTCAGCCTGTCAATTATCGGTCAGAACACGAGCAATGAGTTGGACGAATATTCACACCACTTGTCGTTTTACCGCATCGTAAGGCTCATTCACGAAGATTTCCATGTGTTGACGGTACAACTCGCCTTTCTTCATCCAATTGAGCCCAAGCCACCGAGGTAGATATTTCACTGTTCGCCTCGCATCAAAAGCGGATAACGGGGAGAGGCCACTTACAGAATGGGAAGTTGTCCACCATGTATGCGCCTGGGACTGACGTCTCCGAGAATTCCAGAGTCGATCGCTCGGCTGAGGCGAGCAAAGGATCCTCTCCGTCTATAAGGTCGTATCCATGTGTGATTTTGAAGACGATTGCAGCCGCGACTCTACGCACAGGTATGGTTATGGCGTCACATAGAGATAAGTACTGCATACCGACGAATGTGATGCAAAAAGTCTTCAGGACTTTGGAGTAGGTCGACCAAAAAAGCACGCGTCTTTTCCTCTTGCAGAGGGCGATAATCCTGCACCTTTCTCGTGTCAAAGCTTCAGATAGCAGCTTTCTAAATTCCCGAAGTCGATTGCCGTAGGAACTGAGAGGCACTCCCTCACCCCAGCCTACACTGCACACACATTAGACGCAAAGTTATATGACGATGAATGCGCTTACATCTCACCACCCATCACCATACGCGGCCTGTTCGAGTATATCGCGCCCCGCTGGTCAAAGAGCTCCGAAATGGCTTTGCGAGAACTCAGAATGATGACGGGTTGGCCGGCAGCGTTGAGATAAACAATGTCGCCTGTACTTATTTTGTGAGTCAAGTGTCGTTGTGTCATGGAGTTATGCGCACCGTATTGCCTACTCCATTCCGTAAAATTGAGCCATGGATACGGCTTGGCCATATCGAGAGCATTGCCGAGTAGAAGAAGACCCGAGGGACCAGGAGGTAGCGGTCCTCGAGAAATGCGCTTCTTGACGAGGGAAACAACGATGACGAGCGCGACGGTAATAAGAGACAAGTACACTCCGGGAGACATGGCGAAGGAAGGAGCCTTGAGTCTACCGATTGTGGTCTTTATGCTGGGGCAGTTCCGGGCGGCTGTCTGGGAGGACACTTATGAAACGAATAACGAAGCGGTGGACGCAGAAAAGAAGGACTTGAATGAGTCTTGACAGGGGATAGCTCTCCAGGATGGTGTACAACCGAGCTCAAACACAACGGCGAATGAGTGGGGCAGCTAATCTCAGTCTGCCACAGATTGATCAGCGCGTAATCATGGCCGATGCCAAAGACATTCGCGGACATCATGACTTCTGACAAATGCACTACAGAATAATTCAAGTAATGACAGACAGAACATACAGATCTCCGTAATACACACATAACTTAACGTCACGCAGGATGGCTGCTACAACGCGTCCACTTCGTTTATAACCTCCCATCCCGAATCCTGCAACGCTATATCTGTCTAAAGAGGTATTATTGAGTACAACATTTGACAAAAGCGGAGAAACAGGACATACAAGGGCTATAGAAGCACGATTGGTCGAGACTTTCTGCATCAATGCAGGGAGCTTGGCCGTTACACCATCGCCATCGACGTGGTCGGTTATACAAGTATTGATTACATTGATCTGAACGCAGCACCATCAATATACGAGAAGAACCATTGCCCTAAGATTAGGAAAGACTGACCGAACAGGTTGATACAGCCTTCAAGGCAGAAGTAGAGTTGGGAATTTTGCGCCGCAGAGTGGCAGTCAGAAGTATAGAGGCCCGCTTATTGGTATATAGAGTCTTGTCTTCGTAGGAAACCAAGGTGGACGCCACTGACTCGGGGGAGTCCAAGGCGGTTTTGATCGACGCAGACTCAGCAGGGGCGACGGCGTCAGATGATACAGGGGTGGTACACAGGATGGCACAATCCGGAATAAATTACGGAGAGAAGGCGGCATAGGAGGGGAGCAGATTTCAGGAACGTGCGAGATATCGGATGGTGGCGCGTCGGGAGGTTTTGAACGATTTGAGAAGAGAGATTTCTTCTATGGTTACATTGAGCAATCGGCGGCTATAGAAGGTTGAACTTTACCTGGTGCGCGAAAAATGTTGAGATCAAAACTTTTCTTCGTCGTCGTCGCTGGAGGCGGATGGAAATGCGCTGAGGCAGAGCAACGATACGGCGTACTAATGGCCGGGACGGATGCAGTGGTCGTTCTACAACACCGATCCTGGCACGTAGCCGTTCGTTCTCCTCCAAAGCAATGCTGGCGCGACCCATGAACTCTGCTCGGAGCTCTCTTTCGACCTCGAGGGCTTGTGCAGACGAGTCGAGGCATTGGGTCATTTGCTTTTGAAGGAAGGAAACGTGTTCAGAGAGATCTGAGCATTTTTCTTCGGATGCTGCGAGGCGGAGTTTCGTTATATGCAGCTCGTCGGTAGCGGCGTTAAGCTGAGTGCGGAGAGAATCGTCGTCGGCAGGCTTCAAGTTCTGGAATTCCAAGGGATCTCCGGGATGAGGAGAAGATGTCATCTTCTGGAAAGCAAGATCCCGTTCGACCAGGAGCTTGTTGTGTTCGAATAAGGTGAAATTGACTTGAGCTAAACGTGATAATTCGTCTTCCGCGGTCTCTCGCTGCGCACGCTCTTCAGCCAGAAGACTTGAAAGTGATTCGCAATGTTCCTGGTGCTCCCGCACAGAACGCGACAGCACGGTGTTCTGTGTCCTGACCTTCTTCAAGGCATCAAGCATTTCCATGCGTAGTTTGCGCTCCCAGATGACTTCTGAATGTACAGGAGTTTGGATGGGCGTGGTGACTTGAGCCTGGGGATAATCCATTCGACCATCCCGTTCTGTTAAAAGCGCGTCGCGCGTCTCTTCGAGTTCAACAGAAAGACGCTTGTTGGTAGATTCAAGCAAGGCGATCTTTTCCTCCACATCGAGAAGCGGAGTACGCGTCGTGGGACTGACATCGCCTCCGTAAGTCCTTCTCCGGTGATGATGTAATGGTGAGCGCGGAGTGGACGGCGTCAAAGGGGACGATGGCGTAATGGGATGAGGCATGGATGGGTTTCGACGGTGCTGTAGTCGATAAAAGGTGGAATCATTGCTTGTCGGCGTGGGAGGTTTTAAATGCTGAAAGATAGAGACATCAGTAGTGATATTGCTGGGGTTAAAGAAAAGGACTTGCAGAGTTGGTAATGAGCGTGGGTGTCTGTATAGACAGATCGGGAAGATTAGAAACAAGCGTCAACCGCTTCCTGTGAGCCAACATTGTCCAAGGACAAGTCGCAGCAAATGGGAAAATTGCTGGGAAAGTGGAATGAGTAACAGAAAACCGTCAAGGCGAGGAGGGGAAGTAGAAGGGAATCTAAAGCATTCATGACACTGTGGGGCCTGGCAGTGTCTATAAGTGCACAGTACAGCGCCCGTATAGTGGTTAGGGCTTGCCGACCAACAGAGATGTGATGGTATCAGTCAAGAATGGGCGCTCTTACCTATGACTTTGTATGGGCGTTCAGAACAGAGGCATCTCCTAGACTTGCATGGCAACAGTTCAATGTCGAAAGCAAAAAACTTATCTTTCGGAGCGGATGAAATGTGGCTGTGCTATTTCAGGGACAAGAAATTTGCTTGAGGGGCTACGGGCTGGCATGCTCAAGTAACTACAGTACGGACGAGGACAATGCTATGCAATGAGAGCCGGAGACTGTGACCGTGCTAGAGCTTGGACATTAGACCGTTTGAACTTTGGACGGTAACTGATCGAGTGATCACGTGTTCCTTCTGTTGTCACCCCCATCGCCTGCAACAGGCTTGGATGGACTATTTCTCAAAATTCTTGCGACCTGGCGTCCAGGCTGCGCCAAAGCCGGCACCCGACCTTGCACAAGAGTTCCACAAGTCCTGGACCACCATCAAAGTTGGTGTTACGACGCTGTCGCGACAATTGGCTTATCGTTATGCAGGACACTCTCCTTGGTCCCGATGAGCTCCAGCTGCGGCGCGGGATCAAATGGACGCCAGTGCCGGCTCGTCTGAAATCCATGGTCGACGCGCTTGTCCTTGAATCGCAGAGGACCGAGGAGGGGTATGTGCGGCAAATACCTATTTTGGGCGACTTGAATGACACCGATTTGCAGCACGACGGGTGCTTGTTTAGAATATCTTCTCAAGAATGGTGAGCAATCCTCTCGTCTTATATGCATATCTAATCAGTGCAGATGTCCTTGGGACTCTTGTACGCCTCAGCGAATCCGATCGACCCTCAGGTATCCAAGCAGAAGTCCTTCGAGCCGTACAGAATATGGTTGTACTATTGGATGAACAATTCCTCGTACACTCTGCTGTACACAGGGCTGTACTCAGGCTGCTTCGGAACTGTGTCGGCGATGACTTGCAAGAGCAATTGGACGGTCGCAAAAAGGTGATGGGTGCTGCTGGCAACGCGGCTCGTAGTCAACCCTCCGAATACGAAGAAGATTGTAAGCCTTCGCTATATCTTCTTGATGTCTTGTCCTCACTTCCCTGCTAGTGGTCAACCTTCTTTGTATCCTCTGCAGTCGCATCCGGAATTATCGCGAACTTCTTATGATCTTCTTCCATGACAAACATTGGTATCGCTCCGAGCCCTTGTTTGCTGTCGAGGAAGAAGACGAATCTACTCTAAATGATGATGACGAGGAAGAAGAGCAAGAGTATCTTGCGAAACACGCTCGAGGAGCCCCTTCACCATCTCCATCGCAAGCGACTGTTACCTCTGCCCCGACATCATCCGCGACCAAGAAACCCGAATACGAATTTCTTCTGTTCAACTATCTTCTTCGTTTCGTACATCGTGAAGGCCAAATTGGCGATTTTGCACGTGCTGGACTTCTCTTTCTTATGGATGTTGCCATGTCCCCTGGCGAGCCAATTCATACGTTGACGGCGAATCTGCCGCATCGGAGGCAACGACTGCCGACCCAATTACAGACGCTGCTCTGGCCTTGGCCGAATACATCCTTGACGGCGATTTCTCAGAAGTCCTTGGGGCTGGTCTGGGTGCAGTATACTCCCTATTACCATCCAAACTCTCATTTCCACCACCGACCAGCAATGATTCGAATGACCGAAATGGTATGGTTATCGGAAGCACAGGACTAGATGGTGAAGATGAAAAGGAGCGGCTGGAAGTTGCAAGGTCAAAGTCCCTCGCCATGGGTGTTGAGGATGCGACTAACCCCGACTTCAAATCCCGCCTGGATCACTTCCTCAAGCTTCTGGAATTTCTCCAGGATGTTTTGCGACGAAACGTTGTTCACGATGCCTTGGATGCGTCGTCGCTTGTTGGAACGGCCATCGTACACTCTATACTCGATGCCGTTCGGAGTATATTCCTGGAGAACGTCTTGTATCCGACGATCTTGGAATGCTCAGCTACCGACGGAAGCGCCGTTGCAGTCATGTCGTACATCGACATAATGATACGAACACTCCAAGATGGGCAGCTGGCTGACCTTCTCGTGGAGTTCCTCATAAGTGAAGACAACGACGAGGTGAAACCACGACCGCGGCCTGTTTCTATGTTGAATCTAAGCGCCAATGCTCCGCCTCCCAAGAGTCAGACTTCCTCGGACAAGCAACACAAGCTACGGCGTCGGAAAAGTAGTGCGATGACACTTCTTGAGATGGAAGCGCCAGATACAAGAAAACAGTCGGAATACTTCACCTCTATGGGTCGCTTCACGCTCAAAGATCTCCTGCTGACGAACTTGCGTTCATCTTCACAACCGACTGCCACCTCCGCTTTGCAGCTCCTGCAAACATTACTGGTCCAGCACCCTCATCTATGCATCCAAAAGATTTTACTCGTCATATCTGATCCCCATGCCACGAGCTTTCCTCATCCTGCTATGATTCGCCGCGCCATCGAAGCAAAGCCGATCGAGGAAGAGGAGGACGAGGACACGTTTGTTTATCCTGGTATGGAACCGGAGCCCCCAGAATCGTCAAGTCCCTTGTTCTACCAACCAGAGACTACGTACTCTACTCACGAGAGAGAGATGGGGTTGTACTTAACGCTCGTTTCGCGGGTGGATCCTTCGCACAATGCTGATCCATTCAGCACTGGCTATGACCATTATCTTCGAGACGCCCTTGTCTCTATCCAGAGTCAGCCCGTGTTCCACTTTGGCGAGCTCGCTGAGAGTGGTGATGACCGTTCGAGTAGCAAGCATCGGCTCAACGTCCATGACTCCATTCTCACCCTGCTGCTCGAATCATTGCGACGTTTCTTTTCTAACGCACCTGCGTACAATGTTGCGTTGACGGGCGTACTCGCCACGTTGGCGATGCATCCGGATCGTTCTCTCGCGGGCTGGCTGACGTTTGCTATCAACGATACGTTACCCAAGGATAGCAGGGAAGAAAGCCGCGTTGACGTCCAGGGAGACGGTGACGACAGGTCGATCGACTTTGAAATCGGAGAACAGTTGGAGTCGGAGAGTATCCATCTGCCTGCATCAAGTATGGACGAGAACTCGCGTCCCGTCGTACACACCATATTCCACGGTCTCGTCTCCCAACTCGAGAGGTATCGGCAGATTGTCGACAACTTTGACAAGTTCCTCCTTGAGCGACGGCAGGGCTTGCTCTTCTCGGAGAACTTGACCGATGCGCTGTCACTCATTCAGCTGCAAGACGAGATCTCTCGTCCCGTCACCGTCATCGAGCCGGTTCAACCAACGAAGCCGAAGCCCAGGCCGTCCGCTTCATCCACTATTGTTTCGTTCTTGACACCGAAAAAGAACAGGACGAAGCCTTCATTGTTATCCGAGCCCTCTACTCCGCCGAATAACCCAGATAGCAAGAACTTGCTTTCCAGTCCCTTTGGTTCCCATTATCAAAAGACTGGCTCCATCACCGTCGAGCCTTTCGTGGCTCCCGCTCCTTCGAAAGGACTGTGGACGCCTGCAAAGAGTCGCAAATGGAACGAGGAGGAAGACGATGTCTTCAGCTCGGGCTTCGTCGAGAAAGAAGAGTCTGATCCGTTCGTCGACTCCGCCGAGGAGGAAGAAAAGGAGGAAAGCCTGCCATCGGTGACATTGTCCCAGCTGTTGGACAATGTGGTGATCCTGGAGGAGAGCATGAAGGAGCTGGTTGCCATCATCCATGCTCGTAGGAGCTTGGGTATAGACTCTATTCGCTATCTGTAATTTATACCTAGTTCGTCTTCTCACTGTACTTTTTGATATATCAGACATCACATCCAAGGATTTACATTAGATAATTGTACATATACAAACACACCACACTACTTTGCTTTTCGCCCTGAACTCCTCTTTGGTTTGGATGCCGATGCATCTGTAGCGCTCTTCTTCTTGCCAAACAATTCCTTTTGCAGTCTCTCAAACTCAGCATCGTCGATGTCCGGGGGTGACGGTACGCGAGATTTCTTTCTAGGAGACTTTCCCTCTGCATCCTGATCATCATCCTCCCGATTTCTCTTTCCCTTCTTCCCTTTGGCAGGCCGCTGGGGTTCGGAATATTTAGAGGCAAGACCGTCGAAGAAGCTGTCCATGTTCTTGCGTTTCTTCAAAATCATCGCCTGCAGCGCGGAGTGGTCCTCGTCCTCGTCCTCTTGTGGCGCATCCGCCTTTGCTTTGCCTTTCCCTTTCGATTTACGCTCTCCAGCCTTGCCGCTCCCATAAAACTCTTCCCAAACGCCCAATTCTTTCGCCAACTCCTCGGCTTCCTGTGCTTCCTGATCGCTCTGTTTCCGCCTCGCGAGTTTAGCCTTTTCGTCCTTTATGCTGGACGCCCAAGTAGCAAGCTTGGGTAGCTCCTTGCTCTTTATTAATCCAGATATGATCATGACAAAGCGAGCTTCATCGTCAGAGGTGGAATGAGGGATGTGGGTCATAATGTCGCCAATGGAACCGTTTGTTTCGATATATGCTGCCTTTAGATCAGCAATTTCTTCTGCGGAGCCTGGGAAGAGTCAGAATGACTGTCAAACCAGAAAAGACGCGTAATAAACGAACCTTGGTAGTCTTTCTTCATTTCGTCCAGTTTTCCACGCGTAACGCGCTCATAAAGGTCTTCAAAATATGTTTCCCACCCTCCATCGCCGGGGTCCAGGGCCGAGCCCTCGTCTGTCTGGCCAGTGCCGTCGTACCGCTTTCGCCGCTTGTCGTCGCTGAGGACAGCATAGGCAAAGCCGACTTGCTGGAACTTGGTCAACATCTCCGCCTGCGCTTCCTCGCTGGCAGCCGAGTGTTTGTCAGGATGGCATGTCAAGGCCTTTCTGCGGTATGCCTTCTTGATATCATCTGTAGTTGCTTCTGCAGTAATGCCAAGGATGGCATATAGATCAACGTCCTCCTCGCCAGGGAAGAACTGGGAAATGGGGTCAGAGTCGGACATGATGGTTAGTGGGTAAACGCGTGACTCGACGCGTAGTCACAAGTCACACAAATAAACAGTAATTATTTAAGTCTATCTAAATATTATTGGGAAATTAAGTGCTGCCCATTGACCGACCTCTGACAATCCGTGTGTCCATAATGCAAAAAGAGTGCATGAAAATAATATTCCATATGAGCAGCCGGCAAGGACCTGCGGAATGGTATGGTGGCCAAGCCAAAGTCGAGACAAGGCGATCAGCAACGCCAACGGCACGATGACAAGTGGCGGTATTGTTCGCATGAGCCAACCGGATGGCAGTGAAGGATGAAGCGGAAGGTACGCGCATGCAAGAGTTGAATAGACAGCAAAATACGTGATGGTCGCTGAATGGGTACTCGGCATCCTTAATTTGCAGCATCATTCGACACGCCAACAAGACAAGACAGCCGAACGCACCCATACGAGACTTTCTTCCGAGCGCCTACCATCGGCGGGGGTCTTGGTTGACGAATAGCCTTCTTGACGAGCTTGACGCTCATGGAACAAGCCACCGCGCCGGCAGCAAAATAGGAAACGCCCACAGAACGTGTATACAGAAGGAAAGACGCAGTAGCTCCGGTTACACTTATATTGGTCTATTGAAGGAATGTTAGAGAATGATCCAAGCTCTTGTATTCAACATTACATAGTCTAGAAACTTGAGCCACCAAGGAAGTTGTCGTTCTTGAGCCATGTCAACGTTGTAGAGAAAGCGTCGAAATTTGACGTCACCATACAATCACTTGATCATTTAACGTTAACAGTACAATATTCAGATTATACAAGCTGCTGCATACAAACACGAAATAAATCAGTTGTATCCTCTGTCAGGCAGTGTTAGAGTGCGGCGTGGGTTTGAGAAATTGTACATACCTCTTACGCGCAATCTTTTCAAAGATAGTCCCATCGTACACGGCATGCACATCTTCTTTGCGGATAATCCCGTCCTTGGGGCTCAAAAGGATCCACGTTGCTAACCATTCTACAATCACAGCGAGAATCCCAAAGACATCCATCACGCATCGCTGACCCATGACAAACTTGAATGTGTCGTAGCGGGTTAGGCCCGCCTTATCCTCGACAGACGAATACTCGCGGAAGATGCGTTCAAACTTGGCCTCGACGAAATCCCCTCCGTTATCGTAGGCACCTGCAGACACGCACTAAGCGTCAAAGGCGGGATACTTGCCAGGTAACACGGACTGACCAGAGTCGGAGCCGTGCTTGTCACGATGGATTTTATCGATATAAATGCGGAAAAATGGATCGGGGAACAACCCGCGTAGAGTGGGGTACGAGAACGCGCCGTGAATAATGACGGCGGAAGCAAGAGATAGGATGAAGCCAAAACCGAGCTTATAGAATCCTGCATGGAGGAATAAGGCTACCGTCTCAACTGGCCGAGCATACACGGGACACACCGATGAGAGTGTCCTGAGGCCAAATGACCCCGTCCTGGTCGGTGTCCCAAAATTCGATATGTTTCTGTAGAATTGTCGGGGTGGACGCGTCCTTTTGCGCCTTGATGCGTTCCTCTTTCTTTTTGATCTGTCGCTCTGCAGAAACACGATTAGTCGGTGCCCGTCAACAAGGTCGAGGACAGTGCTCACCCTCGCGATGCTCAACGGCGTGGTCGTCCTTGACGACGTCGGCGTAAGATGGTTGGGCCATGGTGAAAGTATTGGGGAAACCTGGAGAACAGGAGAACAGAGACACGCAAAGTCGCGTCTTGGCAAAATGAGCTCATTTTTGACGCGCCGCAACAGAGTCAAAAAGGAAGGAGAGTCGAAAGATTAGATCAAGTTTATCTTATCAATCATCTTCACTTTTTTCCACCATGTTCTATATCATTGGCCTCGGTCTCTGTGATGAAAACGATATAACTCTTCGCGGTCTTCAAGTAAAAATGCGCCTTGATGCTTGACTGTCATTGACCTTTTTCTCTAGGCGATTAAAGGTTCAACACGAGTCTACCTTGAAGCCTACACCAGTATCCTCATGGTTAACAAGGAGCGTTTGGTTAGTCTCATGATCTCACATTAATACCCTCAAGGCTCAACGAAGACTGTAAGCAAGGAGGCCTTTTATGAAAAGCCACTCATTCTGGCCGATCGTGACATGGTCGAAACAGACAGCGATACCATCCTTGCAAACGCCGACAAGGAAGACGTCTGTCTCTTGGTCGTCGGGGATCCATTTGGGTTAGCCAAATTGCCTATACTAGGCTCGTAATGATACTCATGTAGTGTCAAGTGCTACAACTCATACCGACATCATCCTTCGCGCTCGTGGTCTGGGGATTCCCACCCGTGTAATCCACAATGCATCCATTATGAATGCGGTCGGCGCCTGTGGTCTCCAGCTCTACAACTTTGGCCAGACTGTCTCTCTTGTGTTCTTCACAGAAACATGGAAGCCCGACAGCTTCTACGATCGCGTCAAGGAGAACGTAGATCTTGGCCTTCACACCCTCGTTCTTCTCGACATTAAAGTCAAGGAACAGAGCGAAGAAAATCTGGCCCGGTACGTATGACTTGCTCATAGCATAACCAATCTCACGGATCCTTCCTTAGCGGCCGAAAGATCTATGAACCCCCAAGATACATGTCAATACGACAAGCCGTGTATCAGCTCATCGAAATTGAAACCCTACGACAAACGGGACCTTGGCCCCCGACACGACTTGGCAGTAGCCGTCTCAAGGGTTGGGGTGGCCATGAGCATGAGCGCATCGTCTGTGGCACTCTCGCAGAACTCGCAGACCACCCTGAGTCGGCGTTTGGAGAGCCTTTACACAGTTTGGTCATAGTAGGCAAAGGTACATCACCTTGAGGTGGAATATGCCCAAGAATACGCCATTAACAAAGACAGTTGGCGGAGCACAGCCCAAAAAGCTTACGGTTGCGCATTGGAGTAAAACAGCTGGCAGTCAAATTAATGTAAAAAATGTAAACGAATTGCGAAACGAATAAGAAGCTCTAAAGCTGTAATAGAACATTGATGCACAAGAGGAATAAAGCGCTGCACAGACATGATCAGACAGTTGAACAGGTTGAGAGATCCTGATTGACGCACATAATATAGAGGCGAGCCCAAGGACCAAATAAGTTAGAAGCGTGAACAACGAACGTTGCGATCTATACCTATACAAACATGTAAGAACTAAGCACAAGAATAGAGTGAATCATATGTACAGGTCATCCGGTTCGTCCTCCATCTCGATAATATCCAACCCCGCCATCTCGTCATAAGGCGATTCTGGCACTGGATTCTCGTACTGCCCAATCCTCAAGATCTTCTGCAAACTGTCAAATCGCTCTAGATGCGCATCCGGTCCTGCACTGCGTCCGAATTCCAGCATATGTATTCGCCCATCATGCTGCGTCGCGATGCACGTACGCCCCGAAGCCTCGTCCCACGCCACGGACATGATTTTTTGTCGATTCACCAATCCGATGATATGAGGAGAAATGTCGATAGTGCGATACAGATGTTTCGGTCGCCATCCGCATAGTTGCTGGGTTTTGAGTAAGGCCTCTCTTGGAAACGAGAGTAGATCAGGAAAGCGCATCTCTGGGTTGAAATATCGCCTTAGTCCCGTCAGTTGGATGCGCGGAGTGTAAAGGTCATCAACATTCTCCTCGTCGGCGACCGCGCATAACAGGGCACGGTGCGTCCCGGGAAGGACGTGAACAACATCCTTCGAGTGCATTGAGGCGGACTGTTGAACGACACTCGTGAGATCGTAAGCCCACCAAGGACTGGCACCATAGGACGTATGTAGAACCGGTGAAATGCTGTAGTGTATGATGCTGCGAGGGTTTTCGGTCTCCAGATAGAGTGACATCGGGAGTGGAGAGTCAGAGTCGGTGTCCGGCACCGCACTTAACTGGAAGGTTCTGACTTGTTTCTGATGAATGACCACCCGCGCTTTTGCTATGGCGTAAACCTGCCCAGAGCTTGAGGAATAGAAAACAGCTCCAGTAAATGGATGTCGTTGGGGCCGTTGACAACCGTGCGCACGACCATCACATCGCCTTGCTCAGGCAGAAATCGTACGGTGCGAATTTGCTGATGCTTCCAGATAATCATAAGTAAATACATTGCCGCGATACAAGCAAGAACTCACGAATGATTCGTACGCCAGATCTGGAGATGCAATGAAGGATCGAGCTTCATTTGCTTCGATGTTTATAATAACGACCTCGTTCGGAAGAATGACGGGGGCGAGGTAGAGATTACCACCCGCCATGAAGACAGAAACATCGTGTATCGGGTGTGCGAACGTATACGGAACGAGCAGTTCAAAGGGCTCTGCGCAGAGTGTGGTCCTATCACTTCGAACGCTGAGCGTATCGAGACTTATGTGACCAACATGACAGGTGTGCCCGACGCTGATGCTGAGCACGAATTAATTGTTGATTAGATAGGGCTCTAGACGATGGTGCTTACCCAGACGGTTTCTCGACATCACTTATGATGACGAACCAGACCATGATACCTGGTCGCCCATTGAAGGTCATGTACTGGGCCTGGAGGTTATGTGGTCGGTCCACGGTGGATATACCAGCCAATCCAACGAATCTCCCGTTCATCTCGGTCACCATGACGCGATAGCCAGCTTCATCGCAGACAGCGGCGACGCCGTATTCACCCCCAGGCAGAAGCTTCATCTCTAAGATTCTGCAAGACGTCGGGAAGGAGTAGTAGCCGCAGAGCTGGGGATCCGAGCTCTCCCAGTTCTGCTGGACTGACAGAAAGTTGGCCACCATGAGCTCAGCCTTGAAGTCGGATGCCTGGAGAGTGTATGGGACGTGTGCCGGGATGTATGGAGGTTGTACATTGAATTTTTTGAGGAAACGACGCCAGATTACAGGCTCGTGAGTGAGAAGGAAGAACGCGTGGTTGAGCTGGTATACTGTGAGTCGTGATTTGGAACGACAAGGAAGCTAGCAAACCTTTCTCAACGCGATTATGTCGCCGACAGACAGGTAAGGGAAGACGCCATCGACCAACAGCTGAATGGGCAGTCTCTGGACGGCGCAGACCGCGTTTGTGGCAAAGGTGGTGGAAAGTAGATGAGGGATGAATACTTTTTCGTAAGCTCCAGGCATGATATGGGACAGGGAAGTGGAAGAACGGACTCGTCGCAGAGGCCATAATATAGTGGAGGCCCTTGTTCCATCCTTTGCTCGCCTTGTTCTTGATAGTGGCAATTACCAAAAGCAGCACAAAGCGCTACTTTGTTTTGTTCTCACGATGTCCAAAGTAGTATCAACGCAAATGATAATTCAAATAGTCCTTAGTAACCCCAGAAATAAATAGAATGAATGAAGAGTGTACATGTTCGTAACGTGGCGTGGCAACGGAGTCGACTGGGTATGGGCATACAGCGGATTATTAACTGGGTAGTAAGCGTAGATGATGAGATGAATTTGAACAATCATTCAATCGATATCCTCTGGGCGATGGCGGAGCCTCCCGCATACGAAGATTGCTTCTGGCTCATGTTTCCTGCATCACCGGTCTGTGAGTATTTAGGCCGGGTAGAAACGTCTGGGGGGGAGGATTAATCACCATGCATGATATCCATTTTGGTGTCAACGGGAGCGTACTGACCATTGACTTTTGACGCCTGAAGGCCACGATCAAAGTCCGCGAAGCAACGAAGACCAACAGCAAAGGTCATAAACAGAAGCAAGAAAGCAACAATTGCTAGGAGAACGTAAGACGGAAACAGCGCATCAGAGGAATGGACACTAACTGAAGATTGTCAAGGTTGCCCTCGTTGTGGAATACTGTTCCCTTGATTCCGGTTGGTAGAACCTGACCAACTTATACACTAGTTCCATCAGCTAAGATGCGAAAGCCATCAGATAAACATGATCTTACAAACTAAAGAAGGTCAGTCAAAGTGCGTCAAAGAGGATACAGAACCTTACAGTAGCTTTCAGCGGCCAACATCATGACCAAGGATATCGACATAATCCTGTAAAGAAGTGAGACTTGTACCACGTATAATTCAGAGGCCGTTACCATTTGATTTCCCGCTTTACGGCGAGACCACACAGCGCTAAAAGAATGAGAACAACCGGGATGGCGGCTACAGTTACACCGAACTCGGCGGAGTTTCTAGACAACACAATGATGAGGAGCTGTATTCGCAAGTCAGACGACCGAGACCGGTGGCGTGATTGGGCTGCAAACCTGCATGGTAACACCAGTGAAAAAGAAGAAATCGAATTTGAGGAGGCAGATCATGATTTGGTACCACTGATACATAGCTGATCATAGAGTGAGCGGCGCGGACGGGATGAACGGTTTAACGTACTCTTCATTTTCGGGTTGGCGCCTACGATATGGAAAATGGCCCAACTGATTAGATCTCGTTAGACTCCACATATCTATTAATGAAGTTTCTCCACTTGCCCGAATTCAGCATACAGCTGTTTGATGAAGAACAGGAGGAAGAACCACGAAACGCCTATCACGCAAGGAGTGACAATGAGAAACGGCTGTATCCTGTTCCAGAGAGAACCGGGTCCTGTGCAATTCTAGACAAGTCATGAGGCAAAACGAACCCACAAGCCTACGTATTAGACGCACAATTTCGCTCCAGGACAATGCGCAGCTTGCGTCACTTCTCGTTATCAAAGCGCTCCTGGTTTGGTGAATCTGAAGGGCAGAAAACACAATAAGGGCGAGGTGGAATACTGCACAGGATTCAGAGAAGTGTCGTATCAGTTCCAAACTAGTCCTCACGTAGTATTCCAATTAGTTGTATAACGTTGCGTAAGCGTAATGCATCGAAAGCCATGAGCAGCTCGAAAATCCTGGTGACTGTTCAGCTGAAATCAAGCCACATATGCTGCGAACCCACTCGGCGAGAGCAAATAGGGCGAGATAGCATGGCAAGGTCTGTTCGTGAATGAGGAAGGAATCCTGAACGCCACTAGTGTATCGCGGACCTTGTAACCGCCTTCGAATGTAACCTCGTTCTCTACCTGATCAGGGTGAGCGTCACAGATAAACCACCCAAACAGCCCACATACCAGTCTAAATGTTATTGCTATCATTACAAGGACCACGATGCCCTCTGTTCGGCCAGTTAAGTGGGTCTGTAGCGAATAAGGGCCAAAACTACTCACGAATAGTAACTGGAGCAGAAATACCGGTGAGATTGAAGCATCCAGGTGGGGGTAACGACTTACTTGTGCCGATGAAGGCCTTTTGGGCACGCGAAGCAAGGAAAGGCTCGATGGCCATGGCGGAATGAGGGAAAGAAACGAGTGGGCGAGTTGACACAGGCGCCCAAGTAGATCACTCAAACGGCGCCGGTAGTCCCGAGCCGAGACGGCACTGCATACATATGAGCTGCACAGCTTTTTGTGCGAAGACAAAGCAGTTGTCATCGCCTAAAATACAGCGCCACTACGAATACTAACAGATACTGCGCGCCCTACTAGAATCTCTTCTGTCCATAGCACTTTCACATTACTTCTCACCTCTTTCTTGCTCTGTACCTTCTCAATTGATTCAAGAGCCTGTTCTCCCCTTTCCACCAGTTGACAACAGATGCGGTCAAGTGTTGCTCTCACTGCCGTCTCGTTGTCAGGTGAGACCACATCTCTGCGACCGGCGAGTGTGTCCTTCCAAGCAGATACATCGTCATCTGTAGCGCTTTCCTGTGCTAGATGATATAGTCTTAGTGCGGCGAGAACTCGAAATGACGGATAGGCTGATTCTCGAGTGACATGGAGGGTCCAGTCTCTAGCAGTTAATGAGACCTCAATTGCATGTTCGACTGCAAAATCGTACCCCCAATAGTTTTCCGCTTCCAAGGCCCTTTTCAGATAACTTGAATCAAGAAGCTCCTCGAGGATATCCGAAATATCGACCTCTCCATCCATCTCTCCAGCCTTGATTGACTCAGTTGATATCGAAAATCCATACTCTGTGAACAACAAACGGTTCCCATGCGATCCATACTTGAGGAACACTTCACGATCGACGTCCAAATGCACTTCCGATGGTGATATAAACGACATTCCTCGCAGTGATGGGCCTCCGTGCGCTTTGGATGGACGCGGGGACATATGTGGTAAATGAGAAGAGTGGTTTGCCATGTCTAATATTGGACACAAGGTCAGATTGTCAGGATCTGACTGTTTGGATTTGAGGCGCAGATAAATGCCGCGGGTGTTGACGAGAAGGAGTTCAGTGTCGAATGCGTCGGACAGTCCATCAAATCTTTACCATTTAGCCATCCCCACAGGAAATTATTCTCTAACATGTTTAAGTTCTCAGCATCTTCTGTCTGGGTCATGATGAGCATTGAACTAATTATGGAGAGATAAGGACTAACCAAGTATCGCCTAACCGCCTTCAAATCGACATCAAATCGGAGCGATAATTTCTGCATAGCTCTGGAAACGGATGGCGGCAAATATTGCAGAAGCTCCGCTTCCAGACAGTGCTTTTGTACCATCCACACCAACGGGTGAAAAGAAAAGTCTGCAGGCAGTACAGATATATAAGGTCCAAATTGAGGATCAGGTTTGCCAAAGCTCGGCCGATGAAGAGTAAGATGCATGGATATCAACTGAGTAGCGCTTAAGCCAGCGCGAGGATAGAGAGGCGAAAGTGTCTTCGCATTCAGCAGCGCTTCTGCCGGTACAGAGAACAATAGAGAGGAGGGAGAACACGCTTTCAAAGTGAAAAGGCCATATCCCGCTCCTAAGGAGGAGTGAGTAAATACGCTGTGCCACGGTTGGTATTAGGAATCTGACCTGCACATTTCCGGCGCTCTACCAGGAGACCATCGCAGGACGTATCCATACCTTTTGTTCTCAGCCATTGAAGCAAGCTGTCCCACGCCGCGTCCGACATGGGAGTAGTGAAATAGAAATGCCGGGCGGCAAAGATCGAGTTGCATCAGATACGCTCTCTTTCCGTCAGCCTTTCGTGCTTCAGAAATCCATATATATATTCCTCGATCTCCGTGTAATCAGTATACAAACATGTCCGTCTTCAATGCCTCCCGTCTCCTGGGCAAGACCGTCATTGTGACTGGCGCTAGCTCTGGTATCGGCGCCGTAAGTTTCCAGCTTCATCCGGGTCGTGGGTGGTTACTGACTTGGGGGGCGACGATTGTAGGCAACGGCCATTCTCTTTGCGAAGGTAATTGTACTCGGCCTCTGTCTATAACGTTACTCGAATTTCTAGGGTGGCTCAAATGTGATCCTCGTTGCTCGCCGTGCAGAGGCTCTCGCAAAGGTCAACGAAGCCTGTGTGTCTGCGCACAAGGAATCCGGCCTCCAACAGGGCGGCAAGTTCTCTAGCGTACAGCTAGATGTTTCTGATAAGGCTCAAATCGCCACATTCTGGGATAAGGTCCCTGCTGACCTCCGTAATGTCGACGTTCTTGGTGAGCCATGACCATGTTGATAACGCTCTCCCTTGTTCACTGATTATCAAGTCAACAATGCCGGATTCGTACTGGGTGTCGAACATGTCGGCGACATCAAAAGCGAGGACATTGAGAGCATGTTCGCCACCAACGTCTTTGGTTTGATTTCCATGACCCAACTTCTCCTCAAAGGTGCCCCTCCTTTCAAATCCACCTTTCCATATGTTCATTTTTGCACAGACTTCAAGGCCAGAAAGTCCGGCCACATTATTAACCTTGGATCTATTGCTGGTCTTGAACCGTACGCTGGAGGAAGCATATACACCGCGACAAAACACGCCGTACGCGCCTTTACGGGATCCATGCGCCGCGAGCTCGTCAACACACCTATCCGTGTGACAGAAGTTCAACCAGGTGCGCGTTTTCGCGTCATTTTCCATGTTCATTCCTCTGACATTACTTGAAGGAATGGTGGAGACCGAGTTCTCCATCGTCAGATACCGTGGGGATTCAGGGGCTGCCGCAAAAGTATATGAAGGTTTGCAACCGCGTATGTTCTCTCTTTCAACGCCTTTTCTTTCCTAAAAGATTTCATAGTCACCGCTGCGGATATTGCTGAAGAAATAGTCTGGGCGGCATCTCGTCCACCGCATGTCAACATCGCAGAAACTCTAGTGTTCCCGGTCAACCAAGCTAGTGCTACAATCAACTACCGTGGAAGTAAGTAGATAGTAGGCCAAGATCAGTGCAGCCAATGTAAGAAGAAAGATCGGCGCCCGGCTACCCCAATATTAACATTCATCGAGAAGTGTTCTCCCTCTCTCAAAGATGTATACAGCAAGTAAGTAGATTGTGGAATAGGAAGACACGCGCCAGCATAACAATGAGATAATGATAAGATACAACGAGCATCATTAGACGACTGTAAATTTCCCTATTCTATGACTTCTTCTTCGTTCTCGAGCGCGTATTCCTGGCAGGCTCCACGACAGGCGGTGAAGGAAAGTCACTATCATAAACGATCTTCTTCACAATGACATTCTCCGGTACAAGGTCTTTCAACGGCGAAGAACTCTCCGTGACCAGGTTCCCTAGTTTATCCAGGGTCAAGGACTGGAAATACGATGTGAATACATGTAATCCAAGAGTGGAGAAGGAACAGCTTACTTTCGCAGCGGGTGCCAGGATACCTTTGACATTTGTTGTATTCTCCTTTGGAAGGTTATCCCGAAACTTGATCTCGTCCATAAACAACGTCGTTTGGAGACCACGATCCCACTTGACACACTTCCCCTCTTTCTCCTCCACATCACCAAAGCGAGCCTTCTTCGAGGGCGGAGGTCGATCGGGAGTAACATAGTCCTCTTCGTCCCCAGGACCTCTCCGATGGCGGAGGGGACTACCCTCGACGTCAATGTCCCAGTCATCATCAAGACCATTCTCCTCAAGAGACGCAGAATTTCTGCCGTCTGTGCTGGACCCGCCAGCTACCCTCTGCGCTCGTCTCTCCGCTCTCTGCGACCTCTGCCGTCCTCGTTCGTCCTGTTCCTTCTGCGACTTTGTCTTGACCTTCAGAATGGGACTATCAGGCCGAATACCCTCCTTCCTGACTACTTCTATCTCCAATTTCGCCGCTTGATACGCCTCGTTCCTCGCAGTGTTCGATTTGGTCATCGATGTCCATGCCGCAGGGGTCAAACCGCGGAAGAGACTAATCTCGGTACGAACAGCGGGCGGTTTGCGTTGTCGTGGCGGTGGTAGCTCTGACGCTGGTTTGGGAAACATATCAATGCTCGGAGTGATGGCACGACGGGTACGAGTCGTTCGACGCACAGCAGACGAACTCTCGCTTGGTTGAGGTATAGACGATTCGACTATGCTGGAACGAGGCTCGGGAAGATGCGGTTCAGTAGGCAGTGACGCAGATTGAGCAGATGCCCCTGCAGAGTTACCCATTTCAGCAGTGTCCTCTACCGTGGGGGACGAATTAAGCCTTGAGGGCAAGGGTTTCAAGGGACTTGAGATATTTGGTACCGGTCTCAAGTTGCGTATCTTCAAAGGAGATTGGGAATGTTCTTCAGCAGTGCTACGTTTCCGCTTTAAACTTGACGAGTCAATTTCCACCATGGCTTTCAGCTTGGGCACTGGCTTGGATGCGCCTGCTGTCGGTTTCTGTAAAAATAAGAAGATGAGCAACGTTCAATGTACAAACAGACGAGCCTACCGGTGCAGTAGAAAAGTCGACTTGTCGCATCGGTAGTCTGGATTTATTAACATTAATAGACGAGGCAGGCCTGGCGTAGGGCTTTAGCCTGGGTATCTTGCTAGGGGTATGTTGTCGAAGAACGGACTTCTGCGGTTGAGGCTGCAGTGGCGGATCACTCGTGGGAGCTTCAGATGAGATCGGCATCGACACTTCAGCATCTTCTGGAATGGAGGTTGGTATTCGGGAACGAGCTGGTAGTAGTGGGAATGGCAACGAGGGTATGGATGGCTCTGCCGATCCACTACGAACCAGAATTTTCGTCCGCGCCGTTGGGGAGGGTTCCATGGATCTACTACGCGTCGGTGAAGACGATGGCTTATCAAAGATAGATGTCTTCAGTGGCCGAGGTGTTGCCAATGAGTCGGCTGTGGGAGGAGGGCCGCGTCGAGCTGGACTATCCGTTGGCCGGATTTTCAATTTAAAGGATTGACCACCTGAAGCTTTGGTAGGCGAACGGAGATTGGCAATGGCTTCTTCAATGGGGATTCTACGCGAAGGGGTCTGCGGATCGTCACGAAGAAGCGACCGCGTAGGTGATGCTGAACGGTCTCGTCTTGGACTGGGCAAACGATTAGGAGGACGTAAGGGAAGGCTTGACGCAGTAGCTGGTGTTGCGTCTGGTTTCGGGAAACGAAAGGGCAACGGAAGTGATGGCTCTGCTTCATTGACTTCAGGTAAGGGTGATGAGGTTTTCGAAGGAACGAGTGTACCCAAAAGGCCGACAGTACCTGGTGACAGAGAGTCCAGCGGTCTCCTCGGGGCACGCGCCGATTCCTTGAGTTGTGCCCTCAGAGGCGACATTTCTCTGCGCGCTACATCGAATTTAGGACGTGGGGTGGTCTCGGATGGGGCTACGTCGGCTCTTCCTTTCCCTTTATTCTTCAGCGGACTGATGGTTGGGAGTGGACTATCCAGCAAGCTCTTGCGAGGTCGACTAGATCTACGGACAGGTGTGTGTGGATCTTCCGTTGGAAGAGAGAATCGACTGGACGATGGCATTGGTGAATCCAGCTCTGTCGGAATAAGGGAATCTGCGACATCCGCTTCTTCATCCGTCGTGTTTGGTTCCTCCCGCAGGTTGGCATCTACAAGCATTGGCGTTACTGAAGGAGAAGGGGGAAGTGGAATAATCGTGGGGTCTTGCGGTTGTGATGGCTCCTCTACGGTAAAGCAGAACGATGATTCTCTACTCGGTTGTTCAGAAAAGAGACTTGTAGGGTACACATTCGCGTCTTGCATCGGAGAGAGTGCTCCTTGAGGATAGCGGATTGGTACTGGCTGATGAATCATGATTTCTGGGGCAGGCGATGTACCCTTGGATGGCGTGTCCGTTTGACTGTCGAGGCCGGGCTCTGTTGTTGAGTCAATGGGAAAGAAAGCAAGGGGCTTTTCAACCGCGTCGGGAGACTGGGGCGGGGGAGATGGATTTGTATGAGACCGCATGATGCGAGATGCAAGGACTGATGAAGGCTCTAGATACAAGATGAACAACGTTGAAACCAGCCTGCTTCCACGCACCATCGTTAACCTGCTCGTTGTCCGGTGTTATTGGACGCGATTGCAAATTTTCATCTTCCACATGTTCCTCTATCTCTGCTGCCGGTTCCGGTATGATTGGAGGCAACGGACTCGAAAATCGTGGTGAGCGCCTCAGCGGTGACGGAGACGGGGCCGGAGACGGCGGCAGCGGCAAGGCTCCCTGCTCCGCAGTAAGTTGTGCGCGCTGTGGTGTAAGTAAAGCGTCGTCGGCCATGACCACCAGGCATGCAAGTTTAGAGCGGTGGCAAACGATGATGGCAATACTCAACCAACGCGGTACACGTGATCATTCTATTTCTCTTCTGCTGCGCACTCTTTCTAGCAAAATACACGAAAGCAAGCCACAAAACCGCTTTAACCTTCATCTCCGTCTGTCTCGCTCACGGCTGTTCGCTGGCAATGGCGAATAGCTGCGACGGCTCCAACTCCCGTTGCTTTTCCCGCTGCGGTTTTCCGACGACGAGACGCGAGAAGACGCACGCTTAGAATGCGCTTCCGATAATCCAGAATACTTAATACGAGTATCGTTTCTCGTCTCGCATCCCGTTTCATCTCGAGAGCTGGCGCCCCGATGGGTGTGTCCTCCATTGGACTGCAACGAAACATCCATCCCCGTAGCTGGAGCAGCAGCCGATGGTTTAGTATGTAGCATGAATTTCAACTAGGTCATTCAGTACGTATTTCATCCACGACCGAAGAAACCCTCACCTCATTATTTTCCCTCGTCAGAGTATAAATAGAAGCCATCTGTTGATCTAGCTTCAGTTTCATCTCCTGCAAAATATCTTCGTTGGACGTCAAAGCTCGCTTTTTCGTGTCGAGTTTACGTCGTTTATCAAAGACACTGTCCTCGTCATTTTCCCGTGGTCTTTTCGAAACGTTCGAGACGTTATTCTGCATGCCGCCGATGTATCTGGGCAACCCTGGTATGCGCGACACAGCCGCGTTCACGGCGGTTTCCACCTTTGCATCGAGCGTCCCTATGGCTTCCTGAAGGGAGGCATTAATGACGCTCCCAACCTCCTTGGTCACAGCAGAAAATATTTCCTGCCAGATCTTCCCAATAGCATCAAGATCCTGGTCAAGGTTGTTCTTAATGTGGGCATGATTAAGGAGTATCTCGGCGAGGTTGGGGGCTACGGCGGCAGCCGCTGAATTGGACACTTTGGAAAGCGTCGCAGAAATTTCCGTGTACGTCTGCAGTTTCTTTTCCTGTCTATCGTATTCAGATGTCATGTCAAGGACATGACTTGAGATTCTGCAGCTCAAAATCAGTATCATCATTGGTTGCAGAACGGCCGATGAACTTACTGGGCTAAACCTTGAAAGAGCTCTACCATTTTCTTCGATGTTTCACTCGTCACCGCATATGCGGGGGCCAATTCAAAGTGTTCTTTATCATTCTGTAAATTGGACGCCGACGAAGATGTATGCGCGCCGGCATTTAACGCGTCCTGCAGGATTCACTTGTCAATAATGAGTGGAACAACTTGACGAAATTCACCTTGGCCTCAAACGTTTCAACGGCACCGTTCACGCGATCCAATAGACGTTTCCCCGAGTGATTAGCTTGTGGGGTACCCGAATCATCCTGTAAGCGACGCTTGGGATCGGGATCACCAGCAAGGATATGGATATCGTCGGTCTCCTCCTCCTTGCACCTGCGAAAGAGGTCTTCCTGTGACACAAGCGGAGGACCGTAGCGAGCTTTAGGCGGCGATGACGCGTCTCTCTTAGAGTAACCCCCGGAAAACTTCTTGCTGGGCGGTTGCGTCTTGGGCTGCGCGGTATATTTGCGTCCCGGCCAATGTGCATCAGATGGATGCACGAAACTGGCCAAAAGTGAATGAAAGGGCGCGTCCGGGACAACGGCACACAAGTCTTACCGACAGCGGTCACCCTCTCTACAGCTGGGATTCAGAGGCGTGCCGTCGTCGTCGAAGTACTGGCAAGACTTGGAGTTGGGTACATACGAACAACATCAAGACGTACGCGACATTGATATTTCTTGTAGACTTTGTTGTTTCCCGTCATTATGGGAACGGGCACCAGAGTGGAGCGAGATGCTAGTCGAAAAGAAAGTGGTGTCGATGGTTTGGCGCAGATCTCAAAGAAGCCCCCCAGTAAACGTGACTTGACTAGACTGACAGGCCTTCGCGATTAGCTCCCTCTGCTTCAAGTTCTCAGCTATTCGACATATGGACCCTCCTCGCCAAGCAGTCATCTGTTTTTGAAACGCATTGAATAGCTTCTTCAACGTGTTTCTTACTTGAACAATACTGCACGTTCACCTCGCGCTCTAGACAAAATTCTACCGAGTTCTCGTTGATTAAGCGGATCCTATCTCCGGCAATCACTTAAGCGCAATCTCTCACCATCATCTTGTCCCTTTTGCTCTGCTTGTTGTCGTTGCTTTGCTCTTCGTCGCGTCTCGGCCAGTGATCGTGCATCTCATTATGCCCGAGTCAGGGAAGTTCCCCCCAAAGATCTCATCAAAACATCTGCCACTTGCGCACTCGGTAACGTACACCCAACCTTCTAGCCGACCGTCATGGCCAGCTGGGAGCGCCTCTTCGATCTGCCCACCGTGACACTCTTTGCTCTTGCTGTAACCGCGATCACCTTCATTTTCTCACCCAAACACGTTTCTTCGATCGTCGTGTTTCCTAGGGTGCCTTCTCACGTCACTCTGAAAAAGCCTGGGGAACAGAATGGGAGCACTGTAACAACTCAAGAGGCTATCGTTACCTGTTGCAAGAGCCTGTTTGAAAAGTATCGGGCGCCTTGGTGGCTCTTCAAGTATGTGCCAAACTGCGCTGTCAACTCAGCCCCCTCGTTTTCTGATTGCATGTCTTATCAAGCGGACACCTGCAGACCATATATTGTGTCATAGGCGACTTTTCTCGCGTAGATCAGATGAAATATAGAAGGTACTTTCGGCCTATGTACATTGCGCAATCTCTAGTATAGAGTTCTGAACCATCTCCTCTAGGCAGCTTATACGCCTAACGGACGGAGGCACTCTGTACGCTTTGGTTCTTCTTCTGTCATTTCGGCGATATAACCCTCCTATAGAGGCCTTGATTTTGCCCCAACCAATGATTTGGATCTAGACGATGATACACCTATTGTTGTAGTGCAGCATGGCTTGACAGGTGGTAAACGACTATTCTTACGCCACTGCTTCCTCCACCAATGTTATTCAAGGTTCTTATGAGTCCTATGTTAGAGCCGTGCTACGCCCTGTTTGTACTCCGGTTGAACAGGGCGGTCTAGGCTATCGTGCGGTGGTTGTTAACTTTCGTGGCTGTAAGTCCTCTCACAGGTAATCATTTTGATGACCATCTTATCAACGACGCATCTCGACAGGTGCCGGAGTACCTGTTACAACACCTCGACTATTCTCTGCTGGAGGAACAGATGACCTCCGTCAAGCTTTGATGTACATCTCGCGATTATATCCCAACGCCCCACTCCTGGGACTCGGTTTCTCCTTGGGCGCAAATGTCATGACACGATATCTTGCCGAAGAGGGACATCGCTCGAGACTTAATTCTGCTTGCATTCTCGCATGTGTGAGTGATCATAGTAGTCTCATGTTGCCAATTTCCACCGTTCATTCATTCACATTTAGCCCTGGGACCTTTTCTTGAACGATAATATGTATGAAACTGGTCTAGTTTGACAAACTTTGATTAATGCTCCACAGAATTAGCAGCCGCTGGCTAACCCGAGAGCTCTACGCGAAGGGCATGGGAGGCAACTTACTGGCACTTGTGAAACGCCATCAAGACGTTCTATTGCACGAACCCGAGCATGCGTTTGCAAAGGCAGTCCTTTCCCTATTGTCCATGAAGAGTCCAACGATCCGCGACTACCACCAAACCTTTGGTCGCTTTGATGGACCCCCTCCACTCTTCCCATTCCCATCGGCGGCAGATTACTACAAAGGCATGTCTAGCTACCAGGTCATTGGTGATATCAAGGTGCCCTTCTTGTCGATCAACGCATTGGACGACCCTATCGTTCAACACGTTCCCTTGCACGGTGGCGATAATGGTCTAGTTACAATGGCTTTGACCCCTGGCGGCGGACATCTCGGTTGGTTCCAGTCACAATCAAGCCGCTGGACAACTAGGCCTGTATTGGAATGGCTCCAGTTGGTTGGAGAGAAGATGGAAGATGTTCGTCGGGATTCTCGACCCTTGGTACTGGATTCTGAAGGATGGATTAGAGAACACGGGGTCCAGGAATTGGGGTGCAAACCCGTAGCCGGAGGGGTGATTATAGACGGCAACGGCGGAGAAGCGGGCACTCTGCAAGGCTTGTAAGAATGATGTACACACAAGGGAAATACAGTGTCTGGTTGTAACAATGTTTACAGTGCCACATTCATCTAATCACTGTCGCTGAATGTAACGCGCTCGTCTTCGTCTTCATCTTCATCGCGCTGAGATCTGTCATACTGGCTAATATCGACGGAGACAGTTCCCTCTTCCAAAAGAGTCTCTTCTTCTAGATTTCGGTTCTTCTCGAAGAGTTGTCTCCCTAAAAGACACGATCAAAGCTCGGACATGGCGTGTTGAACACAAGGAGAGAGACACCCTCACCAGATAGACGCGCAGTTATCCTTTTCCATTCTTCACGCTCCTTTGTGGACAGTCCTAGTAATCGGTCCGATTCCTCGCGCTGTTTTCGTTTCGCCTGCTCAGCGTCGAATTTGGCTTTCCATGCCTTGAATGATTCGAGGGTGACTGGAGTGCCGCGGGTTCTGGCCTCCTCTGCCTGTATCGGATATGAAGTGGTGACACGGTGATGGAGAGCGATAAGATTCGCACCTCGAGGGCCAGCCGTTCTTTTTCAACCTCTTCCTTTTCGTGCAGCTCGGCCCTTGAGCGGACCAGAGCGGAAAGCTGTTCACGCAAATGGGAGACTAGAGTGAAAGTCATTGCCATTCCGAGATTTTCTTCTCCCTAGCTCAAGCGTGAACCGCGAGCAGGTGGACAGTGGGAAGAGCTGCGCACGACACTATTGAGTTCTGAAAGCAGTTTCGAGACTTCATAGTCCGTTAGAGTGCCCTCGTCGGAGTCAAGAGATAGAGTGGGGAGCGTGTCCGGATAACCATCGGGGTAGGAGACGCGGAGAGTTACCCTTACTTTGCAACGGTTCATTCACCACAAGTCAAGACCAAGAGAAAGCATACGAGGATCGGCGCCGTCGACAAGATCGTCCGGCTCAGCATCAATGACCACATCCTTTTCGGAAAGTTCTTGTTGAGCCTTAGATGGAAAACACGACCACAAGGCCAATGGGACTGACTGGTGAGCTCTGTCGGGTAGATGGATTCGAGACCTGTATATGGTGGATCAATGGCTAGAATACAATTAAATAAAAGGAGAAAAGCAAGACCTCGAACTCTTCGAGTAGAATGTCGGAGGACATCAGCGATCAGGGTGAGGGACGACGACCAAACAAGGACCAACGGCATGTCCATCCTGTTGCAGCTCGTCAAGCCCAGCGTCCGGCTTGTGCAGCGGCGCGCCATTCCTGTGTCGGTGCACGCTCCAAGGACCGCGTATAGCACTGCTAATGGGCCCAACGCTTTTGACACCATCATGACCACCGAAAAAGGTCCAGAGGTGGCCGACACCGCTCTTCCGCAGGGCGCAGACGCCCCGAAAGAACCGATTCATTGGACAGAATACAAATGGTCCGAAATGTCCCGAAATGCATTCACTTCGCTCAAAGCGAAACCAGTACCCGATGCATTCACAGGTAAGTCAGCATAAATGTATGTACCCTTGCACCATCGCTGATCAAGGACAGGTCGGAATGTCAGAATCAACAATAGCAATGTGCTTGCGGCGTTCGCCAAGCTGTCTGGTGTGCTCAAGACTAACAACGTCATGTACGAGCTGAGAAAGACCAAACGGCACGAGAAAAAGGGTGTCAAAAGGCGGCGACTGGAGAGCGAGACGTGGCGCAGAGTATTCGCGCACGAGGCAAGCGGGTGCTTTCAAGCGGCGCACAGGCTACTGACATGTTTGAGCAGGTCCGTAGGAACGTCCAGCTGGTCGCGAAAATTCGCAGTCGCGGAGCATAATTCTGTATATTCTGAGCTAATGCAAAGTCGAGCTAATGTTATTTCGTGTTCAAACCGATCATAGCGCATGAGGCTAGCCTTCAGTGCATCACCGTTTGCTGTCTGCATCACAGTTTGCCGTCTTCTTGTCACTTATCGATCTTCTCTCTCTCTACATCACCCCCCGCACCTCGTGTTTTCCTTGCTGCTGCACATTCTGTTTGACCTTGGCGGCGCCCAACTACCTGCTGGCAGCTCACACGGCCAGGGGCGAGGCCCAACACGCTCATATCTCTAAACTGGTTCAACCTTTCCATTATCAGCACCCTTCGTATCCCACGGCCTTTCCCGAAGCCTCACACGCACTATGTTTGCTTTGAACGAGGCTGGCACGCACCGTCTTATAAGGTAGACATTGACTCCGTTGCAGGACCACCCTTGAAATTCGCGCCACTCGCCGCCATTACCGCCCCTCCTCTCCGCTTCCAAGATGTGCCACAATGTCCGTCTTCTCCTTTGCCTCGCATGTTCTACTCCGACTGACACATGCGCATAGATCATCGATGGCCGTTATCACACCGAGTGTGGCCACTTTTACGCCATGGCCACACGTCAACAAGACTGCCTACGCGACAACTGTGTCTTCAGCGCTCGGCACACCCACCCAAGTATGTGCGATATCACCTATATCAGTTCCGCATGGTTGCTAAAACCCACGACAGGGTGCAGAGCCGCTACTTGCATCCGTTTGATGGCTCTGCCTGTTCGGAACCCGATAAGAGTCAGTCCTACCAAATGCTCAGACTGTAGGAATATATTTGGCCGGCTACAAGGCTCCACCCAGCAGCGATAATTTCCGCCCCAAGTTTACCCTCCCATGTACATTATGGACTCCTTACTTATTCCGTATCAGCTGCATTGTCGTAGTACATTGACAGCATTCTCACTCTTGTATATCATGAATCAGCTTACTTATTCCGTATCAGCTGCATTGTCGTAGTACATTGACAGCATTACCACTCTTGTATATCATGAATCAGCAAGTACTGTATATACAACTGTTTACCTTTTTGGATGAAGGAACACCGTCTCTTTCGGGGAGTTGTTGTCCCTTTCTTCTAGGTTCGGTGATGGCGCCTTGTTCGCTCCTTGTCTTTATTCTGTATCCAGACAAGAGGCCGCCTATATATAAATCTTTGTTCTGGGATGCCTCAATTGCTAAGACTCCTTCGACCATGCACGCCTCAGACAACCTTCAGTCGTATATCATCTCGTGCCACTTGCCTGAGCTCAAACTCGGCCCTAATGCGCCTGCGCTTGCGCCCCCAGGTCACAAAAGCCACCTAAATCATCTGCAGATAACTTCGGAGCGACCTAGGAGACTGGAACACATCAATAACATGTTCGGAGACATGAATTTTGTAAAAGATTGCGAGTTGCCCGGTACAAGTACCGATCCGGACTCATATTGACATGTGCCTCCAGGGATTGTGGCCAAGGTGCCTTCTCAGCCTTTGAACATACCAGACGAGGACCCGGAGCTTGGAGAAGCGATTACCTTGCCAAGCGAACGGTCTTTCGATGTGCCAGTGTCATGGCATCGTCCTGCAGAAGATCTACACAAGTGCGCATTCAGTCCTCTTTTCCCACATCTTGTACTTACGGGACAACAGAATAGGCGACTGGTTAGGTACGCGGCAGCATGCCTGAAATCCAATTTTACTCATGCTTACCGGTTCAATAGAGGACTTTCCATTGGTCACTGTTCAGCGCATATTGCACCTCGTCGACCCCCGCACGCACCGATGGGGCTTCAGGCGTATACACGAGAGGGACGTAGACCGGGAAATCATGCAGTTCTTCCTTTGGTCGAAGCACGAGGGTCCTGGCTCAACGCCTCTCTCACTTGACATGCGGTTAATGGTCCAGAGCAAGTCCGTGATCGTGGCGTTCCAACCTCCGTGGGTGTTGTCACCTCGCGATATGAAGCAGTTCGCTACTTGTGATGTACGTTAATGAGCGGAAATTGCGCGTTCTTTTTACTTACCGGCGGTCCAGGTTCCACACAACTGTATCGATATGGTGAATATGACAAGTAAAGAACGCCTGTGGGCAAAAGTGAGATCGAGTTCTTCATGTACAACGGTCCATCTGACGTGCGCGGTCCGCACATAGCTATGGGACGTCTGCGTCCAGAACGAGACCCATTATTTCGTTCTGACATCTTACAATCAGTGGATCTTTGGGGCATTCGATGCTCGTGCGTGACATTTCTCCAACTGTCCGGTTTCCCCGTTAACCCGCAGTTTTTCAGACTGGACTACGGGCTTTGTTAGCCGGATTTTTGAAAGTACTACTGATATTCCCAGTATTGCGGGATCCCTCGCTTTCTGGATTTCATCCGCAATGCGATTAACGGGATTCGTTATCCCAAAAGTACGTTGTGTTACTAGGTTATTTAGCCGGCAATTCCGTTGACTGATCGCCTCAAGGTTGCTCTGTCTCGGGCTTTGCAAGCCCTCGTTAAGCCGCCTAAAATCGACGATATTGATGTTATTATTCCAAATGCCTCGGAGTCAAACTGGACGGGGAAAAGCGATGGTACGAGATACTCGCTTTCGCGCTCCTCAGCCACGCTTGTACTGATTTTTGACGCGTAGAGGTCGCGTCATCCGCCGGCTATTGCGCCTCCACGGTGTCATCCAAGGTCTCCGATGCAGGCGTGTATCCTACAATGGCTCCGATGTACAATCAACCAATCAACCGAGACGCCATCACCCAGTGGCTGCAAGGATGACGAAGACCAACCTTAACTCAAATTCCGGCGCAGAGCCGTTCCGTCCATCTAGATACTGTAAAAACAAATAAAATTTGCTTCCGTTCGTTTATGCGCAAATCCTTGATTAAAATAGGCAAGCAGGGACCCACGAACATAAGTCGATGATAGAATACTTATGCAGGCACCAGGGTCGTAGTAGTATGCTCCCAAGGTAGAATGGAGACAAGGGAAACAAAAAAAAAGCATCCCGAAGTAGCCTTGACTGGTCCATCTGACACGATAAACTACGCGGTCGGCGGACGTTCAAAGTCATTAGAAGATCAGGGCCAGCGATGACCATGCCTGCGAAATCATTCATTTCAAGCAAACTGAAATTGAGGCTACACGGGACATTATCGATTAGAGCAGCAGTCGTTCGAGGCTCAAATTTGACCAGCTTCGACTTCCATCTTATCCTCGCCGTTTGCACCAGGCCTTTCTGATGATAGAGGTGAGAAAGCGCCATGCGTTGATTTCGGAGTCAGTCCTGGATCAACAGGCTGTGGAGGTGGTGGAGGTTGTTGAGGAGGAGGGGGATGTGAATGGTTAGTTGCGAGCTCGACGAAAGACTTATATATAGGACTCCTTGTAGTACCCAGTGTGGGTGGCGGCACCTAATGAAAGGTATAGGACATTCACACCGTTGACACCGAAATGTGCATACCTGCGCAACGTTTGCTAAGTAGGGGTATGATGTGAGATCTTGCGCGCCATAGAATTCAAGTAGGATGCTAAGGCACTCTGCATAAAACTGTAAGGGAGAGTAGTGTAGTGTAAGGGGTGTGAGCCTAACCTGCGAGATCACTCAACGCCTCGGAGGTGAAAGCGAAATGTTCAAGGGCGAACCGAGAGCTCTCAGGTGATGAGGGTTTGTGAGATGGTGGCGTTGGTAGAGAGGCCGACGGGGCTGTGTATGAGATACGCGCGTCTAGCGACGGTGCGTTGGGGCCATCAACAAGCCGCTGCGCCAAAATATAACAAGCAGCGGCAATGATGCGCGGTGGGAATAAGATACAGAGAGGCGTGCGGTATCTGATGTTGTTGAGCGCGAGTCTCAGTCAGGACGTCGCGAGCACTTACGAATCATGAGCAATAGTCCAAGAGGTTTCCTGTACTTTCAAATCATCCTCGTGCGAAGTGAATAAGTCAACCAGAACGCTATGGGGATTGTCGATTCTAAAGTCAAAGCACAACGCTTCGAGGAGGACTTCCTCGGTTTGCAAAATTGCAGATTGACAGTTTTCAACTTCCTAAATGTGCGCGTTGAATGGGGTATACAGTTGTGTACAACAAATGTCACAAACTTTGCTGTCCTCTGGAATCTCAGCGACGTCCCGTCCGTCAATCTTGGACTGACAGACGCGGGCAACGTCGCGTAGTTTGCGACCGCACTCTTCGGTCTTTGTGGCGAGGAATATGCACGATGCGGCCACGTCCTGGTTCAGCAAGTTCAGGACGCGAGTAAAGGCCTCGACCGACACACTGGCTTACTTGCCGGTGGAAGTCCTCGATCGCGAATCTCATGTAAAATCGATGAAACCACGTCGCCGCGGTAAACATGGCAGGAGCCGGACTAGTAGAGCTATGAGGCCAGAGCAGTTCGAATGGGGCAGCGGTTCTCTCACAGTTGCAAGGATGACCCTAAACGAAAGAGAAATTCGACCCCTCGAGCACGATCATAGAGCTCTTTTTCGAGAGGCCAGCTCGATGGGGTAGCCAGCAGCGCAGACAGAGGAAAAAGCCACTGGTTCAAAGGGGCCGGGTCCTCTAGTTCCTGTGCGGCAGGCGCTTCATCGCGTGGAGGTGGTCGCATTAGTGAGTGGAGGTAGAACATTTGATAGCCCAAAATGGAGTTAATTTAATTTCGAATTATTAAGCCGTTTTAAGTTTCCAACGCCTCCCCGAGTTCCTCAAGTTCGTCAAGGTTGGATGTCTTACTAAAACATACGAGGATGTATCATCTGATTGCTCTCTGTTATTTTACCTGCCTTCCGACCTCCGAGACTGCCTAAATGATGAGCGCATAAGAGACCACTCCGCCGACCTTCGGACAGTCGATGCGCGTCTTAGGTAAATAATAACTCGAGTGCAACTACAGTCATTGACCTAGGCTTCAAGCAAGAGCTCTGGATAACCCCAATATGAAGCCCTACGATCTCGGAGGTAGTCATGACCAGTATGTCGACCTCGCCGGTGATAAGCAGAAAATATACCTTCCAATTGTGAACCTTCAAATTCTAGCACTAGGAGAAAATAAACAAAAGACTACGGTACGTCATTAGGTCGTTACTGTACACAAAACGGACTTCGAACGCGTCATCAGAATTTCACGTCAAGATTGAGTAAATTAGTAGCGCTTCCCCCCTTGAGCCTGCGCCCTAGCCGCGGCGGCGGCGGCGGCCACCGCGGCCTGGCGACATGCCGGACATAAATCGACGATTTCGGGTGCTTGGATGGTTTCAGGTCGGCCTCAATCTCACAACAATAGACTCACTGTATTGTTCTGGGAACTGGCGTCTACGGATGACTTGAGCACTTGATACAGACGGTTGACAGGACACTAACCGTTGCCAACAGGTCTCCCTGCACTTAGGGCCACAGTTCGCGGGATGTGCAGCGCTAAATTTGCACCAACGATCGTCGCAATATAGCTGGAAGTCGACGTTCATCATCGGGTCAATATACAATGTCAATGAAGGCTGACCGTCACGTCCGGCTAGGCGTCGTGTTAAAAGGGAAACCGAATATCAGTCGTCGGGTACTTACCTCTCTAATGGAGTGACCGCAAAGCGTGTATGTGTTCTGCACTCTAGCCAAACGGTCGCGTAAGACCTATTGGCTGACGCATTGAAACAACGCTCACTGTCTGTAACGGCACATGTCGAAGGGGAGAAGGAGATATTTCCGAAGGTGAAGGTGTAGAGAAAAAAAGTGGCTCTAACGTGAAGAGACATCCTCGCGTGCCACTTTATAAGGATTCAAAAGGTGTTACTGTAATCAAAATGCCAATAGAAATAACTGCCAATTGGAGCTGTCGGGCCGTGAGTAAAGGAATCGACATCTGTAGCTGCAGTCGAAAGAACCGCACCTAGAATATGTGAGATCCGTGTGTGTTCATCGGCCGTACAGATGCCTGTGAATGGTCTTCGAACTCCGGTGACATTAGCCAGATCCTTAGTTCGAAAATGTTAATAGTGACGCAGGATAGTGGATAGTTCGCGCTCTCGTTCTTGGTACGCGTGCCACGGAACAGCTCTATCCGCTTTGCACAAGATTTGCATCGTTATCCATCCGATAATTCATTACCCAGAGTGTATGCACAAATTATCGCTAAGTGAATCACAACGGCGATACAGACGATTTTAGAGCGCGGCGGAATAGATTGCATCATTTCTGGTGGAAGACATGGGTAAGATGGCTCGTTACGCTCGTGATGCCCCGGAGAAACACTTGTTGTCCTGATGCACACGCATTAAACGCTTGTTCATCTAGTCCAGAACAACGGAGCCTTTAGGGTCACCAGCTGGAGAATTAGAATAGGCTGGTCACCCTGCAAACATCCCGACGAGATACTGGCTAACTCCCTCTGGGGTGAGGCTACCTACGTCCGAGAAGACGAGAGATATGAGATCAGGCCTAGGACGCGAAGCATTAGCGCGTCAACTTGGACGTAAGACGTGTCCGAATACGCATACCTGGTATAATCGACATCTGGATTATTACGGGCGATTTGTTCTTGACTTATCTTGATTGAAGCGGGTGGATCCGAGTCTTTCACGCCTGCGGCGGCTGATGACCCCAAAGATGATCCGGGCAGCGTCGTCGGGGGTTTAGCTGATGAGTTTCGGTGTGCACGTCCTTGTGGTACCGAGAACGAAAGAAGTTTCGAATTATGGGTGGGAAGGTCGTACTGAGATAATGGGAATAACCGGTGGAACTTGTAACTGACGTCGAATTGAAGTTAGAGTTATGCCGGACATACGAAAGCCGCATGTTGACTGTACCTTTCAGCAAGCGCGTAGAAGGGTTTGTTGGCTGCTTTCGCAATAATCGCGATCTGGTTGCTTCCGACCGCGTTGATGAGTCCGCCACTCTCTACGACAGCTTCTGACCCTACGAGGACAAAATCGACCATATCCATGCTGTAAGCAACAGCAGAGTCTAAAATAACAGTGCTTGGGATACCTGCCGCAGCGAGCATCTCTGCGGTCTTAATACTGGGAAGCCAGTTAGATATTGTTTGTGGAAGACACGGATGATTCAAACCCGAGTCCACGAGGCCTTGCTTCAGTGACGAAGACTATACAGTACGCATGAACATATGATGGGCCATATGAACCGGAAAAAGGCAAACCTGATATCCGTTTTCGTTTGTGAGCCCACAGCAGGGTCTGCATGACGACTCGCGAGTATGAGTGAGTTAAGATCTGATGTCCGGTACATAGGTAAGGTAAAAAGGCTCAAATATTGTTAAAAACTTACCACGGATCCATCTTTGATGAAATCGAACGCAAGTTGTGCGATTTTGTCTCTGTATGTGAGAGCTTCTGTGACATACTGATGACCTTGTCGAATAAGTTCAGTTTTCAATTCTAGGAAGCTCTGAGTAGACGATTAGAGGGATAATACGAATTGAACGTGATGACGTGCTGACCGAAGCTTCGTGGGGAAACAGAGTGACGAACTCTATGAAGAGCTCGGTGCCGGCGTTGAGGCTGATGGAATTCGAAGACTGCTGTTTAAGAGTTTCGGCGCCATCCTTGAGTTCTTGGACAAGTTCGAACATTGTCCCGGCTTGGTAACATAGTCGAAATGAGGTCCAAGGGGAGCCTAGACCAGCTTACCAGTCGTGTTTTCCATGAGTTCTACGAGTGCCAGGATGGCTGCTACAGGCGTTGAGATCTTTGGATCACCTTATGATCAGCCACGTGCAGGATGGAATAATGATACCAACTTGTTCATTTTGGAGTATACGACTATAGGCAGAACGTATGTCGAAGCGGGCAGAGGGTGAGATTAACGCAGGCATTTTGGAGATGATGACCGAGTCAAATCGAGGGTGCAATGACGTGACGACAGGGCCAACACCATCACGTGATCTGTAATATTATGGACGGACAAAAAGCAATGGAGCCGCCTGAAGCTTCGACCATGGGCACGACTATATATGACGGTTGTCAAGGAGGAGGATGGCTACCCGCAGATTTTGAATGGTCAACTATATAATCTATTCCCGCCTTGACTGACAGCAGACTCGGCGCGCGGTGATTTGTTGGTGTGAGTGGGCCGTTGTTACAGAACTGAATGCAACCATAAACATGCATGTGAGCCTTGTGCCTCGGTTGTCGGTCGATAGGCCAAAGTTTCAGGATTGATATTACGATCGGGTTACCAACGCTACGACAACGGGAATCGGGCTGGATCTTTGTCTGGGTAAGGACCCACGCTGAGGATAAATGGATGGGCGCAATGCGAGGACAAATCGAGAACAATGGGGTGCCGAATGCAACCCAAAAAGAGTAATTTTAGCAGTCTCAAGAGCGGGAACAAAAGACGATCGGTGACACTTTGATTCCGTTAACTTTTGTAGGTTGAAATTTTACAAAGGCACGACCATTTTCGAGCAATGCAACCGGCCAAAGACAAGCCAAAGTAAGTCAATAACGGTAAAAGGACCTTCCTTATACGGTCTGTATTGCTGGATGAGGTGCTTTTCCGGCGATGAAACCCGGCCTCGTGCTATGGCCCGGATGAAAAAAAAGAATAGATCTGCCCTCTCCCCGCTAGGGCGGCTTGGCTGCGCCCTACAAATACCTTGATGTCGCACCTTGCCTTGTGACTTTATTTACCACCGTCGTCGTCGTCGTTGTTGTGCTCGTCGCCGCCGCCGCTAATCTCTCGTTGTGCAGCTGTTGCTCACAATCAGCCTTATCTGCCCTCGTTGCTGCTCGCTGCCGCCTGTGCACTGCACGGCCTTTTCTTGTATGTCGCAGTCGTTTTCACTTGTTTTGGTACTCATGGACGCCTCGTTCCAGTACGCGTCTACCTCGCCGCAAACCGTATCATATCCCTGCCTAATCGCCGTATTAGCTAGCCATGGCGCCGCCCAAGAATGCCGAGGTCGTGTTCTCACCCGACGTCAAGAACATGGACGAGTGGGCCAAGCGCACCCGTATGTCGCTCACGACGGCGGATGCGCTCGGTGCAACGTATGCGCGTGCCCATCCGTGGTTTGAGCATCTCCGGAGCCAGCTCGTCCACGAACACAAGTGGAGAGATGTCAGTCCCCGTGACTCGCGCATGCTCTTTACCCTCGAGAATGCCTCCATCTGGAGTTCGTCGTCGGGTCTCCCCGCGGGTCCACCGCTCAAGCTGCAGCTGCCTGTTCATGCCAGCTCCTTCTTTTCTCCCGACCGACGCGTCCAATGGCAGATGGTTTTCCACAGCGACACGTTTGAATCTGTCCGCAAAATATGTCCTCCCATTGCCGACATTCTCTTCCTCCTCCAGTGTCTGCTCACCGGTCTGGTCACTGTGGTCTTTGAGGAGCACATTCCAGGCAAGGGTATTTATCGCACGACCCGTGGCCTCCCTTCTGCCGCTTGGGTCATTGAAAATCAGACCGCCCTTGTCAGGATCTTCGGGCCAGAACGTTTCAAGGATCTGCATAGAGCCTGCGCAGACACACAGTCTGCATACTCGCTGCAGGTCCTCCCATTCCGGTAAACGTGTTGCCCATGTGTACGCTGGCGTCCCCTCTTTTTATCGCATCGCTGTCATATATTGCTCTCATCTTGCATCACCGTTACTTAGATCGTTATATTGGCCTTCACTTAAGTTAAAACCTTTTACTCGCATCCTCCATCTACGCATTATAATTACTCATTCCAGTTCATCGTGTATCATTTTCCCTACTTATCTAGTC
The DNA here is from genome assembly GCA_015501055.1 of Mucidula mucida. Lineage (NCBI taxonomy): Eukaryota > Fungi > Basidiomycota > Agaricomycetes > Agaricales > Physalacriaceae > Mucidula > Mucidula mucida. The sequence goes on from JADNYV010000002.1 coordinate 739,279, forward strand.
TACGTATTCTAGTCCTCTGCTACTTTCATATGGTATCTCGGCCATTCGCCGGTCCAACCAGGCGATATAAAAAAAATTGTACTTGCGAATTTCCTCACTTGAAGCGAACGTTTCCCTACTTATCTAGTCTACGTATCCTAGTCCTCTGCTACTTTCATATGGTATCTCGGCCATTCGCCGGTCCAACCAGGCGATATAAAAAAAATTGTACTTGCGAATTTCCTCACTTGAAGCGAACGTTTCCCTACTTATCTAGTCTACGTATCCTAGTCCTCTGCTACTTTCATATGGTATCTCGGCCATTCGCCGGTCCAACCAGGCGATATAAAAAAAATTGTACTTGCGAATTTCCTCACTTGAAGCGAACGTTTCGCGGATTCCCGCTTATGGATCGGGACCGCAGACCGAGGTTTGATCAGACTTATTTCTTAACTTGTTACATGACCATGTCAGCCACCGTCCTTTGCCAGGCAAAGTCCTGCCCCAACGGTTATCCGCCGTCAAGACTCGAATGTCCGACGTGCAACAAGTCAGCAGCGCCCATCTCCTCGGTTCACACCAACTAATATGCTTTGCAGGCTTGGGATCCGTGGTTCATTCTTCTGTGGCCAGGAATGCTTCAAAGCTGACTGTAAGCTGTTTGAACCAAGATCCAAGCGTAGTCTGCTGACGATTTTGCAGGGGTGAGTTGTCGGTTCTTCAGTATCCGGTACTCGGCTCATACAACTGTCCAGAAAACTCACAAGATCGTGCATGCATTGATCACTGGTTCGACAACTTCGACAGCCGACGCTTTTGAAAGTAGGTCACGAGCCGACCGTATTCGCTCGATTCATTAATCATTTCTCAAGAGGGAACGTACAATCCGTTTCCCAACTATGAATACACCGGGTCCATGCGACCAGTATATCCGCTGTCGGGCAAGCGAGCGGTTCCGGATCACATACCGCGGCCAGAATATGCTGACGATGGTAGGGTTATGAGTCTTGTCCACGGCTTCAAGACGATGATGTGAGCTTAACGTCTATTTTTTCCAGGCAAACCCATGGCGGAAGTTAGAGCCTCCGGATCACCTCCGACGATATTGACTTTGGAAGAGCAAGAAAAAATGCGCACAGTCTGCAAGGTGCGTCTTATCGGCGCTCATCTCGGTTTCCGCGTCTTCATATACTTTCGACAGCTTGGCCGCGAAATTCTAGACCTTGCCGCGTCCCATGTGAAGCCCGGCATCACGACGGATGAAATCGACGAAATTGTCCACAACGCCACAATAGAGCGTAATTCCTACCCTTCGCCTCTGAACTACCGCAACTACCCGAAATCGACGTGCACGTACGTTACTGATATATCGTAATCTGCCTAGCCGCACTGATGTAGTCTCCAGGTCTGTTAACGAAGTCATCTGCCACGGAATTCCCGACCAGCGAAAACTCAAGAACGGTGACATTATCAACATTGGTGTGTATGCTTGGTCTTGTCAGCCTCAGTAAAGCTTACTATCCACAAGACATCAGCCTGTACTACGACGGTAATTATATTTTTCGTGTGAGGCTTCTATTCTCTTACCCCGCACACTCAAGGTTTCCATGCGGACCTTAATGCAACTTACGGCGTAGGGGAGATCGATGAAGAGTCCAAGAAGCTCATTCGCACCACCCGGGAATGCTTGGATGAGGCTATCAAGATCTGCAAGCCTGGTGCTCTCTTCCGAGACATAGGCAAAGTCATGTATGTGCCTCCTTATTGTACGCCGAGGATTTATGGATTGAGATAACCGAAGTGAGCCTATTGCACGCGCGAACGGATGCGCGACGGTCCGCAATTACACAGGCCACGGAGTCAATGCTTTGTTCCATTGCCCGCCCAACATTCCTCATTACGCAAAAAATAAGGCCGTCGGAACGATGAAACCAGGCATGGTGAGTAATAGCTTTGGAACGTGTGCGCAAGTCAGCTCATTGACCGTGGCGTAGGCATTCACCATAGAACCAGTAATCTTCCTCCTAAGTTTCTTCTATTTCCATACTCAATTTTCTTTTTAGATGATAAATCTTGGAACCAACTGGGGGGATACACATTGGCCCGATAACTGGACTGCGACAACGACAGATGGCAAACGTAGCGCTCAATTTGAGGAGACGTTGTTGTGAGTTGACTCGTATCCAGTTCTAAGTCTGATCCTCATCGAATGATAGAATTACAGAGACTGGTGTCGAGGTGCTGACAGCTGGCACGCGAAAGGACTACTATTAGAGTATGCATCATGTTATATCCTACAAGCAACTATGATCCCAAATGTGTCCCAGTTAATCCAGCTAAACTGCGTACAACAAGTACGACTCGTAATACAATCGTCAAGTGCCCCGAAACAATAGAGAGAGCGAAGTCCATCCAACTACACCTACTCCTGGTGCTTATTTCTTCCGCGACGCATATCGTCGTTGAGAGTGTCTGTAGCTGTCACAAAGTTTTCCTCCGGGTCCACTGTAGCCAGGACATCTACTGGCACATTATTTGACAGGCTCGGGCGTCGATTCCTGTGTCCTTGTCGAAAATGAATTCCATCCAACTCCGCGGTTGGACTCTCAACTGCAGAAGCGACGACAGGTGGTGCCGTAGAGTGTAGGCGTAATTTCTGTAAATTTGCATACGAGTTCGTTCGACTTCGTGAGTTTATGCCGGTCGTGCTGTCATCGTGCGTAGGAAGGTAGCCAATAACGTTGTCGTAGTCACCGGCGTCTTCGTCGTCGGTATCTTCTGGAGTTCCGATGCGACTGACTTCGTCGTTTCCGCTCCACGCACTGGTGCCGCGTCGAGCACTCCGACTCCAACCAAACAACCGCTCGTCAATCCATGTCATAGGATGTGTGAGGCCGAGGCCCTGAGCATCCACAGCACCCGTGCTACTTTTCCTTCTCCATATACCAGGCTGTCCGCTAGAAGGTGGGGCGGCAGCCGATGGTAACATTCGGAACTGCAAAGAATTTAACGAATAAGCTTTGGATAGTGCGCCTCAACTCACGCCATCGAAGTCGGTGTATAGTTTAGGTCCAAAGTCGTTGATAACATCAGCAACTTCATTCGAGAGCTGCGTTCGCATCGCTTTTAGTTTATTGAGCGATCGTTGCTGGCCAGGAACAAGAGCGATGATCAAAGGATTCAATGATCTATCAAACTTTTTAAAAAAGGGAGATAACGTTCAAAACAAATTATCACTCACTTCAAAACGTCAAATCCAGCCTCGCCAAATTTCAATGCAGCGTAATTCATGAAAGGCAGGGTAGAAGCAACAATGAAGGGAGTCATTAATCTCCATTGGAGGGGGAAATTGGCACGAATTGCCAGAAAAGTAGCGAGGAAGGCGTAGAACCCGTATAAGACGGGTGCCACACCTAGAGAAATCAGAACCTTCCAGGTAGCAAGGACATCACGTCCTGCAATTTTTACAGTCGACTCAGCAAGAGCCTCTGAACATGACTGTTAAATCGGCGACAGATTCCAGATACTGTAGCAGCTGACCTTTCGCCTTCCTGCGAGAGAGTATGGATGCTGTTATGAAGATGGGAGCATTGAGAATGCTCCCAGGCAACGCGAGGACCGCCCACGCCAGAAGGAGAAGAATGCGATACGTGAGAAGCCCTAGAGTTTTCCAGCTTGCCTTCTTAGCTCTTGGAACCTGAACACTCCTTTATCAGACACTACTATTGGTTCGAATGTCTTGAGCAGCAAACCTGATGGTCCCGCAAGCCAAGATCGCGCAGGAGACGATTATACTTCAGAACATCTTTGCGAAGTTTGTCGACTCGTGGTTCGTCCTTGAAAGTTATATAGCCTTCTAAAAGCCTTCTGTTCAATTCGACGACTTGGCCGAGAGTCATGTGTTGACCAGGCGTTTTGTATAACCGTCGAGCGGCTTGTATCATCTAGACCATCCATTCAGCAATCACAATTCAACTCGGCACTCGACTCGTACCATGAGGGTGTCGTAGTCAGGAGCGCGAACCGTTACAGTCTTGAGCGCGTCGAAAACAAGATTCAGGAATTTCTGAACGGCTTCACGTTTTTTGTCACCACCTTGCTTGAACATCTCGACCAGCTCGTCGGGAACATCCAGAGCGGTGCCGAATTCAACCACAGCACGAGACCGGAATCGGTGTGCATGGAAGTATGACAACCCCACGGGTACAATTTTGACACGAAGTTTTGGATTGTTAGCCATGGCTCCGAGTGCCATGACAGAGACGCCAGCTTTAAGGGGGAGTAGATCAGTCCTATCGTGACTACCGCCTGAAAACATCGTTAACAGCCCGACACGCATACACATGTTCGCGCAGCTCACCCTCGGGGAAAATGCCTATGCTGCCGTTATTCTGGAGACATTCGTAAACGTAGCGATACATTTCCTGTTGATCGACGAAGGGAAGCTTCTTAAATTCCAGTCCAGCCTTGCCCTCAGCTTCGAGCTCAGCAAGCTTGTCGCGAACTTTGGCAGTACCTTTTTCCCCTCCAAATTCACGTTTAACTCGCAGTTCAGTGTCTGAGATGACTTCGACAACCTCAGCAAGCAAGGACCCAATTGATTTCGGTAAGAGGATCTGCATCCGGGGCGAGAATTCAGACGTGAAGCGAGTTCCGACACCGAGAACGAGACACGGGTCATCAGGAGATAGACGAAGAGTACCAGTACCGGGGCTGGCCGAATCTGCTGCTCGAGACACGGGAACTTTGACCAAGTTAGCCTATAGAGAGTGATATGGACGAGGAAAAACACGCACTACTCTCCATCAGTCGACTAAAGAAACCAACAGCTTTTCGACGCATGCTCTTCGCGGCGGTAAGGAACTGAACATGGCGATGACTCTCTTTGTAGACCTCGAGACTGAGTAATAATGGATCCAGAAACTGCGTAGCATGAGCGTTTTATCCATTAAAAAGAGCAGTGCCGACCTGGTTATTGTGAGGAGCTCCAACGAAGATAGCCGGACCCATGCGGGGGATATTGAAGGCACCGCGGGGCCTGACTTCACGGAAAAATATCTGGGTGACGATGCGCCAGAAGAGCATGGCAACATCGTAACTGAGGTGGTTCTGCTTGGCCATCGTGGCAGGACGCAAGGTTCGGGATCCTAACGCGCGCCGCCCTTCCACATTCCGATCACTTGATTATAGTAGCCGACCATCTCAGAGAAAGTGGTACAAAAATGCAATGTATACAGTAGTGCAAATGATGATATCAGTATTAAAAAAAGGTAAGTTCATGAACAGTGGATATGCGGAATTACTACAAGGATGTCTTCGTAACCGAAGGTGTTATACGTGAGTGTGTAGAGTCTGTGCTCGATCTATATTGGAACAGGTTATGTAGTTTCGACAATCGGTCCTGATTGTCTGGAAGATCATGCTGCATCCGCTGGGGAGAGGTAGGTGACCTCGGTGACGCCTCTACACTGCGACGGGCCTCTAGGCTCTGGCGAATATCTATACTCCGACGGCCTTCCAAGCTACGGCGTGTCTCGATACTCTGCCGAGCTGATGATGCTGGCTCGCTACCATTTTCCAGTTCTGTTTCAGAATGTATGAGCTACCATCGCCAACAAATCGAAAAACTTACTATCAAACGCATCCAGGACGGCGACATCCCTCTCTTTATCCTCTGCAGCACGACTGGCAAGTGCGCGAGTAATATACTTGCGGAACGCGGCACCTGTAGATTCGAGCATCTTTTCAACCCTGGGGCGTTTGCTTGGATGTGCCTTCAAGAAGTGATGCAGTTCGGTAATACCCTCTTTGTGTAAAGCGCCCGTTGTCTCACTGGAAATGTGACCGATGATCTGAAGGAGTTGAGCGTCTGGATCAGGTTCTTCGGAGGGTGGTGAAGTTGCGCCGTTGCCGTTGTATGACGAGACACTGGGACTAGTTCGATGGCTGGGTGCAGACGAATGTCGAGGTGATGGAGCCTCCGACACAGTTTCCTGAGGAGACATCGGTCGACTAGACGTCGTCGACAATGGACGCGGCGCGGATTCGATTTCGGTATCCATCAGACGAGGTGCTGCTTCCTGTTTCGGCGCAGCGTTGAGAATACGGTAGACATATGGGTAAACAATCGTCGCTGAAGGATCATCGAACGACGCGGAAAGGAAGTCGTACACATCATCGCCATAATGTGCTTTGAAAATACTGTCAAGTAAGAAGTTGTGAGTAACAAGGGCACTTACCAACGACATGTTGTATGATAACCTTGATCGTCCTCAACGGCATATCACCACACGGAACCTTGTTGGTTGCTCGGGCGCGCCATTCGTTCGGTGGTACGGATTGCAGAAAATGTTCAATGGCTGGAAAGAGTTCCACCGGGTCTAACCTCTGCTCTGTGAGGTCTTGGGGTATACTGCGCGCCAGTTTCCAGACACATTTAGCACCAGTTCTGCGACCTTGGCCTCTCTAGAATCCGGCGATGTGCCGTTGCTCGGGAATGGTTTCACGACCTGGAGTAGTAGGACGAAAAGAGCTCTGTATGTACATTGAAAAACAGATAATTGAAAAGCTCAGCGCAACTCACTTGAAGATTGACATCCTACGTCCCGTGGCAAAGAGACGCAGAATTATCATGTTGATAAAGCGAGATAGATCTTTGACTTTTTTGACCGAACTGTCATCGGTCTCGAGTAGTCGCAACGTGAGCTCCTCTAGCAATGAAGTAAGTATGTCTACGGTGAGCGATTCCGCAAGGACAGTATGGTCGCAAAAATTGTTCAGTGTCTGAATTAAGTGCTTCGCGAGGCGAAAGTTCTCGTCCAGAATGAGTTCGTCAGGATGCTCGAACACGTGGGCCATCTGTAGAGTTATAGTCTCAACTAGACCTTCAGCGTGCTCGGCAAGCTCACGGTATGGAGCACCTCCATCTGGACCTGCAGACAATACTCGTTGCACCTTCTTCAAGGCATCGACACTTCTTGAGGGGTCGCTGCTGAGGATACTAGAAATGGTAACGGTAATATCTGCAGCGTCTTCGGGTTCCTCGACTCTGGGCGGTGGAGGTTCTTCTACTTCTGCAGGTTCCGGGGGCTCTTCACGTACTGGTGGTGCGAATGCAGATCGCGGTCGGCCAAGACGGGAAGGGAGTAGGGTTTTAGGTCGACCAATTCCTGTCGGGGAGGATGGTATAGCTTGTGGACGAGACAAACGAGATGGAGACGCGGGTCGATGTGAAGCAGCGGGAGGTGACAGAGGCCGTTGCCTTGCAGGCGATGGTGGGCGAGCGAGCTTAGAAGGACCTGGACTACCAGGGCGTGGAATGCCTCCAAACGTGAACCTGTGGCAGGGGATCCAGGGCGCGGAATACCAGGAAGACGAGATGTTGTAGCAGGGGATTCTGGACGTGGAATACCGCCCATACGAGAGCCTGTTGCCGGAGAACCCGGACGGGGAAGGGCAGTAAGACGCGCTATTTGAGGAGGAGCTAAAGGTTCCACATCGTCGTGACTGCTGGGTCCAGCAACACGTCGTAAACGTTCTTCTAGCTGCGTCTTGTCCTTCGGAGGTAATGGACCGATTAAGGACCATACCTTCTCTCCGACAAGCATATAACCTTCGCTGTTATGGGCGTTAAGAAGCGGCGAAGAACACAGCAATGCACGAACCTTATGGCACCCAATGCAGACTTCCGGACTTGTGAATCTTTATCCGCTATCATAGAAGCAAGGACAGGGAAAGCCTTCGTTGGTTCGCAAGCTCCCATTCCTGATTTCTTCAGGATTCCAGCCATCTCATCGAGTGTTCCCTGACGAGTCTTTGCCACCTTTGACTTCAAGCCATAGTCCAACAGAAGCTGGAAAACCCGACTATACGCATACACCTTCGGCAGACTCTGTATTATTTGTTGTACACGTATTCGAACCGGTTCCCGGGCATCACCAAGCTATGAATTACCATTAGAATGTAGACTCTGCGATGAAGCAACTAGGACATTACCTTGTAAATCATAGTGGGAATGAAACACGTTGCTTCGTTATCAGTCAACTGATGATTAGTCACACGAAGGAAAGCAAGCACAGTTTCCACGAGCTCCAAACACTTGGAGATAAGATTGGGCTGAGGCTCGTGCGACTTGATTGATGCATACTTGAGAGGAAGATCGAACATGGCTAAGCAGATCCGCTCCACCCTATCATCTCCTGACTGTGCTGAATTGTACAGGTCGCATAGAGTTGTGATGCCGGCAATGTGGTCGTTCACCGCGTTGTGGTCGTGGCTGAATAAACGAGCAACTAGTTCCTTAGACGCATGAGGTTCCATTTGGTTTTGTAACGCCTCTGCGAGATCCTTTCTAGTGGGGCCGCTCTCGTTAACCCACTTTTGAGAATCTTTGCCACAGCGGGTCTTTCGACCCTCCGCATTAGTGCCAAATAGAGGATAGGAAGAAGACGCTGTTTCTTCGGAAGCCATAGGTTTAGCTAAGGAGGACGAGGGGGCTCCTGGTCGCTTCAGGCCCATTGGCGCTTTAGCGATGCGAGACGTGGTTGCGGTAGGATCTGGAATGGATTCTGATCGTGACTCGGGGCGACTACCTTGCGGCAGCTTGCGTCGTACACCAAGCATTTTGCTCCCTGGTCGCGAAGGGCCAGACGCACTCGGTGGAGGGGACTCTGGAGGAGGGGAAGGTGTAGCAACAGCCACGGGAGCTGCCTTGGTAGGTTTCGATGATTTGGATGGAGGGCCGCTCGATGGTGCAGCCACGGGTGCATTTTGTCGAGCTGCTTGAATGATAGGAACTGCACTAGTCCGGGATGCGGGCTTTAGAGAATTGGCTTGTTGCATGACATAGTCGAAACCGCAACAAGTAATCAGGGTAGGCAGAAGACCGACAGCGCCCTTGCGAACGTCGACATTACGGTCATCTAACGAAGAGACGACTGAAGCAGCCCATGTACTAAGATCAAGAGACGTGGTTGGAGGGTGTTCCTGGAACCATTCGTTCAGCCAGTTCAGCAGCGTTCCTTTCTGGACAGGATTTGTCGTCTCTAGACCGGTGTGTATGCCAGGGACCATCGCCTCGAATCCTTGGCAAGCAGCAGCAATGGAATTCAGTGTCTGGAGAGCAGCGTTTCGAATGGGGGCCTTCTGGTCTGAGAGCACCGTACAGAGAGGGTGAACAAAAAAGCGATTATGCTTCTCAAATGGTTTACCCATGCCAGTGGCTATTCTAGCCACGATATCTAGCGCGAGCATTTGGACAGCTTTATTCGTGTCCGTTACTCGCGCCTTGAGGATTCCAGAAATATCCCCTAATCCGCATTAATATGAGAGTTTAGAAACAAAGAAAGTCCTTACCCATGTTGGGTTTCAGGCGTTTGTTACTACCCTGGTCGAGAATAGCTTGAAGTGCTTCAAGAGCTTCTTTCTTCGTCTTCCAAGCATCACTCTTCGCGTCGGCGAGTATGGTAGTGCCCTTCATCAGACCATCAAGCTCCACGCGAGGGAACAAGTCATCCAGAGCATCAGCACCTCCCGAAGCGGCAGCACCTCCAGACGAGGTTGAAGCAACATTCGCAAGATCTGCTGAACTACGAGTCGGTTCGGGAGGAGCAGTGCCTTCAGACTTGTCGAACTCAGCAGTTATGGTATTCAAAAGCTGAGGGTTCAAGTCTTGTATGAGATCCTTTATGCCTGAACGATATTAGAAATACGGTGCTGATCCTCAGGTATTACTCACTAGGTCCTGCAAAAAGTTTGACGGTCACCAACGCTTTGGTGGCACTAGTTCGGACAGCAGCATTAGAATTTTGCAGTGCAACTTTGAGAAAATCGATGAGACTACGCAGAGATACCCCGGAGATACCGAAATCTGTGAGGGCTCCGCTGATCCAAGAGATAGCATCGGCCAAAACTTTGGGAGCTTTCTGCTTCGACAAGGGATCATAAGCTGGCAGTATGTCTGAGTTAGCTGCTTCTTTACCGGCGAGGACACCGACCTTGATTTAGAACAAACTGGAGGGAGGTCCTCTCAGCGCACGCTATGAGTGCTTCGCCAGCAGGTTTCTTCAACTTCATGTCGCCCAATTTCTCACTCATATGGGGAACACATAAAGCCACACAAGACCGGCCAAACGTAGGACATCGTTCAGCAAGCGTGCCACAAATCGCATAGATCTTGGCCGAAACCTAATGGAAGTGAATCTATCAGAAGGGCCATCAAACATGAGAGAGAAAAAAGCGTACCTGAAAGTTCTTCTCTGACCACCCCTTCTTTGCAAGCGCTCGGACCAAAACTTCCGCGTCCAACTCGTCTATGACGCCATCGACCCACGGAGCTAACTCGTCCAGCGCTGCTATACGTGTTTTCCAGTTGGCGTCGGCAAAATCCGTAAGAATGGAGGATGGTATGAGATCTGTAGCTAGAGCCTCTGATCTTCTGGGGTGTGTTTGTACTTGAAGGTGTCCAAGGCACCTGGCGCCTGGGTGCGGCCGGTTTCGATGGCTTGGAAGACACAGCTGCAGGAGGGAGCTTTTTCGGAGCAGTAGCAGCAGCAGGCGCCGCAGAGGGAGTGGAGCTATCGGCACCTTTCGCTCGCGCCTGAGAAGATCGCTATGAGAAGATAGAGATATTAGGATAAAGATGACCCACCATGAGTCGAGCAGGGGGCTTTGCAGCAGATTTCTTAGGTGGAGATGGCTCTGAGGGTTCTTCTGCAGCCGGGGCAGGTTTGGAAGCGGGGGCAGCCTTTTTCTTGGGAGCGGCGGCCGGCGGTGCCGCCTTCGGAGGCACCTTTGGTGGACCGCCGGATCCAAGTTTGCATTTGACTGTCGCTTTCTCATATGCTTCCTTGATTTTGGCCTTCCGGACATCCGCAACGGTTTCGATGATCGCGTTGAGTGGTCGTTCCCCGACCATCTTCATCAGAGTACCCAAACACGTTGCTGCTTCGTTTCGAGCACCTTCAAAACTGTCTTCCAAAAGGACTATGAGAGATTCAGAAAGAGGTTTAATCTGCGCCTGTTGAACGGATGAGGTAGCGGAGGATAGAGAGCGACCCAGAAATTTCAACGTTCCCTCCTTCACCTGAGGATTTTTTGAACCTAAAGCAGCCCCAAGGTCAGGAATGATATCGGCGAGTGTGGTCTAGACTATATGAGTACGGACAGCTTATTCAAAATGCAGCTCTTACTGTCGCAAATATCGCGTCTAACGCGGCCCCGATGGTGTCAGTGACATTAGCCTTCCTCTCCTTGAGTCTTTCCAACATTGGAGGAACAACCATTTCATGGTACTTTGCGAAAGAGAACATAAGTCCCTTCGCCAGATGTTCCATACACGCAGCCGCCGTCATAACACAATTGATGTTCGCGTCCGATTGAATTCGAGTAGCTAGCGACTTTGCAAGATCGCCCAGCTCCGTGGCCTCTTTAATCCGAGGTGTTGAAGAGAGAAGCGTTGCGACTTCGTCTAGGACTTCTTTACGATCCTTCCACTTGGATGAAGCGAGTGCTGCTTGTAAGGAGGAAGGTAGTTTCGGCACAACATCGACCGGTTCAGCAAATTGACGCGGATCCATCATAACAGGTTCTGAAGAGAATATTGAGCGCAGGAGGGCGACAGATCCTGTAATACTGACCTTGTTCATCGTCGGGGGCATCATCAAGGGCATCATCTGCATCAGCAGTCTCCGCTTCCCTAGCAGCTGTTCGCGTCAATCTGTCTGGTTTGAGTGTGCCTTTCCCTTTCCCGTCCTTGTCCAACGATTCAAAGGATTCCTTGAGCTCCTTGACTTGAACGGGCTTCAGATCGGTCAACCATGAGTCGATGCCGGGTCCTATGTATTGATAGAGTGTCTGGGTGAGGGTAGTTCCTTCAGCACGAACAGTTTTGTCGCTGTGTGAGAAGATCTTTGGAAGAACTTTGAGAATGGGAGGTGGGGGAGTGACTTGTATACCGAATGCTCTGGGTTGACGCATCAATGCAAGCTGCAAAAGGAAGCGGAATAGACGTTACCGAACGACTTCTCGAAGTGCAAGAACACATCCAGACACGGTCTTTGGCTGTTTGGCGCCGAGTCCAACTATCAAGTCATTCTACTTGGGAGTCAGCGATGAGGCGGATAAGGTGGCGTGGAGGGAACGCACTACGACGCCAGCACCACTGTTCTCGACTTCAGTGAACTGCAAAGCAAGCTCTACTGCATGAGCCTTGGTTCCCGCCCGCGATGAACCGTAAGATTTGTCCACCAATGCAGGCATCACGACCTCCCGTGTCCTGGCTGCTGTTTCTCCAGCAAACTTGACAAAGGCGACAATGCACTCGAGACCCTTTTCTTGTGCGACGGCATTGGAATCTATGGCGATCTTTTTCAGGATATCTGGGTTGCTGGTATACGGTCTGAATGCTGGATCGCTGTCGGACGCGGTGGATTGGAATATTTTGACTAGCTCGTTGTACCCGTGTACGCGGGCCTTCCAGTTCTTGCTTGCTAGTCGGTCGCTGATGGAGAGCGCAGACCAGTCTTCCTCTGGTGGTGGTGCGCCGTCCATTCTAGCGTGAAATTTGAATTCCCAATGAGGGCGTCAAGGCAAGTTGTTGAATGCGTCACGTGCCTCTTAATTTCTTCATCTCTTGCGCTCATGAACTTGAAGGTTGCTAAACGCTCGGGCGCGTCCCTGCAGGTAACTGTTATTTATTTATTTTATTTCATCTTTTCATTGCGACAGTAGCAAGCTGCGAAGCGCAGGAAGACCGAGAAGAAAGGAAAAGACAAGGCGGCAGACCGTCCTGTCATTCCTATTCCAGTCGCAGACGACGATGATGACTCCAATTTATCGGAGCAGGATCTAGAACTCTTGGACAACTATGGCGTGGGTGCTGGATTCCTGAAGAGTCTGGACCAAACTGGCATAGCGCGGTACATGCCATTTGCTACTTTCGATCATTTACATTTTCTAACCAAAATCACAGGAGCAAAAAGGAAACCGCCCGTTTACATCAGATTCACAAACCTATTCGTCAAAAGGCAGATACTGATGATCTCCCTTCTATACACTCTGATTCTGAAGGCGACGATGAGTCCTGGAGCTCAGGCATTGACGATAATGAACTCGGCCACGACGTTTCCGACGACTCTGATGCTGAGATGCCGTACGAGGCTGCCCCGCGCACATCATTCCGACAATCCAAAAAACCCGCAGTGCAACGCCTTCCTATCAAACTCATCGATGGTAGTATAAAACAAATGGGACCCGGACAGCATGTAGAAGCTGACACGGACGAGTCTGAAGACGAAGCCGAAGAAAAAACGCCCCCATTGACCACTTGGAAGCGTGTGAAGACATCTCGACTGGCGCGCGTTTTGGCCGAGCCTCTGTCGTGGACGTGATAACAAAGGGTTCGCGGAAGACACGTGTTCAACAAGCCAAAGATCAAATAGCTAGCATCTGCCAGGACATAGTTGCAGAACCGGAGATGAGCGTACGTGTTTTTATCGATTCAGCAACGCAGGTCATCGACCTTGAATTTAGTTAGGACTCTTAAGGCGTCTACATGTATTTGCTTCAGAGACAGTGACCAGTCCCAGTCATCCAGAGCCCATCAAAAATGATCCTCTGATTCGGAAATTGGCGATCCTTTCCCAACTAGCAGTCTTCATTGACATCATCCCTGGCTACCGGATACGTGCTCTTACAGACCAGGAGAAATCTGAAAAAGTGAGCCAACAGGTCGCTCGTACACGTGAATGGGAGCAAGGCCTAGTTGGAGTATACCAGAATTATCTTCGTATCCTTGAAGCCGAACTCAAAGGTTCGTACTTGAATACTCTCTAAAACGTCTCGCTGACGTGACAACAGCGCGAAGTGAGCTCGCGGATGCCGCTCTACAATGCCTCTGTACGCTGTTGAAAAAGGCGACTCATTTCAACTTCATTGTGAACGTTATGGGTTGTATTGTCGGGCGATTGAGCAAAAAGTCATGGAACGAGGTCAGCAACCTTGTCAATCTTGTCTGCATACTTGACGAGATTCCCAGTCTTCCGAACTTTGTATTGACGCTGTTGTACACGTCTTTCGGGCCGATCTGACTGGGCAGCCATCGCTTGAATTGGTCCGTTTACTCAATCGGATGATCAAAGAACGGAGATACAACATACACCCAAATGTCTTATCGTGTCTGCCCTTCCTGCGCTTAAAAACGGAGCTTTCCGTGCGTGCCTCGGATTCCAGGACGGACAGGCCAGCACCAGCCAAGAAAAACGGCAAACGCCCAACCGGTGCGGCCAGGCGGAAGATTGGTGATGCGCCACATGTCAGCAAAAAGAACGCAAAGATCTTGAAAGAGAACAAAGAAATCGAAAGAGAATTTCGTGAGGCAGAAGCAGAGGTGGACCGAGAACAGCGAAATGCCACGGTCAGTGCAATGCCTCAGATTGATGCACAAGACTCATAACCATCATATCCAGCAAACAGAGACTCTCAAACTACTCTTCGTTCTCTATTTTAGCATCCTCAAAGCTACACACCCGACACCCCTACTTCCGTGTGCTCTAGAAGGAATCTCTAAATTCGCTCATCTCGTCAATATCGATTTCTTCAAGGACCTCTTGCAGGTGTTGAAGAAGCTTATCCAAGAAGACGATGAAGAGGACGTTGAACTCATCTCCTCGACCCATCGACGGTTATTATGTATCATTACTGCCTTTGACTTGCTCTCTGGACAAGGTACGCCTATTGACTGCTTTATACTCTACAGCCGCTCATCAGAAGAACAGGCGAGGCGCTGAACATCGATTTAACTGACTTCGTGTCTCATCTGTACACCATAATACAGCCTTTGAGCTTGGCCTCGGACATCGATAGGCCTATCGCAGAACAGGGAGGTGGAACTTCCTCCTTGGCGAACAAGCTCTTCCGCGCTTTGGACATTGTATTTTCACCGCGATCCCTCGGCGCGACAGCGCCTTCCTGGCGCTCCGCTGCCTTCGCGAAGCGTTTACTTGGTGCCTCGCTTCATTGGCCACCCGCCTTGGCACTACGATCTCTCCATTTCGTCGACGGCTTGATTTTGAAAGATGAAAAGTTGGAAAATCTTCTCTTCACGGAGGAGCGCAGCCTCGACGGTATCTACCGTCCGGATATTGACGACCCTCAACTTTGCAACCCTTTCGGGACGTCGTTTTGGGAATTATATGCCTTGCGGGACAATCATTATGACACCAATGTACGGGAACAAGCGCAGAAGATTATCTCGCGGGCGCAAGCAGGTCGTTAATGTGTCGTATGTATATGTTAATTCATTACTTCGAGCTTCCTACTCGACGTGGTACAACAAGGTTAACTAGGTAGAAATGGTAGGGATACAGTATGTTCATCGGTCCCCTTCCAATCTCAGGTTGGGTGGCGGAAGTGTGCTTTGGGGTGGGAAACACTACACATTACAGGTCCAGAAGAAAAGTATATATAAGGAATAAAAGAGCATATGATATAGACAAAGTCCGAAACAATAAGTCGTAATCAGTGGTGATAGAAAGCTTGTGGCGTTAGTGCAGATGATAACGACGTGGATTCGTATGCAGGTAGCTTTGTTGGTGACATCGTCGTGTACGCCGGTGCATGGTGGAAATCAGAGCCGGTCGACAAAACTTGCAGGGGAGCAGCCGTGCAACCGGTGAGCGTCGCAGTGGGCAGTTGAGACGGAGGATTCCGGTCTAGATCATAGGTGATACGGAGGACCGTAATACCATCGACGACGACATCCTGGACAATGATGTGTTTCACGGCTAATTAACGACTGTCAGCGTCGAACACCATTGAACGGTCATCCAGACTCACAACTGTCAAACCACCGGCAACTGGACAAACCGGAAAAGCCCAGAACAACATTTGCGCAGCCAAGCTCGATGCTCGATATGTTGAGCTCCTGCGTATTGTTCTCCGTGCAACGATCTCCGGCGAAAACTTTTGTCACACAATGACCCGCACGCCGCCAAACGGTGGCTAGGCATAACTTGACCGAAAAGCCGTGGACGTTAGGTGGAAATCGTGCGTCATCTTTAGGCGCAAGCGATAGGCCAATGTTGAGAGACACAGGTAAAGGCGAAGGCGGCGGTATCAGGGCGTCGACGTCAACAGTAAACACGGGCATGAAGTCCGCTGCTACTTCGACCTTTGTAACTCGATTCGGGTGTGAAGCGGGATGCCGAGGAACGCTATTCGCGTTCGGCAATGGCAAGTGAAGGTGGCCTTGAGCATGTCCGCCGAGCAAATGTTGCGGGACGTTTTCGTAAGAAGAGCCTGCCGGTCTATTGCGGGAGGAAGACAGGGTATCGGACGCAAAATTCTTCGCATCGTGATGCGAATGTGGACTTGACATGGGTAAAGGCGCGGGATCACAGGTATACGGGGAAGAGTTGCTCATCATCGAAGCAACTGAGGCAGGCGACGAAGAAAAATCTGATCTCCGTTCAGAAAACACCGGAGAGGCGCAAGACGATGAATCTGAATCATCAAAGTCAAGCGGGATGGCATTGCTTAGTTCGGCTTTGATGTCTTCAAAGCGTGGGTGGGATTTGTCGAAGAAGTTGTCTTCTGGGGAGACTTCCGTGAACATATCTTCAGCCCCAGCGACAAGATAGTAATCTATTTTGGGTAGTGAGAACACCATTTCTGTCAAAGAAGGGTGAAGAGTTACATTCACAACCCTTCCACATATTTCGAAGCACTTGCAGGTGACTTGCAACCTGCTTTTTCGTTCTCGAAACCCCATGTTTTAGGAGGTGGTTAACAAGAAACTGGTTGCGAAGTTTATTTCTCCCTCCGGTCGAGACATAGGCATTGGGGTGTGACATGTATTCCTCGAGCCCTTGAGAACTTGATGAGAAGATGCTGTTGGATGAGGACGCCGACATACCTTGTTTAAAGATCTGTTCAATGTCACTCGGCCATACTTCCTCTCCAGTTCCCTTGATCACCTTGTGGTGCTTACGCCCAGGAGTGAGGGACTTGGAGACGCCACCTAGTCTACGCGACTTGTTGGACGGCTTAGCGTCGGCATGAGCTCTGGGAGCAGGCATGTCACAGCGTGGGGGATGGATGCAAGTGCGGGCGCGGGGGAGATGATTGGAAAAGCGAAAACCCGGGCGTCCATGGCGTTATATAAGAGGAAATTGGCTTTGATTCGGGGACTGTGTACACGGGTTACAATTGGAGTCCGTGAAGTGACGCGATAGAGTTAAGATCCGATAGGAAACTATTTTGGAAGGTCTGAACCATTGTTCTGGAGATGGTGAATAGAGTGTACCTGGCAGATGGGGATCGGGGTGGACAGCACCGTGTATGGCCATCAAGGCTGCCCGTGCGTTCGAGACACACCATCGGTCCGATGACCAAAGTCCGACACAGCTCTAGCACGGATGTAGCGGAGCTTGAGAACGAAAGACAATTGCAAGTTATGCCAGTTGTCGAGCGAGTACAAAAGATACTGGAGCTGACATGCGTGGCAATTGGGACATAGCCGGCCAGCGAAGGCTCCGTCCCCTGGGATCGACACATACTGGAAGAAGCGGACATCATCACCTCACCCTGTTCCTTTGAGGCTTCTACTTTTGGACAAGGCTTAGAATAGACTGACAAGTAACTTGAAGAATGAGTCGAACATATGACATTGACCCGAAAACCGATGCATACGGGGGAGAATCATGAGCTCGCGCGATATTGTGTGATGTGAAGACACACAGAGCGGAGACGGTGGGAAGGAGAATCATCAAGACCAAGAATGCTTCCGCGGAACGAACATTCTTTGAGGGTGGACGCAGGACCCTGGATAATACAGTGACATCGTTGATCCCAAAGTCGGACATAGAACGCAAAATTTGCCCCAAACCTGGAGGAAAAGTCGGACATGGAGCTCTTTCCGCACCGCCTACCCTCATCCAGTGTACGGACATGGGGCGAGATGGGTGAGAAACCCTCATCCAGGTGTCAGCTGGGTGTCGGACATGGTGTCAGCCACTATTGAGCGCTCCCAGGATGTAGCTGTTGGCTCAGCGGAAACTCTTCCAGCGGGAGGCCTTGCGGTTCGGGTGGCTCAGGCGATCGAAACTTGTTGTAGACAGCCCGGAAAAATCTGAAAAGGGTCCATCTGACGGGAAATTTTGGGCGGAACCCTCATGCCAAAGTCGGACATGAAGCGATTTTTGGGCCCGAACCTTGAGGAAAAGTCGGACACGGAAGGCCTAAGCCTGTCGGACATGAGGACGAAATTTTGGGAAATTTGGGATCAACGATGTCAGTGTATTATCCAGGGTCCTGTGGACGCGTCAAGATCTTCGTGCCAGCGTTTGAAGCACGGAGGCAGATTCGATCCTCTGGCCAAAAAGGCAGGAGAGTCCCCATAATTTGTCCCCTCGGATTTCACGCCCGAAAAGGCAGAAGGAGATGTCCCCCTGGCCCAGTATTGTGGTTCAGCGTGTTACAGTGCGTTGCAGTGAAATGTGCACCTTCCGCCAAGAGGGACGCCCGATCCAGATCTCGAACACTGATGTAGCCACGCGAGAGCCAGCCGACCATCAACCGAGCTTTGCCGTGCTGAAGCCGTGACGTATCGGCATCCAAGAGCCGTGCAGCGTGGACAGTTCACATGAGAGAAGAGGTTTGCACCATTGCGGGTGCTGAACTTGAATGTCAGGAAGACATGAATTTGCAGATAATGTGTTTAGTGTAATTTATGTTCCCAAATGTAATCAGGTTGCCCCGTCAAGTATGAAGGTGTAAGCGGGAGATAGTACTGTATTTGCTGAATTGCAAGACTGTAAGAGATATGTTGCTCAATGCGAGCACTTATAGCTGTTCATGCACTCATAGTCAACCGTCTCGCTGTCGCTAGCTCAAGCCTCGAGCGAGTCGCTGACAAACACACAGCTCTGCCGTTGAGGAGCCGTCCAAGGGTCCTTCCTAAAACTGGGGGGGGGGTGTCGTGGGAATCGTGTTTGAGATCCGGATCGGGCGTCCCTCTTGCCTTCCGCAGTTTGCTCCGCTCAGGAACTCTGCTTAGGGTCGGGCGTAAATGTAGCCTAATCAGGAAATAAATCTTGTTCGGTCATGCCCCGGTGATGCGACCAAACTGTTAACGCGACCTTGTCCACTATAAAAGTATCGTTTCTCCCCAAGATAACATGCTGCTTATAGCAGTGCTCTCTTACCACTGGTTTGACACGTTGTAGCTACAAGGTGCGCGAGAATGAAGGCAAGATCTGGATAATATTTGATGTACTAACTAGGAAACATGTACCACCCTGAGCAGAAATCCTGAACGGAGCGGGCTGCGGAAGGTGCACATTTCACTGCAACGCACTGTATCCTTGGTTTCAAGGAATGTTTACCGACTGGGGATAAACAATAAGATGGCGGGCGAACGGAGTGGGCGTTGAGTCGGCGACCGGCCCGATTATCCCGATGTCCAGAAATGGAAGGAGTGTCGGACTTTCAAGCGGCTTGCGCCGAACTGTGCCGCCATCAGTAACCTTGATCGTGGGTGAACTGGACCATGGCTGAAACTCTGACGCAGAAATGGCTCCGCCAAAATGTGCAGCCATACGTGCATCCTGAGCGTGTCTTCGCCGACATTGACGCGACGCTGACTCGATTCCCGACGCTGCGGCCCAAAACCGACGCATACAGTACGTTGTCTGGCAAATGTCCGACGCTATGCTCATATGTTGCAGCGTACGACGATGGCCGCACGCAGCTACTGCTCTGCTTGCACAATGTAATCCCGATATACTACCGCGGGGCATCGTACAACATCCCAGTAGCTATCTGGATCCCACGGGATCACCCAGCGCAACCGCCAATAGTATACGTCGTTCCAACAAGTGATATGCTTGTCAAAGCCGGCAAATACGTCGAGGTCAGTGGCAGATGTACTTTGGAATATTTACAGCACTGGCAGCGCAAGAGCGAGGTCTGTCCGTCTCGACCGACCGAGGTACACAGTTTAATCCTTGTGTAGGGCTGTAGCTTATCGGCCTTGGTTGAAGCCATGCAAGATCAGTTCTCTCGCGAGCCGCCTGTCTATGCCAAACCTAAAGAGCCACCTCGTTCATCTGCCCCCGTCCAGTCTCCAGGAAGCCAGCCTGGTTATGCTTCGCGTCCTCCTCCTCCGTTACCAACAAGCTCAGCCTCAGCCTCGGGCTCACCGCACCCTTTGCAGCACCCCGAACGGCCACTATTACCTCCAAAGCCAGGTCACTATTCTGGCTCTGCATCCCCGTCGCCGCAGAACGTATGGCTTTCTTCGTTGAGCTTTTGCCTATTGACGTTTCTTCGATAGTCCGTGGGATTTCAACAATCTCATGCAAGACCTTCTCTTCCACCGCCGGAACTCCCGAGGAGTCCAACTAGTCCTTCGAATCCGATTCTTCCACCAAGTTCACAGACGCAACACCAATATAACGGCCAAGGTCCACGGTCCTTGGGGCATCCACCTCTGCCACCTCCTGTTTTCACTTCTCCGCCTCCATGGAGCGCGAGTCCTGCTCAAATTCAACACCCACAGGCAGGACCCCCGCTGCAGCCTTGGGTTGCGCCTACACCAGCTACACCCAACTTGTTAGACGGGGATACTACTGTCGTGTCTGACCGACCGCCTCCCTCTGTTGCAGTACCTCCTCGTCCTCCGAATCCAGAGCTACTTCGTCTTCATAGCCAAGTCCACGAGAAACTCACTTCCGAAATGGCTTCTTTGGCTCAAGCACTCGCTCTCGACGCGGAACGTCTCCGGGCCCAGCAATCAGACCTTCTCCTCGGAGAACCAGCTATCCGTGATGAAATGGCACGATTGGAAGCTGTTCGCGATGTCTGTCATAACGTGAGCAGTCGTATGAGAAGTACTGTCGATCAGGCGGAACGTAGCATGTCCGAATTACGTCGTAAAGGCGATCCCGAAGTTGATGAACTCGTTTGCTCAACCACAATCGTCCATAACCAGTGCGTCAGCTTACTCTATCGTGTTCGTCCCGTCGCATGTTTACATGACGTCCTGCAACAGACTCATCAACCTGGTGGCGGAAGATAATGCTATCGAGGACACGATGTACCACTTACACCGTGCGTTGAATAGTGGTAGGATTGATTTAGAACGTTTTTTAAGGGTATGTGGCTCGTCACTGATATTTGCATCTCATCACCTTTCAATCGCTCAGAGTACTCGTATCCTCGCCGAAGAACAGTTCACGAAGCGTGCGTTGATCGAAAAGATAGAGTCTGGTCTGCCTATGGGGGCGTCGTGGGCATGATCAGGATATCAAGATCTTGTTGAGTTGTTGTTGAGCCCTTGAGAATCTCAGAGTCGCTGGAATCTCATTTGCAATGTGTTGATTCCGGATCCACCTTGACGAAAGTGTTGCCTTATTCGGCGACTTCTTTTTCTGCTCTACTTTCGGCCATTCCTTTGGATATCTCAGAATGGTTAGCTTTCCAGCCCGTTCCAGAGAACACTCATCTCACCATGCGGAAGACTGATCATGGAACTACAGGAGTGAATGGACCGATTTCTAGTCATACACTTGAAGATCATCTTAAAGATAATACAGAATAACTGATACAAGACAAGTCAAGACAAGACGCGCAAAACCAATGATGTTTTGACAATTATGCGGCCTTAGAGTCCGTCTGAATCCTCCGTTTCCCCAGTCAGCTGCTTCTGCACCCCAGAACCACCACCGACCCAGCGCCACACCCTCATTTCATTACCCCCATTTCCCTCTTCTAGATTAGCACGAACATTGGTGTTCGCTTCTACAATTCGGGCGACTTTGGTCCACAGACTGTCTCGTACTGCCAAAGATTCGTGCGGCAGCAAGAGATCCCGAAGCTGAACAGATGACACGAAGGGCTGCGGCGATGTTATGGGGTCCGTATAGTGTGCCATTTCCGCATCGCGCACTGTTTTCAGCGCTACTGGCACAAGCTCGGTAACACGTTTCATCTCTTCCTTGTTTCTGGCATTCCGCGCACGAAGGGCGGAACCAGCGATAGCCGACATCACAATCCCTGAGAGTTGCATCATCAGAATGGCTTTGATAACACGTTACTGCCTTACCGAGAAGGGTTAGCCGCCATGCACGCCAAATCCCCCGAGACTTGACGATGGCCGTACATGATAAGCTAAGATGAGGTGTCTTGTGGGCAATGTAGCGATCACCGCTACTGCGGGTCAGTCATGGTCGGCTGGCATGCGGTAAATGCTTACTTAGAATTTTCACCGAGGATGATGCCTCCCCACTGAAGAAGCTGTTGAATAGCTTCGTTGAACATGTCATCGAAAGTGTGTAGTAGATGCGCCTGATGGAAGGATGAGGAGTGACTTTCTATCAGATGTAGAACTCACTGCAGTCATGCCACGCATCGTCGATCTCAGCTCATCCAGTTCCATTCCCCATTTCTTCGCATCCCCACCTTCTGCGTCGCTTACAGAGGTCGTGTCACCCCCTGCACACAAGATCTCACCCCTTTTATCAGCTAGAATCCTCTCAACTGCTTTGCCCAAAGCGCCGATATGGCGTTTCCTTTTCGGATCCTCCACGCAACGGGGAGGCAGACCGACGCTACCCAACCCAGGAAGACCATTCGTAGCCTCGGAGATAAGTTTCCATGCCAGCTCGTTTGGAGGTGACGACGTCGACAGATTGACATTGGTCGGGGAAGGTACGGGCGGCAGGAAAAAGAACAGTGGATGAGGTCGAAGAATGTATCCAGTATCACAGGTAACAGTCTCCCGAGTACAGGTAGCATGCTCGGGACATGGTGTGCAAGTATCAGGATGGAGAGCCGGAATGAAAATCGGCAAGGGGCAAGGGGTATCATCGCCATCGCGCAATGTCGTCCTGTTCTCGGTATTGCAAAGCTCAATGGCTTGCCTCGACACGCGTAAATCCTCAAGGACAGAGTTAGTAACGCTTCCCGCGTCACAATACCCTATTGGTGCAGATTCCATCTTATAATTTCCTGTCACGAACAGTGCACCGGTGATTGATAACCAGATGAGCACGCGAAGAATCCATGGCAGCGACGTAGCCTGTGAGATGGGTACAAGGCCGAGGTTATCTTCGTCATCGTCAACCTCGACAAGTTCATAACCTGCGCCTTCACTCAAATTGTCTGTCATGCCGAAATCTTCTTGTACCTCGACTTCTTCTACAATGTGTTCCTTTGAATCTTCCTCTTGAACGAATAAAGGATCATTTTCGGAAGGCGGAACGTCGGGTTGTTTGGGTTGTGTAGTGAATGGGGAACGAGTAGGAAGCAAAGGAAGATGAGGCTCAAAACGGGACTGCGGCAGTCTCTCTCCTGCAGGAAGCATTCGGTTGGGAGATGAAAGAGGGGAGGTTTGGGGAGGAGCGGATGCTGATTTACGCGACGTGCGGACAGAAGGGCGTCGGGATTTGGGGCGAACTGGCGAGGGACGCGCTGGTGATGATGACTCGGGACCCGACTGGAAAATGTTATTGTCCTCCCAACCACTGTCCTCCTGTGTTACTGGTGAGTCTACGGGATACATAAATTCGGATGGGTCAAGACGTACCGCCTGAGATACTCGCCGACTTGTAGCACCTGCTGTCTACATAGTAGGATGAGAACTCAGGAGAGAACAATAATGGTGCACTTGCATTCTTCTTGGTCTTGGTCACTTTACGGACTGGGAGATCCTCTTCCTCTGGTTCGCTTTCTTCAGCTAGAGTCGGTTGAGTATTGATTGGTTTGGATGATGCGCCAAAAGTTGGTTGGGCTGAAGAGCGGCGACGTTTGGGCTGAGGTCAAGTTAGCTACGGCCATGGCTGTACAGGAAAAACTGACAGGATCGGGATGAGGCTCCGACTCCAGATCCTGCGCTGGAGCACGCGACAGACGACGGGAAGTTCTTCTAGCTATAGCAGGCTACAGGAAAGCATTACGCTGAACACGAGAATTGAGCGAGGTGGCACTCACTTTTCGGTCGACACTGATAGGCTTCCCCGTTACGCCATCGGTTATTCCGTCATCGCTGGCAATACTAGACTCGTGCTTGAGCCGCTGGCGTTTCAGTCTTGCAGAATTCGCCTTGATTTCATCATTGAAGACTTGTACGAGCTTGGGCTTGGAGTACGGGGTGGGATATTTGACAGCGTGGTGGCTGAGTACGCCCAGTAGCTGAGAGACAGTGAGAGACGACGGCTCAAACTCCGGTTCGAGATAGCTGCCCTGCGCAATGATCTGGGTTGCCGTCAATTTGGACATAGTGCAGATACCTTGGTGGTCGGGAGCAACGTGAAAGACGGTCACATGTAACGGTGACGTGGATCAACAAACACGCGATTGTAGCCTTGTCATTCTTCTTAGTCGTGCTATTGACCTATCCTAATACCTTTGTTGAACATATCGCTAGAGTCATACTTCTTCTTCAACTTTCTCAGCAGATCCAGCGTCTCCTCGTCGTAAAAGTCAGTAGGCTCACTCCCTCTGATCAAGTAATTCGGATAGTTTTTCACCACATTGATCCCCTCCTTCTGTGCGGCTTCCTCCACTGCCTTGACACCCTCCCTCATCAGCGTGGCGTTTTCCTCTGGATGTCCAGGTAGTGACCCAGGCTGGCTCAGAATTACGGAAACAGCGCTCAACGTCGTAACACCCGGAGGTGGCCAGACACCTTTCGTCGCCGATGTAGTGGTGAAAGCGTTCTTCATGAATGGCATGTAGAATATCCCAGCGCCGTTGAAGCGTTCACCATCGGGACGTGCCTGGAGATTTGCAACCCAAGAGGCACCGGCCGTAAAGATGGATGACCCGAAAGAGGACAGCATCGTTCCACCAATTTGCCATGAAGTGGTGGAATCGGGCCGATGGAGAGCATCCTCTGGTAGGATATTTAGTGAGGACCAGCATGCGTAGGTATCACTCACCATTGATGAAAGCAGCTTCCTCGAATGTAACCACTTTACTGTTATCGTTTAGAGGCCCATAATCCCATGCCCATCCAAACACCTCAGGACGTTTGGCATACTCTGCTACATCTTCACCTTCAATGCCGGCAATGAAGGGGCTCATACAGCATATAGGCCCAAATCCGGGCGCATGGAAAAGAGACTATGCGAAAAGTTAAGTACTCAGTTGCTCAGGGAATTGCTTGGTATACAAACCAGGATAAGACTAATCCGAGGATCCGTGTTCTCTGTTGTGAGCTTTTCGACGTGCTTGGCCAATGCCTCGAGTTTGTCCGCCGGGTACAAGAGGTAGCCGGCATATACACGAGGCGGTTTCGGGAGCGCCTTCATCACAATCTCCGTTACCACTACACGAATTTGATGAGAGTTGACACATAGATGGAGGTATGATATGACAACTCACCGCCAAAGCTATATCCAGCGCCCCGCATCGCCTGCGCCAATTCTGGATCTTCGCTTGCCCACAAAACGCGTCCATCCGCAAGTACGATTTGGTAATCGACAACAGTGTTGCTGGCGAGACCATACATGTTTGTGAGGAAACACAACCCACCGCCTGTGAGGAACCCGCCCACGCCCACGTATCCGACGCGTCCACCCATAACTGTTACCGGCGTAGGTATCAGCTTTTCATATACGGTCCTCCATGTTTGACCAGGTCCTAGCGTGACCGTTTCAGACGAGGCATCGTAATCAAATCTAGTTAAACGTCAGGCATGATCAGAGCCAGAACAAGAATACATACCTATCAAAATGCCCTAGATCCATGATGATATCGTCGCTTTGTGACTGGCCCACACCGCCAGAGCGGACTGCGAAGTCCACTTTGCCGTGGTGTTTGCAGAGCCAGACAAGAGCTTTAGATACGTCTTCAACGCGTGCGGGTTTGAGCACAATCTGTGGGCTTTTCTTGGCCTGACAGCCCCAGGAGCGCGTTGCTAGGTCCCAAACATCATTCTCCTCAACCACTGCGGCTTTAGGGGGGGAAAGAGGATGTCTCCAGTATATCCAGAATCTTTGAGCTCTGTAAGGAGAGCAGTATGAAACGGCATGTCAGTCAAACTTTAGTGGTGAGTTGAGGAGGAAAGGACAAGTATTGGCATTGTTTTCAGGTTCGTCAATCAACGCGGGCAGTAGCGCTAGCAGGGACAAGTGACTTGAGCAGGAACATCAGAAATATGATGGTGAAACTACGTCAAAAGATAAGAACATTGATGCGCCTTAATTCTTGGGCGCCAGCGCCCATGAGACCTGACAATGGGAAGACAGTCAAAGGAAAGTTCTCACGACGGCTGAGTAGTGTATGCACGTCAGTAGATAAGTCTACCCAGCTGAAAATCATTGTTCGATGCGATTGACACCAGAGAAAAGAACTATCAAGCAAAGTACTGGGGCGCCAAAAATTTCAGACGTGAATACACATCTACTTGAAAGTAGGTCGAATGGGTCCACTTGCTCCAAACCAAGTCCCCTTGACCATGAAGTTCCAATACGCAGCGGGGAATACGTCCTGATTCATGTATCAGGACGAGTGCTACCAAAGTCCACGAAAACTGACCTTTTTCAGATGATAGAAAAACCTAATGGACATGCATGAGTACATGACAATACCTCACCATGAAATTTACCTATTGCTCTTTGCTTGATTCAAATACGGGAAAGATTCTTTGGGCTCGAGACCATACTTAAACTCGGCAAGCATCAATTCACCGTAGCCTGTAAGGAGCTGTAGAATGAAGGGTAAAGTGAGCATATGCACGAGGAGACCGTTTCTTCTGAACGTACGGGGCAACTAGTATAACCATCATATTTCGCCGGGCCAACTTTTCCACTAGTCATGTAAGTAAAAAGATTCTCAGTCAAGACAGGTGCCTGCGCAGTGATAGCAGCAGCGGTTTTAGAAGTCGGCAAGGAAGAACAGTCTCCCAACGCAAATACGTTCGTATACTCTGGTTTAGTGTGTTGCAGTGTTGCCTGATCAACGGAGACCCATCCCGCTGCATCAGCAATGGGAGAACCCTTGATAAAATCGAGGGGACCCATTGGTGGGGTGACATGGAGAGTTGTGTAGTCAACCTTCAATTCAGATCCATCGCCCTTTTTAAACGTAGCGGTGTGATTCGACGTGTCGATGGATGTGAGATTGTGCTGGAAATACCCGCCAACGCCACGTTCGACGCGTAGAGCATCCAGAGCGTCGGAATATTTCTTGACGCTGAACATGGTGGGCATCCCGGTATAAAAGTCGACCTTGATGTTGTCGAGACGTCCTGACTTCCTGAACCTATCCCGTGCCATCCACATTATTTTTTGCGGGGCTATAGCGAACATTAGGCGAAGACATGAAAGAGAGTAATCGATAACGCACCGCCTGCACATTTGATAACTCCAGCCGGTTGCGTGAAGATCGCGTTTCCGGAGCGGAGGCTCTCGATATCGGACCACACCTTGTCGCACGTATCGTACGAGTAGATAGATGATACGCCTGAAGACGAATCCAGAAGGGCTTTCGAGAGCCCTTGAATGCCATCCCAATTAATCTGAAGCCCAGTTGCGACCACCAACGTTTCGTACGACAGGTTGCGGCCGGATGCAGTGGTAATAGAAGAGTTGGCGGGGTCAAAAGACTTGACTTTGTCACTGACATGAGTGATATGGTTGGGTATCAGGGATGCGAGAGGACGGCGAAAGTCGGTTTTGGATTTAAGACCAGCCCCAACGAGTGTCCTGTGACGCGTCAATTCATGAGATATGGAGGAATAGTCGTGCGCGCACCATCCAGGCTGGAAGAAATTTTTTTTAGCAGCAGAGGAAATGAAATGCAGGTTGACCCACTTGATAATAATGATATCGGCAGCATCAACGATCGCAACATCACCATGGTTGAAGGACTTCCAGCCGATTTGAAGCGGTTATAGATCTGATTGGCAACGGACAGACCACCGCTCCCTGTAGAGATATTAAGTTCATTCCAAACGATCAAGAATGGACCTACCGGCGCCCACACGAGTACTTGTATTTATCGCCTGCTGCTGCCGTGCTCGCAAGCGAGCCCATTGCAGTCTGGCCAGCTTTCTAGCGACCAACATGGCGGTGATTGGGAGAGTGCCGTGATGCTTGTAAATCGCTGAATATTTCCTGCGAATTCGGAATACGTGCTGCACGTGATGTGTTGGGTCGATTTCGGTCTAGGACGGTCTTAAATAGACCGTAAAGAAGGCCAGACGATGTTTATCAATCTTCGTTCTCGAGAGGATGAATGCACAGAAAACGGAAAAGGTCGGTGTCCGAATTCTTGCTCTTAATGGTGCAATCGCGCGGCTCTCGGACCGATTTCAGAGAGAGGTGGCTGTGCCAGGTCGTCATGCAAGTCTAATTGTCCCTTCAACTTCTTTTGTCGTCTTCTCTCATCTTGGATTCTGGATACCCTCCATTTTGCAGCTGGTCTGCATTTTCAGCTTCGATATCCACTTGACTTGCCCAGAACTGGTCATGCAGTCGAGTTCTCGTGCTATTGGTCTGCCGAGCGGACCAGGTCGCGCTCGTTCCCGCACTAGAAACGAACCTGATCGTCCTCACGATCGCGCTCCCTCCTTGCCTCGCCAAGTTCGTCCTCAAAAGTCAGCGCCTTCTATACGCAGGGAACGCAGTATTGCCCCGCCTATACCTCGCCAACATACTCATAACCCATCCTATCATCGTTCAGCTGATACCGAATCGTATCGCTCGTCTCATGATTCTGCATCATCTGTCTCTTCTCGCTCTCTTTTCGACCACGCCCGGTCGGGCTCTGGTTATGCGTCTTCCGTGACTAGCTATGAGGACGATGATTACCGTCGGGGAAGCTCGAAATCACAGTCGTTGAGGATTAGGCGTGCTCAACAATCCACCGCAACGGATAGTTATGGTCAGTTCCTGTCATTCTTCTTCGGATCATTGTCCCTCAGTCAGATTCGAAACAGGACTAGAACCTTTGCCATCTTCATCGCCTGTTGATGGGATTGGTGGAACCATATGGAACCGCGTTGCAACAGCAGCGAGCGCGTTGACTGTGAATGTTGGAAAAGCTTGGGCTGCCAATATAACAACTATGGCTGGCGAAGGTTCGTTCTGCGTTCTTGAGTGATGTTGTACTTAGTCCATACCTAGAAACACCTCCTGGTGAAGAATCACGTCTCACACGAGCAATGAAAGCGTATCACCTCGAGAAAGCTCGTGATCGGTCTGACCTTCCGGCTTGGCTGTTTGATGAGCACGAACGAATGCCAAAGTTACGGGTCACTGAGGTACCCGTACCCACGCGTGCGGAAGAGCGAACTACAAAGCCCAGAGGCCTCCGAGACATTTACGAGTCCGCAGCCGCTACGTCGATCATCTCTGCTCGCCAATCCGAGCAATACAATCCGCACATGGATGATCCAACGCCATCCAAGGCTACAGATCGTCTCAAAGCACTACGGGATGCAAAACGCACTGCGTTACGTCCTCAGCACTCTGACAATCATTCTGATGTTCAAGTTGGTGATGATCGAACTGTCGTGCGGAATGTTCAATCCGATGGACAACGTCAGAGAGGTCGTATCGGCTTACCATCAGGTCCTGCAATATCTTCTAGGACGCGCCGCCACTACCAATGAATATATTGATTGTGATCGAACACTCGCCTCTAATTCTGTCCTCACTAATTATGTCTTTCTTGCGCGGGCAGTGTTATCTTTGGCTCAAGTTTTGATGGGAACTATCTTCGGTGTGACGACTGATGGGGCCGTATGGGATTGGACCCAAAGGAGTGGATGGAGGGGTTGTTCACCACGGATGTGAACGGTATTGAATTTGAGGGTTTTATTGGTCTATCGATGTTAATGATTTTATACTGTAGACTGTATGCTGTTACTCTTGTGTTGTTCTGTAGAGTTGGTCCAACTTTTTTTGAGAGCTGTGACGACAGGTGCGACGGACCCCACTTTGTTGGAATCGTAGGCATTTGTAGCAACCCGAGGTCTCCGCAAGCGGATGGCCAATAGGAGGTGCCGAGGATGCGCCAATGAGGACGGCAGCTCCTATTGGCCATCTGATGTTGCCACCACGACGCTCCGAATACAGACAAGAGAATAAATACCATCGCCGGTGTGAATCCCACACCCATCTTCTTTCCTTCCCCTCCCTTCACTTTTCGTCTCCTTTCAAAGTCGAGTTGACTCGGCTTCCTTCTTTCGTTCAGCCTTGAGGTTTGTTCTCTTTCGCCAACACTCAACTTCAGCTTACCGTCAATAATGCACAGATCACCCTCTTCGATAGAGATTCTGTTCAATTCCTCCAGGGAGGCCAACTTTAGTTTACAGTCCTACGACACTCACACCTCAACGGTTTACTCCTTCGTTCTTCCACAATGTTCACGTCCTTGATCGGTGCTACCATCCTTCTCTCTACTTTCGCGGCCGCTTTGCCCAGGCCGGCAGACAGTGCTCTTGGCGCTGAAGTTGCTGTTTCGGCTGTTGATGGAGTTGTGAAGACTGACACCGTTGAACTTGCTAGGTCTGTCAAACTTTTGATAATCTTATGGTTTGCATCTAACATCATTGTTTCAGTCAATCTTCCGCTGAAGCCGCTGCCAAGACGGCCGATTCCGCTGCTGCCTACGCTACTCAGGCGTCCTCGTGGGACTCGTCATCCAGCTACGACTCGTCCAAGGATTCATCGAAGGATTCGTTCGTCTAGCTATGACTCCTCCAAGGACTCCTCTAGCTATGGGTCCTCCAAGGACTCCTCCAGCTATGACTCGGGCAGTGGTTATGACTCTAACAACAAGGACTCCCAAGCTTATGACACTACCACCTCTTCCGCGGCTGCGTGGACAACTACCACTGCTGCCGCTCAATCCTACTCGACTCCTTCGTATGGATCGGGAAGCGATAACTGGAACTCGGGCGGCTACGATGACTGTGTTCAACGTATGTCTTGCTAATCTGCCTCCAATCAGTTACTGATATTCTTTTATAGAATGCCTTGCCTCTTACGGCGGTAACATGGGTTCGGCTATGTACGCGCCTACAGCGACCTCTAGTGGTGATGCTGCAGGTGGCAATGGTGCAACTCACACGGTCATCGTCGCTCCCAGTCAAGGTGTTCTCCGCTACGTCCCGTTCGCCTTGAACGCGTCGGTTGGTGACACCATCTTCTTCATGTGGGGCGCCAACAACCACACGGTCACCAAGAGTTCTGCTCTCACGCCTTGCAACAAAACATCGGACGCTCTCTTCGCATCAGGAACTCACGACAAGGACTTCACCTGTACGTTTACTTTTCCCTTTACCTCAGCTCAGCATATTCATCTTTTTGCAGTCACACAGGTCGTTAACAGCACTGACCCCACCTTCTTCTACTGCGCTACTCCCGGTCACTGCGCCAAGGGAATGTTTGGTATCATGTACGCATTCATTTCTTTTTTTTTGAGGGCGAATGGTGGTCTTATGTTCTCCCAGCAACCCTCCCAACACTCTGCAAGGTTCTACCTCAGTCGGTGCTATGATGCAATCTGTCGCTGCCAACGTACGTTTCTGTCTTGGTTTTCCCTAGGGTGTGACAGTTCTGATTGACAGTTGCAGAACTCTGATGTTAAAGCATATGCCGCATACACCACGACCCAAACGGCTGGTACCAGCGCTGCCAACTGGGGCACCAACATGGATATCGGTTCAATGCCGGAGTGGGCTCATGCTTCCGTCATGGAGAACGTCCTATACACTCGCAACCTCCTCGCCGCTAACCCCGATATCTTGAAGGATGATGGATCCGTCGACCTTAGCAGCATGAGCACCACCCCCATGATGATCCCCGCTGATGTCACCGCTGCTCTCCAGAACGCTGCGTCCGCCGATGGTGCGTCAGGCTCCTCTGACTCTGCCGCCGCCACTGGCACTGCTGCTTCGAGCCCCGATGCGGCTGCGTCTACGGGTACGTCCGAGTCCCAGAGCACCGGCAACGGTGCTGGTAGCTTGGCGGCGTCGAAGATGCTCGTGGTGTTGTCGCTGTCGTTGCTACTGTCTTCTTGCTGTAGATGTGAGCACTTGGGAAGGGTGGTGTAACTTAAATTTTATCTTGGACTATCATGGACTCGTAGACTAACACCATATACCGTTGATTCCCTCAAGTTCGGACTGTTCTACTATATCTCCCTACTCGTCGAGTTGTGATCTTTTTTTTACTTTACTTTTTGCTTTGCACTAGCTCCTGCACCCATCTTAGCGGCACTTCTGCAATTTACATAGGTAGTCGCCGAATACAAACGGGTTTGACACCTAGTACGCGTGCAACTTAAATTGCAGGCTAACGCTCGCCAACTTTCACAGCACATACGTAGCTATTGGACAGCGACGTGATGAACTGCGCTAAATCCCGAAGATAGTATCAATTTCATCTGTCTTTTTCCGCTTCTTGGGCTTCTCATGTCGCATGTCTTGATCTCTTTTGATACGTTTCGAGGATGAAACAATAACTACAGTATATTTAGTTCATGTGGTACGAAATCATCAAACCACCTACCTGTTGGTGGATGTAGTACTTCACAGCTTCATCAGGCGTTGGAAGAATCGATGCAACAACGATCTCCGGTTTGGGGTCGATGGATGTCGGAGGATCCTAACAATCAGTCATCTAAATCGAATCCACGCAACAGAGATGAGATACGCACCCGCAGAAGAGATATGACCTGGTCGGTCAGTGATAGAGCTTGACACAAATCAGAAAGAAGTGTGTTTGAAAGTGCATGTATTCGTGAAATTGTAGCAATGAAGAGCACCTGGAACTGAACAAATGCGCCAGACTGCATCGCAAGCGTCAGGTGTCTGAAATGGTTAGTCCTCATCATTCAGAAAGAAGCAGAAGCAAACCTGTACGCTTCTTCCAACCGCGAGTGACACTACTGGACGTCGGTATCTCTCTGGGTATATGGTTCGGAGGCGTACCTTTGCCAGGAGTTGTGAGATAGCGTTGAGGCGGCCAGATACCAAGGCGACTGAGTCTGTGGCGGGATAATGGGACCATGAGCTCTTAGCTTTTGTCTATAGAGAAATTTTCAATGGATATACGATATACATAGCGAACATCATCTTACGAAGTCGTCCAAGGAAGATCAAAAAATGACAGATATAGGCCGTCCACGAAAGGTGTTATACCGGAGTTAGCGACGCGTTGCGTGTACCGTCGCGCTTCATAGACACGTTTCCAGACTAAAGATGCGGAATGTTGATTTTTCCCTTTATAGTATAGGCGCTCTAGGATCTCGAGCTCTTCACGATATGCGGCGAAATTTGACTTGAGCTGACGTCTGCATTTCTTGAGATCTTTCAGGATAGAGTCCACATAACCGTGAGCACCGATAGGAAGCTGTCCTCGAGGCTGACATTGGAACGACTGAGGTTGGACTTCGCGTCGGTACATGGAGGTTCCGGGTCGAAGGAAAGTACATAAGCACAAACAATGCTCGGCACATCCCGCGACCTAGTGGCGTCCACCACTGGAGGCTGATTTCATGTTACGCTTCTGACGTTCGTAATGCCTGTCCTCACAATGAAAGACGCCGATGAGGATTCTTGTTGGTTTTCAACACGGAGTGACCCATGGCGATTTGGACTAGTTTGGACTTGGATTTCCGGTCTTGCGCGAGTGCCGAAAGAACGCGTCCTACGCTTTGAATTAGCATATAACAGTAGATTTTACGGTGATACGATGCCACAGACAGGTTTGAAGCTACTCCTCAGTGGTGCAACTGGAGCAGGTCAGTAGGTTATCGGTCTCCGTACTATCTAGCACAGGACTGACCTGCCTCTTCATGGGTAGTCAAATACTTCGCTCCGCCTTGGCAGACCCAGTCGTTGCTTCCATCACGATTCTGACTTTGCCCAGCTGGGTACGACAACAAGTACACTCGAGTTGTGGTCTTGTCTGAATTTCCTGCATTATCCGGAAAATGTCCGCGCAGAAATTACAGGACATGACGCGTTTATCTGGGCTCTTGGATGCTCCTCTGTTGGGATGTCAGAGGCAGACTATACCAAAGTCACTTATGATTACGTCGTCTCTGTTGTTGAGGCATTGCTGAACGACACAAAACAGCGTTCGATGGGCAACCCCTTCCGATTCGTGTTCATTTCAGGACAAGGCTCAGATCCACAGGAAAAGAACATTCAAATGTTTCGCAACATCAAAGTGTGTTCTGTGTAATACTGGTGTAATATCTGAGTCTTTTCGACTTGTCGTAATGCGGGACTGAAAAGTATCTGACCAGTCTTCTACCGTCCTCGATGATTCAAGCTTCGGTGGTGCGCCCGGGGTATTTCTTTCCATCACATCCGGTAGACCGGTCACACACTCGGGGCGCTAGAGCGCAGTAAGCGCGCGTAGCTGACCACATCTTTACTCCTCTATTCAGAGGCCCTTTGTCTTGAAAACATGAGTCTTTGCTGTGGAACTAACGAAAGGAACGTGGGGCGAATCGCGTACATTCACCAACACTGAGATGAGGAAGCTACTCGCGAGCGTTTAGTCGACTTTAAATTGAATATGGAATGCGCACCTTTTGATCCAATCACGCTGACGTGTGGCAGTGAAGCAAGCCGGTGATCTCAAAGTTGTCAACTTGCCTTCGTCGTATTAGCGCGTCTCCTTTCACCGGACTGCAACAATGTCCACGCCCGGCCAAGATGCCAAATTCTTCCAGCGAGGGAAAATTGAGGTGAGCATGGCGTGCTCTGACCAGGCTCAACGGCCGACCTTCTACAGGAATTCAGAGCCGAGCTACATGCAGCCGAGTCGAAAGACAAGAAATTCCAGAAACGCAAGACGGTTTTGAAGAAAATCGTGGCGAATATAACAATGGGGAACGATAGTGCGTAATTGGATTGTCTCGCGACTAGCAACACTTACCCTCGCATAGTGTCACCATTGTTCACTGACGTTGTGCAATGTCTTGGCACACCGCTCCTCGAAATCAAGAAAAGTGAGACTTGAGGGCGCGTCGTACTTTGTCTCCTGACGCTTGTCGATGCAGTGGTGTACCTCTTCCTCGTCAGCTACGGGCGATCCAAACCAGACTTAATACATCTCGTCATACCCAATTTCCTCCAGGTAGGACACTTATAGGTCCAGCTCTTTCGTCTGACGATTATTCCAGGACTGCAATGACAGGAATCCCCTCATACGCGCCCTTGCCATCCGCACAATGTCATACATACCGATACCCGTTGTAACCGACGCTCTTTCTGATAACCTACGCCATTCTCTCAAGGATCGCGACCCATACGTCCGCAAGACTGCAGCAATATGCGTTGCCAAACTGTATGCCGCCGATCCTCGAAGAGCTGAGAAGGGTGGCTTTGTCGAAATGCTACGCGATCTGATGTTGGACACGAATGCAACCGTTGTCGCCAACGCGGTAGCTGCATTGTCAGAGATAGGTGACCGACAGGACGGTGTTATATTCAAGCTAAATCTAGCAACAACAAACAAGCTACTCGCGGCTTTGGGAGAAAGTTCCGAGTGCGTCTGCTCTGTCACTGCGTACACCATCTCCGACTAATCGGAAACAGATGGGGTCAGATCTATATATTGGACTCTCTGCTACGATATGTGCCCGACCGTTGCGGTGACGCCGAAATACTAGGGGAACGAATCATCATTCAGCTGCAGCATGCGAATTCAGCGGTAGTTCTGACCACCATAAAGGCTCTCCTCTACCTGATGAACTACATGGAAAACCGCCAACTAATAGATCACATCTGTAAAAAGATGGGACCGCCATTAGGTTGGAATACTCCAACACTTAAACGAAAGAGTTACTCACAGTCTCCTAGTGACACTTCTATCCTCCGGGCCAGAGGTCCAGTATGTCGCATTGCGAAATATCCTCCTAATCATTCAGAGAAGACCGGCCGTTCTTAAGAACGATGTTCGTGTGTTCTTCTGCAAATATAACGACCCTATCTATGTCAAACTGGCCAAACTGGAAATTATGTATCGTCTGGCTCGCGCCGAGAACGCCAATGAAGTTCTAGCGGAACTACAAGAGTATGTTGTATCTACTGCGCTGACTTCTATTCTTATGGATTTGCAGATATGCATCAGAGGTCGACGTCGATTTTGTTCGTAAAGCCGTTAGGTCAATCGGCCGACTGGCGATTAAAGTCGAAGCTGCATCAGATAACTGCATACAGGCCCTGTTGGGGCTTATTGAGACGAAGGTGACATACGTCGTACAGGAAGCTGTGATCGTCATCAAGGACATCTTCCGAAGGTATCCAGGAAAATACGAAGGCATCATACCTACTCTATGCGAGAACCTCGATCTTCTAGATGAACCTGAAGCCAAGGCAGCTATGGTGTGGATTATTGGAGAGTTTTCGAACATCATCGACAATGCCGATGACCTGCTTGATGATCTATGCTATTCCTACACAGATGAAAGCGTCGAGGTCAGCCCACTGTCTCGCACGCTTGAGGAGCGTTAACCAGATTTTTTTTTCAGGTGCAACTTGCGCTCCTGACAGCTGTCGTCAAATTGTTCGCACACAAGGGCACTCAGGATAAGACGAAGGAGCTCGTCCATAAAGTTCTAAAGTGGGTGACAGAAGAAATCGACAACCCAGACCTTCGAGACCGTGGATTCATGTATTGGCGAATGCTTGCCATTAACCCCAGTGCCGCAGGGCAAATCGTGTTAGCAGCCAAACCTCCAATAACCACGGACTCTGATCGAATGGATCGTGGTGCTCTTGACCAGTTGTTATTACATACGGGAACGTTGGGCAGTATATATCACAAGAATCCGGAGGTCTGTCAATCGAACATGCGCTCT
This sequence comes from Mucidula mucida, assembly GCA_015501055.1. NCBI lineage: Eukaryota > Fungi > Basidiomycota > Agaricomycetes > Agaricales > Physalacriaceae > Mucidula > Mucidula mucida. Next base: position 776,089 of record JADNYV010000002.1, read on the forward strand.
TCAGGCACTGATGTTTCATAGACCTTCATACGCGGTGCTGCTGGCAAAGCGTTGAAAGACAGTCCCGCCTTGAACGCTCATTCCAGAGCTGTTCTTGTCCCCCTTACGCGAACTCAACTTCCTGGGGGTGCGCCGATAATAGTAGCGGGACCTGGCCCTGTAGAACCTGGGGAGGCGGAGAAGAAGGAGGTGCCTGAGGCTCCAGAATTGCCCAGCAAGCACGCATCGGAAGTAGACGAGGTCGACGATCTTTTATCGACGTCTCAGCAAGATACTACCAGCGACGACGGGATTATTGACGATGATGACGATGATGAACCCAGAGGAGCGGCCAATAACGATCCATACTCAAACCTTGGTGGGGCATTTGGCAACTATTTGGCAGATGAGCCCAAACCAATGCAGGCCGGGAATCATAATGGACGCCATGGGGAGGAAGACCTATTGTTCTGATTTATTTTCACTTGATTATGGATTGTCATCATCATGGACTAGATATTATAGTCACACAGTCAAGGAGAAGGTGAAAGAGCGCTTTTGATACTATGCAGCATGCTCTCCTTTGGGCGGAGAGAATTGTAATGCTGGAAAATGCGACGTTAGGGCTGCGTTAAAATCAATAAGTATGATTACTCGCCTCGCCCAGTCCGTACATTCGGCGATGATAACTGATACGCAGGGCCCTCTTAATATGGATGTCGTCAGTATTGGAACCAGACGGATCATGTACAACAACAGGTGGAACGCCACCTTGAATGACGTGTATTGGAACGTTATAGGCGCGGCTGAGGGCCTGAATCTCTGGCTCGCCGCCCCATACACCGGTATCGCGTATTGCCACACAGTACTGTTCATACTGCTTAATTGACATGAGACCAGCAGTGTTGGCACCCTCGGTATCTTCGCCTCCAGTAGATGGGAGGAAGGGTAAGAAGTCATCAACGTGCTCCCACATGTATGTTGAAGCGACATAGCGGATTGAAGCATAGTCGGCTTCCGACGGAGATAGAATACCAAGAAGAGCAAGCTGGTCAGCAATGGCCGAGAACAGACAGTGACCATCGGGGTTTATCTAGCAGCGTTTAACATCAACACGGCGCGACAAAAAAGGGACAACCAACTTCGTATATCTCAACACCCAGTGAGTTGCACGTCTTTTTGATAGAGGTCTCCTCTTCCTTTGCTTCGAGCTCCAGCTTTGCTGTGTACTCGGGATTGTCTGGGGTATACGAATTCTCCATCGCAGCTGCCTTTCTAGCCTAAGGACGGTGAATGTGCGCACAAAACGCGCTTAGATGCCTTACCTGTCTTTCCTTGAATCTCTCTTTTGAGCTCTTTCCGGAATTGACATCAGCCTCTCGCTTTTCCTGCATTTCTTGCAACACAGTGGAAGATTCAGCCTGGACTGTTTCATTGCGCGAATCCAAGCTAGCGAGCAAGTCGTCCATGAGATCATCATCGTCCTCTGGTGTAATCTGCGGTGGTGGTGGATCATTTCGTGGCGACAATGCCTTCTTTACTCTTGCTCGTTTCGAACCGGCCATGGTTGGATGGAAGATGGAAATGGAAATCCGAATCTTATCTAGGTCGATCATCCGGTGACCTCATCGAGAAAAGTTCACTGCTTGACTCAGCTTTGTTCTTACCATCATGCCTGCTTTGACGCGTATTCCTCTGCTTTTCGTGTGTCTACAGCCAATCGCTAAGCTTACAAGTGTTCTAACAACTGCTAGGGCACTATGACTATGGGCTTTCCCGGGGTGGACTACGCGAGGAACACCGATCCCAAGGAATGCCAGGAAATTCTGGACATCTTTTTCAGTCATGGCCATACAGAGCTCGACACTGCACGGGTATACGCCTCTGGAACCACAGAGCAGGTTGGTGCGGTCTGGTATAGTGTAGTTTCAGCAAACTGACATTGACTATAGCTGCTTTCTCAGTTAGATCTGAAGAATGCCACTATCGATACCAAGTTGGCATGCCTCTTCTTCCTCACACCTCAACTAAACGTGCATAATCAGAGTCATGCCAAGGGAGCCTGGGGATCATCTTCCGGAGAAATTGCGAAGTACTTTCCTGACTTCGTTAGAGGCCTTGAAGCGCTCGAAAGTCCGCGTACTGTACCTTCATGCGCCGGACAGGAGCGTCCCTTTTGAGGATACGCTAAAAGAGGTGGACAAGTTGTACAAGGAGGGCTTATTGTACGTGGCGTTCCTATCGATTGACTGACTGCCTATTCACGAACGCTATTTCATTAGTGAAATCTTTGGCCTGAGCAACTTTGCAGCCTGGGAGGTATGTTGTGGGCTGACTGATTCTGACGCTTTCTAATCATGTCCACCAGGTGGCTGAAGTTGTGGGAATCTGTAATGCCAATAACTACGTTTCACCCAAGATTTACCAGGTGTACGTTCCAATCGATTCTTCCAAGCTCCATACTTAGTGTTTATTCTCATTCGTCATTTCAGTATGTACGTGCCTTATTTCTAGCATCAGTGTGCGACTGGAACACAACTCTCAGGTATAACGCGATAACCAGGGACATGGAAGCGGAACTTCTCCCATGTGCGAGGAAGTTTGGTATCCGTCTTGTGATATACAACCCTCTTGCGTAAGTCTTAAGTGTTCCTTGGTTATCTGCCTAATCAATTTGAAGAGGTGGTATCTTTGCTGGCAAGATCCAGAAAGTGGACGAGACTCCGACAGATGGACGCTTTGGCCAGTCAAACATGGGAAAGATGTATCGCGCTCGTTACCTAAATGAGGGCTACCTGAAGGCAGTTGAATTGCTCAACCGTGTCGCTGTCAGTACCTCGGCTCTCCATATTCCAGTTTCTCATATTCCGTCCAGACAGAGCACAATCTCCGACTTACGGAGATCGCACTACGCTGGTGTCAACATCACTCCAAATTGTTGCCGGAAGATGGAATCATTCTGGGAGCTAGTAGCGCGACTCAATTGAAAGACAATTGTGAAGATAGCGAGAAGGGGCCGCTCCCTGATGCTGTTGTTGATGCACTTGATGAAGCGAATCGGATTGTGATTGCCCATGGCGGTAACCCGCGGTACTGGCGCTAAATCAGAGAGCGGGAGACAAAGTAATCGTAGTCGTGTATATAGTGATTCAATTGAACATCGCAGATGCACAGCCACAGATTGTAAGATGAGCACTTTCCCGGAACAGTCACCTAGCAATCGCTGTTAAAGCAGCTGTCCACTACCAACCATCATGTCTAGCCCTGCTATCGAGCTCGAATCCGAGCTCTCACATCTTCTCCTTCAGGTCCGAGCGTCCGAGTCCAAGGTGTCCTGGCACGAGATCGGCATCGTCGCCCACGACATTGCGAACGCGTTGCGCACCAAGGATGCCGACAGTGCGTACACAACAGCACCATGTCGGGCTCGTCTTTACTGATTACGTGCTCACAGATGATCTTCATACGACGCTCGGCGGCACAGCGCTGCCTAACACGCTGACTGCGCTTTTCACTCTCTCTTTACACGGCGGAAGCATCCCAGACGATGCCCACACGACTCCGATGCTTGAATTGCTTCGAGTAGCAGCGAATTTATGCTTGGATCATGGTATCGTCGTTATTGCATATCCTGTGCCGGCCCTGTGGCGCTCAACGCGTTCCTGTAGATGCCAATCGTGGCGTTCTCCTCGAAGCTGGTTTCCCTCAAGCGGTCATATCCCTGATAGAAGGGTATGCTGAACTCGTGTCTTCGCCGTCATCTCTCCAGCCACTTCCCCTCGCAATTCCGCATCTCAAAGTGATCCGTACTGCTATCGGTGTTCTGCTGAACGCGTGTGTAGGATATGGTACAGCACTTTCATTTCATTGTTGCGCCATATCCAACAAATGCACTCCTAGATCCCATCAAAGACCGTTTACTTTCGCTGGAAGCGGTCCTGACGATTCTCAAGCTATCTGTCTCCATATACCCGCCCGGCTCCTGGCAGGTTTACCCTTCCCAAATGGGTGATCTGAACGAAACCTGGACTCTTCGCAGTGGTATCTCCAATTGGGCATGGCGCACCATAACAGAATTAAGAGACGTGAAGGAAGAATGTTTGTTGTGTTCGTACTCGTCGTCGTTTCTGAAACGCTAATTGTTCGCCTACAGCTCTTCTGAAGATCAGCCCTTCCGTGCTGTCAGTCCTAACGCCAACTTTAACCGCCTTCATTCCCACAACTTCCAGTCCTCCCATCTCCGATGTCATAACACCCGACTTAGATTTATACCATGATCTACTTCGCGCTGATTTCGATGCTCTTGAAGAAACGTGCTCCCTCATAGAATCTCTGTCTCTAGATGTCGAAGAGGTCCGATGTTCCCTAGCCAGAGGCTTCCAAAATTCTGATGAACACGATGGAGTTCCCTGTCTCCAATCCATCCTTGCCTTCATCGAGGAAGGAAGCTACCCTAAGTCATGGCGTTTATCATCCTTGGTCTCAGATGGAGAGGTGAAGCGGATGGAGAAAGGTTTCGACATATGCAAGGCGGCTTTGGTCAAATCTGTTGTAGAAGTCGCGGGAGAGGGCAGTAATGAAGAGGTGCTATGGGACGATTCGATATTGGGCAAGCCAGGTGGAGAGTTTGTTTCCAAGATGGTGCAATGGATCAAGGAGTACGTTATATCTGTGGACACTTTCATGGGCGAGTCTCTACCTCGGGATGATCTTGCTATATGCGCCAGTTTGTCCCTGGGAAACTTAGCGCGAAGAGGTGAGACTTCAAAGCTAGTGAATTTTTCATGTTCTGAAGGGTCGTGTTCAGAGAAACATGCCAACGTCCTCTTATCTCCTCCTCATTCGATAGCACTAGTTTTGACTTCGCCGCATCTCTTGGGACCAAGTGTTGATATCAAGCTTAAACATGGAATCGTCGGACTACTGAAACATATGGCACAATCATCATCTTCGCCCGTTGTTCACGATCCTCTCCTCCAAGCCGATGTCCTTCGTCACATATCTCAGAGTGGCATTTGGGATGAAAAGGCGGACAACATGGCTGAAGTAGTTCAACTCAGTGCGATAGGCGTTGTCAAACACATGTGTGGCGCTAATGGTATGTGTTCATCTTTTGGTTTACACTCTGCATTTCATGAAACCTTGTATCATAGTGGAAAACGCATTTACTTTAGTTCTTCCGCAAGAAGAACAGGGCCCTACTGGTCTCGTGAAAATCATGTCTCTGGTACGACGCTCAGACTCCGTGCCTATCAAGAGTGAGGGTACCCGTGTATTGGTCAACGTAATCAAGTCCTTGTGGTCGAGCGAAATCCCTCTCGACCTCAGCAACGAACCAACTCCGGAAAGGGAAGCCCTGCTTTCGAAACAGAAGAAGAAACAGACAGCGATTCGATTAATGCTGACGCAAGAATGTGCGTCCGCATTGGCTAATTTGGTTGCACGTAGTGGAAGATACCCACTTCTCGTCAACGAAGGAGTTGTCGCTTTAAGTCTCCTATCGACTCAAAGGCTTGGTGGTTCGTATTTGTTACGCAGTTAGTCTCATGATTCTAATGTCTTCTAGCGCCTCTGGTGTTGAAGGCATTATTGGCCTCCCTCGTCGAGGTGACGTCGCCCGCCTCCACAGAGCCCTCATCATCTACGACGTCGTCGACGCGTAGTTCGCCCACACTCGCAACGCCGTCGTCTATCCGGGGACAGTTACCCGTACCGGACACCGCGACTGATATGTTAATTGGTGTCCTCCGAAACGTTGACAATCCCGCCAACTTCGCAGTCGAAGTACGGTTGAATGTATGCTCTTTGCTGTTGCAACTGGGAAAGTATAATCTCGGCGAGGGGATGAAGAAACTCAAGCATCGAGTTCAACCAGTTCTTGAGCAGCTGGTTGAGGATCTAAAGGAGGTTCAGATAGTCGGTAAGGAAGGGCTGTTGCTTGCTGCAGCGAAAGAAGTATCCAAAACTTGGGCGTCGATCTAAATGAAACCTGTATTTCAAGTTGTGTTGTGTTGCATGGACTACTTATTTTCTGATTTACTTGTTGTGTGGTGTAGCTGAATGGTATTAAATTCCTTCTGGGTTCTACGGCCTGCTTTGAAGAACAGTAATGATGTTTACCTGAGGAAGGCTCAAGTGACCCATTGCGAGACGGCAATCGGCTTCACTAGTGACCGGACTGTGTTATTTCTTTCCGTCAAGACCGTTTATCTGAGGCAGGCTTGCTACACTTCTCATCACCTCCGACCTCCCTAACAATGAGCGAAGTAATTGTTGACGTCTCCGAGGGCATTGCGACTATAACATTCAACCGACCCCGCACTCTGAATGCCATAACACAAGCGGGTGGGTTCTTACACGAACTGTCCGTGTGACGCAGCCACGAATGCTTTCCTAGACTACAATGCTTTTGCCAACGCGTTGCGTGAAATTGATAAGCGCCCGGACGTTGTGGTGACAGTGTGGCAAGGTAGGTTCAACACTAGGGTCAATCAGCCGCTAATTCCCGCTGTTCAGCTACCGGAAAGTGGTTCTGCGCGTGAGTTCGTCTTTCAGGCCCTTTCATAACGACCTCAAACATAGTTTTGCAGCGGAACAGATATCAAGGACCGCGCTGTTAGTCTTGATGGCGGAAACCCAACCATTCGCGAAGCCTACTTGACAAGGGTGGCGCAAACAAACACGGATTGTGGGAATGCCGTACGTGTGTTTCATTTTCTGCACCTATTCGTAGTTCATCTACTCTAGATGTACTCTCATTCCAAGGTCTTGGTTGCCGCTCTTAATGGACCGGTTATGGGTGCGCGCTTCTCGTCTTGCTTGTGAGAACTGACCGTCTTACTATCAGGCTGTACAGGTATTGCAGCTGGTTCTTTTTCTATGACTCATTTATCGTGCAAATTCTGACATGAATGCAGCATTCTTGGGATATTTTGATTTGATTTACTGCCTTCCTGACGCCTGGCTTTCTGTCCCATTTACCTTCTTGGGTTCGCTATCATTCTTCGTATGACCTTCTTCTCACTTGTCGTGATCAGGTCTTGTGGCGGAAGGGGGTTCAAGTGTGTCCTTTATCAATCGCAGTGAGCCTTGCACCTGTCCCATCTGGATCCCTCTTAGACGCGTTTAGTGGGCGTCGCGAAAGCGACTGAAGTACTCTTATGGGGAAGGAAGCAAACTACTGAAGAATTGTATCGTTGCGGTTTCGTAAAGTGAGCGCACCGCCTTTCCTTGCTGACCTTGAGTATTGATGTCGTGCCAGCCAAATCTTTCCTCCTTCGTCAACAGAGGAATTCCATAGGGCAGTAAGGCGCAAGGTGTCGGAAGATATAGAAGGTTTAGATCCAACAGCGGTGCAAACTGTCAAGAGTCTACTGCGTACCGCTCTTAACGAGAGAAACAACCCAGATGCCGTCAATCTTCGCGAAAGTTATGGTAAGTCCAGGACACGTATCCTATCTATCAATTTTGACAGAGATCTTTTGATAGCGCAAGCAACGAGATTCGCCACTGGAGTGCCTATGCAGCGCTTTGCCAAGGTAGCGTCGAAGGAAATCAAACACAAGTTGTGAAATGTATAGGTACAGTATCAATATACGGCTGGGCATCAGCGCGATAAAGCCAGCAGACCGCAAGGTTCCGCGTGGCGGATCTGACCTTTTGAACGTTGAAGGATGCTTGGTTCACCAAACGAGTGCCTTATCCGGCTGCCCGATCATTCTAATGGAGAAGGAGCCTCCCGAAATGGTCTTGGCACCGGATGGCTCTTCTTCTTTCTTCTCTCGGCCCCGTTTCGATACCGGGCACTCGCTTCTGGGTGCCTAAGGGTATTAAAACTGATTGCGGATGGCAATCTAATGATAGCCGCTCCTTTTTCCCTCACCACCATGGCCTCGGACGACGTTGAGAAAAAGCTCCCCGCTACTGGTTCTGCCAGTTCTGTTAGCGAGCACAACAATAATGGCTACTACGAAGAGGATCTACGTGAACCTCCTCCAGAGTCTAGTCTGCACCGAAGCCTCAAAGCGCGTCAGATATCCATGATCGCTGTATGACATCTGCCCATTCATCTCAACGAGAATACTGAACGTATCGTAGTTGGGTGGTGCAGTAGGAACGGGACTCATAATCGGGTAGGACTCGTCATCTTTCTTCTCCAGCGAATTGCCTACCGTCCATGACAGCTCGGGTACAGCACTGCGGCGAGGCGGTCCATTGGGACTCCTCTTGGGTTATTCTTATGTTGGATTGGTTTGTTACATGGTCATGGTCGCATTGGGAGAGATGGCGTCATTCCTCCCTCATAAAAAAGGTTTCTCGGGATATGCCTCCCGTTTCGTCGATCCAGCCATGGGTTTCGCGCTGGGCTATAACTATCTCCTGAAATACGTGCGGGCCCTCTAGTTTCTTGCCTATTTGTTTTAATACCTGACATCCTTCTTTCGAACAAGTTGATCGTCACGCCAAATAACATCAATGCTGCGGGTGTGGTGGTGCAATACTGGACCCGTGCGGTGCATATCGCAATTTGGATGAGTGAGGTCCAGTCTTTGTGGGTGTAAACATGGTGCTAACGATCTGAATAGTCATCTTCATTGTTGCCAGTATGTCCCCACGCCGGGGGATCTCGATCAACATTGAATTTGTTTAGTCTTCATCGTCAATCTACTTGGTGTCCGTGTTTTTGGAGAGCTCGAGTACTGGATGAGCAGTATCAAAGGTAAAAAAGCATCAGCATGCTGCCATTGTATCGTATTCTGAGCCGAAACGCAGTCATCGCGTTGATTGGTTTACTGTTGATGGGCATTATCATTGACTTGGGTACGATATTCGAACCTTGCGTTCGGCGTGTAGGAACTTATATTTTCTGCCTAGGTGGCAATCCTCAACATGACCGCATCGGATTCCGGTACTGGAAGGCACCGAATGGGCCCATGGGCCATTACCTTTTAGACCAGGTACATAACGAGCACTTATCCATCTTCCTTGGGTTCTGGGCTACCTTGACAAATGCTCTATTTGCCTACATTGGTACGGAGCTCATCGGTGTAAGTCATCTCCGTGGCCGTGAAAAGCGCATCACTGATGGATTCACTTCGTGCAGGTGACTGTTGGAGAGGTACAATATCTGTTCGGACGTCGACAAACAGAACTGACATGTATTATTCATCATCCAGGCCGAGAATCCTCGCAAGAACATCCCCAAAGCCATCCGTCGTACGTTCTGGCGTATCCTCGTTTTCTACGTTGGGGGAGTCTTCGTAATAGGCTTGATCGTCCCGAGCACTGATGACTCCCTGTTCGTCGCCACAAAGTCCAAACCTGGAGGTACGATATCCAATTTGACGTTGGCGCTACATTGACTAACTGCGCTACAATTACTATTAGCCGCTGCTTCTCCTTTCGTTGTCGGTGAGAACTTTCGTTATCTAAATGCCATCTTGTCCTGATCTCGCGCCATAGCGACTACTTTGGTCGGCATCAAGGTCTTGAACCATGTCATTAATGGTGCCATTTTGATCTTCGTGATGAGTGCCGCGAACTCGGATTTGTATATCGGATCCCGCACATTGTACGCATTGGCTGCTGAAGGGAAAGCGCCAAAGATTTTTGCCCGCGTCAATCGCATGGGCGTACCGTACCCGGCGTTGATTTTCTGCACACTATTCTGCGGACTTGTGTTTCTCAATGTTTCGTCTTCTAGTGCCAAGGGTATGTTTGCCTTCAATGTACTATTTGCGATACTCATTTCGATTTGACAGTCTTTACCTGGTTTGTCAACTTGGTCTCAACTTTCGGAGCTATAACTTGGATATGTATCGCTTATGCTCACATGCAAGTCTTCTCGATTTACTCTCTGAACCCATCTGATCTGTCTTTAGCGCATTCATGAACGCTCTCAAAGCTCAAGGCATGTCTCGCGACGACTTACCATACAAGGCGCCCTTCCAGCCCTTTGGAAGCTGGTTTGCGTTGATCTCGACGACTATCATTACGATCTTCAAAGGTTTCGACACGTTCATGCCTTTCACTGTTGACACATTCGTCACTTCGTATATTGGGATACCGGTGTTCGTTTTCTGCTACATCGGCTACAAAATGGCCCACAAGACCAAAGCGATTCCTCCCGAGCATGTCGATCTCGTGACTGGATTGGATACCATTGATGAGGAGGAGGCGCGTTTCGTGGCTGCTCAGGCAACCGCAGGTCCTCGGACCAGATGGCAGAAGTTTGGAGATGCCTTGTGATCAATGGACGAGGCTTGTACACTTGTAAAATGCTATGTACGATGAATGTACTCTCATGAGGACTGGACATCTTGGATGCGCAGTGCTATATATATTATAACAGTATTTTGATTTGAGGTTATGCGATATCACGATCCGCCTTCCATGCAGTTATCCAAGTAACAATTCTTGCCACATTTGCCTCGAGATCCTCCATGCTCTCACTATTGAGCTCGACGACGATTTCAGGAGCATACGACGCTCGTGCTTCATCCAGAACAACTTGCATAATCTCGGCCTCGTTGTTTTCCTGAATCTTTTTTAGAGTATACGCCCTAGACACGGTGTTGATGAGCGGCGTCATCACGAAAGAACGGGGACTACCTTTTTTCAAGTCGCTCCCAGAGTTTAGTGTGATCGCATCGGAGGACAACGACCAGGTCTGCCCAGCGTTCGGGGAAGGCTTCACAAGTGTGCCAATCGAGCACGATCCCTCCTTCAGCCACTATGGGTTCCAGTTCGTCCAAAAGCTGTTCGCTAACGAGCCTGAGCAGCGGAGCCTGGAGAGCTGCGATCGCCACACCTTGTCCTCGTCCACAGTATGGCTCTGCCATTCGTCGTCGTATTCCTCAAAGAGGCCTCTCTCCTTATGAATTCACCAACGTTGATATGGCGGAGGGGGATGGGCGATTCGTTGACCAGGATCTGGGCATGCGTCGATTTTCCCGTGCCGGGCGTGCCAGTTATCACGATGACCGGGCTCGTTCTCTCAGTCGACATTTTTTTTGTTTTGTCAGGATGGATGCGGATCGAGAGAAAATTATTGACTCCATCACGTGCTACGCTTCCGATCACTCCAACCTTGGACTCGACTCCCGAGTCCCCATGTCGAATCTCGCTATTCTTCGCACGTACGCGTCCAAGAGTCCCGCTGACTTCCCACCCACAATTTTATTCGGCCATACGTCAAGCTCTCTCACGATATATGACGCCTTTCCGAAATCCCTATTCCATTTCTTGATCCTGCCGCGTCCAGAGGCGTACCCAGACTTGACAATCCCTGACCTTTCGAGTCTGAAATCACTACTGAAGAAAGACAAGTCGCGCGCTGAAGAACTCATCAAGTCTCTACAGAGCGACGCAGAGGCATTGAAAGCGGATATAGAGAGCGAGATGGTTAAGCGTTATGGATTCAAGTGGGACATTTGGACAGGCTTCCATGGGGCCCCATCAATGGAGTGAGTTTGGATCAGCTCTCATCAACGGTGCTTACATATTCTGCAGGCATCTCCACCTGCATGTTCTTTCAGCAGATTTGTGTTCAGAGCGGATGAAAAATAAGAAGCACTACAACTCATTCCACCCAAAACTTGGTTTCTTCCTCGACATCAACGAGGTAGTGTCGTGGTTTGAAGCAGAACCATCTTATTACTCGACAGTACGTATCGCTCTTGCAGTTTATGACACGATTACATCTCCAGTAGATGGCGAAATTAGATCACAAACAATATGAGGCCATCTTAAAGGAGCCTCTTTCATGCTTTCATTGTCGCGCAGAGCAGAAGAATATGCCCACTCTAAAGGCTCATCTGCAAGAGGAGTTTGACAAGATTAGTGCTCAAAAGAAGTCATCAGCTGCAAGAAAGAGGAAACTTGAGAATGCGAAGGAAGAAAGGGCCAAGAGGCAGAAGTCTGAGGAAGTACCAAACCTACATGTAACTGAGAGCGACGATGACTGACGAACGAGGGTTCTCTACTGCTCACGGATGTATCTCTACATGCTGGTATTACATCGGTTGTAAGGGTGTTTGTTATTGTACAATCAGCGAATCTTCTATTTGGCGGCAGCCGCGGCTTTTTGGCGCTTCTCATCGCGCGACTTCTCACTGGCCTTGCGGATGGCCCATGTGAGCTCGTATGTCCTTACAGCATCTAGAAACCCAGTTAGTAACGAAAAGACGGGTTCACGTCATGAAGACCGACCTTCATACGAACTCAAGATCTGGGCAGCATCTGGATCTTCCTCGATATCCTCGATAATGTCGATAAGGTTGGAAACTTCCGAGAAGAAAGGATCATCGTCGGGGAAGCGGATGGTCTGCTCGTGGTCGTCACCAGGTTTACGAACGTAAAGGACTGGCTGGACGTAGGGGTTCACGAGCCTATAGAACATGAATATATGCGCAATAATGGTAACGATATACCCACTTCAAGCTGTACCCATCGGCGTAGACTTCAAGCTCGCAGCTGTAGTCAGTTCCTTGCAAAGCGGCAATGTGCGTGAAACTTCCGACGGCGCCACTTTCGTATTTCCTAGGAGGCGGTGAGGATGAGGTCATTGGATGGACAATGGCTTTACCAGGTAGCAGCGGTAACGCGAGGTATTCTGTTTTCCGGCAAGATTTTACTCTCGTCAACCTTCATGGCTGAAAGATGACCAGCATTTTCGTCCCATTCAAGGGAGTGGGCAGAGACGGAGGAGATGTCAACCTCGCCACCAAAGTAGCGCGAAAGATCACAGAAGTGGGTTCCCTGTTCAACGATGGGGCCTGCACTCTTCGACTTGTCCCACCAATCGGGTTCGCAATGGCCTCGTACGCGCAGGCGTAGCGAGCGATGGTAGTCATCACCGTAAGCTGATTCTCTTCAATGATCTGTTTCATCATCTGGACGGCTTTGAGGTACCGCAACATATACCTAGCTCCGCGATTAGTGTTTAATTAAATACATAGAAAGGTAATCATACCCCACAGAGCAGATAGTATCGCTGTCCTTGATGGTTTTGGCGATGGTGAAAGCGTCAGCGATCTCAGCCTCTGGGCCCGTTGCAATGGGTTTCTCAATGAATAACGCGACACCAGGGAAATACTTCAAGATTTGCATTTCAATGTCGCGGCCGGGCTTTGTGGTGCCACGGAACATTGGAGGACTGCCGACGATAATAGCGCGAGGGCGGTCCTTGGGTGCCATGTTCTTGACAAAGTCATCAAGAGTTTTGAAGACACGGGTGCCCTGGTAGGCGGACACGACGAAAGACTCGCATTTCTTCTGAAGCACGGCGGTTGCACGCTCAATGCGGGATCAATGAGAGCCACGACCTTGAGACGAGGACCAAGCTTGCTGGAGAATAGGATAAGATTACAATTGAGTGAAAACAGGGGCCATGACGTACTGCTCGAAGCGGAAAGAGTGGTTCCATGGACCTTCGTCAGAGCCTGTGAACGATGGAGCTGATCAGAGCTGATTGCGGGACAAGGCGGGGGCAGCACCATACCGAACATGATGTTACCGGCGCCGACAAAAACGACGTTGAAATCATCAGAGCCAGGAATGTGGGTCACCCTGGCGGCGTTGAACAAGAAAATGGGAGAGACATGAGCAAGAAACCGACTTGTCCATACGAATTAGCCTCAGAGGATCGATGGAACCTCGACGCGAATCCAGGCCGGAACCACGACGCTCAGAGCCGCGTCGGTCAGAGCCGCGACGGTCAGAGGGTCTGCGGCCAGATACAGGGGAGTGCATTGGGGAAGGCATCTCGGAGACAAGATGGTGGTAAGAAGGAAAACGATTTGCCAGGTCACCGTAGATATATGCTAATGGTCACGTGTGAATATGTGAATGTGGATATTCAGACGTGGTGGTGGTTACATTCTCGATATAAAGGACTATGTGGCTGACGGTTCCATAATTGCTTGCTCCTTCTGATCTCTCTTCTGTATTTCTCTCGCCGACGTTCTGCTGCCTCTAATCGGTCTGTCATGGCCTTTAGCTCTGCCTTGAGCTTCTCATTCTCCAGCGCCAGTTTCTGTACATTCGACGCCCGTTTGTTCACTTTCTCCATGCTGTAGAGCTCCTCTTAGCGACCCGCAGCAGCTACGACGACGACAGTCACGTACTTGGGGTTGGCCTCACCAGTGAAATGGGCAAGATCGAAATCGAGGGTCGGCGATGGCAAGATTTCTGGCAGGGACGCCGGTATGCTGATGCTCTCGCTCCGCTGCTCAACGTCGGGAACATCCACCGAGGACGATGTTTCATCGGGCTCGTTGTGCTCCTGACTGGATCGCCTGCAGTGCATTGGTTAGACGCGTTCGCGGTGCACGACGACAGAGCATGATAGGCACCTTGGTTCGCCCTCCGTTGGTGGCTCATGTTGACTGTTCATCGCGGCAACGGTAGCTGGACGACGACAAGTTGGGTTAAGGTGATGGCGGCTCTGAGTCCGTTGGCTAATGCAAGAGTTGCGCCCATCACGCGTTACGTCACATCCCTACCAACTTGGCAACCAACTTCTATGCCCTTCAATGTTGGTCATCTCGTCCTTGCACTGTCCTAGTATTCTTTTGTCTTGCTAGTTATGCAGTCCTCTTCAGCGCGTTCCTGCCCTTGACTGGCATACTGGTGCTGGCCCTCCCCATATCTCCACCTGATTTCTCACCATTATCCCCATCAGATCCTCGATGTCCTCGCGAACGATACTCATTACAAGTACTTCGTCATCCTCCTCGTTCCCACCGGTGCATACTTTGTGATTGCAAACTGGGTCGGATGGCAATACTATCGCAATACCTGATTTGTAAGTTCGAAAGCAATGCATAGATCAATAGTGCTCATACTCGATACATAGCGCATATGTGGTGTACAGAATAAATAGTCCAGATAAATATAGCACTTCTCACGACGTTCAAGGAGACCTTCTACCTCGAGATTGCTCCGAGGATGGTTTCGACCTGTTTCGAACTTCTCGAAGCTCCAGCCATAGTTTGCTTGGTTCGTCTCCTCCAGCACTGACCGTACTCGGCGGAGCGGGAAATGCGCGTCGAGGACGTGGTGCAAGAGCTGATCTGCTTGAACGCGCGGGACTGGTTTCTCGAGTCGGTGGCGTAATCCTTGATCGCGGTGGGCTCGTTTCGGACCGTGGGTGAACAGGAAACAGCGATTTCCTGGAAGTGAAAGGGCGTGGCGGTGGACTCGGAGATTGCTCTCGTTCAGCTCTCGTTCGGAAAGCAGAGGGCGTCGAGGAGGAAAGATATTACGAAATGCGGGCGCAGCAGCTTCGGGTCTAGAAGGAGCTGGACGCGGTGTTGAGGCAGTTGGAAGGCGTAACAGACGCGCACGACTGGGAACAAAAATCAGTATTGGCAAGTCCAGATAATAGTTCACTTACTCCACTGCCTTTCTGGTGAGCTTGGTGCGATAAGCTTGCAACCAATCTTCCAAATATCTCGCTGAGTTGAGTCAGTATGCAATTCTGCTTGAGAACGGGCAGCAAATCACCGAGTGTATTCTTTCTATCCATATCCCTGGCTTTCTTCGCAAGCTGTGCTCGAGGCATTTGTTCAAGCCAGATCTTCCAAAATTTGGCCTTGATACGAGACGCGTTATAGTGTATGGCAGGAACAGACTTGGTCCGAGCTTTCCAACGGTTCATGGCATTGCGCAACTCGTTCTTATGCGCCTGGAGAAGGAACTGATATTCCTGCAAAGAGAGTCAGTTGAAATCATAACATCCAAGACATGCATACCAAAGGACGAAGCTGCACATCCTTAAACCTTTCCCTCCACTGCTCCCAGGCTCCAACAATCAGTGACAACTGTTTTTCATCTTCAAGGCGCTTGAGTAAAAGTTGACGGTGCTTTGCTGCCCTGGTAGCGGTTAGCCAGTGATGGAACGCGCGACGAGTCAAATCTATATCAGATTGTCAGCCATACATTGCGTCTTACGAACTCAAGAAGGATTACCTTCGTCCTTCACTGCACGATAGCTAAACATGAGACTTTTGTCCTCTTCCACGCGAGTCCGGAGCCGCTTCCATTTATTGTACGCATTCCTTGAAAAATCAAAACAATCAGAATCCGCACGCCTCGGTTACAGAGCTACAAACATAAGGATCCCAACTTCATAGTGTTGTATGACTTCGATTTCTTGTAGCTTCACGTCAATGACGCGATTAGTCCATTGAGTCAGCGACGAGCGGAGAATGCGCTATAACGCTTGTCACTGTAAAGTTGGTTGGGCGAGTGAAGGACACATACCTGTGCAATCCTCGTGGAAACCTGTTCTTCAGCCAGCCGGAATTGTCTTGAACGTTGAGCGCGTTGTTGCCACACTAACGAAAGCCGTCAGTCTTGACCGTAAGGGCTGATAAGACCTTACGTCTGAATAGTTTCCTGTTTTTCGTATAACTGAAGTTTTCAAGCTTGTGATCTAATCGTCGTTGTGCATATAGTAACTTCATCTTGCTCAGGGAGCGTCGCATTAAGAAGTAAGCCTCCATGAGGCGCGCTTTCTTCGCCAGTTTGAGCTGCTCGTGCCATCGGATGCGCCAAACCAGCATCATTCGCTGAGTGAGCTGGACAGAGTGCCGTTGAACAGCAAATTCATTTGCGTTCCGGTGAGTGGCAAGTGTTTGGCGCCATTGCTGGAAAGAGCTGACAGCGAGATGGAGCGACTGTGCAGAAAATCTTATTGCAAGATCTTTGAGAGTGTAAGAACGTGACATGGAAGTTGAAAACAAAAGGTACCTTCGCGTTGGCGTTGTTGGTGTATTTTCCCTGTCCAAGTAAGCCAAACATGCTGTACAAGTCGCTTGGCTTTGACCCGCATGAGTAGACGGCCGCGCTCTCGAGCTTTCCAAACACGAGCAACTGCTCGCAGAAGCACATCGTCTTGACGGGCGATGTGCCGGTCTGCACGCCGCTCAAGTTGCTAACCGAGGCAAGAGAATCAGTGGTGCGTATGACAGTCGACGAGCATGCATACCCGAACATCAGCAACAGCTTGCTTCCATCTTCTGAATGTATTCTTAAGAAGGCATAAATCAAAGTATGCGTCTGCAGCATAAAGATCGCGCCTGTTTGACATTAGCGAACGTATCAATTAGAAGCAGTTCTCGATACCTACATTTGCTTCTGCCATTGGTTCATGACCTGTCGTTTCAACCTGTACCCAACCCTCTGCGCAATGGCGCGTTCCGCAATACGAAGTTGAGCCATTCGACGCCAGTGGTTCCAACAAGTCTCCGCCACTCTACCGATACCATTTTCGAGTACCTGGTCAGCCACATCCTCCAGACGGTCCACATCTATCAGTCTTTGTCTCCAACGCTGGAATATCCGCAAGACGAATCTCTTGTTGAAGTGCTGGTCAGAGAGATGTGACTGGTAAGACTGCCTCCATTTCGCCCACGCGTCTTTCCTCAGTCTTTGTTCCTGTGTTTTGCGTACCGTCTTCATTTTAGCGCGCATCGAATGACGCCAGTTGGCGTGCTGTTTAGAGACCAGACGTTTCTTCCATGCAGAAAACACTGCCTTGAGTAGTCGCCTGTCTGCTACGACCGCAACATTATCCAGTAATTGTTGGCGCGAGGCCAACTGATCACGCCAGCGTTGAAGATAGAGGCGTAATAGAAGGTTCTCCCGAGCTTCTTGAATCTGTTCATGTGTTGTCTATCCCACTAGTTAGAGTGATACCGCGAACGACAAAGTACAAGGACGTACGATAATCCAGTCGAAACCTTGCTTCCAGACATCCCAGCACCGTTCAACTAAGCGTAGTCTGTAATATTCATCCGCGTCCTTTTCATCCTGGGTCATCCTAATCTTTTTCCACGCGTCATCATCATTAATGACACTATGTTTTGGGGGTGGTGGAATGGGTTTTTGTGCTGGACGTGGAGTTGACGGCGCGACCTTGGAACGAGGCACGACATCCGCCGACTGTCTTCCAACTAGAATATCGCGAGCAGCCGCGCGGTAAGACGGAGGGATAGTGGATGGTGGGCCGAAAAAATCTGCCGTTTCGCCTCCAGACGTCTCCGATTCGGGATGAACTTTGGTTCGTGGGATGATGTGGGGTATGGGCGCGGTAGAAACGGATTCGCCAAAATCTAGACCGAGCGAGTTGCTGGTCACGTCAGAATGAGCCGGCGGTGGAGGCTGACGTTGTCGTGCCCGTGCACGCGCCAACGCCGGGTGGAGATAGCTGGGTGTTGGCTTCGACGATTCTGGAAATGTGGCCTCTGAGACCGAGTCGTTATCATGAGAGTGCACCGTAAAGCTGTCGTCGTCGCGTATGACAGGTGGTGGGTTTCTGGGCATGGGTCGTCGTGGAATTTGTGCTCGCGGAGGAGGCTGAGAAGGTCGCGGAGTGGGTGCTGCTGCACTAGACGAGCGATATCCATGCTGCTTCTTCACCATTGCCCACTTGTCCACCCAGTTCCTGCCCTTCAGAGTGCCTAACTTGAGCAATTTTCCATAGTAGACAACCTCGTGAGGATCCAGACCGCGCTCCTGGAGAATGTCGTTATAAGCCTTGAAGACGGTGAGAAAAGTCGTCGCTGCCTCTCCTGCGCGCGCAATAATGGCATCCAAGAGCTCGACATCGTCTGTTGTGAGGGCCGTTAATTCTGGCACAGGTGCGGTGTTGCGCGACGTCGCCAGCGATGCCGCCGAAACCGACTCGGATATGTCATGAGGGATTCGCGCGGGAGGAGAGGAGCGAGTCGGTCGAAAAGCACACATAGCCTATGCTGCATGCATGATGGACACGGACAACACGCCGATCGTTGACAAACAATAAAACGTGACGGCGCGCTTTGTTTGGCGGGTCACGTTCTACTCATACACAGTCTCTATAATTACATTGTACAGAATCCTCCGAAATAACCATTAGAAATGCATCTGCACAGCCAGACTAGCCGGCGCTTCGTTAGGACAGTATGGACATTTCACTCGTCTTAAACAATCAGTTGATGAGTGGCATTTCAACATTGCTACTCACCCTCCTTGACCCCCAGGCTTGCTCAGCTTCTGCAGACTGTCCCGTGCTATCACATGGCCACAGGTCATCATCATGGGAGGATTCTCTGGTGTCGACTGCTCCTTTGATACCGGACATGTAAATATCGAATGATATGTATTCTCTGGCGGTATAGGGATCTCAATCTGTCAGAGATAGTCAGCCAGCAAGTCCAAAGCACGTAAAGAAATAAGCCTTACAGGAAGTTCATTGGATTGACTCCATTCATTCTTCGTTTCTCGAAGAACGCGTCTTCCTTTCTCTATCCTGGCAAGAGACCCGGCCGCACCAATTTGGGTTACAACGCTCAGCGGTATTTGCTTGCTCATTCCCATACTTGCACAATACTCCTTTTCAAAGAGAGGTTCCAAGTCCCTGTGCAGAGTAGGCGCTGCAAGGTCAGCGTATGGTGATTCTTGTAATCGTGACAAAGGCAGATAAGCGATGCATGCTAGCAGGCGCTTGAATTCAGTATCGTGCTCGTGGAAGAAGGGGCCCAGCGAAGTATGAGCGTATGCGATTGCCTGTACCGGATTGGGTGGATGCGAGGACAGAAGAAGTCTCATGAATTGAGATCGATGTAGGTAGAACTCTAGCGGTGACGAGCGCTCTCGAAGGAATGTTCTATGTTCTTGGACCCAACTGAAGCGACAATTAGCGGACAAGGATCGGGTAAATGCTTCAGGAAACAGTTTACACAAGTGCAGGCGTGATGTCTTGGTTCTGGAGAGCTCTCAGGATTCGGTGAAGATTCTGAAATTGTGTTCGAATCTCTTCAGGTATAGTGATGCTGGATTCCTGGTGCATGGTCAAGTTATAACAGCCTAGACTACTACCAAGGACACGTACTTGCAACAGAGTTTCCGCGGCATCAAATTGACCAGTTCGTAGCAAGTGCAAGGCAACTGTCCTCTCCAAAGCGAGTCTGCTTTCGTCTGATGAGAAGAGGTCAGGATATGAGGGTAAGGGAACGGGAAATTTCTGGTGCGAATCAATATTGATTCCAGGAATATACAGATGACTCAACCTTGTCCAAGGTCTTTCCAAGTCGGGACATAGCTGAGTAGACCTCCTTCTGGTGCTCGTCGATATCCTTCTTTTTGGCCTCGATAATGCGCAACACTTGAGATGGATCTATTGCTCCCGCCTCTTTGAGCGACTCAAGGCTGTCGACCAGGCCAGAGATCGAGTCAGATATAGACGGATATTTGCCCTTTCCATCAAGCGGTGTTACTTTTTCGAGTTTGGCGAGTTCCTTGAGAGACGCCTCCATGGTCTGTCATGCACGTAGGAATGTAATGTCAAGTCTAGATCGGGCCGAGTGATCCGAGTTTCCAATTTTTTACAACTTGAGCAGATACCACCATGCCTCGATTCGTTACTGGCGACAGCTTAGGCAATATAAAAGCAGTGGATTTCAATCAGAAATCTACTCCTACTATCCATGACCTAGGCTCGTCTGCATCAGCACCGAAACGCGATGGCCACAACCCAAGTTTCGTAGCACAGTTAGCTGCAAAACGAGTGGATGGTTCGACCTGGGTGAGCCTTGCCTGATGTGAAATCAACAGCCCCAATAACCCAAGCAAAGGTCGCCGCTGGTTACTCGGATGGTGCTGCAGCGCTGTTTACACTACAAGAAAATTCTCTCATCAAGAAATACGAGTGGTCAGAACCTCGCACGAAGTTAAAACACTCATACGTTGGAATCTCTGTATCTCCACAGTGAGTATACAGTTAATTTGTAGTCGTCAATACTTACTACGATAGAGGAATCTTCACTTGCACGAGCAACGGCTCGCTGAGGCGGACTCCATTGGATGCATCTGAAGCGTCTCCAGAGTCATATTCCGCCTCTCTACCAACGCGCCTAGCTGCTTGGCGTATGCCCACTGATCCTCAAACCTTTTCCTATGGTGGAGATGAGGTTGACGTCTCTGTATGGAACACTGAGCGAGCGTTCCAATCAGCAGACTCATCCAAAAAGAGAAAACACAATGAACTATTCTCCGGAGAAGTTTGGAGAGCAAAAAATGCAAGTGGTCTTCAGCTGGGAGTACACTCTCTCATAATCTTTGCTCAGGTTCCCCATAATAATCTCCAACTGAGGCAACCTGTCCGAATCACCGCAATATCACATGTATCCCCGACCAATATTCTCGCTGGAACGCAACTTGGGTCTCTCAAACGATACGACATACGCGCGGCTCGCAAGCCTGTATCAGATTGGGAAAAGGTCTTTACTGGTAATACAGTCACTACCGTTGAAACCGGATTTTCAGACCAGTCCGTCAACGCGCTTCGTACATGTCTTCTGTTGTTGACATCTTTATAGCGAGGCTTTTCTCAGCGACAATAGTAACAAAATGGCTGCTATTGATCTTCGAAACGGGCGTATCTTGTACCGTTACGATGGTGAGTCCCAATGAGCGCTATTCTTAGACATCATTGAAGAATTGCATAGGGATATCCGGTGCTGTGAGGTCTATAGCGGTTGCGCCCACCCTGGTAGCATCAGTGTCGTTCGATCATTACTATCGGTTCCACAGCACTTCACCCCCTCCTCCACAACCCGGTCAGAATACACAGAATAGAGGCAAGGTTCTGGACAAGGTTTATTCACAATCTGCCCCAACGGTCATCGTCTGGGATCAAGAATCGACAAAATCTCAACACACAACCTTCAATACGGAGGACGACGAAGTATGGGATGGTATGCAGAATGTCGGTGAAGGCGACGACGAGGAAGAAGAAGCTCCAAGAAGACGCAAAAATATAAAAGTAACTTAGCGGACAGATTGATGTTCAATGTCAATTCATTCCTTGAACAACTCGTAAATTAAGCACTGCTGTAACATTAGTACGAAGTAGACTACTAGAGTGTACTGGGGGTGGTAATAGTATGTGTCCGTGAGGGAATGGAGACTACTCGATACAATCCAAATGAGAAAAAACAAGGAAAGGCGAAGCTAGATCCTTCGATACAAAGACGTCAATGGTCGTGAATATGGTCGTTAAACATTGACCGGCAATTATAGAAGAGCGCCTAGGACGGCAGCGAGCGTCGCGAACATAATGCCTGCACCGATGTTGCTTCCAGAAGCGCCATCGGTGTTGGACGTCGCACCCGTGGCTCCGGTGCCATTGATTTCAGCAGCCTTCTGCTTGAAAGCGTCGAAGGTGTTGCCAGTGGTCGGTGCGTTCGCAGAAAACACCATGCCCTGACCACAGTGGCCTGTTTGGCGACAGTAAGCCCAGATAGGCTTGGTCTGGAAAGGAGATCAGCATGAATCAAAAGAAAGCGCGAAGTCATCACATACGTCGTTGACCTGAACAGTGTACGTCGGGAATGAGGTTGTGCCAGCGGCAACGGCCATGCTGGGAACGAAATGAGACGGGAGAACGGATAACGATATGCAACGACTTACAAGCCAGAGTCAAAGCCGGTAGAATCACTGGTCAAAGAAAGAGCTCTGCAAGGTTGCGCGAAGCTCGAAGCGGTGACAGTGTGGTTCTTGGTGCGGAACTCAAAGGTAATGGTGTCCCCAACATCGGCGGTAATATTGGAGGGATCATAGGTGAGCTTGCCATCACCACCAACGATAACCTTGTGGTTTGTGCCAGACGAAGACGAAGAGCCAGAGGTAGATGTCGGCGCTGTCGTTGAATACGTCGTGGTCGCGACTGAACCAGAGACAGTGACAGTGGCAGTTACAGTGACGATGGAAGTGGCGGCCCCGGTGGTGGAAGAGGTATCCGTGGCGTTCCCTCCCGTTGCAGTCGACTTGAACTGGTCAAACTTGTCGCCGGGGTTGACAGCGAAAACCATGCCCTGCTGACAGTGATTGCCTTGACGGCAGTACACCCACGTAGGGTCCGTGTCGGAGACGAGGAGATTCGCTTGAGGGAAGTTGTCAGTCACTGAGTCCGCCACGGGAATGCTAGCATAACGCGTCAGTTCACGTTGACATAGATTATTGTTAAAAGAACTCACAAGCCAGTATCAAAGCCGTTGTCTAAAGGTGAGCAGGGCTCGGCCAGACTAGACTGAGTGACGGTGTGGTTCTTCTGCTGGAACTGGAAGATGATAACATCGTTGACATTGGCATTCTGTTCGACGACGCGTTAGCAGGCTGATCGGCGGTTTTACAGGATCGACATACGACAGATTCTGGATCGAATTTGAGGACGCCAGGTCCACCAACTTTGACAATAATGTCTGCTGCGAGCGCAGTTGCACAAAGGCTGAGGGCGGCGGCCGAGGAGAATATGGAGAATCGAGGCATTTCGCAAGGGAAAATGGACGTGTAAGTTCGTAAAAAAGGGGGGAAACGTCTGAGCGTTGAGAGTGGGAGGAAGACAAGGATGAAAATGCCTCATCGTCCTCGCCGTGGGTGGTTTTATATGGCAGTCAGAGAACAATGAAAGAACATGAAAGGAGATCGGAATTCAGGGACGAATTGATCGCCTTCCTAATGCGGATACTCGTCCATTGTTCTTTTGTTGGGACAGCCAACAATGGTCATAGCGGACCATTCACGAGTCATTGTTCGTGGCCAATCATAACGTTGTTTTTCTGATTGGCTTTGTCAACGACCAAGCGTACCAACAGAACGGAATCAACGACACACTCCCTCCTCTGGTTTTCCTTTCAATCAGCATGTTCAATGTTGTGTACATTAGAGTAAATACTAATTTGGCTACATATATTGTACAAAGGTAAATGTGTGGTTCATACATCCAAATCTAGTCCATGTAGACCCCAATGACACAACGTTTATGGCCGCCCTGTATGCAAGAGCTCTCTCAGGTTACTCGACAACTCTGGAATGGCAATAGTAGCGGGCTTGTCTGCATTGCCGCGGTGGCGAAGACCCTTTGGCACGTACGCATCATCTGCCTGTCGTCGGTCGATGTCTGCCACTAGCTGTGCAAACGATAGGAACAAGACCTCCGCTTGTGCCAGAGTGGAATCCAGTTCAATGGTCATGCTGAGTTCATTGCAATACTAGAGAAATTTCAGTTTCATCGAGAACAAAAGCATTATGATGTACCTTCAATATTTCGTCGAACTACCAAAAAACCGGTGGTCAGCACGACAAATCAGGCCAGAGAAAAGGCTGCGTACCTCCACCAGATATCGTAATATCATATCTCTATGAGACTCTAACACCGCAAGCGCAACGAAGAGGACAAAATCGTTGCTGTAGTAGTCAGTCCACAAGACCTCCCATAATCGCAAGACATCA
Source organism: Mucidula mucida (assembly GCA_015501055.1). Classification (NCBI taxonomy): domain Eukaryota; kingdom Fungi; phylum Basidiomycota; class Agaricomycetes; order Agaricales; family Physalacriaceae; genus Mucidula; species Mucidula mucida. Next base: position 800,347 of record JADNYV010000002.1, read on the forward strand.
TCAAAAGCAAATTCTCGTTTGAAGGCAATGAGAACCCATCTATGTACCTCGTCAATACATTGTGTCACTGAGGAGAAACGACTTACCGGAAGCAGAAGAACAGGTTCAACCCATCGGCTTTTTCTAGATGTCGGTATAGTTCTGGATCCATCATACCGATGAGTTGTTGGAGAGTAAGGAGTTGTTTCTTCATGCCGCTTTGATCTCGAAGAAAGTTTTGTTTCTTGAAGGGCATGTTAGCCATATGTGAAGCAGGATAGACAATCATACCATGCGATGCATATATTCAACGAAACACCAAAACGTCAACTCTTCGTCAGCTTCCATTACGACGTAAATGGGAGCGCATAGATCTGACATCCCCTGGACATAGCCTACATGGAACAAAGCTTAGCGTGGCGCCATCAAAACGAGGCTGCACTCACCCAATTCCTTCTCGTAGAAATTATATGATAGAAGAATAGCGGATAAACGGTCAATATGTTCATTACTGGGCGATTGGGCGCCGATATCGCTCATATTCGGTGATATTATGGAGTATCGTTTGGCACGTTCCTTCTCACTGTCACCACCTTTAGTCGGTGTCGGTGACGTTGATCGTGGCGTCGAGAAGAGTGGTTGGTTGCGATCCGTTCGGCGACAGTCGACATCAATGCGGTGTCGTTCCTGTAGATAGTTTAGCACCAAGATGACCATCAGCTACACAATATCTACCTCCAAGACATCCTGGCGATCAAAGACCTCTGGTACCCCGCACCATTCATCCTTGACAGATTGGTATTGCTTCCTCTTATTGTCCCAGTTTCGGGACCTCTCTTCCGATGTGACGTCCCAGTCGAGGACGCCTAAGAGGAAGGGCCATACAGTTTTCCTGAATTTACCGCGTGGGGAAATGCCCCTTCTGAATACCTCTCTGCGCATTTGCTCTATCCTGATAGTTGGTCGGCCATCAGGAGCGAACCACTGCATCCATTGGATCTCGTTCACAGGCTGAGATGGGTTTCGAGAGGACTTGGGGGTCGGTAAGTTGGCGGTAGAATGTAGCAGTTCAAAGATGCCCAACGTGGACGATTCTTCAGCAAGATTGGAAGACGAGTTAGGCAACGCTTGAGCTTCCTGTCTGCGAGCACGTTCTCCTTCCTCTGCAACGATTCGGGCCCAACGAGCAAGATATACCCTCGCGCTTTCGAACTCTCCAACACCACCTTTCTCCACCCAGCTACCCCAAGTCGACTCCCCATTAGCATTGACTAAGCTCTTGACTGGATCCGGGAGATGGGGAACTATAGGCTTTGCGAGAGGATGCGATAGAATGTTCTGTGCGGCATGACGAGTAGCTCGAGTGATATTGGAGAAAGATTGAAGAAGGGCTGCTCTTGCTTGAGATGGAGATTGAGGATTAGCTGTTGGCGACGCGAGAGATCGGTGAAGAACAGAGGAACGATGCGAGTATGGATTGGGAGGGATGGGAGATGACATGGAAAGCGGACGGGGGCGGCGGTGGGCGGGGACAGGTGAATGAGAACCAGCGTACGAGGACTGGGCAAGTATGTCATCGACGGCATCATCTTCAAACAGCTGTACAGAATGAGTCTCGATGTCGGCCCGCGATGGATCAATGAGAAAGAGTGAAGGTTGCAAGTTGGAGCGGAGAATATGGGCGTAAGAGCGTAGACGGGCCAGAAGGTTGTCACCGCCCCATGCTGTGGCAGCGTTTGTGGAGTGTGATGCAAGTGAGGGCGCAGGTGGCGGTGGATAAGATGCTATACTATTCCGCTTTGATCTGCCATTGACAGCCTGCGGGGACGGAACCGTGAAGGAGCGTGACTCTTCATCATGAAAGTAGAGAGTCGGCAGAGTGTCTCCATTAATGAGATTAATGCCAACGGATCCATCTAGAAGGAATGAGTTTAATGGATGTCAATGAATGGATACAACCGTACGCCACGACGAGAAGGATGGTGGATACAGCACCAGAGAGTATATGGAAGTCAGGGGAACCGAGAACGCATAGGACTCGGGGCGCTGTGTTGGTAGATCGATGAGAACAACATCTAGGCATGCAATGAGCAGAGTACGATGGTGGGAGACTAGACAGACCATCGTCTTCGTCGTCCAAGGGTGCCCTTTCCTCGATCTTGACGAATTTGTCCCATTCGTCGGTACCCTTCTCATTGAGGAGTGTCTCCGGAATCCATGCGAGTAGATATGTTGGATTGGCTGCTTCCTGCATGTTTTCTAGAATCAGTCGGGAGGAGGCAAGCATGGCACACACCCGCTTGACTAGGGCCACAAATCCAGGAATGTTATCCCGTGCATAGGCGGTTGGGTTGACATAGACCTTGGACTTTGAGTAAACTAGTCGGTATCTGTCCTCCTCCAACGCGCGGAACGTTGAGGCGGGAGCGCTGACTGTACGCTTTATTTCGACCATGGAGCCAGACTGTAAGAGGTAAGGACGGCCGAGGCTCGAAAAGGACCGGTTAGGACAAACCGACAAAGTAGAGAATGTACTCTCGAACGACGACGAGGCCTCGAAGGATGGAGATTTGTCGCCCGTCATGTAAATGACAGCTATATACGGCAGCGCAGTGACCGCAGTGAACAGAAATGAATGCGTCACTGACACGTGCAGGTTATCATTATCGCGCAGTTACTAGACATGGAACAAGCCCACACAACAAAGATGGACGGATAACAAATTCGCGAAACAATTCGTTCACGTCCGTAGTACCAAACAGCTCCTCCAGTCAAGCAACGTTCCTTCTTATCATAGGCCAACACGCTTCACACAGGCACGCATATAATCTCAAAAGTACAGGAATCGTGAAATTATCATTTTTGGTATGACCAGACGTTCCTGAGGACTACGCGGCATGAGCATAGAGAACCAAACCAAGGAAACAGTGCACTCACGGCCAGCCTTGGTCGCCAACCTGTTCAGCGAGTCGTCACTCTCTCCCTGCGACCGCACCTGTCCGCACAGGGCAAAAGTTGTAGAGGTAGTAAGAGCACGTCCGTTGGCGTCGACATCAGCGATGTTGATCTGGACCGAAGCGTGGTCCTTGGAGGTGATGAGACGGTCTGTAAAAGACCACTTTTTAATCTTCAATCAATACGAGGGCGAGGAAAGCATACTCGTTGCCGCGCACTTGCGGGGAACGTAGAGATCGACGAGAACACCCTATAATACCCATTTAGCATCAATGGTGTACACAAAATAGCCACTTCGCACTGACCTGGTCGTTTTCCATTTTGCTATAATCTACAGATCGTGGTGCAGCTTGAGATGACTGAGTTGAGCGTGGGAATAGGACCTGTACACTGTACAGTTGTTTGACTTTGTGTGTTTAACCCGGTTCAGCATTGAATTAACGAGACTAATAATCCATCTACGTCGGGCACAAAATCCTTGGGGAATACCTGTCTAACATTGACATTTATCCTAGTAGTCTCCATGTACTCCGCGTATGGCGTCCATGCCAAATCTCCCGTGTCCGACAGATGTGGTGGTAGCGTATTCTCTAATATTCGGGGCACGCCTGGAAGGAGTTGGACCATCTGCATGACGCTCAAACCTGAACATACCATGATATGCACGTCGACACGCTGGACCAGACATGATCACAACGTCTCCAGATCGAAGAAGTATAGGTATAGGTTCCACGTCCCGCGTAACGCCACCTATTAGAAATACAGAAGCATTTCCAAGACTGAAGACTATAGAGTGAAGGGTCAAGACAACGAGACGCGGCTCACGATATAGACACTAATGGTGCAGTCGCACACACTTCTGAACGATCCACATGGGCCATTAAAGTGTCCTAGTACGCCTGAGATATGGTGACTGAACCCAACGACATCCATACCTTAGTCTGGTAGAAATTCACGATACCAGCATCAGGTTCTGTGGGACTGGGATTACACGATAGTTTTTGAGCGCATCTGAACACACCATAACTTTCATCCCAGTGTTTCCAAGAAAATGCCTCGTCTCCCCAATCAAGATCTGTACCGTCGTAGATCTGGTCCCAGTCAACGACTTGAACGGCCTCTCTACATACATTTCTCAACGTTTCATGCACGGGGGCCTTGCCTTTGCCAAAATCGTATTGTTTTGTTCCCCAATGATAGAACCATCCAATGTTGGCCCAACGCAGTTTCCGGCACAGTTCAGAGCAGAATGCCGGAGATGCGGTAGTCGTTGGAGCGGCCGGCGGCTTGGGAGTATCTATGATAGATTTCAGATTGTCGGTGGTTGCGGGTTCGTTGTTGATTAATTGACGAGGACCAGTAGGCTCCGAGCTGCAGGCTTCAGCTATGCGGGGCTGAACTAGCTGATCCACTCCTGGGTTGTGGCGAGCGCGTAGACTAACGTTCCAGATGCCTTGCTCAGGAAGAGCGTAGTGTATGTCAAGATTTGTGGGATTTGGAGGCTTTGCCTGATCAGAGAGAGACCATTGAATTAGTTCTCGTTGTTTCTGATGTGACAGGAAGGACGGTAGAACGATCAGTCCTTGAGGAACTTATTAACCATTGATCGACATGCAGACGCGAACATACCTGGAATAGCAGGAATAGCATATGCTTTACGCGCATCGGACGCGTTCTTGAGGGGCAATTCAGCGTATTCAACTGCTTCTGCTCTGCCCAACCAATATCCGGCCTCAATCTCTGAGGATCTAGAGTCATCGAGTGTGGCCAAATCTAATACATTGGAAAGATTGGGAGGGGGAAAGCGGGCTTTGTAGAATTTCTCTGCGGCTCTGAACGGTGTCCATTCGGATTCGACAGCAGTACTTCTATTTTTTGTTGTCTTTTGGTGCAGTCTTTGTGCTTTTTTGTAGGCAGCACTGGACGAGTCATGGAGAGCAGATACAGACATGGCAGCGATACAACGCCAAACACTACAGGCCTGCCGTACCTTGTCGTCATCAATATTTGGCACTTGCATGTCAGAAATTTCCAAGTCCCGCTAAACGCTCGTCGGACTCCCATGTCGATATGGTTTCCCCGCTCCTCGTCTTCGCTCCTTGTACGCTCCTATAGCACTGTCATCCGTGTCCACCCGAATCCCCTTCGCCCGTTACCCGTTTTTGCCCGCTCCCAGGCGCTTGTGCCGGCCTCGTCGCGCCGTTTCGCGAGCTCCGTACCTCCTGATGACCGTCCCAAATCATCCATAGATTCTGCCGCTTCCACCTCAGAAACTAAGCCTGCTGTCAAGGACGCCGTCCAAGCCCCCCTCGGTACTAGAATATGGAAAAAGGTCAAGCATGAAGCCCAGCATTACTGGCATGGTAGTAAATTGCTTGTATCTGAAGTCCGTATTTCTGCGCGACTCCAATGGAAAATTTTGCACGGAGAGACTCTTACGCGTCGTGAACGCAGACAGGTGCGCATTACACTCCTAGTCCCGTAATACTCTTTGAACATTGTGCAGCTGCGACGTACCACGACGGATCTCCTCCGACTTATTCCGTTCGCCGTCTTCGTCATCGTCCCGTTCATGGAGTTGCTGCTTCCCGTCGCCCTCAAACTATTCCCGAATATGCTTCCCTCTACCTTTGAAGACAAGTTTGCTGCTGTAGGTTGGGCCTCGCTATAACCAGGAAGTACTCATGTCCTTGCTTATAGCAAGAGAAAGAACGTAAACTTCTCCGCTCTCGTTTGGAAATGGCCAAGTTCTTACAGGAAACTCTGCGCGAGTCTGGTTTAAAGGCAAATGCGCACATTGTCGGCAGTGATGAGTTCAAGGAGTTCTTCCGCAAGGTACATACGACTTGGCCTTCATCTCCGTTCAGCGCTCATGATTTGAAAGGTTCGGTCAACCGGCGAGTCGCCGTCTGCCACGGATATCATCAATGTTGCAAAACTTTTCGATGACGATCTTACCCTGGACAATCTTTCGCGTCCTCAACTCGTGTCAATGTGTCGTTATATGGGCCTGAACGCGTTTGGCACGGACAACTTCCTCCGAGGCGCCATACGATCTCGTCTTCTTCATCTCCGTCGTGACGATAATCTCATCGATTCCGAGGGCGTCGATGAACTATCTACTTCAGAGTTACAGGCAGCTTGTCAATCCCGGGGTATACGGACTGGTGGAATCTCACCTGCCAGGCTTCGGGAGGAATTGGCCACTTGGATTAGTCTTCACTTGCATAACCGCGTTTCTGGTGTCTTACTCGTACTCGGGCGCGCCTTCAACTTTGATAGTAAACCAGGTGATGACGAAGATGGCAAAACTAACGTTATCAAGAGCTTGGAAAGTGTTTTGAGCGGCCTGCCTGACAATTTGGTTCGTTCCTTTTGTGATTTGTTCAGGAACATTCTGACACTTTTTTCAGCTGAACGAAGCCGAGTTGGAGGTCGATTCCGAGAAGGCCAGTTACAAGCAGAAACTCGAAGTACTGCAGCAGCAGGAAGAACTTATCGAGGACGAGGAGGAACAAGAGCAGAAGGAAGAAGACGCTCGCAGAGCCAAGCGGGAGGCCGCCGAAGTGGAGGCCCAAACCGCTCGCTCTCTTCTGCCTGACTCTGAGGTTCGTTTCTTCGGGCGTCATACTTTACACAACGCAGCTCACAGGTTCGTAGCTCGTGCCTGAAGGCGTCGAGGAGGAGAACGCTCGCATGACCACCGAACAACTCAAGGAGCTCGCAGAAGCAATGTCCATTCTTTCTGCCAAGTCCAGTGTTTTGAAGGAGCGTGACGAACTGAGGGCTCTCATGGAGGAAAATCTGCAAGCAGAAGAGGTACGGGTACACAAATTTAGCGCGACGCGTATGCAAACTGAATACTTGAATAGGATCCCAAATCGCCGTCGGGGGCGCTTACGAAACGTATTCGTTCGATGCTTACGAAAATCGACTCACAGCTGCAGGATTACGACGCTCGTGTTGGAAGTTCGCTTCAGATGATTTCCGCCGATGCGCAGGGGCGTATATCGGTTCAGGACTTGGAGAAGGCTTTGGCTGTGATCAAGCACAAGCCAGATGAGGATGTTGGACACGCTGTCATCAACAAACTTGACGTTGACCAAGATGGTTTCGTTGAGCTTGAACACGTTCTGGGTTTGGTTAAGGAAGAAGGCCTAGGTGTGTTTGGGGACTTTGATCAAGTCTCGTCTTATTGAACAATTTGCAGGCATTGTCATGGACGACGAAGCTCAGTCAATCCTCGGCTTAGGACACGAACTCAAAAACTCAAAACCTCGGAAGGAAGACATTGTCCAGGAATCATAATAGAGGCAACCCGGTTATAGAGGTTTGACTACGTTGAGGATAGAATCATTTAATACATAGCCAAACTCGCCAAGAAATGTGTTGAGATATAATACACGTTCCAAGAAAGTAAAAAGCTAAGTGGGCACTGGTGTCTTGCCTCTGCTACGGGATTGTTTTGACTCCTCCGAATCACTTTCTGAAATCTCCGTGTCCACATCGTAAGTCTCTGCCCAAAATCTGCCCGCTTGTAATGCCAAGACCCCGGTTAACGCAACGCTGCATATAAGATTACTAGACGCGAGATCGAGGGTCGCGCTTCGCAGAGATTTGGGGAAGGGATCCATGACTTTATGGGTTGGCAGGGAAGTAAAGGAAGAAAACACGACTGTTCACGTTGAGCGCATGAGCCGTGAGTAAACAACCGGCGCGTACCTGGGACAACTGAATACAGATACATGGAAATGGTGGTACCGAACAGGACTGTTGGTCGGTGTGAGACGACGAACGACAGACAGAGGATTGCTCTTACAGATGCTCCCGCCGTCAAACATGAGATTTCCAGCCTCGCCATCGCGCAGGCTCAAGAGGATAGTGATGGCTCCGATGCCGACGATGACAGCGAGGACGTAGTACAATTCTGCAGGGCCATTTGCGAGAATAGAATAGTAGGATGCGGCTGTCCATAGGTGCTCGTCGGTGACTGGGGATTTCCAGAGGGTGAGGGAGTCTGCTGTCCAATGGGTGAAGAGGGAACCTAAGACTGGGATTAGCGGTGTGCTGGCGCTTATTACTCCCAACTCACCAAGCAGAAAGCTGGTCACGCAGACGACGAGGCTCGACCTGAAACCCATATCGTTACAAGCAAGGTATCAAGCAAAGGGATGCGATCGCTCAAGAAATATTCCAACTCCGATCCATGTGAAAATACACTTTCCATGCTTCGTAGACAGTGTGCACAAACACTGCGCTCTCTGTCCTCCACGACGAGCGCGACACCGTGGTTCGTCGACACTGATGTGCCCTCTCCGGCACCAGCAAGGCCCGCCAGACCGTCCAATGTGCCGCCTTTACCCGCCGACGTCCCGCCTACCCTGCAAAGTCTGCACGCTGAACTCGCAGGCGTGCCCCATCTCGACGCGGAGCATCTCACCGTGTCACGAGCCATGATGTTCATGCCAGGCCCGCCCCTTCCCCTTCGGATGCCCCAGGGTAGGCGGAAACGCGGCGGAACGTATCCCGGAGAGTCCATGTACGACACGCCCTGTGGAATCTGGAATTGGATAGTGCTGGCCCAAGTACGCGCGTCTCTAAAACGCGTATTCGTCTGTCTGACCTGTCCGATAGGTGAAAGAAGGAACTGAAAGCAGAGGCACGATCGAATCTGTCGTGCGCATTGTCAGAAAAATGGTAGGTCGCCAGCCAGTTTCTCAGTCGCGTTTTAAATCATCCTTTTGTGTAGTTGTTGCAGGTGCAGCCGCCGCTGCCGCTGCCTCCAAATGCAAAGCGGCGCATGCTCAATGACTGGGCCATGATCGACGCGGGTGACTTTGCCGTCCACGTCCTCAGCAAGGCCGTGCGGGAAAGACACTTTGTTCGTGACCCGACCAAAGAGACATCTGGCGAATCATAGTTGGCCTCACTATGCACTTGACCCAGGGGAGTATCCACCAACTTGCGCGTCATACAGGACGTTTTTTCTGCGTCATACCTTTTCACGCTGTATAAAACATCCTACATGTTCTGTATTTCTCCTCTGCAATTCAATCTACAACATGTCTTTGAACGATAGAAACCTCGGCGTCGCAAGCGGTGTTGACATGCACGACGGCATCGCTAATCCTACTGAATCCTCCAATAATCCGAACCCCATGGACACGAATTATGTACGATCTGCTTCGAGGACGTCCTTCACTCACATTTATTTTACCACCAAGGTCACGGACCCTACCTCGAAGCGACGAGGGGCAGGCGCTGGTCACCACTTCACAGGTGACCGTCAAGCTGCCCGCGCCTTCAGAGAAACCGCCGGCGTCATTGAAGGGCGCCCGGGGATTATCGAGTCCACGAACATTGACCCTTTGAATGAGCATTCCAATGACAGTACGCACACATTAGACTCAAGTTTTCCATGTTCTGATATTCTCTATCTAGACGATGGTTGGGCCAATGCTACCAGGAATCCTGGTACTGCATCGCCCGGTGTCGGCGGGAAAGGTCAATCGACGACAGATTCTGCCAAACAAGCTATGGGAAACGTGAAAGAAGTAGTGTTTGGAAAGTAATTGGGAACTTGTGCGCTACTTGAAAGAAATCGCTGTGTATTTGTATCTTCGTGTATCAATTTATTCTGCAATGTGAAATTATGAACCAAAGTTATATAAAAAGCATGATAGCAATATGACAGCGTCAACAATAAGTATTCCAGACAAGCTTGCAAGCAAGAACGAACGAAGACAATTCATTATCAATGATTCTGTGTGGGCAATGGAACTGGCATAGTCATAGAAGAATATCCAAATCCAGCGCCACGTCCAGCCAAGCCAGGACTGGAGCTAACGTCGGAGAGGGCAGCAGGAGGTAACATTTGCATATACACTGGGGTGAGATAAGGAAAATGCCCTGGAGGGGGTGACGTTGGAGGCGAAGTTGCAGGAGGAGGATGACCACCCATCACAAAAAATGCTGGAGTTACGGTAGGAACGGGGGATGCAGTCCTCTTTGAGGTAGGCGGCGTAGGCGCTGGAATATACCCATGAGGATACATAGGCGACGATCGTGGCTTATGGTGCCGCCTATGGTGCCCGTTGGTGGTATTAGTACGGCGTCGCGATGTCTGCGGAGGTGGGGTGCGGCGTTGAGAGGTTTCTGTGTCAGGAAATATGACGAAGCTCCTCCTGTGGCGTTGATTTTGTCGTCTCGCGGTTCTCGATGCGGTAGTGGCTGATCCAGAGATGATGGATAGCGGAGGCGTCGCGGACCCACCGGAACTAAGCAAGTCGACGGGATCACCTCCGGGTGAGGCCCAACTAGTATCAGCCTGTTTGTTGTCCCTCAACTTCACCTGGGCTGAGCCTTGTACACCTATAATCTGGTTTTTCCCGGTATACCACGGTCGCATCGGCTTGCGAACTGGGACGTGAACCAGCACCTTGTCCTCTCTTCCTTCTTTTGTAGCCCATTTCCACGTCCATGCACCTCGTTTTAAACCTGGAAGATAATCAGATGTCACGCGCTCTGAAGCTATCCAGGGCATGTCATAAAGAGTAGAAAAGAACCGATGAATGGGATTGAGCTCCGTCTCAAAGGATGGTTCGCTCCCATTACCCCCACTGCTTGTACCCTCTTGCTTAGAAAACGACATACGTCGATAGTCTTCCGCAAGGGGTGGATGGGCTTGATAGGAAGCAGGATGACTATGAACGTCACCGGGGCCCGGGGGAGATGGTGATACATGGGAATGTCTGGAAGGATGGGGCGAGAGAAGGGTGGAACCTTGTCTTTGTGAAGGATGAGGGGATAACACGGGGGGAGGAGGTGGTGGGACCGAAGTTGGGCGTGAATAAGGCCTGCTGGCTGATTGCGGTAGGGCTGAATCTCGCGTGTAATCGACAGGAATTTCGGTGGGCGACGGAGCATAGCTTTCGACGACACGAGGACCGTTTGGTCGAAGACGTGCTTCTTGCCGTTTCCTTTGCACGTCTCCCGAGGCAAGAGCCTCTGGAATCTCATTGACCGTCAGATGAAAAGGGCGCGCTGCAGGCATGCTGGTCCGCTATAGGCGTCGGAGGGTGGACATGTACTGGGGAAGCGTATTGCCCGTCTGATGGCTCCCACTGCCTTCTTCGGTTATAGCTCCCCGAAATACGGCTGTCTAGGTTCACGACGTCTGAAAGCGCGCTTTACGTTGGTGACAAACCCGCCAACAAAGCGACGTTTTGGTTTGGGCGTCTTGTTGACAACATGGAGACCAAGCCTGTTCTGGGAGATATCATCGTCGACATGGACAAACTCTTCATCGAGGTCATGGGCATTGAGTGGACGAAGAGCAGGTACCGGTGACGGGAGACCAGAAATTGGCTCTATGGGAGGAGGTGGTGGATTTTGCTGAGATTGGAGTACCCAAGAACGAGTGCTAGCTTGACTGTTGAAGGAATGAGAGCCCCGAGAACGACGAACATCGAGAGGACGATACTGTGAGGCGAGTCGCGAACGTTTTCCGACATGGGGGGAGAGAGCAAGAAGCACCAGAGTTGGCCAGCAGCTTAAGCACCGTCATTTACGTCAAGATCATATGAAGTGGTGAGGCCATGCCGCGAAGACGTGTCTAAGCCTCGTGTCAGTCCATTGACGCGTTGAAAACGCGTTGTTTGCCGTGATGAGTTGCCGCTTCCACGAACACTTTGGACGCTGGCAGAACGTCGGGGAATCGTCTCGACACTCCGCACCGGCACTAACCGAGGTCACATGATATCCACATTTGGTATCGAAGATTCTCCACTCTTCGATACCTTCGAAGTAAGGTAATATTTAAGGCGGTCCAGCACGTCACCTTCTTTACTTTTCTTTCTTTTCCCAATCTTCAAAACTAGGTCAGCTCCTGCTCTCATCGCCCCTTCGTCTCTCATCGTTCGCAGACAGAATGTCGTCCTCAAAAGCTATTGGTATTGACTTGGGTACCACCTACTCGTAAGTGCCTCCTGCTGTGTAGTTTTCCTATTTTTTCTAATTTTTTTTCTTTTACAGTTGCGTCGGTGTCTGGCAGAACGACCGTGTTGAGATCATCGCCAACGACCAGGGTAACCGTACGACACCCTCCTACGTCTCGTTCTCCGACAATGAGCGTCTCATCGGTGATGCCGCAAAGAATCAAGTCGCCATGAACCCTGTCAACACGTAAGTTTCGCAATCTTGTTCAACGTAGCGCGTACTGATCATCTTCGATTAGCGTGTTCGACGCCAACGTCTCATCGGTCGCAAGTTTTCGGATGCTGAAGTGCAGTCGGATATGAAGCACTTCCCCTTCAAGGTTTTGACAAGGGTGGAAAGCCTTACATCCAGGTCGAGTACCGCGGCGAGAACAAGGAATTTGTGAGTCTGCGCCCTTATGTTTTGTGGATATCGGCTGATTGTGCATCTAGTCTCCTGAAGAAATCTCGTCCATGGTCCTCCTCAAGATGAAGGAGACTGCAGAGTCCTACCTCGGCACCACGGTCAACAATGCCGTGGTCACCGTCCCTGCCTACTTTAACGACTCCCAGCGTCAGGCTACAAAGGATGCTGGTACCATTTCGGGCATGAACGTTCTCCGTATCATCAACGAACCTACCGCTGCTGCCATCGCGTACGGTCTTGACAAGAAAGTCACTGGCGAGCGCAACGTTCTTATCTTCGATCTCGGAGGTGGAACTTTTGATGTTTCCCTGTTGACCATCGAGGAGGGTATCTTCGAAGTCAAGGCCACCGCCGGTGACACTCACTTGGGTGGTGAGGACTTTGACAACCGTCTCGTCAACCACTTTGTCCAGGAGTTCAAGCGCAAGAACAAGAAGGGTATGTCTATCTTATCTAATCTCGCATCAATATCTAACTTGATCTTCTAGACCTGTCGTCCAACTTGCGCGCTCTCCGTCGTCTGCGCACTGCTTGCGAGCGTGCCAAGCGCACTCTCTCCTCTGCTGCTCAGACCTCCATTGAAATTGACTCTCTGTATGAGGGTATCGACTTCTACACCTCCCTCACTCGTGCTCGTTTCGAAGAGTTGTGCCAGGACCTCTTCCGTGGCACTCTCGACCCCGTCGAGAAGGTTCTCCGTGACTCCAAGATCGACAATCCAACGTGCACGAGATCGTCTTGGTCGGTGGCTCAACTCGTATCCCCCGTATCGTCAAGCTGGTGTCGACTTCTTCAATGGCAAGGAGCCCAACAAGAGCATCAACCCCGACGAGGCCGTCGCCTACGGTGCTGCTGTCCAGGCCGCCATTCTTTCCGGTGACACTTCCGAGAAGACGCAGGACCTCCTGCTTTTAGATGTTGCCCCCTTATCCCTCGGGTAAGTTGTATTCTTCTACGATTTGAACATGTACTGATTTTCATTTCAGATCGAGACCGCCGGTGGTGTCATGACTGCCCTCATTAAGCGAAACACCACTGTCCCAACTAAGAAGTCGGAGACCTTCTCTACTTACGCCGACAACCAACCCGGTGTACTCATCCAGGTCTTCGAGGGTGAACGTGCTCGCACCAAGGACAACAATTTGCTCGGCAAGTTCGAACTTTCTGGCATTCCTCCTGCACCCCGTGGTGTTCCTCAAATCGAGGTCACCTTTGACATTGACGCCAATGGTATTTTGAACGTTTCTGCTCACGACAAGACCACCGGCAAATCAAATCGCATCACCATCACCAACGACAAGGGTCGTCTATCCAAGGAAGATATCGAGCGCATGGTCAACGAGGCCGAGAAGTACAAGGGTAAGTCGCTTCTTTCGCAATGCCTATCAATCTTACTGATTCGCTCTTTTAGCTGAGGATGAGGCTGCTGCTGCTCGCATCACTGCCAAGAACGGTCTCGAATCATATGCCTACAACCTCCGCAACTCGATGACCGACGAGAAGCTTGCCGACAAATTTGACGCTGCTGACAAGTCGAAGCTGGAGACCTCTGTCAACGAGACCATCTCATGGCTTGACAGCTCACAAGAGGCATCGAAGGAGGAGTACGAGGAGAAGCAAAAGGAGTTGGAGGCTGTTGCCAACCCCATCATGCAGAAGCTCTATGGCGCTGCTGGTGCAGGTGGTGCTCCAGGCGGCTTCCCTGGCGCTGGCGGCGCAGCCCCTGGTGGCTTCCCTGGCGGTGCAAGCGAGGATGGCCCCAGCGTCGAAGAGGTTGACTAAACTTTCGTCGTTTTGCTTCTCACTCTGGACTAACGATCTCATGGCACCAATAATGACACGTTGTATATGCTAGCATTTTTAGATAAAAAGTTGTATTTTATTAAATCGCATGTTTCTTTTTGCTGCAGCAATCTTGTATTCAACGTGCCAATTTCGCCGATCGTCTCTTTATTACTCACTGTGCTCAAGAACGGTGTGTATATGCATGAGATCAAATAAATCGGTGATGTGGCGCATAATGAACTAACGGCTTGAACTGCTGTCGTAAGTACTGCAATTGGATAGCTGAAGCGGAGAAATTTGATAAGCACGTATATTTATCATTACCAAATTGAGCTCGAGACAATAGGAATGAATTTGGACAAGTCAATCAATGCTCGAATCGAAACTTAAGCACCATCGGAGCCATTGGACTTCAAGACGCCTGCAAGAACGCTGCCACCCGCAACCGGACGGGCCAACTTGTTTCCCCCGGCGTTGACTGCGAACTGAGCGCTCGCAAAGCCATTGAGATTCGCATTGCCTGAGGTAAGTGATCGTGGCGCAACTTATCAAAGTCTATTGAATCGGACTCACTAGTATCGTTCATTGCATAATAGGTGGCAGACAATTCTCGGCACTAACCCGAAGGGTGAAGAACCCTCGGTATGAGCCCTCACTCCACTGTAAATCCGCGTTTTCGGCGACAAGGACCTGAGAAATCAAATCTGCCTTCGCGGGAGAGATACCCTGTCCGAACGAGGAGGTTGAGGTCACGGCTGTACCTGCAAACTCTACCCCAATTGCACCTTCCCCCGATGTCGGATCGTACCTGCAATCAGTAGATGAGATCCCAACCTGCGGAACGAACATGGAGGCATGACTGACGTCGTCGTATCGTTCGGGTCTAATAATGTTGGGGGTCAGACATAGTGCATGGAATACCAAAAGAGGCGGCGTACAAGCAAGATCAGAGACCCAGTTAGCGTGACTATCACCGGCTAGGATAACGGTGTTACTTATGTCGTTATCATACAAATAGTCCAGCACGCGACGTCTGTTCGCTCTATATCCGTCCCATGCGTCCTGATAGAGAAATCAATTGAAGGATCAGTCGGATTGAGAGGCTTTTCCGGGCATACGAGATCGACTGTGGGCTAATGAGGCGCAAAGCCACAATCAATCCGCGAGAACGCGATCGCACTTACAAGTGTCATTACCCAAGTTGAGTTGAGTGAATACGATCTGTTGGCTAGGCCCGTTTCAGATTTGCTATCAACACGGCTCGGACATGAGGGAGTTCATTCACCCAACTATTCGCCAGATAGCTCCGCGTGCTTGGGACTCTGAAAGAGTGCGAAAGAACCCTGTGGGGCGTTGTTACGTTGAAGGTGTATCTAGAGAGAGAACTAACACGTTTCCTGAGCTGCCCCCATCAAGGATCTGTTTTCGAATGCGGCAATGGTATTGACAACTAGAAGACATGTTGGTTCGGCTGCGTGACGTACCAAGGAAGACGAATGCTTACATTCTGTCGGTAATCAGCTCATATTTCGCCATCAAAGCAAGGAACCCTCACCGGTGTTATAGTAAACCTTCGAAGTACTGAGTCAGTTCAGGGCATTGATGCTCATTTCATTGCATCTCTCACGTCAGTCAAATCTCGGTCGTACTGCCCTGCGCAATGTTAACCTGGAAGAACCGGATCACGCGTCCTCGACTGACGAGTGTCGAGCATGGTTAAATCCATGAGTTTGCCGATTCGAAAGTTCCTCCATATGCGAAGCTGATCGTCAGGAGCGACCCGTCTAATGGGCATCCATTCATGATAGGCCCGTATGGCAGCTAATTTCCTGTCTGTGAAACATGCGCCCGATTCTGAAAAAGAACATCCTAGTGTAGTATCGTTCGAGTCTGCTGTTCCGGCTTTCCTGAGAGATATGATAAATATAGCAGTGCAGCTGTATGTTTGAGCTCTAGACGAACCAGGCGTTGTCGGCGACCTAGGGCGAGATTTGTGAAGTGAGAAGCGCAACATACTGGAACGCCTAGATGCATACCTCGTGATCGTCCTTCGGCGGTTCCATGGAATTTTAGTATATTTAGACGTAGAAGTGTTGTAGCAGCGCACCCTAGCGGAGCGGACAACATGATTACCAACGCAGATGAAGATAGTTGGATCTCACATACCATACGACAATCCACGGAGCGCTTTCATGGGCAGTTCGGAGACTGGTATCAGTTCTGTATTGGTTCATGCGCTGACGATAATCGTGGATCGTGGCCAGCTCTCTGCCTAATGTTTGACGGCCAATCGACGCCCTAAAATTTACAGCATGGCAGAGCGCGCAGGATTGAATATGTTTGCTGCGCACCCGTTTCCTATAGACTCGTATATCTAGGAGGCAAATCAGTACGTTGAACAAGTAAAGTTATCAACGAACATAATCGCCAAGGTGTATGAAGAAGTCGGTCTCGGTTTTTTGGGCGGCGTATCCATAAGCATTGAACCACCCTAGAGAAAACGGCATGTTTTCAAGATATGGAGCTATAGATAGAATGCGCAAACGCACCAGCTTGATACTGGGAGCACGAAAACACGGCCAGGGTTAGTGGATTGCCACCGTTTATATCATGAGGTGAAGCTGGATATCTATCATTGGACTCTTGTATATTGTTGAAGTCACGAGCCATACACACCATCAGGATGGGGAAGCGTCCTCGTTTTGCCAATTGTACTAACTGTAGTAGGATCAGTACAATCTGAGAACTGAAAGAAATATCTTGTATCAGCGGCGAGACCAGTAGCCTCGACCTTGACAGTCCAATCGACATCATAACTTGTGAACGCGTTTCCCACATCAACCACCTCGGATAGGTCTGAAGACGCAGAAATCTTGTACGAGAGGCAAATCGGCGCGCTTTGGTCGGGAAACGCGCCGTCGGATGTGAGTGGCTCTGCGCGCGTCCACAAAAGGACAGAGGTGTCCAAAGGATCACCCTAGTCGAGGTCTCAATTTACATTCCGGTAATAACCTGAGAATCGAGCGTACACTGGCGACTAAAGCCCAATTGAGAGTTTATCTTCCAATGAAGGTAGTCGCTTACCAGAGTGTGTAAAATTAAATCCACCATTCCAGATATATGGGGTCTGTTTGGGTGGCTATATTGGGCAGAATAGCAGTCCAAGAACACAATCAACTCACATTGCTGAAGTCGCCTCCGTAGAACGTTGGATAATGATTATCCTCGAAAGCCTGCGCGTCCCCTAGTTGGCGACGAACATGTTCAAGATGACGCTTTTGAATGACTGTGGTGTTATACGCCAGCTGTATACAGCTAGTGGTCAGCGAGAGGTGATAACGATAAGTAGTACAGTTAACATGCCTTGGAACCACCGAAAGGAGATCCATAAACCAGATTTCTATCGAGTAGCTGGGTCGCAGCTGTTCCAACCAAGAAAAAAAGCGCTGACGTGAAGGATAATGAGGCGAATCATCGTACGGGTTTCGTACTACTACTAGACTTGGCCTATCTTCCGCGCATTATATAGGCCCTTCACGGCAATCGCACGTTCATAGTAGGTACCTTGACGTCGACTTCGAAGTGTCGTACGTGCACGCACGTGTGTATCGAGTAGAGTAATACCCGCCGCACGACACTGGCATCCTCGTCTTCAACATCGGCGGATGGAAAGTAACCGTACAGCTGAATTCGACGGAATGTGATCGAAGCCAACTAGAGTTACACAGATAAACAAGGTTAATTAGTAACAGGAGGGACGAGAGCAGTTCCCACTACCTTGTGGAAAGACACTTTATATCTGACAGAGAAGCGATATCACCTGGCCATGTTTACCATTAGTCACGAGTGATAAGTGTGGCGAGAGACTTTGTTGAGCCGAACCTGATTTTCTGATGGTCCTGATTCTTGATGCTGAAACGTTTGGACCCGAGACGCGCGACCCAGTATCTACGGTGGCGGTGTTGAGCATCGATTAGCGCGGGCTTATGTTTATAGATGGCAATATTTCCGTAAGACTGACCCGCGGACTTCATCGCATCAAACAAGCGCGAGGTCATCCATGACGCTCGTATTCCCTGTAAAGTTGTACGGACTCCGACGACCCCCCTCTAGACCCCCGATAATAAACATCATCGCAGTCGGAACCCACTCGATCCTATGTGAAAGGTAATGATGTTGGCAAGTGGGTCAATGGTCATTCACGGGGACTCAAACCTTCTGATTGTGAAGGAAGGCCTTCCTTGAGTTTGGTAACGTTGATTTACACGGTAAGGCCTGCAAGTGATGTGGTCCTGGTTTAATTAGCCACGGCTACTCTTTGCTTCGTGATTATCGGACTATTCGTAAGTCGCTGACTGATGGATGGAGCGTGGCCGCTAAGTAGCGGCCGTTTTAAAACATAGACGACGAGTTTTTAGAGTACCAAATTCTGGAAATAATGAAACATATGATTTCCAAGATAAACCAGAGAGGCAGCCCTGCGTGGGCCAGAAGCTTCGTAGAAACTAAATGCATTCGATCAGCCGTTGACTTCGGGGTTCCTGCGCCATGAGCCAGGGTATGGAGATGGCAGAAAGTGACATTGGAGAAGGAGAAGACAGGAGAGAACAAGGAGCACCAAACACGGAAAGCCTCAGGGCCAGCGATTAATATTTGTGAAACCGTCCAAGCAAGCATCCATCCTTCCGCCGGCAACTTCCCCACGTGGCAACTCGGCCATCAACTCCAGGACTTCGTACATAACCGTGAATGTCAGTGCCAATGTCGTTTCTTGCCATCATAAACACGTTCTGCAGATGAAGGTCGAGGGCGCCACAGAGCCGTACCCTCTGGTCGACGGGGCCCGCCCGACCTCGTCGCACCATAGTCGTTCTGACTCTCTTTTCCACTT
This sequence comes from Mucidula mucida, assembly GCA_015501055.1. Taxonomy (NCBI): domain Eukaryota; kingdom Fungi; phylum Basidiomycota; class Agaricomycetes; order Agaricales; family Physalacriaceae; genus Mucidula; species Mucidula mucida. The sequence continues at coordinate 819,359 of JADNYV010000002.1, forward strand.
CTACAGCGCCGATCAGTCCGATGGTTCTGAGGACAACGTCCCGGACGCCGTCTCTCCCCGTCGTGGAACCCGTCCTCCTGCGAAATCGTTCGTGTTACTCGTGTTTAACCGTCACTTTTCCTTCATCTCATCTCTCTAAATAGCTCGGGCGCGTGTGTTCACTGTAAATCGCTCAAGGTAGGTTACCCTTGAAGAGCTGTATCTCCCCATCAACTCACGCGCCAACAGGTGCGATGCGAATTCAGTCCAGGCCAAAAGACGTGCCAGCGCTGCCAGGCGGGTAATTATGAATGTATCCCGCGTTCTAGGAAGAAACGCAAGCCGGCTCCGTAGGTTGACCGTCTCTGGCGGCACTCAGAGCTCATCTGTCTTTAGCACGCACGAAGACCTACAACTCCGCGCACATCAGCAAGATAACCAAATACATCAGCTACTTGCTCAATTCGACAACCTCAAGGCTAACAATAGGATCCGGGACCGTATGACACGAACAGAACATAATGGTATTACCGGTGTCCGCTTTTCTTCCACGTATTCATGCGCAAGGACAGGTTCTAAGCGGACCAATTATCCGGACAGATTTGAGATCCTGGCTCGTGGGGACTCCCCAACCGAGATGCAGGTGATTGCTGCGTTTGCCCCAAGTAGGAGAAACTTCTATATACTGCCGGACATGCTCATATTGATGCGTAGCACAAGCACATGAACCCGACCTGCCCCGCTTAACTCCCCCCGATATTGTGCGCTTCTGCTCCCTTACCCCCAACGAGATCGACGATCTCTTTACAATGTGAGCTAAAGCATTTCTTAATTTAGTTGCCGCAGACTAATTGAGCATGATAGATTTTTCGAGCGCATCAACGTACGATCCATCTGTATGAATGACTGTCGTGATCTCTGAGACGTGTGCATAGCCTTTTTTCTCAATTCTGGATCAAGAGTTGCACACTCCGGCGGCGTTGATATGGACTTGCCCTTTCCTGTTTACAGTCAGTAAGTCCACATGGGTTCTCAAGATTTTTTTGGACCATTGAGTTGCGTCTTAGTTTGTAGTACTGCGGCCAGGTACTATGCCTCAAGGCCGACCCTTTATTCATCTGCCCAGGACTTCGCCCGTGACGCTTCGGCGAAGTCCCTCATAGAGGGCCCGAGGACTATCGATGTCTGTCAGGCCTACTTGCTTATGGCACTATATCCTCCCCCGAAGAAAAAGTGGGAGGAGGACCGTCGCTGGATCTTGATGGGTGTCGCAATAAGGTGAATTCTGGCTGTTTGTGTAGATAGGTTTGACACTCATAATTCTTCAGGGTTGCGCTCGAGCTCGAACTTGACAACCCCTTGCGTCATGTGACGAACGGGAGAGTTTGAACCGAACTCGAACATGGTTGAACTGCTTCTGCGTTGACGGATCACATTCCATTCAGTTCGGGAAGATGCCCATGATTCGACTCGACGACCATATGGCCTTACACTCCCAGAATTGGTACTGCTCATCCCCAATGAACCAGCCGTTTGACGTTCACCTGTGCGCCTACGTACAAATCATCGTCATAATGGCACGTTGGCGGAAGGGAATTGAAGGCAATCTACGCCAGCGAATTCGTGACGTGCGTGCTTTCGGACACCTGTTGCAATTTATCTTGACTAAACAAATAGGGTTTTGACGTGGTCAAGTCAGCCATTGAGACTGAAGAATCGCTGGATCACGAGATGAACCGTTGGGCCAGGCTCTATGACCAACAGTACAGTTATAACCGTAAGTTGTTCATCGTTTCCGGTTGTCCTGCAACCCTTATCATGATATGAGTGCTAGCCTTGGCAATATGCTTGTACCGCGGAGACACGACGCGACTGTGAGAGCTTGCTATTCTTGACGTAGAGTTATAACTGATTTTTGTAGAATTACCGCTTATCTGAGACTAGTAGTTCTTGCGGCCGGCTTCCAACACGCGGTCAGACACACCAACCTCACCCGTGACTCTGAAATCTTGAAGCGTTCCATTAATGCTGCCAAAAGCGTGATCGAGGTCACTGTTAAAAGATTGTATCCGACAGGAAATCTACGATACGCAATGGAGGCTAACTTTGTTTATGTTTCCTTTGCCGCCGCTTATCTGGTCAATGTAAGCCTCTACTTCCTTTCAAGACAATTGTTCATGGTTTCCCAGCTGTTACGCCCCAAATTCCTACATCTTGTCAAAGAGGAAATCCAACGCGAGATTGTGGCCATTGTTACGCAATTGGTCAAGATATTGGCCTCCGATAAAGTTGCCCTGGATGGAAGACATACGCCTGCTCTCTATTCGCGCTTTTTGGCAAATCTTATGGCCACACATAAAGTAGCGTCTCTTGTCCCGGAGGGGGAAATTTCGCCCATCGACCCAGAAATGTTCAACTCGTCACCAGTCGGAGCGAGCTATTCTTGGCCAGACGTCCGCTATTCAGACTCCCCGCCCGGTGTTGACCAGACTACCCACAGCTCACACGACATGGATATGGATTTCAGTTTGAATCACTTTGGTACGTTCACATTGCTTTCCTCCTGATATGTTCCACATACTCAGATTGACTAGTTAGAACCGTATCGCAGGACATGCCGGTGTCGCCCAGCTTTGGTACAACCCCATTTGCCACTTCTCAGTGGTCCGAACCTGTGTGGCAACCTGCTACACCCCACGAACCTCCGTACATGGCCCAGAACCCTTGGCATCAGCAGCACTACAACGAGGTGTGGCGCCATTGACAGTGTGATAGACGTTTCTTTGCTTGCTTCCAAGTTGCTATCGTGTCTTCCTCTTGTATTCATCTCGTTTCATATAGCACTATATTCCGGGTTTTCGATTGTTATAGCACCTACTTTCTAATTCGCTTTTCTGTATCATCCTATATCGTTTGTAGCCTCTACGTCTCCGTAAATACTCGCTCTTGTGTAAATTTAATGGCCTCAGTTTGTAGACTCAATTTGATGATCGTCGGCCCTGGCGGCAACTAAACGGAGCTTGTGCTTGTTAGACTTGGTCACTCTCTGCAACGAGTACGACTTGCAGCGTGCGTTCGGCGCCGACTGAAATGGCTTCACAGGCGCGGACACAAGCAATAGAGTCGGTTTATGTTCTAGTCAATTACCGCATGGATTGACTGTGCGTCTCTTTAGAAAGGCGTTTCACGATCTGTTCAATCCTTCGACATCTCTTGCGAAAACAAGAGACGCTGCGCTTTCGGATCGTCTGTTCAGGCCCAGTAGTGATGGCCTGGACATCCCAGGACGAAGTCTTGCGTGGAAGGTGCGTCTAGGATTTGGACAAGGAGCGCCTAATGAACAAATGATAGCTCTTTCTGTTGCCTAGTGAACCTTTAAAGACTCCTGTAGAGGCGGATGCTTCATTTCTTCTCGTAACTCTGAGGTCTAGTCGGAAACGATACATGGAACTGTCAATCGACAAGTTGCGCGCCCCCGATGGTGGCTACGAAGAGGGATTCACAGTTCCGGGTTCCCAAGCCTCTCCTAAACGTGTATCCAAGCCTGATATCAATCTGGAACGCAATAATCCTCTCAGTCTGCATACCGAAGTGCGTCAAGCATCGTTTCCGCCCTTCACAAATTCACAAGAACGTCCCAGAATCCTTGGACAGAGTGGTTCGCCTCTGTCGAACTCAGGAAGACAATATTGCAGGATGTCGAACGAACGTAAGTGTCCGTTATCACTAATTCGTGACTAACTTGACCTTTGCGTATTTAGTTTTCCGGAGGTCGAATTTTTTCGCCTGCCAGAAGTACAGACGGAGCTCACGAGCATTCTCTTCATCTACTCGGATATGAATCCTTCAATTGGATATCGTCAAGGTCAGTCACTCTACACGGGACCTTACTCATTATCTTACAGCAACTGTAGGCATGCACGAGCTGCTCGCGCCGTTGTACTATGCAGTATATTCCGACGCCATCTCATCATCAGAGGCTCCTTATATCAAAGACAATGATGTCAAAGAGCTATGCGCACGGCCCTGGGTGGCCGCTGATTCATGGGCACTCTTCGAAGCCATGATGCGTGGCACCTCACGCTGGTACGAGTGGCGTGAGCCGACGCAGGATGTCACTAACAAATCGCCCCTCAATACTCATGTCACTTTCAACGTCTCTCAAGCTCGGGGGAGTTCTGAAATCAAACCTTATATTACGCCCATAGTCCAAACGTGTAATGACATTCAAGCCAATCTCCTGCGGATAACGGACTTCCAACTTTGGCAGCGGCTACAAACAACTGGTATAGAGCCTCAAATTTACGGAATGTAAGCACTGTTGGCCCATTCTATTCAATTCTTTTCATCTTTATGACACAGACCCTCAGACGCTGGCTTCGCCTGTTATTCACGCGTGAATTCAGTTTACCTGACGCCATGAAGCTTTGGGACGCGCTTTTTGCTTGTGACGCGTCATTCGACCTTGCGCCTTGGATATGTGTCGCCATGCTCATCCGCATCCGCAATGATCGTAAGCTATCTGTCAAGACACTAGTTTTCATTCGCTCATGTATGAGCAGTCCTTCCCTCGGACTACACTGGACAGCTCACATCCCTTCTACGTTACTCTTCACCCCAGTGGTCTCAACAAGGTGTTCATGTTAATCATGTAAGCCTGTTGGTTAGGCAGGCACTGGCTCTTCAAATGTCTCCAACTCCAGCGACTGGTGTATCCTTGATTAGCGAGAATTGGAGTCTACTTGACATCCCAATGGATGTACCAGAGCCACCGCCTGCACCAAGGCGAAAGATTCCTCCGCCAACCATTCGCGGTAGGTCGTCGTCGGTTTACCCTGCTGGTCCTTCCTCCCACGCGGCGCCTACCCATACACGACAACAATCCTCACAGCAAATTGGGTTCTCAGACATGCTGGGTGGAATTCTGGAGCGCGGAGAAAGCTTGGGAATCAATAAGTCGCTAATGAGTGCAGTCACGGAGTTAAAGGTATAGATTTTCTCGAAATTTGCTGTACCCGGATCTGATTTGTTCTTCTAGCGAAATATTCCTGATATCGCCTCATCTCTCATACGGTCACCGACGGCCACATCTACTTCTTTTCCATTGGCCGTCGAGTCAAGCGGCGAAAAACCTCCATGGGAACATCGATCACGTCTCGATATGGAACGGGAAATTGCGAGTCTCCGTGTAGTGAATAAACGACTTGGGGACTCGTTGAGTTGGATTGTAGACGTTCTTCTCCTGGACGAAAGTGGAACTCCTGATCCGGGACTGCTGAAGAAAAAGAGAAGGGAAGCAGTTGAATCGTTGGCCTATGTTCGAGATGTCTTGGTTAGCAATGCTACCGACGTCGAAGAGGACAGACTGATAGGGGAGGAAGAGCGTAAACAGAGGAAGGCGAAAGCCAAGATGAGGGAAAATCGCGAGCCAGACGTTACCGCACCGAGTCTACCGACACCGGTTCCTGTAGTCGATTCGCACTCCGGACGAGAAGCTCTGGCGAGTGCAGGTACCTCTCGAGGTGTTCCCCGGTCTCTCGATATCTCCAACATATCTAATGACCATTCACTGTCGAGGAAGCCTTCGGATCCTTCGGCGCGTATTGCACCCTGGAACTATACGAGGTCAAATTTTGCGACACCGCCTTCCGCTGTAGAGGCAGCTCTTCCACGACCACCGCCACCGTCCTCGACCATAATACGACCTAACGCCGACAACCGCCACACAAGGAAGGATTCTGCACCAGTATTACAAGACCCCTTGGGTGCCCTTCATTGACCTGCAGGATGAATGTTGTTCTATCTTTTTTAGATCATAAATCCAGTGCTTCTTCTCACCTGTAGACTATGTTACTGTACTGATAGTCTACCTCCGACACGTTCATGGCATTCTATCCCCGAATCTTAGATCGCCTTGTCATGCATCGTTCCCCGGTCGGTGATATAATGAGATCACGAGCATTGTCTGTTGACAAGACATAATTAAGAACGGTCGTAGCTCGTCCCGGTGAATAAGATGAACTTCAACGGATGTGGAGAAAGGCCGAATGGATTATATTCAGGTACTAAATGGCGACTTAGAATATCTACGTCCCATCGTTGGCGTATCAATTGAAATTTGTATTGAATTGGTGTAATGCCGCAGCACAGTAGGATTGTTTTATGCCCATCATGCCTTAATGAGATCTGCAGCCCTTTCGGCGACAATATATGTGGGTGCCTGTGTATGTGCACTCGATACCAGAGGCTGTCAGTTACTTAGAAAACAAGGACGTATTACAAGGACTTGGGTAGCTTACCAGAATTGACGCGTCTACTACCCTAAGTCCGCTCGCACCTTTGACTATCAAGTCTGGATCCACAACCTCGTAGCCAGAGCCCACGGGAGACATGCTAACGGTGCCGACTGGGTGCGCAGATGTACCTGCATTAGCCCTTACAAATGCTATCATCTCCTCGTCGGTGGTGGCGTTGGCTAGTAGGGCGCCAAGACGTAGTCGGACCAGGCAGGAGCGGCAGAAAATCGCAGGGAGCTCTTCACCGCCTCTATGAGAGCAAACACGTCGAAATCGTGTGTTAAGTATCCAGGATCAATGAGCGGTGGGTCAATTGGATTCGAAGAGTTGATCGAAACCGATCCACCAGAAAGGTTAGGTGAACAATTCATGGTGTATACTCTACTCAAGGAGATACATACGAGAGTGGGGAGTCACAACACATACACCTGCACCAATGAAGTACCCGTCTTCAGGTAGTGTGGCCAAGGGAACGCCCCACCCGTTCTGTAGCACTTTGGGTATAAGAAGTTTTGCGTGAGTTCTACGAAATCGTCACCTGCAGGCCCAGCTCAATATGTGGTGTCCCAGGACCCGCAGAAGGATCGTCGTATTGCTGGAAGATGGGAGAATCAGCTGGAAGTCGATTCCGTACGATATGGCTTGGAATCGAGTCCACTAAAGGTCCCATCCTGGATTTTCTCCATTCCTCAAGCAACTCTTGCTGATAGCTATCGTTCCGGAATACGTCGTCCCAGGTGTCGGTCGAGTTTACAATCCATTTGTTCCACACTTGCGGCTGGTCAGACAGATTCTTGCCAACGTCTGGAAGATCCAAAATGACCGGAATGCTCAGAGACGATAAAAAGGAGGACTACTTACTTTGCATGCTCATGTGATGTATTTTCTGGTATAAACTGATGATCGTGGGGCGCTACTGTTTTTCCTCGTTCCCTCCACATACAGAGTGTCTATCAGACTCGCTTGTCAAGGCCGGCGTGCTTTTGGCTATTCTTGCAGTAAGGTAGGGTTCAGACGCAAGCGGGGACATCATGTGAAGCTGCCCAAAATTCAATCAAAATCTATTCTAAATTTGTAACGCGACCGGGGACCCAAGCGTTCATCGAGGGATCCAAGTTTGTGTACACCCCAAGGATCCCTCGATGAGATCTGGTGGCTAACGGCATCCTAAGAATTTGTGTTAGTTTTACAATGATTTCTGGCTCTGGCAGATGCCAATCACATGATGTCCCCGTTTGCGACGTGCGTCTGAACCCTACCTAGACTGGTTTCAAGGGCGGGGGTTTTATGGGCAACCCAGGTTCAGGGTCTTGCTCACAAGCCGACATGCTTGCCGCTGCGAGCAAAGCGCCTTCTAGCTCGAGTACGACAAAGTGCAATAATATCACCATTGAAGAGGTGCAGACCTGGAAACTGCATGGAATGAGATTTGCTGAGGTAGAATTACTGGGATGAGTCCCAAATTACACGGGAGGAAAGGAAGATTGTACGTAGCTGGAATGACTGCGGCCTTGACGAGAGTAGGAGTACGTTTTGTTGAGAGACAGCAGTAGGAAGTCTTCAAAGAAACACTAGGGCAAAATCTCGTTCATCTTGTGCATAAGTATCGGTAGCGATATGTGCAATCTCCAGTACTACTACTACGGCAGCCTACGGCTTAGCGACCGGCATCTAGGCGGAGTTTCAAATCCCTGCCGAACTTGGGTTGCCCATAAGACCCCCGCCCTTAGAACCAGGCTCTATAGTGCGTGTCGAGTTCACGAGACAATTACCGCAACTACTCGAGCCGCCCTCGCCAGGCTAACCCTACCCTTAGTTCTGGGTCACGAGTCACGTGGCGACCCCAATGCCCACCCCATGTTCAATTCATCGTCTTACAATGAGGCCGCGTTTAGTTCAGGTGTTCCGTCTCCGCCGGATGGTCGTAGGACTGAGATTTCGGACGTCCTGTACGAGTTTATCGCTGTTGGTTGACACTTAGAGGTCGTCAAGCCTGCCTGAATTGCTCTCGCTTGTTCTGAAGGCTATGGAGTTCGCAGATGTAAGTTATTTTCTAGGCATCCTGCTGCTTCTATCGATGATCTTCGTGCTACTCGTACTACCTGGGCACGCAGAACTGTATGCCTCAGATGATGCGTCAAATACTCCGTGGTGAGAGCTACAGACCCTTCCAAGGGTTATGGGGCTTCTTGCGACACCGCGACGCCCCGCGAAGCTCCAACAGAAATGTATAAAAACGCTTTGAAGCATCGACAGTTCAGCGACAATGCTTTTCGCCAACTTGCATGTGCTCTTCTATGTTCTCTTCTTGACACTGCTCCAGGGATGTCTTGGAGCGATCTACGACGCCGCAAGCAATCTCCCGACAACTGTATATGACTTCGTTATTGTAGGAGGTAGGTCTCTCACGAGCTCTTCTGCGTCCTCCCACGTCTCATGTCACTACCTAATTCAGCCGGGGCGGCGGGAGCTGTTCTCGCAAACCGTCTCACAGAAGAAGAATACACGTTTTCTTTAAAGATGCGCCTTGCAATCTTCTCTGGAACCTTGTTGATCTTGTGATCACCAGTAATGCTGGGGTTGAGAATATTGCCGTTCCGTACATGGTGACTGATCTAGGAAGTACGTACGACTGGAACTTCACCACGACGCCACAATCCGGTCACAACGGACGTCCCACGGCATTTCCAAGAGGATTCGTTCTTGGTGGTAGCACGTCTGTCAGTGAGTGCCTATTCTCATGGTGTTGTTTTGTCAGTACCCAAGATGGCCTACAGATGCTATGATATATACTCGCGGCTCTCCGGATGACTGGAATCGCTATGTTGCATTGTCAGGTGATTCAGGATGGTCGTGGGATGCCGTTCAACCGTATATCGCAAAGGTAGTGTTCCTATTTTCGATGCACTAGTACGATATGCCGTCGAACTAGAATCCGTACTAGAACGAAAAATGGATCCCTCCTGTGGACGGGCACAATACCACAGGCGAATACGATCCTTCCATCCACAGCTCTACTGGAATAAACGCCGTCAGCCTCCCGGGATTTCCTCATCCACGAACGACCGCATCATACAGACAACACGAGAACTGCCAGACGAGTCTCCGTTAATCCTGGATATGAATCCTGGACAAGCCCAGGGAGTTGGTACGCATTTTGAAACCTCAGATTGAGTACGATGTATGAATACTCCCTTAGGTTGTTTGCAGGCCACGATCAATGACGGCGCGCGCCGTAGCTCAGCGGCCTCTTATCTTGAGCCAGACTTTGTCGACCGACCCAACCTGCATATTTTGCTAGGAGCCTACGGGACGCGAGTCTTTCAGGCGAGCTCTGATGATGATAAAGAAGTGAAAATCAATACAGTCGAATTTCTGCAATCCTCAGGTAAGCAGTTCGCAAATCATTTGAGGTTCATTGCACCGAGGCCGCTCTTACTAGTGAACCGGTCAAAGAAGTAATACTCTCCGCGCCATAGGATCCCCCCACATCCTCCTAAATTCGGGAATCGGAGACTCAAATAATAAATATACATCAGACTACAGAGACTATCCAAATCAAAACGATAGAACGTAGCCTCGGGAAAGTATCTGGCCCGGACAGTTCGTCCGTCAAAGAATCGCCCATCCAACTCCCTTACAGTCTTCCAGGCACCCGTCGGTCCACCAAAGACAACAAAAATGCGGACGTGGTCAGCTGGGTTCGGAGGCGTTGGTTGGACCAGGTGCACTATGACACGTTCAACTGTGCCGTTCTTCGAACATTCTTCACCTAAAGAAATGTGTCACTTTGATTTGATAATTATGCCAATACAACATACCAATCTCATCCTGTAAACCAGCGTCTGCGGTATCCTCAATACCGACCATGTTGGTGAGAACAACGACGCGACTTGGTTCACCAAAACGCTCTCGGTCTTCTCGCGCTTTGGCGTCGTCATTGTCGTTGATGATACGACCGCGAGTTGAGCCCGAAGCGACACCTTTTCCGCTTTGCCTTTCGGAGAAACTTGCTCCACCGTTAATGCATTCACGATGCCACTGGCATTTGCACCTAAGCCTTGTCCTTCCTTATGGCCCCACTTGGCCATCATACGGGCAGCGAAACCATGAGGATCAGGTCTATAAAGTGTTAGCACAAGGATAACGAAATGGACCAACGAACATTACCTTTTCTCAACCTCTGGTTCCGCAGTCGATGCCTTGTTTGCTACGGCAGAAAGGCGCGCTGCGATTGCAGCAGCAGCCTTCGCCCTAGCATCGAAAGCAGATATGGGCGGTCCGGGGGGCGGTGGTGGCACAGATGGTGGCGCGAATGGATTATACGCCAAGGTTGGCGGTGATTCAGGGCGCACTGAAGGGATTGCCTGTTGCGCAGGAACTCTGCTGCTCATTGCAAGCCGCCTGAGGAAAGCTTCCTCGTCCGTCTCTGTCGCGGCAGACAAAGCTTGAGGTTCCGGTGGCGATATAGTAGGTTGTGATTGTGGCTTGGACATGGCGAGCCGTCGCAAGTAAGCTTCATCGCCAGTCAGACTTTTATCAACAGCGACGGGAGCAGCCTCGTTGGCCCGATCGTCGTATTTAACTGCGACTTTGTTGAAAAGGTAACGATTTGGTTCTTTGCAGGGGACGAACCTGCTTTTCGAGGACGATCATCGTCTGAAAATCTTCTTCACTGTCAGTAAAATCGCTGCCGCGAGAACGTTTACGCTGCCGCTCTTTTTCGTCAGCCTCTCTGGCGCGTCGGTCAATTTTGTCCTTTTGCTTCCAGAGTTTGTACTCGTTGTAATCGTTTGGTCGCATAAGATCGTATGGTTCCGAAGGATCCCACACTTGAATCACAGGCACGTTTTTATTCTGAGGAGGTGAATTGACGAAGCAAGTGGTAATAAAAGTGTGGGCACATACCTTTTTCCCTTTCCCTTTGCCAGTTCCCGGCTTTTTCTTTTGGTTACGTTTGAAGCCGTTGACATCGTCGTCCAAGACCATGGAGGGAGGCTTGACTTTTTTGCCCCATCCTGTAGTTTCGGAAACTGGTTCTGGGGCCGATTTGGGTGGTTCAATGAGTACTGGAGGAGCGAAAACGACCGCGTTTGAGGAGACGGTGGCGCTGGATGAGGCCAAGGCGGCGCCGACAGGCAAGCGAGCTGTTTGCTTCGCTTTTTGCGGATTCCGACGAACAGGTGCAAAGGCAAGGGCAGCCGACCAGCCTTTGTATGCAATAAAGGTCGTTTCAATAAAGCACGTTTCATCATCAAGGGCACAGTAGAGGAAGAGTACCGGCTGTGGGTTTCCCGCTTAATGCTGGGTCTGTGGCAGGTGCAACCTCGTCTTGAACAGGCGCGACTTGGACGGGGGCGGGATTGGCCTGCGTTGGCTGGGCGGCTACCGTCACGACGGCAGGGCCCTTTGAAAACTTGATCCCGCCGTAAAGCGACATGGTGGTTCGAAAGGAGATGACAAATGACGCTGACATCAGCAGGCGGCAGGCCCTTGGTCAGTGTCAGTCAGCACAATGGCCCCGACAAGAGTCGTTTCCACTTTCCATGCATCCTCGGCCGTCGTATGCTCTTGCAAATGTCGCCTAACAGACGCCAATACTGAGCATCTCGTCGTCGCACATCCCGATAACATCAAAGTCTATTCTGTACGAGATTCAGGCCTCGTACTGCAATGCACGACGCGCATATGGGGACGAGTGCTCTCCATCAAGCCTGTACCCATAACTGTGTGTCAAATCCTCATTTGCTATGTGGTAATTCACATCTTGAATTTCAGGATACGAACAAATCGAATATCGTTGTCTTGCTGGACCATCCCGATCCAGAACTGCTCTTTCTTACCTTCTCTGCCGAGAACCCTTCTCTGGATCTCGCTCAATCTATATCTCTTGTTGAGGACGGTGCACCTATATCTGAATTCTATCACGGTGTTCTCGTCGATCCCAATGGAGAGCTCGCAGTCATAAGCACTTATCAAGGAAAGGTAAAAATATTGCAGCTTGCGGATGGCCTTTCGGTTCAAGAATCTGATGCACGGTAGGATTCATGCCTCGTTATACTTTCTGCGCGCTTACATGACGATCCAGATTACCAGAAATTAGTGTTTTCAGTCTTGCACTCATCCATAACACCCACCTTGCCATTCTTCATCTCAACCACAAAAGATGTGTGGAACTCGTAGTTCGGGAGCTCTCCGCCGACGATGTATCTTCGCAGTACTCATTAATCTTCTCGCCAACCCTCATCTCCAGTAACACTTTGCCATTTCCCCATGACGATATTCCAAAGTTGGTCTACGCTCCCGAATTCACCAAGGATGAATCTCCTGGTGGTCTCATTGTGGCAGGGGGTGTGAAGATCCTCCTTTTCGCACTCAACTCAGCTGAATCGCAGCAGAGAATAACGCGGAAGCTCAGCAAAGCAAAGGAGAAAGATAAGGATAAGAGCCGTGGCAATCGTCGTAGTATTTCATCCGTAGTGGTTGCTGAAGCACAGAAAGACACAAAGTACAGGAGTCCCACTGCGTCTGTCCAGTGGCCGTTTCATGCTGTTAGAGCGTAAGATTCACAATCATACTTGTTCCCGGATACTCAAGCTATTCTGCAGCATGTGCTCCATTGTTGGAAAGCCACTCACCTGGTTGATAGGTGATACCTTCGGTCGAATCTGCTTATTAGCGTTGCATCCCTCCGACCCGATCCTTACTTTAGTTGTGCTTGGTGAAGTGAGTAAGGGTCATATTGGAAGCGAACATATCATTGACCGCCCACATACGTAGACTTCCTCTGCCGAAACATTGACCTACATCACGAATCAAGTCTTCTATGTCGGCTCATCTGGGGGTGATTCAAAACTTGTAAAGATTAGTACGACCATCAAGGACGACTCGGTCGCTGTCCCACTACCAGATGGGTTCAGTACAATCACCGAGGATATGCTTAGCCAAGACCAGGACCTAGATCCAGATGCTAGAGAAGATAAAGGACGCGTCGTCACAAGTGCTGGTTCGTTTTTAGAAGTGGTTCAAACGTTCAAGAATCTGTCCCCCATAACTGACGCTGTCCTTGTTGACTTGCCGAACTCAAGACACGTCGGTCCTTTCATTTGTTCTTTCTTCAAGCCGTTATTGAATAATATTGTATACATTCTAGAAACAACTTGTGACATGTTGCGGGCGCGACAACACCGGTTCATTGAATGTCATTAGGATGGGCACCGAGTTCCAGCCTAAGGCTTCCATTCCGGGTCTTTGCGATGTTGTCCAGATGTGGCCGCTTCGTGTCAAAGTTCAAGACACGGTCCATTCACACATTGTAATGACCACCCTACGCCAGACATATGTCTTCGAACTAGGAACAGCTTCGACAATGATTTACCAAGAACCGGACCCGGCTACAGGTTTCGCCTGTGGCACTCCTACCTTATGTGTCTCCAATTTCATGGGAAAGGCCCATGGTGAATACAACACGGCTTCGACGTTGGTTATACAGGTTACCGCTAGTGGTGTATATCTCCTGGATCGCGACCCCACCGGTGGTTGGTCCCGAAAGGATGCGTGGAAACCACCTACCGGCGAGGTTGTCGCAGCTAGCATCAACACGAGCATGGTTTTGCTTGCGACTTCCAATGGCGACATCACGAATTTGGTGGCTTTGGGGTTCGCAAATGATAAACTGCATCAGCTGAGGTACATCTTAGGTTTCCGCTCACTAAAGACAATCTTTAAACGATGTACTGCAGAGATACCCGAGTCCGCTTAGCTCGTGAAATTGCGCCAGTGTATGCTTTGTTTCTTTTTCTACTAGAGCATACTTACGATGCATCTTTCCAGGCATGGACCGGCGACGCATCCTGCAACATGGCCTGACCGCATATCTTGCGTGACATGTATCCCGTTCGATGGAAAACCTTATACAAAATATGTCGCCGCTGCCTTCTGGCACACCAATCAGGTCAAGGTTTTCACAATTTTGAAGAACGAGTTTGCATTCACATGGGAAACACCTCTTCTCGGAGCTCCAGTGAAGTCCCTGCTATTCTATAATTTCTACGGCTCCGACAACAAAGACGACCTTTTCCTTCTGGTGGGACTCGTAAATGGCACTGTGGCTTGCTTCAAGCGGCCAATACCCTCGAAGCAGAATGTCGCAAACGACATGGAGGTGGACGGCGAAGAAGCGGTTGCGGAGACCAGTCTTCCCAAAATCGTCACGATTGGTATTGGGCCAGTTAGCCTCACACCAACTGTAGTCGGCGATGGAACGAGAGCTGTGCTCGCAGCTGCTGATAAGGCGGTGATGATTTCCTGTCAAGGCAGACGTCTATCCATCTCGTTGCTTGCTGTTCAAGTCAGTTCGTCCACTCTGTCTTTGCTATCATCCTTAACATGGTGCCAGGATGTTGTAACTGCTTGCTCTCTGAATACAGAACATTATCACAACTCGATGTTGCTAGCCTCTCCAGTCGGCTTGACCATTGGGTCTGTCAACGCACTAACAAACATGCATATTCAAACGGTAACAAATTTGACGGATCGCCACCTTAATATGCTAATGGTTGAGCAGGTACCTATGGGTTACAGTGTACCTGAACGAATCGTTTATGCAAAGTCGCTCGGCGTGTACGGGGTGCTCTGCAAAATCACCCGACCTAACAGAATCGGTGGCTTGGACACTTGCCAGTCTTCCTTCCGTATAATTGACGATACGAAGTTTAAATGTTCGTTTCCCTTTCGAATCTCGTTCCGACTGATTGACCAATGTTACCTAGTGCTCAGTCAATGGAACGCGAACGCGGATGAACTTATCGCGTCTATTGCGACGGTTACGCTACAAGAGTCGAACTCCACACTGTTCGCAGTTGCCCTCTATACTCTCAACGACACGGACGTTGAGGTTCACGAAGGCCGCATACTCCTTTTCTCTACTGAAGTGAGTTCTGTTGCGAAATTGGCGTTTCAGAGCCGCCAGCTGTCGCAAGTGGCCTCTGTCGCGTTGAACGGGTGCCCCTTCGCATTGTCTGTTACAGATGACGGTATGCTGGTTGCTGCCGTCAACGCTTCTGTATGTACCATGCGTGTTTGAGTATTGGTTCTTCTCACCCGTTCGTATAGGTTCAACTGTATCGCATCAATCTCACGAAAATTGGGTCTGATGTCTCGTCGTATTCACTCCAGAAGGTATCCGAATACACTCATTTCTACACTGTCACAAGTCTAGCATCGGTTGGTCAACGTGTCATCGTGGGCGACTGTATGCAGGCTGTGTCTGTGCTCCAAATTCAAGCAAACTCCAAGCTTGACTTGATGGCCAAAGATTTCACCCCATTGTGGCCGCTGACTGTTGAAGTCTTTGACGAAGACAATTACATTGGGGCAAATGTGAGCCCTTTGGAATGGAGAAAATAGTCAAACTCATCAAATCTAGGACCACCACAACTTGTTTGCTTACTCGCTAGAATTCAAAGACCCAAAACCGAAGCTGGTCTCTAAAGGGCGCTATCATATCAATGACATGGTGTCGAAGTTTGTGAAAGGTACGTTTAGCCTTGCTGTCTTTGCGTGCAAGAGGAAACGAACATTCACAGGATCTATGACGCCCGCCGACGCGTCGTCACCATTAGAAACGACCCACTTCTTCTTTACAGCCTCAGGATGCATTGGCATTATCTCCAACGTAAAAGAGGAAGAATATGGTGAGCGTTTGGTGACACTACAGGAACAGACGGGTTTTGCTGTTCCGGGAGTAGGCGGCACAAGTCATACAAGGTTAATCGTCCTTTTTCTCCATCTTCGACTCATACTCAAGATCTTCTCGTAGGTATCGCGCACCAAGGATTTCCAACAAGACCAACGTGGACGATAAATCGTCTGGTTTCATCGATGGCGATTACATCGAACGATTGAGTTCTCTTGTTGACGGCTCACCAGCAATTGTTGCCGAGATATCTCGGCAGAGCGCGTTCACTCACGAGGAACTGGAGGTGGTTCTGGAGTCGCTGCAGAGCGTGCACTTGTAGTTTCCTTAGAGGTCAAGCGCATCAAGGCAAGGCATGACTCTGAATTGTATTTCTATGGTAGCAAAGAATGTACTTACTCTTATGAATGTATCTGTATGTGTATCCGTTGGCTCGCTGAACTGGGAGAACTATCACATTTCTCACTAGGTGGAAGATGTTCGGCCTACTTGAGTTATAGTCCCAGCTGCGCAGCATGATCATAACTTGACCAGCAACCATCATCGTGGTCAGCTCATCCGAGTGCCCACTATATAACCATTGAAGTCGCCTCAGCTAGTCCTTGGCCTTCGAATGGGACGCGGACGATTTTATGGAACCAAGCTGCCCCTGACTCTCGCGCGAGACTGAGGCTGGACTAAGGACCTGCATCGTCGAGGCGGAGGATGGATCATCTCGTTGACGTGTTTCTGACCAACCTCGCCTTCCGTCCAGCCTTATCTCCGAGTTCCTGAGGCTTGCGGCCTCGAGCACCTTGGCGCCTTTGTAAAGTGGCGCATTTACGTTGGTAGTATACGCCAGCCATCTGTCTTCTGGATCCGTCTTTAGAAATGGCCTTGGAATGCCGTCGTCGGTCCTTTCTTAGATGAGGTATCATCGACGCCTGGATGTTTAGAGGAGCCTGTCGCACCTTCCTTGATTTCAGTACCTCGTCTCGCCTCGTTATCAGTGTAAAGACGTCGGTCTACGACATTTTGCCGACGGTTCCATCTGCTCCCGATCGTGCTACATGCGCCGCACACCCGCCAGCGCCGCTTGGCGCCGCCTTCCAGGTTCCGGAGGCGCGTGCCAAGGCATTGCCAAGTGATTTTGATGTCGCCTGGCCTGATTTCCATCTACCCCATCAATTATGTACTTGATAATTGCGCTGGCACCATGTGCATTCAACGCTTGCCATTCATTCACCATGTGCACCGTTATCTTTGAATGCTCGGAGCAACGGGAGTAAGAACTCTTTTATTCAAGTGATGTGTGTGAGTTCTGCGTTTGTGCGTCTTTTCCACCTAGACCGCGACATTGTGTCCAGCGATGGCTACCGCAGCCTATGAGACCGAGAAGAACCCCAAGGGCGACGATGTGTCTGTCCTTGGTAGCGAGAAGCAAGGCCATGAGGGGAGTTTTGATGATGACAGTATCGTTGAAGGCTCAGAGGGCGTAACTCAACGTGAATTTACGACGCTGAGGCTAGTTCCCGACAAGATCAACTTCTCTTCGTGGTTGGTGATCATTGTCGAGTTTGCAGAGAGGTGCGTACGAATGTTTATATCACCACGTCATATAATTGAGCCATGTTCAGATGGTCGTATTATGGAACCATCAATGTTCTCAACAATGTTAGTCGTGCTTCTTCTTTGGACGATTTTTAACCATATTGACTGCTGTACAGTACGTTCGTGCGCCATTGCCTCAAGGCTCTCGTGATGGCTCAGTGCCACCTGGCCCAAAACATGGTAATGGTATCGTAAGTGCTACTTTATTTTGACAGAAGAATCAGAAGTGAGCTAATTCGCCCTCTAAGGCCGGTGCTCTGAACAAAGGGCAACAAAAGTCATTCACCGTTCGAACGGTCTGTGCATTTCGTAACAGACATTTTATTCACTAAAGCCTCGAGTAGTTCAACAGCTTTTGGTTCTATGTCACTCCCTGGATTGGTGGAATCATCGCTGATTGCTATCTCGGCCGTTATAACACGATCATGCTCTTCTCCATCGTTTGCTTGTGCGGCTTTTCTCTACCAATACCACCACTCAAGTATCTAACACTGTCCCTCAGGGCTGGGCATATCATCCTCGTCGGTTCCGCCACGCCGCCGTCCATTGCTAACCCGGATCAAGCATACGGATTGCTCTTCTTGGCTGTCATCGTAATGGGAATTGGTGGAGGAGCAATCAAGGCGAACGTCAGCCCTATGATTGCGGAACAGTACACCGGCAAGCTACGAAAAGTCACTCTACCTTCCGGCGAGGACGTCCTCATTTCACCTGCTGTTACCATCCAGAGGATATACAACTGGTCTGCGAAGCTCATATCGCGCCTAATGTAGCTCACATATATGTTAAGGTTCTACGCAGCCATAAATTGGGGTTCAGCCGGTGCCATATCTGCGTCCTTCTTGCCAGGGATCACGGATACTGGGCCGCATTCCTCGTCCCCACTTGTCTATTCGTCTTGGTTCCCATTGTTCTCGCTGTGGGTAGGAAGAGTACATTGTCACTCCGCCTCGGGTTCTATCCTCCTGGAGGTGAGCTGATCCTCTGTCGTGTTCTGTGATGATCTCATGAGAGATTACAAGACTCTGAGAGTGATCACGATGTGTATTGGGGATAAATTATCGTGGAACCCCCGCCAGACCGTCAAACAATTCCGTGCACCTGGATTCTGGGACGTCGCTAGGCCCAGTACGCATCGTCTTTTGAAATGGTGCTATCATACTCACACGCGTAGGTTCGTATCGAGACGGTGAATTGCCCTCAAGAAGTAAGCCTTTACAAAGTCGATGGTGTTGACGCTGATCGTGTTTTCAGTCACCTGGGATGACCAATTCGTTGGCGAGGTTGTTCGCACTCTGAAAGCATGCCAAGTTTTCACTGCGCTTCCTTTCTTCTATCTCTGCTACTCGCAGATTGACGGAAACTTGGGTACAGTTGCCGCTGGCATGAAGCTTGATGTATGTATCTACATCAACAATTGACAACGAAGATCTGACTTTCCTTGCTAGGGTACTCCTAATGTACGTTGACTAGCCAATCTCTGTTGTGAATGACTGACCTTCTCGTCTTTGTTTACAGGATCTTATCCAGTAGGCCTCTACACATTTATCTGTCGCACTCGAAGTTGATCATTTTCCTCAGAAACTTGAACCCGATTGTGATTATCATCATTATCCCGATCATGGATCTCCTCGTCTACCCAGCGCTGCGCCGAAACGGTTTCAACTTTACGCCCATTAAGCGTATAACGCTGGGTTTCTTCATTGCTGGACTTGCTATGCTCTACGCCGCCATCCTGCAGAAGTTCGTTTACGAGCAGTCTCCCTGCCACGACAACTTGCCATCGGAGTGTGTCGACGAAAATGGAGACCCGAATCCCGCGCCCATCAACGTCTGGTGCGTATCGGTCTTATACCCTAAACAGTTCGATTCTGACTGCCTGACAGGATCGTGGCCGGTCCTTATATCTTGGTTGGAATGGCCGAGTAAGCTTCAGCTCGACTTCTTTCCTCCTAGTATTCTAACGAACGTGGTAGAATTTTCACATCGCTCGTCGCCAACGAATATGCCTTCACAAAGTCGCCGAAGCGTATGAAATCCACAGTGATGGCCTTTTCGCTCTTCATGCAGGCCATTTCGGCTGCTCTTAACCTTGCCCTAACAGCAGTGAATACTGAAGATGTACGTGCGCGTACAAGGAGGTCACGCAAAAAATTGATAACATTTTGTAGAAATTTACATGGCTCTTTGGATCATTTGCTATCGTAGCATGGATCGTCGGGCTCGTCTTCTTCTTCTACTTCCGCGACCTGGATAAGCAAGAGGCTGCACTGAACGTGATCGGTACAGGTTCTCGAAAAGGTTTCGCAAACGAAACTGCCGACGTTACCACAGCCGTCCACCACCACGGTGAGGAGAAGCTGGGCAAGGCTGCAGGTCCCATTGTATAAGCAGATTACCATCATGAACAGTACGCTTCGTGTATACATTATTTGATGACTACAATTAAGTAACGCCACACACTTCTAGCGTGAACCAATGTGCTGCAACATGAGCGGATCGAAGATTGCAATCGTCTTGGATAAATATGAGTTGCTATAATCTAACTTCAGAACTGCAATACACAGTGGCATTGTATATACGCATACGCACAGATGACTGATAAGTAGAGCATTAAGCGGAAGCAGTCAACAAAACACATATGAATACAGAGATTCCAGAATTAGGAGCTGAAAGTAGAAAATATCGACATAAAGGGGAAGGTATCATTTTTACCGCATGTAATAGCAATGTCCAGGGCAACGAGACGTCGTATATGTATGGTAGACAGTGCACAACACGCTTAGTAAGACCCTCTAGGTGCCCCATTTTGAGCTAGACCGTTGGGATCATCCAGACTTCGATGAGCTTGCAAGTCACGCAGGACAGACGGATCGACTAGTTTACGATCAAGACAAGATCATTGCGCAGACAATATCACATACCAGGAAGGACGCTTTTACGACGAACATGGGGACTTGCAGTCTGGCCGGGCTGTGTTAGCTCAGTGGTTCCAACATCGTAGGTGCGCTGAATCACATAGTAAGACATTGTTGCCACGCTGCGCGCTCTTAGATCAACGTACGTCCAAGCCCGGATCCGCCATCGGTACTCGTTCGATTCCATGCTCGTCTAGATCACCGCCGACGTCGTCAATCGAGGCGGCATTGAGCTCCATAGATAGATCCAAAATATCAGTGTCATCAACGGGAGGTGGTGGTGGCGGTGGCGCATGCGGGACATCATGGAAGCCTTCAGGAAGTTTACCACCAGGCGCGTTTTGTATGGCCTTTTCACGCATTTTTTGCCATGCGTTATAACGTTCGACAGCATGTTGTTGATCCCTGTACATCCATGAGACAGTGTTTGCAAGACAGAAGGCAAGTTACGTACTTGATTTGCCGTTCCTTATATTGCTGCATGGCTTCATCGAATAAATCAGGATTGATTTCCATGAATAACTTGAGCGCATTATAAACCATGCCATGGATTGTTCTGGGTTACAGTTAGAACTGAAGCCCGGATTGGAGAAAAGGAAAACTCACCGATTCCAATGAGACTTTGAGTTTGTATATAGCGCAGGGAATACAATTGGTAGTACCACGCTGAGGTTATCGCTCATAAGGTTGACGACATACTCGTTGTTCCAATAGAGTAATGCTCGTTCCGCCACTTGGAAGTGTTGACTGTTGATACAGCGAGCTAGTTGATGGAAAAGAGAGACTTGAATCTTCTGGAATTCGACCGGATCAGTGACGTCTAGCACTTCTTCCACCTCGTTCAGGAACATGACTTCCTTGGGTGAGTTGACCTTGGGCCAAAACTTGAGTAAACCCATCATCACTTCTTCGGCCAATGCGGGATCTTTCTCCAGGAATTGGACAACGCAGTAAGCAAGTTGAGGGTGATAGAGGGTCAGGCTTTTAACCTTGTGCAGAGGGAGGAGGACGCGAGTAAGGAAAATTTTGTGTTCTTCCTTCAACGGCAGAGCGAAACCGTTGATGATGGACCCCAGAATCTCCAAGAGTTCGGCGATTCCATTGTGTCGCTCTGTTTCGTACACGAAATGGAAGAAGACATTGTTGATGGAACGTCTGATGAAGGCCCGGAGGTTCAAAAATTTGCCATAGATCCGATGGAGAGTGGTCTTGAGAAAATCGCGCTCTCGTGGATCTTCCGAATCAAAGAGCTCGAGAAGATTAAGGACGAAAGGTTGGTCGATGTAGCGCTTTGCCAGATTGGTGTTGAAGTCTGGGCTCTCAATAAAACGCAAGAAAAACTCGTACACGATCTGCAGGTGAGGCCATGCAAGTTCGAGAACCGGTTCATCCTCTTCGGGATCAAATGCGTCGCCGGTCGGGTTGACAGGAGGGGGTATGGATCGGAAGAGGTTGGAGGCAAACTACAGGGTTGCGTGAGAAAGAAGAGCGGATGAGGAAAAGAGCACGGACCATGTTAACAACCTCGGGGTATACTGTCTCAGTAATGACGCCACGTTGAGTGGTGATGTATTCGAGCATTTCGTGCAGGGTTTGAGCCTTGATCTGCTTGCCTCGCAATTCGGCACTAGTGTCATTGAAATCAAACAATACGCGACACTGGTGGAGCTTCCTGATAAACAAGTTGGGCCTTTCGCTGACCGGCGTTTCTGTTGGAAATACATGAGAAAAAAGCAAGATACAGCGGCAAAGGCACGCACCGTTGAAAGCAGGCAGTCTTTCTATTTCGACTTTCTCAGTAACGACAAAGCGACTGCTGCGCTGCTTCCTAGGTGGTTTGCCAACTATAGGAATGGTGTCCTTCGGACCAGCCCGCAAACGGTTGAGTGTCGTTGCTCGCGGAGGGTCTGCAGGTCTTTCTGATTGACCGCTAAAGTGAGCAGTGCGATGGGCTGGTTCATGGGACGGGTCAGAGCTGACGACGACGATGGGTGGCGCTGGGAGATCTCCTGAACCTCTACGATCCGGTGTAGTGGGCCGCGCAGAGGTCGCCGGAGACGAGGAGCGTGGCTGAGAATTGAGTGCATTGGCTACAGCAGAACCACCAGGAACGGGGAGGGGTTTTGCAGAATTAGGCGGTGGGGGCGGCGCTGCTGCTGCTGCTGCCGCATGATTGGATTTGGAATCCTTCTTGGAGGAGCCGTCCTGGCTCTGGGATCCCTTTCTGTTGAGCTGGGTCCATTGGCAAGGTCAGACACGCGTTGGGCGGGCAGGACAAACGCATACCAGAGTCTTTTTGAGGCCCTTCATCGCTGTACGACGCGTTGAGGAAGAGCAGAAAAGAGCGCGAGCTCGCTGTGGACGACGACGACAAGGGATCGATTGGACTTGATGGACAGGATGCGGAACAAAGTGACAAAGTCACATCACGGTCATATCAACCAAGTCGACTGCGTTTCAGTTTCTTGCCCAACGACCGAATGGCTGGTAGGTCGTGTCAGGCTCGCTGCCTTGTTCGCTGCTGACCGTTCTCCACAGCAATCTACTCGGTTTACACATCGCCAACCCATCCACCCATCCCAGACCATCTCCCTACCCTCATCGTCACGCCACACGGTGAGCAACTATCTGTCGTCGTCGTCGAGTACCGTTTCGCTCATGCTTCATAGGCCAACCATCCAACATTTTATATTCCTACCTCCATACCAATTTTGTATGTCCACTCTATGCCGCTCTGCCGCCCGCTCACGTCTATATAGAACTCGGAAAACTACCTTTTGACGCCCTCGCCCCAAGGTGATCTATGCGTTGCCAAGCTCTTCCCTCCCAGGCCCAAGGAAGTTGGCAAAGCTTCCGCCTCTGATCCGGGCCATTCCTCGTCTTCTGGCTCCCGCGTTGTTCGATGTGAGGCTTCGCGTAACCTCAAATGGTCGATCGCCAACACTGGTGTTATATCCCCAATCTATAAACTCTCTCTGCCCTCTCCAGACTCGGCCGACCTCCCGCTCTTCCAGATATCCAAGCCCAATCCAAATGCCGGCTTCTGGAGCATGTTCTACTTTGCTTATGCTGGACATAACATTCCGCCCAAGCGCATCGAGTTTGGCAAAATTCAGAAGAATCCTCCTGGGCCAAACGGTGGTGGCACCAGAATCAGCATCACCGGCAAGTCAGCCGAAGAGAAGGCTGTCTGGCAGACCTTGGGCGAGGGCAACGAGGACTGTGTTGAATGGGTGGTCTTGTGCGCTGCGCTCAATCTGCTTGAGTAAGTTTTGCCGTTTCTTATTTTTAGTCACGGCTCATTGAATCCCTTAGCGACGAGATTGTCAAGGCAGCCGAGAAGAATCCCGCGCCCCCGCCCTCTATGGGTAATGGCGCAGTCCCCAACGGAGGCGGAAGACCTGCCCCGGTCGCCCTCCGTGACCCAGGTGCTGCACCGCCACGAGGACCTCCTAACATGTCCCCGGCCCCCCAGCAGCGTCCTCCTCCTCAACACGCCAATACATTGCCTCCTGGCGGACGTCCAGGGCCCGGACCTGGTCCTGGATATCAGGGACAGCCTGGGCAGCCTATGCTCCAGCAACGAGGTTTTCCTCCAGGCCAAGGTCCCCCTCCAAATGGCTATGGCGCCCCCGCCCAAGGATACGCAATGGCAGGTCCCGGCCCCCAGGCCAGACAACCTCATCCTCAGCAAATGCGCGGTGGGATGCCGCCGCCAGGTCCTAGCGCCCGCCCTCCTCCCCAGCAAATGCAGTCTCAGCCTCAGCAGCAGGCGCGCAGGTTTTAGGTTACGCCATGTCGTATCATTATACCCGTTTTCTGTCTTTTTCATCTATGCGCCTCCCTTGTTTACTCTCTCAGAGTCTATTTCAGAGATTACCCTAGTATCGGACATTGTACTTGTAGTACGTGTGAATTGTCGAAATCGACCGGGCCTTCATTGGGTAGTTAATTGTACAACAAATTATTCTTCATGCTTTCGCCAAGTGTTCTATCGCATCAAGAGAGAGCGCTACGAATCAAGGTTAGTTTCCATTTACTGATGAGCAATAATAAGGCGCACATTTCGGTCTCTCAAGGGGTAATCCAAGAGCTGTTGTACACTGATCAGTCAAGTGAACTAGAACATGAGACAGTACTAACCTCGAGCCCAAACGAGTTGAGTCAAGCATCCCAAAGCTATAGAACTTTCAATGACTGGTCGAATTCAAAGAGATGGTTCAAAATACCTCTCGACACGCCAAAAATGACAGTGTAGTACTGGGAAGCAGTTCAACTTCGATATCTCGACGAATTCATCATTAAACAAACCTTGAACTCCTTCAGGCCGTAATGATGCAACACGCAACCTAGCCGATACTGTCTACATTTCATACTGGGCACGAACAGTAGACATACCTGATGTGGCGTCAACGTTCGGGTATGGATTCTTGGTCTATTGGACATTCCTCAGTGTACCGTTTGCAGAAGCAACAAGGATGAACAGACCTTTCCATGTTCCTTCAAGACACTAGGAGCCACCTCGTATGTCTAGTCAAACCAACTATCAGATTACAATGTCGCGGCACATCCTTCTTGACGTACCATCTTGACAAGGCGAACAATCGTACTCTCTTCGAGTTCAGGCTTCGAATCACAAAATTGTTGCAACGCAATGAAACGAGGGTCCGGATTGCGAAGAACACCATGTCCATATCTTGACGCACAAAGTTAGAAGGAGGAGCGAAAGGAATGATGAACATTACCCTGGAACAACTTGTCCACTTTTCAAGGTCTTCCAAAGATATTCTTTGATTCGCTCATGAGTTACATCTTCCCCGATTTCTTTCTGCATAGCCATCTGCCATCGGAGTACTTCTTGGTTAGCAAGCCTATAACAATTAACAACCATGAGCACATAGCAGCGGGCGTTGTCAATACTCACCCATGGAGAGGGCCGGCCAAAGCGAACAATGCGGCAGAATACGACAGATACGGATCGGAAAGTGTTGACCCAACCAGATCTGTCACGACGCGTTGAATGACCCGTTACTAGGTACACAATTTGAACTCACGAGCTGTATGCGCAGACGCGTTTCCTCCTTCGTGATCGCCGTGGAGGGCAATGTACAGACGTAGGTATTCCGTCAGGCTGTGATTGTCGCCGTATCCAAGCAG
Source organism: Mucidula mucida (assembly GCA_015501055.1). Classification (NCBI taxonomy): domain Eukaryota; kingdom Fungi; phylum Basidiomycota; class Agaricomycetes; order Agaricales; family Physalacriaceae; genus Mucidula; species Mucidula mucida. The sequence goes on from JADNYV010000002.1 coordinate 844,996, forward strand.
ACGCGAGTAATTGCCTACAAGCAGACTCAGAATGTAATCAGGTCATATGAGTAGATTGGACGTGCCAACTAGATCCAGACTGCTGTCAAGTTCGAGCATCTGCCGGCCAGGATAATAAACATTCCGGTAAATGCGAGCCGCCAAGGCGGGGAGCCGTGCAATGAGGTTCAGACAATCTTCCAAAGTGGCTTCCCAGTATTCTGATTTCTTCATCCCCTTCTCGTATGCGGACTGGAACAAACTGTCATGGTTTAGGGACGCGACGGCCATGCCAAGTTGGGTCATTGGATGTAACGTTTTGGGGAATCTAGGGAAGAAAGATATACCATCCATGCAAAGACTGTGTAACAGACTCACGAGTCGACAAGCGTTTCCACGAACGACGGGAGTTTACCCCGCTCGAAGAGATCACGAGAGAGGGCGCGGGTTTGGGCCTCGGTAGGAACTTTGCCCGTCAGAAGGAGCCAGAGCATGCTTTCGGCTATGATTTCTTTTCCGCCTGGAGCCGGAGGAAGTTGTTCTGGCAGTCGGGGATAGAGAGGCCATGGAACCGAATGCCCTGTGGAGAATTAGCAGGTACGCCACGGTAGTGCAGTTAGCAAGCTCACCTCTTCCGGATCAAGGACGGACGCGTCCCAAAGCATTGCTTTGAGTCCTCTCATTCCGCCAATGACATTCTCCACCTGGGACAGCGTTAGCGCATTCGGCAATGGTCTTAGAAAGATAGATCTTGCCTTGACCTCCCCAAGGCTGCTACCGCTATGCTGGGTTTTCTGGCAAAGTGTAAGCGTAAGGTAACGAGACCACGAGCTGACTGACCAGGCACTTAAGCTGCTCCTGTTTCTGAGGGATGGCGGCTTTGATAGCGTCCTTCAATGACTAGCAACACCTCTGTTAACGAACGCGACATGCAGAGCTAAATAGCAACTGTGTTGACGCGAGGCGGACATGAGAGTGCCTGGCAGAGATTGAAAACGTTCGACACACAACATTGGGGGGCTATAGGATAGGGCGAACAAGTACTCTCTCGGTACCCTCTTAAGCAAGGTGGGGTCCGGGGTAATTGCATATACATGGCTCCGTTCGGCATCACATTTGGTCCGTTCGGCACTGACGCCTTCCATTTCTGGCTCTCACCTTCCACGTATTCCTCTTCACCACCATGGCGTCCATTCTGGTACCCGTCGCCTATGTGGTCCTCGTCTTTGGGTCTCTCTTTGTATTCAGTCATTTCTACCGGAAGCGTCTTGCCTGTATGTTCTCACAATCGCCTTCATTTACTGAGCTCCTTATACGCGTTCTGTAGCCCAGCCATTCGAACCGTATTTTCCCCCACACGTCGAGCGCAATACATATGTCACACTCCTACAGAAATCAGACCCACCTACTCCAGAACCAATTCTCAAAGCTGCCCTGGTCCGCCGTGCAGTAGCCGACGTTCTGAGAGTTCTCAAAGTTCGCGAAGACAAACCTGCATTGCAAAATTTGCTCCAGAAGGGCTCCATTGGTGACGATTTGTGGAATAGTCTGCTCGCTGCGGAAAAAGAACTGGAAGGAGAGGTTTCGGAGGTCATTGCGGAAGCAGAATCGTACTTGCCGCGATGGGGAGAGCTCATATTCCAGACCGCCAACGAAGTCATCGCAAACGACAGGATTCGCGCATCCTTTGAACAAATCAACCAGAACAAGGCCAAACTAGGCGAGTTTACACCTGTTCTCTATCCTGCGATGTGTTGACGCTACCTCAGAAATCAAGTATGGTGTCAAAGCAAAACTCACTCTTGGTGTTGGTCCTCCGCCGCCAGGCGCAGTAACGACGTCTGGGTCGACTCCGCCTTCTAACGCACCTTCTCCCTCTCCATCCTCATTAAGTACGCCACCTAAACCTGCGAACGGCACGTCAAGTCCACCACTCAACAACGGCGCCTTGCAACCACCGGTCACCAGCTCCAGCGCCGACAGCATAGCCTCAAGTGACGGTGAAGGCAAATCACCTTCCAAGAATGTAAGTACTCCGTCTCAGTACACTTCAACTCTAACATGGATCTTGCAGGCAAAGAAAGCCAAAAAACGCAAGTGACCCAGACACGTTATTTATTTATTTAGTCTCCATTGTAGCCATGCGGGCGCAATATGATAATTTTCATGGTACATGGCAGAGCCGAGAATTTACTGTAATTGAGCAAGTGAAAAAGTACAATGGTGAAAGAAATAGCGTGAGTGAGATGTGTAGTAATAACGATCCCGATCCAAACACAAAAAAACATCGTACACAAGATTTGATTAACCTCTGATGACAATCGCTTTCTCCCCGGCGCCGATGCGGGTCTTGCCCGACTTGTCAACGTGATCCAACCCGAGAACGTCTTCTGGCGCGAATTGGTGATCGTAGATGGTATCCTCTGCCCGACAAGTTAGTCAACATACGAAGATATCGTTGCATTGAATCATACCATCTTCGATGTACGACGGTTGCTTGAATGTCGATGCCAGAATGAGGGCAAATCGGTATTTAGCCAGATCTCTATCGGATACGCCCAGCCGTGCTTGCAACCGCTTCTTCGTGTCTGCAAATTTTTCTCCCTACACTGTGATTCAACATCGGCAGTCGAAAAGAGTTATGAAAGACCAACCCGCTTGACGACAAATTTAAATGGTACTCCATGGGTCCGCATGAGGTCCTTTGAGAAATGGAAGACGCCTATCACCTTGTCCGAATCGTCTGCCTCTAACTCCTCCCGGGGAATTTCCTACGAATAGACCGCATTCAATGGGGCATTCCTTGAACCATGATAACCACACACCTCTGCATACAGCTCGACTGGGTCGGGGATGTTACCAATCATTTCGAGCCTGTAAACTCCTTCTGGTTCTTGCCGTCTTTCGATATCTCGAATATCCGGATCTTCCCAGTCCCAGTTGGGGTAAGCGTCACTTTCTTGGCCAGGTTCTCAGCCAGATCGTGCACAGAACTGGTCTTTGGGAGCAGGAAGGGATGTGCTGCTTCCTCTTTGTTGTGAATGCCGGTCCAAACCACCTTCAAACTTCGCTTTGTCTCCAGCTCCACAATGCTAACATCTAGTCGTTCATACAGAATGACTGTGCTTGTGGCATAGTACGGTGACATGATTTCCGCTATGCTTTGGTTTAATGAGCGCTTGAGAATGGATTTCGGTGTGCCATTCTGAGCGTGAGTGGTCGTAAATCGAAGTTTGATAGGGTCATGTCGAAGGTATTCCCCAGCTTTCTGCGACATCTGGGCAAACATGAGAAAACGCACCACTGGAAATTCATAGGCTTACCGTATCATAGTTATGCTTCTTACTCAAAACAAGATTGAACTCCGGATCGCCTTCGTCAACTTTTGGTCTGAAAATGATCATGACACGATTCTGCAAGAAGTCATAATACCCTATGGGCGTCGACTGTAGACCTTGGGTATCAATGTCGTGAACTCTAAATAAGACATTAGCAAGCATGCCTTGAGGAAGTGCGGTACGACTTACTCGTTTTCGGGTAGGTCTACTTGGAAGCATATAACATCACCATCCTGTATTTCGCTTTGTGCGAAAGACAACTTCAGCTTCATGAGCTCAATCATACCAGGCTTGATTTCCTCGTATAACTTGATCGGCGTCCCCGGAGTCCAACGCATACGCTCGTTAATGACGGGTACAAGATCGCCGACCTTGTTGCTCTTCAACATGTAAACCTTGCCGGCGCCGTAAAGAGTTTGCTTTGAAGTGTCGAAATGCTTGAGGAAAACCATGATTGATTGCGGCGGTATTTCAGCCTGCAAAAGTTGAGAACGAGAACGCTTTTGTTAAGGTAGTAAATTGTACCCGGGAAGCATCAGGAATAACGTCAAGATAGAGACGCAAGTCTGACTGTCTGGCTGCCATGTTGTTGCGGATCACCTCAACAGCTATCGATTCGTCAGAATACTGCTTGGCGTATCAAGAAGAGCGCTTACTGAGAGTGGGTTCATTTTCGGGAATCGGAGTATCGGGACGGACAGTTTTGTTCTGGCGGTTTACAAGAACCCACAGGCGAATCTGACTTTCGGGATGGTGGAAGTGTTGAGCGACGCGGCTCTTGAATGTCTTGTAGGTTTCTGTCTTCAGAACACGGAAAGAAGGTAGATCCGAAGGGGGCCAATTCTTATCTTCGAAGGTGGCGAGATCAAAGCCCTCATGCCGTGCGAACGTGTCGTCAGTGATAACCTATGCGACATTTAATATTATGAAACTGAATCACGGGCGAGAACGTACCTTAGCGGTCAAGAACAAATGCTGCTCCTCTCTCTCCCTCTTCTTGGCTTCCATTTGGAGGCGTTCCTCCTCAAGGCGACGCTCTGCGATAAAAATCATGAATTTGGAAAATAAAGCGGCAAATTAAGAGACGCACTGAGATGCGGAGGAGTGTCTTCCTCAGTGAATGGTGGAAGGACTTCGTCCATAGCAGCCTCCCGAATATACACCAGCATGTAGGCGTTGGTGAATCGTTTGACAGTCCTGGCTTGGTTCCGTTGCTGAAGGCTAGGGTGGACTCCGTTCAACGCCTCACCACCATAGTTCTCCTCGAGCACCTCCTTGTCCGTAACAGGTGTCACGCGATCATCATCGAACTTCAGCCATCTTGTTTCTCGATCAGGTTTGATAAGAGCAAAGTAGTGACCACCGTGAAGATCACCAGAATGCACGAGGACACCGTGCAGCTTGTAGACCCAGGGTTGAGAGCGGTCCGCAGCTGGATCGAGGAACTCAGCCAGGTCGATTTCGAAGGGAAATTCGTGGCGGTCATTAATTTTAACCATGGCGTCGCGGTTCACGTCATATTCAAAGCGCTTGAGCTGCAGGTGCAGAACCGGTGGAAATGATTCGAAGATAATGCCTTTCTTCGCATCTTGTAGGCCTAAACCTTCCGCCTGGTACTTGTTTTCGCCCTCCAGTGTTTCGACCGCAACGTAATCCTTGAACGAATCATGTAAGTTCTTCATCCCTTTGACATTGAGCTGAATGTCTGATAGAAATAGTAAGTCCCGCAATGAAGCGGTGAGGATGTACGCTCACCGTTGAATTCTTCCAGCCTGGTTGACTCAAAGTCTACGTTCACACACTTGATAAAGCTCTTCATCTTACCGACAAAGAGTTTCGCAATCGCCCCCTCGGCTTTCGTACCCTGATTGCATAATCAGCAATAATGTAGACGACTGCTAGAGAAGGCTCTGCTTGCCTTCATCTTGGACTCCAGCTTATCTTGCAACACCCGATTGAACTCTTGTACGTCATGTTGCAGAAATGAGTCCAGCGATTTCCAGCCGAAAGATTTCGTCAATTCAGTCGTCCCTATCGACTGTTAGCACTTTGGAAGGAGAGAAGAGACATACACTTGCCTACGGGATGATCTGACGTTTGTAAGTGGTAAAAGACCCGTTGTAGCGCTAGAGCGACGCTCTCAGTGGGGTGGTCATCCTCTGTCGGTATCTGATAAACGGCCTGGAATAAAGCTTAGATGAATGCAGGCATTACTGACATATCAACAGTACCTTGCGGAAATACCGTGTACAGAAGAAAGATTGGAGGAGAGAATTCATGTAGCATGTCGCGCCTTGGTTTTTCAATCCAACAAAGCCTGTCTCTTTCTTGGAGTCATAGCTGAAAGGGCATGAGAAGGAATGGATGGAATGAAGCGGGTGTCGACGCACTTGACAAAATTGTGCCACAGAACGCCGGTGGGGTCTTCCAGCACGCGTACAAACACAGAGATATCAGCAGCGTCGTCTTCGATTGTTGGTCTAGAATAGCCTTCCTGTTTAGAGAAAAGCTTTTTCAACTCCGCGAACCGAGTGAAACCCCAATCACACTCCTCAGCGATGAAGCGGTGATGAGCATCTATCGAGACGTCAGAGGACTATACTGATAATCAGTGGTAGGCACGCACGGCTAACAGTAAAAACAGTAGGATCATGAATATTTGATATGACAAGGGCGAACTGGGCGCAAGCGTGCCAGCCTTCGGGGGCCTTCTTAGGCTCCGCATAGTCGAGATATACAGATACGGTATCGTTCGGGGCGCATTCGAATTGCCGAAAGGAAAGAGGAGTATACGCCTGACAATATGAATGTCGGAAAATGAGTAAGAGGAAGGGTAGAATGACGCACCACTTGTGGCCGCCACACTCAAAATCGGGACTAGTGAGTTTCTTGTCCAGCTTCTTCCAGCTACCTAGTTTCCATGTGAAGACTTTGAAGTCCTTGACGTCGTAGCCCATATCAGGGAGATGTTTGGCCGCAAAGGCTTCCTCTACCATCCGGTAACAAGTCAGATACACAGGTTTGAGCGTGGACGACAGGAAACGCACGGTCGCGGACAGAGACGACCTCGTTTATCTCCATGGCCGGCATTGAAGGGCCACCGTTGGCCTTCTCATCGAGAACATCCATGCTGTCGTTCTGTGATGCGTAAGACGTCGATGGATGATATCGGGCGGGCGGGCGGCTCACCATGGGTCGGGCAGAGAGAATGTCGGGGAAAGGCGCGGGTGTGAAAAGGGAAACAGTCCTGTTCAACGGACAGGAAGGAACAATGGTACAATTTGAATGGAGGAAAGGGAAGCCAGATATAGGCGGGGACTGGGTGTCGATGCAAGGCTCTGACAAAGCTTACATACTCTACTGCAAATGCCGCTCCTCGGCAGTCTGATAAACCGTGGTCTTGACATGTCAGCGCTAGCTGTTCTGTCTTACTGCTAGCTATAGATAATTGTAATTGGACGGAAACCCTCGAGGACGAATCACAATCCAACCAGTTATGCTCTGGTATTCAACGCGAAGACTTTGAAGATTCATAACGCACTGAAAGTAATCCGAGTACTAAAGTTTTCTCAGGAGCCAGGTTCGATAATCCGCGCCGTCGGCATTCTGTCTGATGCAACGACACAATCAAGACACCATACAAGACGCGGGATATTGTGAGTATAGAATGCCAGATAAGTACGTTCCAAGCGAATGATGGCAAGGGAAGATACAAACCGGCGTTTGCCGAACCCGGCTATAAATTGCTCACCTGGATTTTTGGCTTGCCCTTCAACCACGATCCTTAAATTATGTCGACACAGGACGATTCTACGAATCCTCAGCAGCCTTTCCGCTGTCTACTGTCGGTAATGAGTCAAAATCGTGTTATAGAGGGCCATTTATTGTTGATTTTCTGAATCGGTCCGTTCTGGATTCGGTTCGGTGGGCGCTTCGGGTACCAGGTTTTCTGGTGTCTGTGGTTGCCTTTTGACAGTGTCTGGCATTGCCTTTTCACACTTGGACGTGATCCCGATGCTGCTACAGCGGTATTTCGACGACCTAGTCGTATAGTGCATCGGCGGACATATTCTACTGCTTTCAATGTATCCACCTAGTGAATTACTTGTCTTTGAATTTTTAAAGCTGCAAAAAAAAAAAAAGTCCGTATCACTTGTTATACATGCGCCTCGGCGCCCGAGAAAGACCGACCTGAAGGTTGATGAAGAGATGTCGCCTAAAGTGGGGTTCATCAGTTGGCCTCATGTCGACACGACCACTCCGCTCTCTTTTGCCTGTCTTTCCATCTTTGTCGCCGGGGCCTTTCTCTCTGTCGGACGGAAGCGGGCATTCATTTCCAGTGTTTCCGCTGAATGAAGAGTTTCTTCCAGCATCGCAAGCAAGACAAACCAACGGAATCTGCAACCAAACCTAGCGCCAAAGCCTACAAAATCTGGATTCCCCCGAGCCAGCCCTCGGTCCCAGCGAGACCTACCAAAGTTACACGGCCGTCCGACTATGTGGAGGTCAGGGCCAAGGGCACTGGCGATACGGACAAGTCAACTCGTCGGACGGCGCCTCCAACGAGCCAGGCAGCGCCGACATCGTCCTCCAAGCCGCACAAGAGCCAGTCGGCTGCTCCGACGGCCGGCTCAAGTGCAGTGAGCGCTGCCGCAGCGTCTGCACAACCGCACAAACCTAAACACTCTACTTCGGCTCCGGCGCCGTTTCATTCAGCATCAACCCCGTCTACCAGCTACCATCACGCGACAAGCACAACTACACCGCAGTATCCGGTCCACGAACCCACTAGGGCGTTCCCTACAGCTACGCCAATACCAGTCTCTCAATACTCATCCCTTCCTTCATCCAAACCAGCACTGCGGCATACCTATGCTCGCAGCCGAACGATTCCCAATCCAGCACAACCGGAGTTTTGGATGCCACCGACATCCGAAGACGCTCATGTCTCGAGCAAACCACACAAAGACAGAAGTGGACACGCTCGCAGTCGAACAGACCCAACCACGGCTACAATGAACCCTCAGGTATGGCTACCGCCAGACCCACTGAAGAAATCCAAGGAGAAATCCCCGTCTGATACCATGGACATCGTCGGCGTTCCTATAACAAAGAGCCATCGCAGTCACAAAAACAGTGATTCTGTTCGTCCATCTGAGAGGACGGAACGCACTGAATGGGAAAGAGAACGGGAACGGGAGAATAAAAGGGACAGGGAAAAGAGCAAAAGTCGGAAGGAGGACGAGAAAGAGTCGCGGAGGGATGACTCGGATGTGGAGAAGAGCAGAAGGAAGAGAACTGAGGATCGCGAGCGTGAGCGTCGTAGGGAAGAACGGGAACGGCCTAAAGACGAGAGCGAGAGGCACCGTGAACGCAGAGTGCGCTCAGATGCGGAGAAAGCTTCCAGCAGATCCGAGGCAGAGCGCGATAGACGCGACAGCGATCGCAGGCACGAGCGTTCACGCTTAACATCAGATCGCCATCCTGAGAGAGAGAGGCACAACGAGGAGCGGGAAAGGCATCGTGAAGCTCGTGACGCAAAACCCAGAACTGTACCAGTTCCCACTCGATCCTACGATGACTACGAAAGCTCTGACAGCGCCAGACCGAAACCCGAGTCCTCCTCCAGGCATCGCAGACATCAAACCGACGATTCTCTGAGCAAGGTAGCATTGCTCTACTTTCACCTTCACACAACTTAGAAGTTTTTTTTTGCAGCAGAGCAGGCAGTATCCTCCAGTCGTATCTTCGTCGGCAACATACGAACCCCCCATTCGTCCGCTCTCGTCTCCGTTTCTTGCAAATGTACAAGCTCCCGGACTTGACTATCAGATCGTCATGATGGATAGCGATTCATCGAAAAGCAAGAAAGAGAAACAGGTAGGTAATCTTATTTTGTAGTCGTGACAATATTAAATATTATCATAAGCGGCATCGAGATTCGATGCTACAGACTAATGTTTCTCGACCTCAACCTTCTAATTCCCATTCTGTAAGTACCTGTCGTTCTATTGGTTTCGTGCGCTTAGCCTATGTAGACTATTACATCTGCGAATCCTTCTCGAACCGATCCAAGACAAGTTATCGGCACGCCCGTCAATATGGAGAAATTTGCAGTACCCGCCCCAGACTATTCCAGTAGTAGTCGCGAAGTTACTCCTCGCAGAGATGATAGCTCATCCCTCGAGGCGTCTTTGAGAGCTTTTCCTCCTCCAACTCTGCCGCATGTTACTGGTTCCACTTCATACAATGGACTTGGGGTCGGCGTCGGACCTCCAAATGCTACCACACCCCCGCGTGACTCTCCGGTTCTAAAATCTTCACCAGGAAAACGTTCCCTGCAAGAAAAGGTCAGCGTCTTCGGCATTGACATGTGACTGGCATTGTTAATAGTGTGCAGACTAAAGATGAATATGGAGCTCTGAGATCAGCCGAATACACCCCTCCCGCCGTCATGCAAAGTCAGACCTCGACTAGTGCTCAGCCTGTAGCCTCCCACTCAACAAGCAAGTCATCTCCTTCAAAGCGGGACACCGGAGAGTGTGACTCCATCCATCATCGAAGATCGAGTGAAACTCACAAGGCTTCCAATGAAGCCGCCGGAAGCAAACTTCGAACTATTTACCAGGTGTGCGCATTCGAGCATGATCTTCGTTCCCCGTGCTCATTAGATAGAAGGGCGATGCATTGTCGCCTTCTCCAGTTGATAATACTTTCGAGGTTCGCACTGCTCTTGCTCCTTTACACTTCAACCCGGACCTCGCTGGGAGGGCGCCTAATCTCAACGTTGGCGCATCTATACCTCGCTCATCCACTTCCATGGCTTTTCGGAGAGACGAATCATCCAGACCTGTCCCACTCTCCTCTGCTATCAACCAACTACCCTCGTTTGCGTCACACGCTTCCGTCGGGGCCACCTTGCAGCGTCCATCCACCGCTGCAGGCTACTCTCAAAACCAAGTTAGGCCAACGATTGACACAAGCGCACTTGCTCGGGCTGCTTTCACTGATCAACAACGAGACAGGCTTTCTCACGCTCAGTCTGCTCCTCGTACACCGTTCCCGCCCCAGCGATCTGGCGCGGCTACACCGCTTCCCTCGGCGTCGTCTGCTTTTCCACCCGAACGACTAAGAGCCGACAGCAATTCTTCTATGACAAAGGGTATGCGTCCATTGAGACCTGATATCACGGATACGACCTACAAATACCCATCCTATCCCGTAATTACTCCGCTTGCGCAACAGACGTCTTCGTCTTCGCAGTATCAATCCCTTAGGGATAATGTTCGAAGTCCTTCGGCTGTTTCACCCCAGCAACCTACTTTCAGTGGGGCTGAGGTGAAGTATGACGTCCCCTCCACATCCACTGACCAGAGTGCAGTTCCTCCAAGGGACATGTCTACGCCTAAACCCTACCGCCATCCAATATTGACGGACCTATTGACTTCACCGACGAACAACGCGAAGTACATGTCGGCTGTTCAGAAATCGGGCTCTACTCCGTGGGATTACGACGTGCGCCAGCAATCTCTCAGCGCCCAGGAACAATCGCATGTTACCCAACATCCGCAATCTCTAAGAAGAGCAGACCCCCTTCAAGAGGCATCGAGAGATGTGCCCCACGTTCAATCGACAGCATTTGCGATACCTGCACACCCTGAAGCTCATATTACACGGACTGCTCCCATTGTGGAAGCTGAGGCCCCTTCATTGCATATGCACAGAGCGGGCGCGTCGACTTCTGCGATCGACTCTAGTAGGCACAAGGTTCCTACAGAAGGCGGCTGGAAGAATTCATCACCCAAATCATCACAACCTGCGTATGGCACAGATCACAGTGATAACACCCCGCCTGGCCCATCATCGTCTGTACCACCATCTTCCAACACAATCCCTCCGTCTAGACCCGTCACGACCTCATATGACTCTTATGCCCCTCCCTTCAACTCTGTTTCCACTAGCAATGTACCACCACCATCACAAGCTGTCCACCGCCCGTCTGCCCCTTCTTATACCTCGTCGTCGCAACTCCACCAACAGAACAGTGTATTATTACCCCAAAATACCCATGTAGCAACAGCGTCCACCACTCAAACAGGACCATCCTCCATCAGCCTTTCTCGTCCAGTGGCGTCGACCTCCCAACCTCGGCATACAGCACCGACTGCAATGGCGCGTACACCATCTCATGATTCTATAATGAAAACCCCTTCGTCCTTAGCGCCGTCCGTGTTAAAGAAAACACCGTCACGGACGTCCATCTCCGGTTCTCTTGGTTCTCAGACTCAAGAGTCAAAAAAGAAGAGTTTTCTGGGAAGGTTTAGGTCAAAAGCTGCATCCACGCCGGCTCCCGTGCCAGCGACTTTGGTGTCGTCCAACGCTGTCTCTCAGGAGGAACATCCAAGTAATGTTACGAGCACGAAGAAGCCGTTGTCATCAAGAGTAGCAGTGCCGCCTCCCATTTCCGCTCCCCCTCATCAGACTATGCAGTCTGGGTCCAACTTGCATCACTCGTCATCATTTACTCCCTTCAAATATCTTTCCTCCAAAAGACATCGTACTGTCTCGGGCGCTTCGCTTGAGGCGGTCAATGGGACAGCTGTAAGTAGTCCTCACTTGCCTGACATCTGGGCTAAATGTTCTTTTGTAGACGAATACCGTTGTTGGATCACCTACGGCGTCAATGCTGAGTTCGAACCCTGCGCCGCCTCCGCCTGTACGCGATCCTGTTGTCGCTGCCAGAGAGTGGAGCAACGCAGAGAGCAGTCATCGTCGTAATGGAAAACTCAAAGTGCAGAGGCCGGGTGTGGTATTTGAGTTGAAGGATGAGCATCCTCCTGAAGACAAGCCCAAGTTACGGGTTAGCCGGAGGCGTTAAATGTATGTATGTATATCTCAAGTAATATTTTATGTATGATATAGGGCTGTACTGTAACTTTAATGGTTAGAAGTATGGGGAGCGTGAATGTGACTGACGCGTGACAGTTCGCGTTTCCATTTACTCTCATCATCATGTTCAAAGCCAGCGCTCAGGCCGTCCCGGAGAGTAAACCCTCGACTTATGGCTTCAGCAGTCGCGTCAACAATCTTGAATATCCGCATCGTCTCAACTTGTATGTTGTATTCACACTGCGCGACGCGGCTCACCCCTTTGATAGCTACGACAAGCCGCCGTTGTTCGACGTTACGCTGGAGGAATTTGAGCGATGTGCCTCGACAGACTACGCATATTAGCCGAAATTGAGTCTTCTTCTGCGCGTGGTCGGTCTTGGGACGACACAAAGACGGTAATCGGGGACCAATGCAAGAAATACCTGCCTTTGAGTGCGACGTCGGCGATAAGCGTCGACAGAGATACGGAGAGGCGGAAGGATCACTTGGGCCATTTCGTGTTGCGGCTAGCCTTCTGTCGCTCGTGAGTACCGCGACGACCGTGCGATGTTATCTCACTCGTGAGTAGAGATGATTTGCGACAACGATTTATCAAGGCCGAGTCAACTCTTTTCCGATTACGCTATGATACAGACGGCGTTGAAGAAAGAAAAGAGTTCTTGGGCACTCGGAACTTTAATTGGATAGCTGTGCGTCTACTTGGATTCGTCCTACTATAATGTGCTCACCACGCTGTGTGCAGGTGTCTAAGGAAGAAAAATCAAATTATAGTGAACAACTGCTGGCGGCTTACCAGGGCTTTAAGAACGAAACAGAGAAACAGAATGCTTTCAAAAGCGACACGTTCTACAAGGTCGGTCGACGTGTTATCAGAAAAAGACGCGCTTTGATGGGGGTGTAGGTGAAATGGACGCGTGTTCCGGACCTCGTGAAGAAGCGCAAGGTGTTTCTGAAAGCTGGATGGGCTTACGTTCCTGGACGCGAACAATCCAGTATTGTATTCCAGGCATTTGAGTCGGAATTGGAGAAAGCCTTGTTAGTGCGTATTCAGTTATTGTTCTCCGGCTCGATCTCTGAATTCTGACAAGATGACTGCAAAATCTCTACCACGCTTGGACGAGGATACACGGCTACTGCCTGTTCTGAACAATCTATCTCAAGGATTCATGGCGGGTGTCTCCTCAGATTGGGGCGGTTCAGGAACAGAAGTAGACGGCGACAAGATCACGGCCGACATGATAGATGGTTACGCTAAGAAACATTTTCCTCTATGCATGCGGAGTATGCACAGCCAACTGATGCGCGATCATCATCTCAAGCATTTTGGTCGCCTAGATTATGGGCTATTCTTGAAGGTAAGTAAAGGTGGTGAGGTTGTTCAAGCCAGTCTGACGGATATGCATAGAGACTCGGTGTCAGTTTAGAAGAAGCTCTCATCTTCTGGAGAAAATCCTTTATGGGCGGTAAAGTGACGGATGACAGGTTTAACAAAGAGTACGCGTACAACGTCCGTCACTCGTATGGTAAAGAGGGAAAACGCGCCGATTATCCTGCAAAGACGTAAGTTGTCCGTCCTGTAGATGCGTCATGTCTGATATGGTTGCAGTTGTATGCAGCTCTTGACTGGTAGTAGTGAATACGGATGTCCGTATCGCTTCCTCACTCCGGAGAACTTGCAGACGAGTCTCGTGTCCGCGTACGCGCCTCTTGGATTGCAGCACTCTGATCTGCCGGAGATACTGCATACGAAGAAGGATAGCAAGTTCCATCTTGGTTGCACACGCGTGTTCGAAATAACGCACGCTAGTTGTGGTGTTAAGAAAGGAGAGGGCGTAGGTGCTGGGGAGACTGTGTCGCATCCGAACCAATACGCGTTGCGAAGTATAGAGTTGGAGAAGGCCAAGGATGGTAGAGGGACAGCGATGGATGTTGACGGTTAGATGAGTAGTTTTGTGTACACTTTATTATACTACTGCCTGCCGGAAATTCACCGCAAGTCCGGGGTCACCACGTGTTTATAATTTGTACTAGCAGAGCTTGACTAGTGACCACCATCGCTAACTCCTCTTTCCGTCATGAGCCAAAGAAAACCATCGACCGTCACGAATTCTCATGTTGTTGATGACAAAAAGGCAGAGGCCTTGCACCAATACCAGGACTCGGATGGCCATTTCTCCCTCGTCAGGTAGACTCCCTAATTAGCCCTGTCCTCGCCTCCTCTCACGCCTTTTTTTCAGAAATTTCCGTCTCGCAGATCTTGTTACCATTATGAATGGCGTCTGTGGATCATTTTCCATATTCTCTTCCGCCCGCTACCTTGTCTCAAACGACTCGGACTATCTCTGGATGGCCCTATGGTGTCCTCTTGCCGGTCTCATGTTCGACTTTATGGACGGAAAAGTGGCTCGGTGGAGAAAGTCAAGCAGCATGCTCGGTCAGGAGCTAGACAGTCTTGCCGACCTCGTCAGTACCCCTCCACTAACACGCAATGAACTCCATGTTGATTCCAAGAATATCTAGATCTCATTTGGCGTAGCACCGGCTTTGCTAGCGTTCGTCGTCGGACTGAGGACTTATCTAGACACCGTCATGTTGACCTGCTTCATATGTTGTGGTCTTGCGAGGCTCGCGCGCTTCAACGCGACTGTCGCCCTCGTGCCGAAAGACACGGCAGGCAAGGCAAAATATTTCGAAGGCCTTCCCATTCCATCATCTCTAGTCCTCGTTGGAACCCTTGCGTATTGGGTCAAGCAAGGCTGGATTGAAGGACAGCAGGGTATTCCGTTCGGAACAATCACTTTGTGGGGAGATGATGGAGGGCGCGGGGAGTTGCATGTCGTCAGTGCTGTCTTCGGAGCGTGGGCTGCAGCAATGGTCAGCAAAACACTGCGCGTCCCAAAGATTTAAGATTATATTAGGTGTCTTCTTCGTCGAGCAACGAACTTTCCTAATGTACCAGTTTCAACATTGGAGCTGTAATCCGGTACACAGACGAAATGACGACTTGATTTGGAGTAACGTTCCTGCAGTGCTTGGGTAACAGAACATCGCTGGGAACCTCAAGGAGTTCTGGATGCCAACACCATCCACACCGTTTACCCTCTCATTATCGCCGTAGAGTGGCGTCTCGTTTCGTAAACTGCGTTAGGCATCACGCCAGTGATGACGCGGATCGAATTCGTGGTTCGCACCATCAGGTTTTCGCGTGCGTGCGCGCTCGATTTGCATAGGAACCTGAAATGAGAATGGAGGGAGTCAGACCCACTTTACTGAGAGATATTTACGTGACGCCTGAACCTATACGTCGTTCATCTGCGCGCGCCAGTCCACTGCAAATAATCGTCACATCTTTTCCAGTGGTTCTCCGCCATGGTGGGTAACTGAATACAATCCGCAAGTACACGAACGCGTCGTGATGAAGGAGCAGAAAATGTTTTTCCAATGCATGCAGAAGATATCAATATAGAAGGACCAGTAATACAGCCATATATAATCTAAGTAAGTAACAGATTGTGTGAAGATAGATTGTAGCGCGACGAGGGAATGTTAACTTCTTGGACTGGGTATGAGTGAGTGTGGGTGATTATGTATCAAACGCAAGACTGGAATGGAACGAATGAGCGTGAAGGGCCGGCGTATCATAGCAAGAGGATATAGAGGAAAGCATGTGAATGAATGAGAGTATGATGTGAGGTATAATAAGTATCGTATAATAGGGATATATAATAGATGACGGACAGCAGAAAGGAAAAGCAATCATGATAAAAAAAAATCCTAAACCTTAAGCGTTATTCAGTGAAGGGTCCTTTGCGAGCATCTGGCGGTATAGACCCACCCCGGAATCCTCGCTCGGCGCTGGACTCGCCAACTTCACTGCACTAGCACCTGCTCCAGCAGGCCGCACACTAGCCGCTGCACTCGTCTGACTGGTATTCCGCACGCGCTTCACTGGCGTGGGTCCTCTCGTGTTCGCATTCCACTCTGGCTTGGTACTCGTCGACTTCATCGAGTATTCACCCTGGCGCGAGCTAATCCCCGTCCTACGACTTGCGGGTCGGGTCGCCGTGCTACCGCCCTCGGAGACCAATCGGCTCCCGAATTTGGCATTTGCAGATGACTCGCGCGCATATGACGAGGGTACACCTCCTCGCCGCGGATGGGAGACAGCAAGACGTCCCTTGTTAGGAAGGACAGGCTTCTGTACCGTGACTTTATCTGCACCCCAGTAGGAGAAGGACATTTTCGACTTGCGATCCGAGTCGTCCGATTCTGCGCCACCGTCTTCATCGTCTTCGCGATCAGGTGGTAAAGGTATAATGCGCGGCTGTGTCGCCAGGTGTGAACGTGTCCGAGCAACGCTAATCCTACTATCAAGCAAGGTTCGTTGTCGGCAAGAAAGTACGTACTCTTCCATGGATACAACACCCTCTCTGGGCTGCACAACATCCCCTATAGCCCATGTCTCAATCTAGGCCATCGTTAATGAAGAGATCATCTCTCAAAGGTAGTACGAACCTTGATAAATTTGTACAAATTCCTCGGTCTCGTGTGTGAACCCCTTCGTCCGGTCGTGGCATATTTTGCCTTGCCCTGCAACTCTGGCAAACTGTTTGTCCTTGAATTGGTCGCAGCAATCATCGGGAGGGACGTGGTCCCCGTCTTCTGGCACTGCAACACCACATCATTGAACACCACGAACCACAAATCTTTTTTCTGCGAGCCTAGCACATCGCTGAGCTTCCGCAAACTACTTCTCCCCTTGACAGTCTTAGCTGTCGGCGTGGGACTTTTGGAGGGGGATACCGCTAGTGGACATTGCCGCTCCTCCACTAATATCCTGGACGGCTTCGGCAGTGCTAGTTGCCTAACCTTATCAAGTCCTTCAATCCGAGCGAAGACGTCTCTTGTCTTGTCTCGCTCTTCTTTCTGTATCTTCTCGTCTTCTATGCTCCTGACGATCGTCTCCACCTCGGCCACCATCTGTAGGGTGCTCTCGTACTCAAAAGTACTCGGGTCGGTGTGGAAAAGTAAGTTTTGGAAGAGTAGGGGATATTTCAACAGACGTTGGAAGGGTTTTGAGAGTGTGATGGCAAGTCCAGTCTCGCCTTTGTCGGAAGCGTTCTCTTCGAGTTTTCGCAGAAACCGACAGACCTTGTTCCACTCTGCGACATCCTGATTCTTCGGCTTTTTAGTGGACGTGTTGTTTAAAGCACTGTCTACCTGCTCCAGGGCACGCTCAAGATGTAGAACGTATGTGGCATAGCCATGGAAGATATCAGCCTATGGAAATTTAGATCACGATAAAGAAACAACAATCGTGAACTCACATTCGAGACGAAAACGTCTGCCAGACTTCGCACGAGCGGATATTGGTCGTCGTAGCGTTTCTTGAGGCTCTCGGAGAGACGTTTGTGTCCATCCAGCACGCCACTGTCGACCACTTGCAAGCAGATCCTCAGATCCTCCGGCAGCTGATGCGGAGCAATCGAATCGCCGAACGGATTTGGGGCATCGCTCTTTTTGGACTTGCGTAGCATTGGGGTCGCCGGCTGCTTTTTGGATGAAGGACTCTGGCTGGTTTGATCTGCAATGGACTGTCGGCCTAGTGATTGGGTGGAAGAGGCCAATTGCTGTGATCTTGGAGGAGGGGCGGGGAGAGAATGATGGGAACGCGAACCAGAAGGAAACGGTACAGACTTTGCTGTGCGTGTGACGGTAGACCTGTAGGGTGAGCGAGGATGGTTGTGCTTGGCGGCCTGGCGCTGCTTATTTGTCGGGCTCGAGTAGCCCTTGCCCATCCGGTCATCAGCTTCGTCGTCATCGTCGCTATCCATGGAATCAGCATCTAGGAGTGGAGTGGGTGGAGTGGGGGACATGAACCGCGCTGCGATTGGGGGAAGGTGGTCCGAACTTTCGACTGGAGGAGAGTCTGAACGATAAAAGTCGTAATCTAAGTTTGGAGTGGACGAGCCTATGGGCGACGCAGAGGTTGAGGCAAATGGGTGGAGAAGCGGGTCAATAAAAGTATCCTTCATCTTGACGAGTTCCTGGACATATCGCTCCTCGCTCTGTATGATTTCAAAAAGTACCTCCTGCCGTGTCCGCTCGCGTGAGCCCAGGTTGGAAACAAGGTCATCCTCTGCGACCTCGGACCAGGACTGGGCAGCTAGAATTCTGCTTCCGCTTGTGTTTTCTGACATCTGGCTATACGGGGAACCAGAGCGAAGCGAGTGAGAAGACATATCTGGCTTTGCAACGGTCGGAGACGCGGTTCGCGTGCTAGACGATGTTGAGCCGCGTGGCTCTTTGGCATGGGCAGCATGAAAGCGAGAAACAGAATTTTTTGTAGGAGAGACGACGGGGGGTGGCTGGGGTGTGGGAGATTGTGGAAGGGCACGGTCGAGTGACGGGCCTGGTGTCGGGGGCGGGGAGATAAAGGCAACCTTTTTCTGAATTTCTGCAGAGTTGGTAGATGAGGTGGTGGGTTGTTGTGGATGGGTTGGAGTTGGAGATGGGGGTGTCGGGGTCGTCGACGATGACGATGATGCTTGGTCGTCGCCGTGCGCCGGGAGAACGCGGGTGCTTAGACGGCCTGAGACTTGTGGTGAGAGCTCTGGCAAAGGCTTGAAGGACGTGTAGGACGTCGGCGTCGAGGTGACCCGCTGCTTGCATCGTCCTTGTTGGGCGGCCAGGGCTTCAACGGCGGGAATTTCTCCTTGACAATGGGCTCCTTCTCCTTGTTCCCGCCCAGATGTAGCCTCGAGAAGAAGGCTTTCATCTTTCTCCGTTGTGGAATGAGGCAGGTGTTGGCAACCAAGGGTGAGAGTGATTTGTCAGCCAGGATGAGTTCAATCCATATCCAGCCGGCCCACGCAACTAAACATCTCCCCGTCCTAGAACACGGCCCGTTTTGCCTTACACAGTCCGATAATGGTCTTTCTAATGGCACCGCTCTCTGGCTTGGTGCACAGGTTCTCAGTGCATACCTCACTGCGCTCAATCTGCCAGTAGGACGCGCATTAGAACTAGGCAGCGGCATCGGTCTTTCTTCGTAAGAGATATCCCTGCTCTGCCCGTCCTTATAGCTCACACGAGGCCTCTCTTCAGCTTAACACTTGCTGCCTTGGGCTGGTCAGTCGTCGCCACCGATCTCCCCGATGTTATTGATGCCGTTCTCGCCCAAAACGTCGCAGCCAACGATATTCACCAACGAATTCTAGTGCGGCCGCTTGACTGGACCCATTCTCAAGTTCTCACTGAACATCCTCCCTACGATCTGATCATCACCGCCGATACCATCTATTCCCCATCTCTTATTCGGCCCCTTCTTGATACCATACATGCCTTTGCCACGCGTTCTCCACGCGCACATCTATTCGTCTGCCTTGAGCAACGGGACCCTCCCTTGATTGCTTCGTTTTTTGCCCAGGCCCACCAATTAGGTTTCAGAACCGACCAAATTCCCTCCCGCAAGCTCTCAAAGGCTCTAAAGAAGGCCGGAATAGAATGGCCAAGGGAGGATTGGGAGGGTATCCAGCTTTGGAAACTCAGGCTTTCCTAGTCCCGCGGATGAATTCTCTTCCATTCCTTCAACACCTTCCGAACCTCGACGATCGATAGCTAGCTCATGGGCAAATGCCATATATACATCACGAATTATCCCAGTCTCATGACTGCCACGAAGAACGGGGACGTATCAAGCAAGAACATTCCCTTCGAAAGCACCTCATCTACCAACCCATCAGTTCGTTGGCGACTTCTAGCAACCTTGGTTCTGCTCCTTAGACCCCGAGCAGTCTAGATTCACGTCCACATCTCTCTGCATATCAGGTGTCCTCTGCGTTTCAAATGTGTCTCGAGCATTCGTCTGACTCCGATTCCAAGCCGTCGCCACGAGCCCCGAAAAGCTAGATCTCTTGAGATACGACAAGAGTTCGGCGTAGACTCGGTATTTTTGTCAGACCACCCGCAGTTTACGTGAGTACGAATCCAGGGCTACATACTGAACTACACTTGTATGGTACCCATCCAATCTTCAAAACTGGCCGGATGGTAAGCGCGACGCGACGCGCATATTTGTCTATGTTTGAGTCAACCAAGTCCTCTATCAAGACACTTCTTCGCACTCAATCGTACGTTGATTACTCCCTTAGAAGCCATTTTGCCCCCCTTCCCTTCCTCCGCACATCTCGTAGTGGATGAAGGTCTCCAGCGAGTAGCTACGACTCCGCGTCGTGCACACCAATTCTCAACTATAGATATATAACCAGAAGAACACCTTCCATACGTTGAAGAGGAGAATGATGAGTCTCACCAGTTTACTCAACGCTCGACTAAAGAGAAATAGGCAGCTGTGGACAGCTGAAGATGAAGCATCGCGCTTCATCTAGATGACAGTGCGACATTGCTCTTGATATTTCCAGAGTACGAATAATTACAGACGGGGCCGATACTACGTTCCCCGTTGACTCGCATACCAGTATCGCCTAGTTGACGAAATGTACCGGAGTAGAACTCTGAACGTTCTTGAAGAGCTCAATGTCTTCGCCGGTTCAATGTAGTCGTGTTGGCGTCCTCCCGAAGTCGAATCTTAATGGGGGTGGGTGACCAAGAGCCGCCTTTCCTTTGCACACCTCATCTATAGCTACGTCGTCCAGGTGTATTCATACTAGCCAGTTGCACATCCAGGATAAATCAGAAGAGGTTTGAAAGAAGTTCTTGAACCGAGGGACCGATGAATGATCTCCAAGTCTTATCCTGTTATCTCTGGTACTACTCTAGCTTTAGTGCTGTGAAGCTTGCCAACGCGTCAACCGGATGTGATTGTCTCTTAGGCTTGTGTCCTTCACTGCTGCCGGCTAGGAGACGAATCCGACACGAAACCCCAGCGCTCGCGCAGCCAGAGTAAGTAGCCTTAAACCGGCCGAAGTACTAAAATGTTAGCAGGTAAAACATTCTGCCGCGAGTAGATGGACTGCAACATTGGCATCAATTGTGATTGGCGAGCGAGGCCCGATTCCCGTTTCCTTGCCTCTCACCATCAACGTCCGATTATTTTTCAGTTTCTTGAATACAATAAGCATCACGTCTCTTCGCAAGGTTTTATTCTGTCTCTTGGTCTGCCTCCAATCTAGAATTCTTCGAGCCTTTTGGGCGTTATATACCTTCAACTGCGCATGCGCGCCGAAGCGTTGACTCCCAGGATCTAATTTTGCCCTTCGTTTTAAACCTTACTGAACATCCATCTACCTCCTGTGAATTATGTCCCTTTCCAAGGCAAACTTAACAGTCACCTGTCGACATGTATTCCTCAGGCCGGTTCTGCATCATATGCCCTTGGGCACCTGAGCACTTGTGGCATGTTTATAAGATACGTCTCCGCCGTTGAGTCTTGTCCTATCGCAAAGATGACCCTCGCAGAAACTCCATACGCACCTCACTACACTCCGCCTCCTGCAAGCAAAGAACAATGTACAGTTTCTTACATCGTTTCTGCTACTGATCCTGTACTCACAGCGCACTAGTGGACTATGCCGACCTTGCTGTTATCGACTTGTCCAAGGCTGCGAGCGAGACAGGCCGTATTGAACTTGCGCAGCAAATTCGCGGGGCTCTGAAAACGGCAGGGTTCTTCTATGTTGTGAATCATGGACTGTCAACGTCGCAGGCGAGTCCATCGTCTTTGAGCCTCAACATACATGACTTAATGCCAATTTAAGACTCGGCGCATTTTCGATATAGCAGATATTCCTTTCAGTGCAGTCAGCGAAGAAGAAAAACGTTCGTATGCCGCTAATATATTGGCCACGGGATCCTATCAAGGCTATAAGTTGCGCCAGTACTGGGTGTGTATCACGTAGTTATTGTCTACGAACCACGAGGTCTGATTGATAGCAGCACGTTCACAACGGGGTTCGAGACGAAATCGAACACTACAATAGTGAGTTATACTTGCCGATATCTTGTCGCTGGCATCACACATTTTGCAGTTCACCGTGACATCAACCAACGAGAACATCCGATTTCTCTGCGACCGTATCTTCCAGAAATCCAAGCATTTACAGAGCACAATCACTTCAACGTGCTTCATCCGATCTTGAGGTCAGTGGTCTTGTAGAGTACAGGTTCAAATATACAGCAGCTAAGATATCCCTGATAGGTGCCTTGCGATGGGACTCGACCTTCCAGAAGAGACATTCGTTGAAAAGCACGGCTTCTCGTCGATTGGTGAAACGTGGCGTATGTACTTTGCAGTCCCCACTGTTTCCACCTTCTCACTCCATCATAGTGAGGTTCCTGAAATAGTAAATCAGAATAGCTGATTGTAGCGTCGTCGTTGACGACAGTCTTACAGTCACCCTCGTTCCGAAGAAGATGAACAGAAATCGGAGAAGGTTTGGCTTAAAGGTCACACAGGTAGCGCCGCATATCTGAGACAAAAAACTTCGCCACTGACCAACGTACGCGCGAAACAGACTTTGGCTCTATTACGCTACTTTACAGTCAACCTGTTTCTGCTCTCCAAATTTTTACGCAGTCTGGAGAGTGGAAATGGATCAAGCATATCGAGAACGCTCTTGTAAGCCATCCTCGGTTTTTGTTTGTTCGCTACTCATCTAACGTCGTAAAAGATCATTAACATCGGTGATGCTATTGAATGGCTGACAGGCGGGATTTACCGCGCGACCATCCATCGGTACGTCGGCTGTCCTGTTGATTGTCGCAGTACATGACATGCCGGCAGAGTGCGTCAACCGCCAGACGACCAGCATGGCTACGCACGCCTTGGTGTCATATACTTTGCGCAAACGGATGACGATGTCAAGCTCGTTCCTCTTCCTGCCCTTCGTGGCATTGGACCTGGCAATCATTTCACGGATGAAGAAGCCCCGACTATGGAGATGCATAGGAAGGGCCGTGCAATGGCGTATGGTCAGACTCAGACGACAAAGAGCGAAGGCAATGTGGAGGAAGAGGTAATCAATGGAATCGTCGTGAAGCATTACAACTGAGGCGAGTTGATGTGAGAGTAATTGATATGGACTTTGTACAGAGTAGTGGATTAAGTAGGAAATATGCCTCAATCATGACTGTTTTACTTATGGAGCGCAAGGGGTAGAGAAGTCGTTGTACAAACGTTGAAACGATTTAATATAGAGGGAAGTACTACTAAGCACGCCCGATTTCACTCTGCCAAGTGTGGGCCTTCTCGAATCCATTCCTTCCAATTTGATCTACAAGGAGCGTGAGTGTCTGAACGTACATAGTGTGGATCAATGCTCACAGTCATTACAAACGGTCCATATTGGACGACAGATTGATCCTGCAGTTTTAAAAAATCAGCTTTTGGCCAAGTCTCCCGAGGCATTCCAACTTGCCAGAGGTTGTCCGGAGACCTGTGCATTGTGGATATAAGAACTAAAAGAGTGTGCGAACGGAGCTATACTTACAAGGATGAACTCTGTGTTGTCAGCACCGGCTTTGAGTGCCACACCGGTTGAGTTCGGTTCGCTTGTCAGAGTTATGGTGTGGTAAGCTTCAGTGGGGGTACTATCGTCCCCAACGATAACAGAACCTTTCCAAACTGCCGAAAAGAGATTGGCTATAAGCCCCAGATGTGGCTAAAAGCACTCATTGTACACAAAGGCCGTCCAGCCAGAAGCTACAAGAGTGTATTAAGCGCTGTCCTGTCGACGTTGGGGATAGAATCTTACGCAGTTCTGGGAAGATCGCAGTCCCCGCCTTATCAAAAATGACGTGGAAGTACCAGCAGCCTCCCAGATGCCTCACAGGAGACTCAACACCATATGTCTTGCCACGATAACTTTGATCCTGACTGGACCTCCTTCACCTTCAGGATATGCTGTTGGTATTCTGTGGAAGGCTTTATCAGAATTATATCCAGCAAAGCCTTTTTCAGTACGCACTCAGATGGCCCTAATTCTTGATACGAGGGCTCCTGGGAGGGCTGTTACACACTATGAATAGACGCCATGTTACGACTTACGACCATCTTGAACTGTGCCAAGGAACAGAAGTCAGCGAGACGCCGCCGTATTATGAAAACACCAAACCTCTTTGGGCAGATCTATCCAAAGCTGGAGTCCTCGGGGATCAGGTGCGCCGTTGAGGTGTACAGGCATTTCTGCGTGCAGGATTCCTCGGCCCGCGACCATCCATTGAACACCTCCCGTTTCTACAACTCCACGGTCAGCGTATTAGACGCGTATGAAGCTTGGACTCTCACCCATTGTACCTTTGTGCCCTGCGGAATCTTCGTGCCGACTCGTTCTGCGTATAAACGATTAAAGTATTTATTTCGCGCAACTTGATTCGAACATACCCTTCAAGCATGTACGTGACGGTTGCTTGACCGCGGTGGGGATGGTCAGAAAATCCCTACGAAGATTTTGAGTCAGGCTGCCTTGTGTATTGAGCGAATGGAAGACACACCGCGCCTTGCGAGACGTGAAAGTGATCAAGCATTAAGAAAGTGTCAAATTTCGAAGCGTCATAGACCCGATACTACGCCGAACCAGGGCCCCAGCACCCTGTTTAGAGTATGAGAAGGATAGGATACGAAGTCCCTTAAAATCAGACCTCTGCAGTTTCTACTGCTAGCACCTTCTTTGTGACATGTCGAGTGATAGAGGACAACGCGGCAGCCATGGGAAGGTTGGTACGATCAAAGCTCAAGTTAGGGTAGACAAGGCAAGAGAGGGCAGTTATACACGAGAGGAGCAGAAAAGAGAATTTAAGCATGAACCATCTGAAGCAAGAGACGCTTAAATATTTACATGGTCAGGTTTCAAATCAGCCAGTCATCTTCGTTCATATTGTAATGCTGCTGACGTACTGATCACGCGCTGAGAAAGTTCTTGCTCTTATGGTTAAGTGCTCGTAGAGCTGAATGTTCAACCATTGATACTTATGAAATACATTCAGATGCAGTAACATATTCCCACCTAGACGCCCTTCAGACCGCGACACCGTAATACCGCACACTTTGCATTGTCAGCCGCCTTTCGCTTGGGGAAATCATGGAGACGTGTTGGGAGTGCCTGGAAGGAGAGGGTAACGATGGATATGGAACTGACATTGTCGCCGTCATTCGCTTGCCGAATGCAGGAGTTGTAGGGAGAATGGATATACGTGAAGGCGCGTTTCTGAATTGAGCAGAACGCTGACTCCGTGGGTCACTGAAACGTCGATCTTGCGCGTAGCGGGACGCGATTGGCAACGGAGACGTTAATGGTAGCGGCGATGGCAAAGGAGGGGCCATGACTGGTAATATGGAGCCATGTTTTACGACGGTTGAAGTTGAAGCTTCGTCCGACGAGTCGGCTGGCATTCGAGCGCGCCGGTACACAAGCAAAGCTAGTCCAGCCGCATACACGATCACTAGCACGCGTCAATAATTAGAAACATGAAGCAGTGGATGTCATACGTACACAGTGTGGAGACGATCCAACTGCCTGAAAGAACGTAGATGTTGAACAGAATGCACTGCTCTTTGAGTTCTGCAAACCTTTGTTCAGCGGCTAGAAAAAGTATAACGTGGAACATACTTGGACACGACGACTGAAAGCGCCTGAACCAATGAGTGAAGAGAGCACCAGTACCCAAATGTAGGACGAGAAGAAGTGATAGCCGAAGAGCATCAAGCCATGGTCGAAATTGTACGATTATTCTGGATCGGACTCAGGAAACTGTATCGCAAAATTGATGGGCGAACTTACAGTACAGGAAGCATTATGATAGTAGTCGCATGAATCATAAGCATTACAACAACGAGTGAGTCTGGAGACGAGGTTGGATGGGGATGAAGGAGTGGCGCGAAATGCAACGAACGTTCAAATTTGGGCATGATGTCCCATTCTAGGAAGATCTGGACGCAGAGGATTACAATGCACAGCAAGCTGATGAAAGATATGAGAGCTGTGACAATTGCTATTAGAAGCGGAAGACACGGGGATACAGGACGACTCGCCAAATGCGATGGAGCGTGTACTTAGAAATACAGGTGAATATTGAGGTTGGGGCGTAACATTCGTGAGGGTTGCTTCAGAGGGTATCGATGAAGGTGGGCCAGCCATTTCGTCGTGGAGTCAAGAAGCAGAGAGGACACGGGCATGAGGAAGGTTTGTTCGGGTTCTTTGTCCCAGGCGGGACAATAGCAAACAATAGCTTCATTGTTCATTGTATGTACAACGTCACGATCATCCGGGGCGCCGCTAATGCCTCAACGGTCCCGTGAGAACCAGCTTTGAATACTACACGTACTAGCATTTTGGAGGAGTTGGTAGGAAGGAAGGGCGCGAACTTGAATTGCTACAGTGATCGCATCCAGTCAGGGTCGCGCACGAGTCATTTGCGCTTCACCACCATGTCTGATCAGCCAACAAAACAAAAGCTATGGGGCGGCCGATTTACAGGCAAGACGGACCCATTGTGCGCTCTTTTTCATCGTTTCCTCCTCAATCGCTAATATCATCGTTAGAATGCACGAATTCAATCAATCTTTGAAGTATGACAAGCGCATGTACCAGGCTGACATCACTGGCTCAATAGCCTACGCCAAATCCCTCCACCTTATTGGGATCCTTAACAAGGATGAAGAGGAGAAAATGACGCGTGGTTTAGCCGAAGTGGCTAGAGAATGGGACCAGGGAACGGTTCGTTGCATTCAGCCTCATGGACGCACGCGTTGATCTATTCTCAAGTTCGTCATACAAGCAGACGATGAAGACATTCATACTGCAAACGAGCGTCGGCTCAGCGAAATAATTGGTCCTCTGGGTGGCAAACTCCATACGGGACGCTCTCGAAACGACCAAGTCGCCACAGACATGCGCCTATGGCTTCTCGAAGAAATAAAAGACATAGAGCAAGGCGTAAAAGCATTGATTCGTGTCCTCGTAGAACGCGCAGACAACGAAAAGGACTATTTGATGCCTGGTTATACCCATCTTCAGGTATATTTTTAATCATCATGATCTATGCTTTCTGAGTAAACTTCTCGTCAGCGCGGCCAACCCATTCGATGGTCACATCTCCTCCTTTCTCATGCATTTTCGTTCCGCTCTGATCTAGATCGCCTAAAGGAACTCATTCCTCGTGTATCTGTACTCCCTCTCGGCTCTGGGGCCCTTGCTGGGAATCCTTTCTGCGTTGATCGCGAGTTTCTCGCTAAAGAGCTTGGGTTTCAATCCATCGCCGAGAATAGCTTGTGGGGTGTTGGGGATCGCGACTTTATTGTCGAATTCTTGATGTGGTCTAGTCTGACCATGACCCATCTGAGTCGGATGTCCGAGGACCTCATCATATACTCGACTGCTGAGTTTGGATTCATTACGCTCAGTGACGCATATAGGTGAGTTGCATTTTTTTACTTGTCGCGAGGCTAATTCTCTTGTATACAGCACAGGTTCTAGTATGATGCCTCAAAAGAAGAATCCTGACTCTCTTGAACTGTTACGAGGGAAGTCGGGCCGTATCTTTGGAAATGTGAGCATACATATGATTTGATGCGTAGTATCGCTCCAATGCTGCTCTAGATGGCCGGTTTCTTGATGACGCTCAAAGGATTGCCTTCGACGTACAACAAGGATCTTCAAGAAGATAAAGAACCGTTGTTCGATGCTGTAGACAACGTTGGGGCTTCCCTGAAGATCGCTGAAGGCGTAGTCGCCACGCTGGAGGTGATTTATACGAAACACTTGAGTCCGTACATCCTAAACGTTTACAGGTTCACGGCGATAAGATGCGCAAGGCGCTCACAATGGACGTTCTCGCTACCGACTTGGCCGACTATCTTGTCCGAAAGGGCGTACGTTATTTGACTGTTTCATCTTGTCTTCATCTCAACCACACCGGCAGATACCCTTTAGAGAAACGCACCACGTTTCCGGGCGCGCCGTTGCATTAGCTGAAGCGCGTCAATGCCAAATTAATGAGCTATCTCTGGAGGACTTCAAGTCATTGAATGACAAATTCACCGAAGATGTCAAGGACGTCTTTGATTTCGAGGCCAGTGTTGAGAGACGACAAGCAATTGGTGGGCCCAGTCGAAAAATGGTTGATCGCCAGATTGCTGTTCTTCGTGCTGCGCTTACTGAATAGATAGGCTAAGATAGTCCGTGTTTAGAATAGAGAACAGCATTGCAAAGTCCTTCAGGCATGCTGACACAAACCGAATGGCCAATACTGTGGGATGTGCGGCTTTGTGCTTGTTTACATTCCTCAGCGTATCGCCATCACGCTCAGCTCCAAACGACGACCTTCCCTTAAAATATTGTTGTCTTGGTTTCTACCTGGAGGCGGGCTTTCCTACTTTGTTGATTCTTCACCTGTCTTGTTTGGTCTCCTAACACACCCATCCTTGTCTCGTACCACCATCACATATATTTCATCGTCATGGCTGCCAGAGACCGTCTCGCCGCGATGAGGGTGAGCAGTATTTGTTGCCATATTCAATTAATGTGCTAAGGCGACGTTGAAGGCGCAACAGCAGGGTGTGGCAACAAGTATGTCTAGCTTTTTTTTCGCGGCTAGGTGGACTTAGACGCCTTTCAGCAACTCCTATCCCACACAGCAGTCTTATGGAGGAGGAGGAGGAGGGGCCGGATATCAACGGCAACAAAATCCTTATGCCCAGCAGGACGACAAGTCGTATGAGATGGCGGATGTGAGCACAACACAACTCACTGCGCCAGCAGGAGGAGACAGCATGTCGGCGTTTTACAGCGAGGTGCGTTCCTTTCTATTTACTACATCCTAATGCTAACAATTGCATAGATATCTTCTCTTCAAGATAGTTTACGGACGTTCAACGACAATGTTGCTCGCATCGGCGACTTGCACTCCCGTTCACTGAATAACATGGACGATGCCGCGGCCCAGCGTAATGCAGCGCACCTGGATGAACTCGTAGAAGACACAAGCGCCCTTAGCGCTACCTTGAAGCGGCGTATTAAGGCGTTGGAGCGGCAGGGTGGCCCTGGACGGGACGGACAGATTCGAAAGCAACAGGTCAGTTGTTAGCCAATTCTGCACGAACTGGCTTCCAATCCGTCGTAGACTGCACTGGTCAAGTCCAAGTTTGTAGAGGCCATCCAGAGCTACCAAACTGTGGAGCAGCAGTACCGCACAAAGTACAAGCAGCGAATGGAGCGTCAGTTCAAGATAGGTACGTTATTATCATTATGTTCATTATGAAACACTCATTGCTTGTAGTGAAACCCGACGCAAGTCCAGAAGAAGTACGAGCGGTTGTCAACGACGAGAATGGTGGACAGATATTCAGTCAAGCAGTAAGGATTTTCGGTCTTTACTTTGATGGCCGATGCTCACAGTACCACCTAGCTGCTTAGCTCCAACCGCTATGGCGAGTCGCGCGCCGCCTACCGGGAAGTCCAAGAGCGTCACGCAGACATCAAACGTATTGAAAAGACGCTTGGTGAATTGGCACAGCTCTTCAACGACGTGCGTGTCGTGGAATATCGTGACTGCGTGATGCTAATGCGCAACTGTAGATGAGTGTTCTCGTCGAGCAACAGGATGAGACCATCAACGCTATTGAAACACAAGCCGCTACGGTCGAGCGGGACACTGAAGCCGGGTAAGTCGCTGTTTGTCGTTCAATATCGCCTTTTTGATTATGGCAACACAGTCTTGGATACACTGAAAAGGCCGTCGTGTCAGCGCGCGCTGCACGGAAAAAGCGATGGATCTGCTTCTTCATCACGCTTATTATCCTTATCATTGTCGGTGTCGTGGTTGGTGTTGTCGTGAAGCAGCAGGTGGATAAAACAAAGTAAGGTTCCCGCTTCACTTGATTATTTATGACCAGGTATATATTGGCTTGACTGCTTCACATACATACCGGACTTTCTACTCGTTACGCTCGCTTTTCTTGGTTTATTTAGTTCCTCTATTTCTCCAGATTGACTACACTACATGTCATTTTGCACTGGTAATGTCATTGGACCGTGGACGCCGTATACCCAAAAACTTGCGTGGCGGTTTAAGTGTGTGTGGATGGTATGAACGGTGGTATCGGTTAAATCTGCAACAAGCGTATCCTCAAGATCGTTCGTTACAGGCAGGAGGCAATAATTATTCTATACAGACAGCAACAAGCAACATCGATGATGAAATATTAAAGGTATGATAGTCCGTGTACGAGTAGAGGTTAGAAGATGGAAAGTGTACAGTTCCGGACAAGAGCGTAATATGGTGGGGAGGTGGGAGTGATTGTGGCGTCCTAGGCCGTGGCCATCTTGGATGCGACGGTGCGTTCGCTTTCCAACCGCTCCTTGTTCTTCTTGAACGCTTCCTGGCGGCAGTCTTCCAAATTGTTACAGCTATGGTGCTCGGGTAGACGATGCTGGATAAGGAGACGAGTCGTTAATCAGGCAACCCTGCGTAAAGCAGGGAAATAGACTCACCGTTGAGCAGAACTGAGTTGAGCAGTGCGGGCAAGTGCCTACAAGACGAAGCGCAGCAGAACTGCACTGCGAGGTGGTACCGGCTTGGAACTGGCAGCGTTTCTTGGCGGGCATGTCGTGTGCTCAAAATAAGCGGTTGGGCTGCAGAACAGTAGATCAGTGATAGGCGAACAATGTCGAAAGATATGAAGGACGTACATGAAGGTAGGCTTGGGAGGGAGTAGGCTTGGGAGGTAGGACTGGGAGGCTGAATGGGGTGGGTGTAGTGAAGGGCGTGCAGTGCGAGAGGCGTCCTCTTATATGAGTGTACGCGTCACCTCTTGATCAGACTTCTTCTCCACGTGGAGCACAGCCATGTTCCTAGACCTTGCACCTCGTTCGAACTCTGTGGACCTGCAACCTATTGATGATGGACAATAGCTCTATTATTCTTATTTTTTCTCAAAAATTGAATGCCCAACGACTGGATGTCGAGCCACGCATTCCGAACGTGTTCCCCAGGTGGTCCACGTTCGGCCGTTTCGGATTATTCCATCCGACGACCTCCGACGACGGATCTGCCGCTCCGTAGCAATCGAATTTGTCGATCATTGTGATTCTCGACTGCTCCTCCCACGGCAGGCTTGGGGGAGGGGTGAAAGGTATCTTAGTTGGGCACATCGTATGGTCCGGTCAGCGTTCAGTACGCATAAACGCCGTTAACGGTTCCCCGTTTGGAATCGACCTCATCAGCAAGCTCCTTCAACCTGAGTTCATTTTGGACTAGCCACGGTATAGGGTGAGTTCTGCCCTCTGCGACCGTCGTCCATCATGCGACAGTAACCTGACCCTCAAAGATATAAATGCTTGATGACTGATCATCGCCGTTCGCATAACTTCTATCACACACGTCGAATCGCAACGCAAGGCGGAGATAGTCTCGATTCTTAAACGATCAACCAGGAGAACGACTCCACCTCGGTGTGTTGGGCAAGTTCTGGCGGACCTGGTGGAGGGCTCAATGGCATGATTCCACAAAGGAGTGACTTGTCAGTGAGCTTTGAAGGAGGTTGGATGTTGCGGCACCTTTTCGAGGATCATTACTAGTACTTCAGAGTGTACACTTGTAAGGACGGCATTTGAGCGGGATTATGGGGCGCCATACCTCCGTGGCCCGCTTTACGTAAACCTATAAAGTCTCGACCACCTAGGAGTTAACCATCTATAACACCAGTAACAGCTGGCGGCAACAAGGTCAGTGAGCGCAACAATCGGCGTGAATATCGAGCAAGTCGCTGATTACCGGCCAATCACATGCAGCGCTGTCGGTCAAAACTTCGGCATCCTATCGTACGCGCTCTAATTTACATCCAGTTGACGCCCCCATTGACATCCATGGCAGCCAGAGTCAAACAACTAGTCTCCCACCTTTCACAGCCTATCAGCATGTCCGCAGGTGCAGTAGATGCCTTTACACAGAGCGCGCTTGCTCACCGTGTCGGCAGAATCATGGCAGAGCGTTCCACTGGCTCCCCCAGACAGGTCGGTCCCTGTTCACAGTGATCGAACCCCACTGACCCCGCACTCCTAGTATCTTCAAGTTGACCGCCGCCTACAAGCCGACGACTTTGCAAAGAAGATCAACCTGGGCGTCGGCGCTTACCGAGATGACAGTGATAAGCCCTGGGTTCTGCCAGTCGTGAAAAAGGTAATGTCTTGTCGCGTCCCCTATTCGTGTATTCTCTGCTAACCAGCTCGCCCCAGGCTGAACAAAAACTGCTCTCGACCCCCAACATTGACCATGAATACCTCCCCATTACTGGTCTCCCCGAGTTTACCGGCGCCGCCGCAAAGCTTATCCTCGGCTCAGACTCCCTTGCCATTGCAGAGGGACGTGTCACCAGCGTCCAGACAATCTCCGGAACTGGTGCCAACCATCTGGGTGCCCTCTTTGTCGCCAGATTCTACACATGGGGCGGAAATAAACAAGTCTTCCTCAGTGATCCGACCTGGGGTTCGTTCCGTCAAGTCATATGTTCACACTGTACTCATTCTCTCCCTTTTATAGTGAACCACTTTGCGATATTCAAGAACGTGGGTGTCGAGCCATTGACCTACCCATACTACAATCCCGCTACCATTGGTCTGGATTTCGATGGCCTCATCGCCTCATTGACTTCTGCGCCACCCCGTTCGATCTATTTACTGCATGCTTGTGCCCACAACCCGACCGGCGTTGATCCCACGAAAGAGCAATGGGGTAAAATTGCCGACGTCATGCTTGAGAAGGGCCATTACGCCTTTTTTGACTGTGCATACCAAGGCTTCGCTAGCGGCGATCTAGATGGCGACGCCTGGGCGGTCAGGGAGTTTGTTAGAAGGGGAGTCTCGCTGTTGGTCTGTCAGGTATGCGGGGAATGTGAACTCGTTGTCGCTCCAACCTCATGCCGTTCTCTGTCAGAGCTTCGCCAAGAACGCTGGATTGTATGGCGAGCGTGTCGGCGCACTTCATGTCGTGTCTCCGGACAAGGAGACTGCCGACCGGGTCAAGAGTCAGCTTTCTGTATTACAGCGGAGCGAGATCAGTAATCCACCAACATATGGCGCGCGAATTGTAACGTCACTTGTGTTCTACGATGCCGTTACAGAACTGAATTCTGTTTACTATAGGTCTCCATGATTCTCAATGATCGTGGCATGTTTGAAGAATGGAAACGCGACGTTGTTACGATGTCTGGTCGCATTATTGAAATGCGCAAGCAGCTGTTCCAGTTGCTGACGGTGGAGCTCAAGACGCCTGGCAACTGGGATCACATTGTGAACCAAATTGGAATGTTCAGGTGGGAAGATTGCTACCATTCGCGGATCATAAGCTAAAAAGATCGCTAGCTTTACTGGTGTGACGCCGGACCAAAGCAAGGCGCTTACTGAGAAGGCTCATGTGTATCTGACGGTAAATGGGAGGATATCGATGGCTGGATTGAACACGCACAATATTAGGTACTTTGCGGAGAGCTTGGATAGAGCGGTGCGGGGAACTCTTTAGGATACGTGTTGCAATGAACTGTGAAATGAAGTGTAAATATATACGCGTTTTGACTAGATGAACGGACTAGTACTGGACCACTATGGACAGGGTGCGCGTAATGGCGACAAGGCACCAACGACGTCATAGGCTATTGCATCATCTGATGAACTGTTTTGAGTTGGAACCTTGTTCCTTTCGCCGACTCTGTTTGCTCTGTCACACAGGATATACGACTTTAATACGCCCCCGAAAGAAACGGGCTTGCTGGAAGCACCGACACCGACCGCGCGCCCGACGACGGCGACGACGACGTTCTTTGCCTTGAACTACCACTGGCCCCACCTTGCTCCAGCCCGGAACGAGGCAATACTCGAGGGTCCTTTGCGCTTACTACATTTCTAAACTTGAATGTGCTTCCACGCCGTTGTGCACGCAGAGAAAGGGCTGTCTAATTACACTCGCTCGTGCATGCTGCGCTTACCCTACCCAATTGTACAAAAGTCTCTCGCCTGCACGGACTGATTACCCAGTTCGTCCCTTTTCTTTCCTCCGGGGCGCCCTCTCACCATGGGTCTCATAGTGTCCCTTTTTGAGAGTCATTTTGTCGACTCTTCCTCCGAATCTACTAGCAGAGCAACAGAAGCC
The DNA here is from genome assembly GCA_015501055.1 of Mucidula mucida. Classification (NCBI taxonomy): domain Eukaryota; kingdom Fungi; phylum Basidiomycota; class Agaricomycetes; order Agaricales; family Physalacriaceae; genus Mucidula; species Mucidula mucida. The sequence goes on from JADNYV010000002.1 coordinate 879,306, forward strand.
GACGGCGTTAAGCCCGCCATGACCACCATGCCCCGAAATCCACCCACTTACATTGCCATCCCCTCGCCCTACTTTGCCGCCATGTCCATCACGCCGTCCCCTTCTCACCGTCTCGAGGACCCATTCGCGAGTCCGATGCTTTCTCCGCCTCTGACTTTCTACACGGCTCCTTCATCCCCCATTCCATCTCCAATGAACGAGGACGCGCTTTTCTTACAGATAACTTCGATGGATGTGCAGTCCCCTACAATGACATCCCCAGTCACGCATACCTCTATTCAATTTTCCCTCCCATCGCCACAACATTATCAGTCTATGGCTTCATTTCCCATCTCCCCAGCTGTCGCGAACCCTCGCGCTCCACCAAGTCCGCAGGATATTAATCAGCTAGTACAATCGCCTTCTTCAGACACTGATGACGCATTTCCGTCCTCGACGTTGTTGATTTGGCGCTGGATGAAGATGAAAACATGGAAAGCCTTAACCCTCTTGAAAAGATTTACTTGTTCTCCATCAGCAAAGCGACGTATCATCGCATTTTCATCTGCCAGGACTTGCCCAATTTACTAGATTTACTCTCGCCGCAAGAGGCCGTGGAATATGTTCTACCTCTCCTCAATGTGCTCTCCCGCGATCAAGGCAAGCCCTCTCACAATGTCCGCTGATCTAACAATCATGCTCTCTCCAGATGAAGCCGTTAGGGAAGCCCTGACATCGGGACTTTGCTCGGTAATCTGGTGGTTTTTGACGGTGCGCATTATCTCATTCATGAAGCATTCATCTCTCATCCGCCTGATAGCACTGTCAAATGACGGAAGAGGACACGGAGTCGTCTGATCCTCCAATGTCACATCCAGCCATCTCTGTGGACGTGTTCACACCTATCCTTGGTCGACTCCTCTTGAGTCCAAACCACGCAGTTTCGGGGTCTGCAAAATCCGTTGTTGTGGACCTTCTTAAGCACATTCGCAAGGCAGACCGTGCGGAGAAAAGGTGTGGGACCGACATTAACTTGCCCTTGGCCGAGGATCCGATAACGCATGACCTCACTGGAGCCTCTATGTTGCAGGAAGCGCAACTTGAGGCACCTTTTTCGGTTGGTCTTTTCGACAAAGAAAAGAGAAGCTCCTTCGAACACGAAATACTTGGGAGCCTTATTATTGGCTTGGAACACTTGGCTGACACCGAAGTTGGATTGTTTGAGGATTGCGAATGTACTAATGATGACGAAGATCAACTTCGGCGCGAGGGGGTCCAGGAATGGAGAGAGGCGATCAAGATTGCCGATGACGAGGCTATGGAGAGTCCTGTGAAGGCCTTGCCATCAAGCCCTCCCCAGAAGTCGGTTAATATCAATCCCTACTTTCCGGTCCTGTTGGAGGATGTTCGCCCAGCATACTCGCCAACGGCAACGTCGAGCAACGCATCGTCGACCACTGCATCCACCCCAAGCTCGACAGGAAGTGCGCTATTTTCGTCTTCGTCCGCTTCGCCTGATGGTAATACATTATTTGCCGCCGTGGAGAATCCTGTTCCTGTATTGGCATCTCAGCCATCTCGTTTACCGCTTCCGTCGCATACTGTTCATTCGGTCCGACCAGCCTCACCATCCTACATCTCGTTTTCTGCATCCCCGAAATCATCTCCTCGGCATCAGATAACCGACCCATTTTCTGTGCTTCCCGCCGCTTTTTTGCAGCGTTCTTCGTCACCCGCCAACCAGTATTCATGGTCATCTAGTCCGCAGGCGTCACCGTTGGCTGTCGGTGTATCACACAGCCTGCAACATGACGAGGCCGTCCATACCACTGACACAACACCAGTCGAGCAGGAGCAGGATACTCAAGAGGTGGAAGAGCAAGCAGCTGTAAAACGTATGGCTTCTATCAGCCTGATGGCCATTGTAACATCTCAAGGTCAGTAGTCTCCATGTCGTTGTCCGTCTCTGTACCAATCACTTCTCCAGGCTGTATAGAACCGTCGTCTCAAATTACGTTCATTCAACCAATAGAGCGATTCTCTGCTGATCCTGTACCTTGGGTTCGGCGCGAGTCGAGTTTCGCGATTAGTGCACTGGCCAAGACCGTACCGGATGAATTGGTTCATATGTCTCTAGTAAGTCGTTAATGCCATATTGTTTTTAAACCTGACACGGCGCTAGCTTCCTCTTCTGGAAAATTTAATGGGTGATTCAGTTCCTCACGTCCGACACTCCTCTCTCTTCGCTCTACCTAGCGTACTTGCCCGCCTTCCGCTCAAGCAAAGGCAAACATTTGCGCTGCACGCTGTCAATATGTTGGCGATGGATCCTTCTGACGACGTTCGAAGCGGTCTCCTCGACTCTTTGGGAGAGATCGTATACACCTTCTACTCGGAGGATGGGTCCAACGATACTGGACCTCCGGAAGAGCTAATCTGGATGTTCATCGGTAGACAACCTGATCTACGGAGCCAACAGCCCTTTGATCGTGATAAAATCGACAAGCTTTCTTCGTTCTATCAGGATCGGGCTCGCCCTCTGATATGCGCGTTCAACTTTCCAGCAGTGTCAAAGGCCCTAGGCCCATCCAAGTGGGACTCTACGTTGCGGGATATGTACCTCAGGTTGGCAAATAATCCTGCCTTTGGTGTCCGTCGAACGCTGGCGGCCTCTGTAGGTGAATTGGCGAGAATTCTGGGTCCTGAAAAGGCCGAACGAGATCTGATGGGTGTGTGGCGCGATGCTCTCAACGGACAAGACGACGAGATTCGCACAAAGACCGTGGATTGCTTGGGGGCGCTATTTGGTGCTTTGGGGCCTACGGGAAGGCGGGAAGTGTTGGAGATGGTGTTGGAGGTATGGACGGCAAACCGATGGAAAGGTTGGAGAGAAAGAGAAACGATTGCACTCACGTTTATGACAATCATCGAGGCTATTCAAGGCAGCACTGGAATGGACGTCACAGGGCATGTGACAGCTCTCTGTGGTCTTGTGATTCAAGCACTTCTGGACCATGTCAGTGCTATACGTGAAGCAGCTCTCAATTGTGTCAGTACGCTCTTCTTATGATTGGTTCAACACTGACCCATCATTGCAGCTACCGCGCTTGTGGTCTGTAATTCAACATCAACCGTCCAATCTGGACAGATTTAGATTAGATATCCAATCTTTCTCCCAATCCGACGCTTCTCGCCAGCGAATGACGTATGTTCACATTCTCATGAATAGTTGTTGAAACTGATCTTTGGGAAGTTATGTTGCTTGTCTCCAGGTTCTTCTGCTTCCTCCCGGCAACGGACAAGCCCTGGTGTCTTTGGCTGATGAACTGTCGAGGCCTTTGCGGAGTTTAGCTCGTGACTCTATAATCGGCGTTAGGATCGGTGTTGCGAGACTGTTGGGCCATCTTTATGGTCAGTATCGTCTACACATTAGATGGATGATCTGACTGACGTGCGAAATCTTTAAGCGGATCAATCACTTAGGATTGAGAACTCGACTCGCCTCATTGAACTGGTGATATCGTTCTCACAGGAAACTTCGCGTGAGGTCATGTTATACGTTCCTGAACTCTCGAATGCGTTGATTAGTTCGAGTCATGGGAGTACCTCATGTTCTACACGGCCGGGACAAGAGTTTGTTAGGCAGTCCGCGATCTTTTCGAGGCCACCGCTTTGCTCTATCGGCGAGAAGTGTCCTACTGAACCGCGGTGAAACGCCACATTGCGAAATTGCGACGACCTCGGGATGTTCTCGACGTATGCCGAACGACATCAAACCACGCGCATTGCTGTCATCATCCGTCTTCTTAGCAGCAATGACTTGATGAATCATCCGGCTTTCTCCATCAGACGACACAGATCTTTGTGCCACGAAACTCTTTAGACTGACTGTACATTCTATACACATCTAGTAATCAATATCGCTTAAATCTATTATGTTACTCTATTCCGCTTGGAATTGGGGGCAAGGTTGGAGGTTTGAGTGGGTCTTAGTGATTCGCAGGCTAGCCCGCAGTCGGCGCTCAGCGCTCAGTGCTAAGGCAAGTGAAGCTGATGCGTTACGTTTCGCTGAGTTTAAACTGCCGAATCGTCTCGGAGTTGGGGTTCCCGTTCGGCCAAGGTTCGGCGGCAGTTCCTCACGGGTTCCTTATATCTCCTGAGGACTGGAGTTGACCTTCTTCCCTCTCTGAGGTGTTCAGATACATAGCACCGCGAGCGGTGTCCCCTTCCCTTCCTTGCAGAATGCTGATGGTTTTCACTTGCACACGATATGTTATATTCGGTGTGTCGGGAGTTTATGCCAACCATGATTTTACCGTGTCGCTTATCGCTATGTAGCACTATCAATCGCTTGCAATGCTATAATAGCTTCTGTTGCTGTGTGGAACCTTGGCTTTGTACAATCGTTGAACTCGTATTGTACGTTGATTCAAATTTTCTTACTACGTTCAGCGCTCAACTTGGCACAATTAGATCCCCTGGATAATTATCTTACTTTCCTCGGGGCTTTTGGCCTTGCTGTTGTGTTCGCGATGTAAGCTCAGCTGCAGCCTTCGCAATCTCTGCTCTTATTCGCGTTTCTCTAGTGTATCGGTGGAACTCATCCGGGACCGTTCAGTAACGGGACTCGTTTGGTTTGAATGTTTGTGGCTAGGAGTGTTGTTCGCGATGAATCTAGGTCCGTAAACAGGATCTCTTATTAGTGATAGCTCAACCCAAGTCTAGTTGGCGCTGCGTATCTTTCGGTTCATAAGCCTCAACTTTGCGAGCTTCGCTGTGCGATCACTTCCTTCCTTCGCTCATAACGCGACTTGAATTCTGATCGTGATCCCCAGCGCGCCTTTTGTTGGGTTCTCAAGCCTGCACTTCTAATCAAGTTCTATTGGCATTCACATGGATTCATTCTGCACTGTGTTCGTCACGTTTCTCGTCGACGTACACGTTATCTGACATACTTTGCAGTGTTCTGGTATCTGGCTCTCTTGGTTCTATACTGTCTCGTCCACCAAGGCAAAGATCCCAAGATATGGCAAACCTACATCAAGGATATATCCAACCCTGAATGCTTCCGTGCCATTACTGCGAATCGACCTACATCTCCAACACTGCCCTATTTCCAGAAACGGAGATCTGCGCCATCCATCGTCGCGCCAAAACCACGGCGTCCCATACCTCCTGTTGATGCCATGGCCGGCCTCCAGTCGTTGTATGATGTCGAACCATATCGACCTCGCGTTGAGATGGCAAGCCATACACGACCGCAACTAACTGGAGGCGTCCCGACCTTATATTCACAACATGTACAATCGGCGATATCGACGCCTCCCGTGGCGCATACTCGACGCGGACCAAAAGCTTCCTCTCCTCTGTCACCGCCACCACTTGGGAATTGGCCGCGGTCTGACATATTATCACAGCCCCTGCGCAAAGGGAAAGAGCGCAAACCTCCACCGTCACCAGTGGACGTACCTCAAAACATTGCGCCGGGGCGCACATCTTTCGATTCCCCCACTTCTCCAAACCGTCCCCGACCCACCGGTCCTAGGACGCGGACTACGTCTAGGCCACGTCCACCACCGTTGGATTTAAACGCTTCGACTTCCAAGGGGAAGGCTCCAGCACGTAATTGGGACTCGTAGGGCAAGGACCAGCTGGTTTGGTTTGGAGTAATATGTTGTTGTATTATATATGTACATTGGATAACTATCATGCGCTTGCGCGCGAGGTTTTTGGACCGACCATTGAACCAAGAATGTAACAAGACTGGCCATGTACAAACAAACAAATTTTACGTCAGCTATTCAGGGTCGCGCATGGGCCGCCGAACGGCCGATCCATTGTTCTCAATGTGACCAAGTCTTATTGTCCTCTTCAATATATAATAGGCCATTGGAGCGAGTCATGGTTTGCTTAAAACGCGTGTCTTTCCCCCCCAAGGACAAGCCGTTTTCTTAGCTTCTCTTCTTACGGCCAAGTCCACTGCGTGGCAATAACGAACACTCCCTCTACTAGACAACCCGCCAGTCGGAACGATTCATCATGCGGAGTCCTTTCCTCATTGCTCGATGCGTGATATTTGGTGCGTCTGAGGAACTATGTCTTTCCTGAATTATAATCTGACTTGGGATATAGCACTCTTAACTTATTTCAGCCTGTTGATCTTGGTCTTCGCCTCCTGGAACGTTCATGCTACATCAGAAACGACCACACCCGGTTTGTTGGCTTATTGTCTAGCGTTGGCCCATAGACTGATTGAACTACCCAGTCCCGGGCTCTGCGATACTGTTGATTTTCAACAGCTGTCTACTATTCGCCTTGATTGCAATGTGCGTGCATTCTTTCTGGCTGAACGATATGTTTGGCTCATATTGTGTTCTAGTTCATTTGCGGAATTCGCCATTCCTCAGCTTAAAACCGCCATCGTTGCATTTGAATGTGCATGGATGCTTGTACTTGCCATGTTTGAAGTCGGTATGTTGCGTCTCCTCGATGCTTACGAGTTTCGGTTGCTAACTACGTGTTAGGCGCTTCCATTAGTCTTGTCATCAATGGACCCGTACTGTCCTGCCAACTGACACGTGAATGGGACGTGTGCGCATCTTCCTACCTCCTCATTCCTTCAGTCTGGTTGAAAAGTTTCATCCGTAAGTCTCTTGATTACGGTACACTTACCCGTATTGACTTTTGGATAGTCTTGGGATATCTCTTTCTTCTTTTGATTGCTGGCATGTCCCACTCTCGTCAACTGCCCTCCATCTGGTGCACATCGATCTACGCCGTTCCTTGGTTCACGGTGGAGTTGGGCGAGAAAGCTGCCTTCCTCGGTGACGCCCCTCGGAGTATTTCCAACCCAGAGAACGATTCCTGGGCGCGTTACGTGGCACAAATAGCCAACTCATCTGGGCGCAAGCGTCAATACTCTGTCGACAGCATTGAAAAAGGCGAGCCCCAGGACATCGAGAAGGCTCCATGGGCGCAAAATGCCGACATTCGCCGGGGACGCGACTCTCCTTTCACCGTACGCGATGATGATTCCTCCACCAACTCCTCGCGCACCAGGATAACGCTCCCCGAGAGACCCGCTGCACCTGTACCTGCTACACCGTCCTCCACCGCTGGCTCGCGTTTCATTGAGAGGTTCCGAGAATCTCGCATGCTAACGCGACAAGGCAAATCCCACTTTAGCATGGATTCAGACATTTCTGCCATCACACCGTTCCCTCGTGATATTGACGACCACGACCAGCCCATTCCCTTGCCACGCCTATCCGAATGGATGAGAGCTGACGCTAAGAAAGGCGTCAGCGTCCATACGATTCCCCGTTTTCCTTAAACACCTACTCCTTGATGGAATAAGGACATGAGATGTGCAACCGAATGCATATGGACATGACGGACGCAATAACGATGATCATTTTAAAGTGGTAGCCGTACGCACCTGTACTAATTTACATTGTATCCATACCTTGAACGTTATAATAGAATATCAATGATAATCGGTCGAATGAAAGGACGGGAAGAGAACAAGTCCATGGTATTCATGTAAGTGTAGCACTCGAGGACACATTGAGACGAACGCGTAGTTCTTGATTTTCAGACTGCAAGGTCTGAATTTGGGTCTTCATTTCTTCGACGAGTCTCCTGTTCTCTGCCAGCTCTTGAGCATCATCTTCCGTCACCTCGCCAGCCCCGACAGTCACACCTAAGATCAAAGAGATTATAATACAATCCGCCTGCACCATGAGAAGAACGAACCTCCAACTAGTTTAATCAGTCTCCATAGTCGAAGAACAATGAGCAAGGATCCCAGCTCCCGTTCTTTGCCCTTGAGGACGATTTCTAGAACGAACGTTGTTATGATGATAGCTGCATCGAAGTCATGAAGAACGGCGTGTGGTGTATCCCCAACTGGATTATAATAGGACCATCCAAATGCCCAGAGCGCGAGTGGTATTTCAATCAAGAAAAACACGGTAACGACGAGGGAGATGAAGGAGAGGATTTCGAGCCATTGTGGGCCTTCGGGGCCAGGTGGTACGCACCCGGGAGTGAGTAATGTATATGCCAAGTCAGCGAGGACACAACCAGCGTCGACTACGATCTACCGGCTGCGTTCAACGTGCTCGATGAATTCCAAGGAAGTAATCTTACCAAAGTAATAACAAGCTTGTGAAACAAGGGAGCTTCAAGAAAAACACCCAAACGAGTACGCCATGAACTCGTTTGCTCAGAGGAGTTGTTTTGGTCGAGAAGAGGCTGCTGTTCAGGATCGGAGTTGAAAGTCATGGTGCAAGGTGTCGTTGCCAAATATAGCCTAGGCCAAGGGAGGTACCCAAGTACTAATACTAATACTACGGCTACCGTGGTCGTATAAATCATCGTAAAAGATAATGTTTGTGATGTGGGTGCTTGTGTGTACAATCTTCGAGACAAGTGCCAGTGACGTCAAGCCAAATTACTCTTCCTAATTACTCTTCCTCCTGCCACCATGTTCCCCATGCTCCTCCGTTCGACATACCGATGTGGATTGCCACCTTCCATAGCGGCACGTCGCATGACGCGCCCGCCGCCATTCAAAAGCGCATTCAGAATGTGTGACAGTCGCCAAATCACGTCTAGAGCATTCAGAGTGGAACCCAAAACACGCGTTTCTTTCCTCAAAGGCGCCACCGGAGCGAGCATCGCCGGGGTAGGAATTGGGGTATACCTTTCCGAGAGGTCCCCGGTTTATTGCGAAAGTTGTAATTCAGTTTGCGAACTGAATGACGAGTTTATGCCTCTTGAATAGACATCGCCGCTCCCGAACTGAACCGAAAACTTGTGGCGCAACAAGACGAGTTGCCTCCTCCTCCGTCATCGTCAGTGTCAATATATGAGCTGTCGTTCGGTACCGTGGCTGGATTGTGTGCCGGTGTATTCATCAAGAAAGGCGCCAAAGCTGCTGCTTTCCTTCTCGGTGGAGTATTTGTCCTGCTCCAGGTAAGTCCTGTAGCAGTTATAGACTGAAATGTTGAAGATGGATTGTCATTGCAGTACTTTGTGTCGTTTTCCGTTATCAAAGTCGATTGGGGAGCCATGGCGAGCAAATTTGAACGGATGTTCTACTCGACAGACACAACTGGACAGAAGAAAACGCCAACTGTATACGGTCTATTCCGTTGGATGGTCAATTTCTTGACGGCGGACTTGCAACCGAGGGCGTCGTTTGTTGCTGGGTTGATGTTGGGGCTGAGGATTGGTTAGCGATCATGTATTTGGTCTTGTGTACAACTCTGCAGATTTTTGACTTTTCATTTCTCGCTGCTACTTGACTGTACACAATATGGGTCGTCGCGCAAAGAACAAACAAGCAGCCCCAGATCCGTTGCACGATCTTTCTCCAAAAAAGCGAAAAGCAACGGACGAAAAGGACGCTCGGCCATCAAAAAAACTAAAAGACGCTGCGAAACCAAAGGCCTCGAAAACAAAACACTCTGCGGAAAAGCCTAAGCGACCTGATGAGGCCTCGTCGGATGCCGATGGATGGGATGATATTGAGGATCAGGACCAGTGTGTCAATCATCATATTCCAAGATTTTTGAGTCTTACTTTTTCGTAGGACGCTTGATGATGAATTTGAGGGTTTAGACGAGTACGCGCTATTCTGCCTCTTCATACGTTGACCGATTGTCATTCACAGCGACGAACCACTACGAGGGCCTGTACAGGAATTCGATTGGAGTGACGAAGACGACGAAGAACTACCTATCCAATCCTCCAAATCCAAAAAGTCTAAACAAAGCGAGAGACCGTTGAAGATAATACCCACTGGCTCTGATAACTCGGATTCAGACGACGATGAACCTGTTACTATGGCCAACATGGAGGCCCGTTCGCGTGCACTGGATGCTCAAGCTCTCGAAGAAGCTAAACTTGACGCGGATGAACTCCGACAAGCTGCTTTCAACGAAGAAGATGACGGGGATGACTTTGACATGGACGATGCTGAAGACGAAGTCAACGATGAAGACAAGTTTCATCTGCCAACAGCCGAAGAACGGGAAGCTGAAAAGGCGCAAGGAGGTCCTGACGTCCAAATCGTTCAACGGCGCATGCGGGAATGTGCACGCGTTCTAGGTAGATTCAAAAAGTTGGCTGACCCAGGACGGTGTGTAAGACTTCTTCATAACCTCTGTACGTTTGCTTATCTGTTCTCTTAGATCGCGTTCAGAATACACCGAACAGATTCTATCTGATATTGCAAGCTACTACGGTTATAATGACTTTCTCGCTGAAAAGTTGTTTCAGTTATTCCCGGTCGATGAGGTATGGTTTTTGATGTCTTCACCGACGTGCACTCAGTTCCCTCTAGGCCATCGAGTTCTTCGAGGCAAATGAAGTTTCGCGACCGGTTACGATTAGAACCAACACTCTGCGAACGCGTCGTCGTGATCTCGCACAAACTTTGGTCAATCGCGGTGTAAACTTGGAGCCTATTGGGAAATGGACCAACGTCGGCTTACAGGTCTTCGAGAGTAGTGTTCCTATTGGTTGGTATTCTCTTCTGTCTGGATCTCAAGGTGCTAAGATTCGATTGCAGGTGCTACACCTGAATATCTGGCAGGTCACTACATGCTTCAAGCTGCCTCTTCATTCCTTCCTGTCATTGCCTTGTCGCCCGAGCCAAATGAACGTGTTCTGGATATGGCCTCTGCTCCTGGTGGAAAGACCACACATATCTCAGCGTTGCTCCAAAACACCGGTGTGGTGTTTGCTAATGACGCCAACAAGGCCCGTACGAAGAGTCTTACTGCCAACGTCCATCGCCTAGGATGCAAAAACGTAATCGTTTGTTCTCATGATGGTCGAGAGTTTCCCAAGGTGATGGGAGGCTTGACCGAGTACTATTGGATGCGCCATGTAGTGGCACTGGTGTTATAGTAAGGATTCTAGTGTCAAAGTTAACAAGGTATGGGTTTTTTCTGCATCATCTTCGCACATCCCTCATATCTCTGTTCAGAGCGAGCGCGACTTCACGCTGCTGTCACATTTGCAGAAACAGCTTATCTTATGCGCGATTGACAGTGTCAGTCCAGAGTCTAAAACTGGTGGCTACCTCGTCTACTCAACATGTTCGGTGACTGTCGACGAAAATGAATCCGTCGTTGACTACGCTTTGCGGAAGCGACCGAATGTCAAGCTCGTAGACACTGGGCTGGAATTCGGTCGAGAAGGGTTTACCAATACCGCGGCAAGGCTTTCCATCCCAGTGTCAAACTGACTCGAAGATTTTACCCGCATGTGCACAATATGGATGGGTTCTTCGTCGCCAAATTCAAAGTGGAAAAGAAGACAAAGATAAAAGCGAGCGCCGTCGAGAAGGAGGAACCAGTTGCAGTGGATGCGGATGTCGACATGGATGCACCCGCCGAAAGCATCAGTTTCAACCCAGAGGAAGACAAACCATATCTCGAAGGTTCGTTCATACACTACGTTCCCATGTCGCTTCTGACTCAATCCAATAGAGGCCAAACGGCGTCGTATGAAGGCGAAAGGTTTGAGGCCGCCTCCTCGCTCCAAGCCACCTGCCGCAGTGTCTACTGTAACCGCGACTGCGTAACCTTTTATCCCCAATACAACGATTTCCACATCTCCTTGGCTCCCCGTAATGACTCGTGTGACTGATCTCCGTCCATGTGAATCCATGCAGATGAAAATAATATATTCAGGAGAAGATATAACTTGGTGTCAAGCGGTTCATCAAGGGCATCATGCGTGGTCGGCAGATGTAAGCGAAACACTTGCTTTCATTGACATAATACCGGAAGCGTTCTTGTTCAACAAGTAGAAGCGTGCAAAGTTCGTGTAGCGGGTATGTAAATAAGGAGGTCCGATGGGGATCCCTAATTCGATCCTTATTTGCGATGTAGTCGTTAGTATTTGCCGTCCTTGCGGTTTCTGAAATAGGCGGTATTGAGTCGGCCGATCACTAGGAGAACATTGAACAAGGCCGCAGGCGAACTCACCGGTATCTGGTTCCGCAGGCACAAATGCCAGCGCAGGAGCCGGCCATCGCTAGCCAAAGCGCGATCGTGGCGCCCAAGGCCATCCAAACCTTGTGAAGGGGACAATCAGGCAAAGATCTGTCGTAATGGAATGAACGGCGTACCGCATTGCCCCAATTCATTTCAAGGTCGCCATCAGAGTGATCGTGAACTTTGTTGCGAATGACAGCGACCATAATGACATCGATGAGAAATACGATAGTGGTTAGAATGGCGCTGAGCAGTCCCGCGCCCAGTGTGAGAAGAGAGACTACACGCGAGATACCACCATTATCGCCTCTCCGGAGCATGAACAAGGACACGAGAAGCGCGAGGAAGCTTAGACCACATGCTAACGAGTACGGTAAAGTGTGTTCACGTCCAGAGGTAATAACCTACCAACAGGATGCAGTACTAATGCCGCCGCAGTAGTGCGACTGATGAGGTCCGTAAAGTCATCGACTTGGCTGATAGTGATGACTTTGAATGGATGCATAGAACAGACTTGCAGAACGTACAGTGCTTTAGCAACATTTTGATCGAAAGTGTAACCCAATTTAGCACTTGAACAAAACGCCGACGAGCTGTCATCGAATGCAGCGATTCTGAAAGAACAGCATTAGCTCTAGGCAGAGTCGGAGAAGGAAAAATACTCACGACACCTCAATTGCGCTCACGCAGTATCCCCACACGCCAAAAGTGGCGCTTCCGGAGACGGAAGACTTTACTAGGCCGGAAGAGATGTTGCTGGTAAGCCGGAAGAGAAAGATGGTCTTTGTGATGGGAACGGAAAGCGACACGAGGAGCAGAAGCAGGAAAGCGAGAAAAAACAAAAGCGGCGTCAAGAAAGCAGGATACATGTCGTGAGTGGCGAGGCACGCAGCGAGGCGTGGTCTTTTATACGCGCAGAGAACAATGACATGAAGAGCTCCGCAGAAATGGATGACGTTTGTGGAAAGTTGAACAGGGTCGGAGCGCGTATTATCAGAATGGAGAGGACCATACTGATTTGAGAGGCCTTCTGGAATGAATTGATCGCGGGCGGGACCGTTGGCAAAGGATCCGGATATGATATTCAGACAGAAAAGGCGCCACACGTCGATGCTTTATATGCCGTCGTGGACCATGCTGGGCGTTTCAGAATGGACAGAAGACGAGGGGCGGACACAGGGGAGGACTCGAATTTTCTGACGTGATTTGCGGAATATACGAGATAAATGATCATGATGGCTTCTTTTCACACAATTTCAAAGAGAGATATGGGCAAACTGGAAGGGAAAGAGAGGCTGTAGTGGTAGGTAGGGTATAGGTCTTATGAAAAAGGTAAGATCTGGCGTAATAGAGTCGGCTGAATCAACGGAGGCGGAGGACAACGAAGACGATCTGGCCCCTACAAGAAGACCTGAACCTGAGGAGAGGACCCTTTCGCAGTATTTGGACATGTTGTGCACGGACGTGGCACGACAAACAGGGTATAAGAATGGCAACCGTTCCAAAATTGCTCTCAACCTCTTCCATCCCCACTATTTTTCCAGCGGGTCTTAAGGCTGCGTAGCACGCATATTCCTCTCTCTTTTCAAGTTGTCAGTTCATACCCTTTTCATGTTTGTCGTCCTTTGCTTTGTTTTTTTTTCTTATCGTCTCACCGTGTTGCAGCTTTCGCAATAATGTCTGCACCCGAGACTGCTCCTGCTGTTGCCCCCGTCGACGAGGTTAAGGCCGTCGAGACCCCTGCTGCCGAGGCTGCTCCCATAGTTGCTGAGGCTCCCAAGGTCGAGGAGGCTACCCCTGTATGTTTTGGCTCGTTTCCCTCGTATGTCTTTGATGCTTATATCTTATGTAGGAGCCTGCCAAGGAAGAGGTCAAGGCCGAGGTATGTTTCTTTGATTCATTGTTGCCTCGTAACTCAATTAGTCTGTAGGAGGCGCCCAAGGCTGAGACGACAACGGAGACCCCTGCTGTTGCTGAGGCTGAGGCTACCTCTGCCGCTGCTGCTGAGGAGGCCGCGCCTGCCACCGACGCTGCTGCCGCCACCGAGGCATCCAAGGATGAAGCCAAGCCCGTATGTTGCATCTCCTGCTTTATTGTCTCGTGACTCAAGTTCCGTCCAGGCTGAGGCCGACGCCGAGGCCAAGAAGGAGGACCGCCCCAAGAGCCCGGGTCTTCTGGCCAAACTCCTTGCTCCCTTCAAGAACGAGAAGGCCAAGGTTGAGAAGAAGGTCAAGGCGCCCAAGAGCCCCAAGAAGGAGAAAAAGAAGGAAGGTTCCGAGGTGCGTTCTTGTCTGCTCTGCTCATGCTTGTTACTGACATGTATCTAGTCCACCCCGGCTGCCACTGAAGAGCCCGCCAAGGAGGAGGCTGCTGCCGAGACCCCTGCTGCGGAGGCTGCGACCGAGGCTGTCAAGGCCGAGGAGACTCCTGCTGTCGCTGAGCCCGTCAAGGAGACGTGCGTTGTTATTTTATATCCTCATTCCTGTATTGACTCGCTTTCAGTGAGACCACTGAGCCTGCCGCTGCTGCGCCTGCTGAGGAAGCCGCTCCTGCCACCGAGACTCCAGCGGCTGAGGAGACCAAGGAGGAGAAAGTGAGTTATGGTGCTATGTATAACCAATGTCGTCTGATTTGTATTGCAGAAGGAAGAGAAGAAGGAGGAGAAGAAAGAGAAAAAGGTCGGCCGTCGTCTGTCTGCACGCGTCGGCGACTTCTTCAAGCCCAAGCCCAAGCACGAGGTCTCGACGCCTGCCAAGGTTGACGAGAACCCTCCCAAGATTGACGAGCCCACGCCCATTGCCCCTCTCGAGAACCCTGCCGAGGACGCTGCTACCCCCGCTGCAGAGTCAAAACCTGAAGCTTCCGAGGCTACAAAGACCGAGGAGAGCAAGCCGGCTGAGGAGACCAAGACCGAAGAGACCCCCGCCGCCGCCCCCGCACCAACACCCGTTGTTGCTGCCGCAGCATAAGGCCTTTGCCTGGCATTTTCTGGACCATCTCTATCATAACGAACGACCTTTATGAGCTTTTTATCTCTTCGTCTTCGCTTTCTCCCTCTACCTTTGATGCGTTGGGCGCCTTGGATTAGTTCGGTCCATGCCTCATTTTGGTTTTCCTTTCTACTAGCATACATTCGGATTGGTCCTCGCTTTCTTTACGAACATCTTATATCACGACGAGTCCTATCCTGTTCCTCCTAATTCCCAATTCATTGGTCTGATGCATACCCCTCCCTCTTGTCGGATCGTGCTCCATGTCATTACGTTTCTCCTGTAATCAATTCGAGATACATTTTGCCCACACTTTGAATCTTCGCGTAAATGAGTCATAATTAAGTTGCCCTATTGGGCCATCCTCCATCTTGACTAGAACGCTCATGGCACCAAAGGCTGCCCCAGAGAAACTTGTTGGCAGTGAGGACGATGTTCTTCAGGCCGTTGTCCTTGCCGACAGCTTCAACAAGCGCTTTCGACCACTTACAACTGGCAAACCTAGAGTGCGTGCTAATTTCCATCGATAGTGGTCGTAAATTCACTCGCCAGTGTCTTCTTAACGTTTGCAATGCACCGCTATTGGATTGGACCTTTGAAAGTCTGGCATTGGCAGGCGTGCAGGAGATTTTCGTCATCTGCAGGTCCCATTCCGAGCAAATAAAAACTGTCATCGCGTGCGCCCATTCTGCTACTCGACAAATCCCGACTCAATGCCCAGTCCACAGTGAATCGCGATGGAGTCGGCCTGGATCTGGAATCAAGATTGTTCCCGTCATGATTGCAAAAGAAACATTCTCGCCTGGCGATGCTATGCGCGACATCTACACGCGCGGGCTCGTCAAGAGTGATTTTGTGCTCGTCATGGGTGATCTCGTCAGCAACGTACGCATAGACGAGGTGGTCCGCATACACAAGGAGCGCAGAAAGGCCAACCCAAACGCGCTTATGACTATGGTTGTAAAGGAAAGTGGCGGCAAGCACCGAAGCCGGTGAGCTATCTTTTCTTTGCTAGGTGCGAGATTTATATCGGACTGTATGCAAGGTCTCAAGGCGATTCGTCGATATTCGTACTGGACGCCGAGACTTGGGAATGTCTGCACTACGAGCCTGTGACCGGATATCCAGCAACCGACAAGGTTCATATACCCAGAGAGCTATTAACGAAGCATCCAGAGATAGACATCCGGAACGATCTCATCGACTGTTCCATAGACATATGCTCCGTTGAGGTATATTATTTCTCATGCAGCAGCCTATCTTTTCGATCTTGTTCTTCTAGGTCCCTTCTCTGTTCCAGGACAACTTTGACTACCTTGATCTTCGCCGCGATTTCCTCCACGGTGTCCTTACCTCGGATTTACTAGAAAAGAATATCTATTGCTACATTGCACAGGACGGTTATGCGGCACGCGTCAAGGATACCAAGAGTTACGATTCTGTCAGGTATTCATTCATATAGCTTCTATCTCGCAGCGCATTATAAACCATTCAACAGTAAGGATATATTATCACGCTGGACTTTTCCTTTAGTTCCAGATAATAACTACCCAGGTGGTCACGCTTATGAACATATTCGTGGCAACAAATACTTTGCAAAGGATTCGACAGTCACCCTAGGCCGGTACGATCATCTTTTGAATGGTATAATTGAGACTCGAGTGGTTCACAGGACGAGCAAAATTGGGAATAATACGCTGATTGGGTCGTCCACCAGTGTGTCAGAAGACGTCCAGATATCGTCCTCTGTCATTGGTCGCAACTGTGTCATCGGTCCTGGAAGTATTATCATCGACTCGTACCTGTTTGACGGTGTCACCATTGGACCAGAGTGCGTTATAGAAAAGAGTATCATCGGGGAGGGTGCAACTGTAAAGGACAGTTCGCATATCACTAAGGGCTGCCTCATTGGTGACGAGGTGGTCGTTGGTCCAGAAGCACTTTTGGAATCGTTTGACCGTCTCTCGAAACGGCGATTACGGCTTGAAGGGGACGTGGACGAGGATGAAGAGGACGAGGACTCTGATCTGGAGGAAGTCGAAGCCAGTACGCGAGCTTGCGAATTATACACTCGTATCATCCTAATGTCTCCGCCTGATCCAGGACAGCCTTCCTTGGTTCCAAGATTGGGACAAGATGCGAATGCTATCATATGGCCAAAGGCGCCACCTGACGACGACGACGAAGATGATGTTGAGAATTACAGGAATCAGCGCTATATGCGCATAGGTTTGTTTGAATCAGCGCTTTTTGGTCAGTAATATTGACATTGATTCTCCAGGCGATACTTGTTCAGATTTGGACATGTCGGATGACGGTTCTGAGTCTGACGAGGAAAGTGACTTTAGCTCCGACGAGAGTAGCGAGATAGGCGAACAGGACCTCAAAGCCACGGATAGCACTGCGAGCATCAACCTTCCGTCACAGGACGCTATCGCCGAGTCCGAATTCCGTGGAGAGGTGAACCAATCCCTTGAGCGCGCGTTTGCAGAAGGCCATTCTATCGACAACGCGGCCGTGGAATTGAAGACCCTCCGTATGGCTAGCAACGTTCCTTTATCTAGAGTGAGGGAGGCCGTCATTGCGGCTATTGTTGAGAAGATCAAGATCGTCGATGGTGGCTTGGCCGCTCAGGTCAAAGAGATATCAACTGTCATCAGCCGCTGGGGCGGTCTTATTGATAGAATCGGCGGTGTGGACGCGGTCGAGACCATTTCACTTTTACAGGTATGCAAATCTCCTTCGTAATCGTGTGCAGTTTTGTCTGAAAGCGTATCCTACAGTTGCATTGTGCGTCATCGGAACGCATGCCTCTGTTTGGGAAATTGCTCGCTTCTTTGTACGAACAGGATATTGTTGATGAGGACGACATCCGGGCGTGGCACGCTTTACCGGCAGCGAAAGGCTCTGATCTTCCACACAGTATTCGCGCGGATAACGTTAAGAAATGCTGGGAAGTGGGTAAAGCCTTGCTGGAACAATTGGATGATCAAGAGAGTGAAGATGAAGACCACGATGGATCGCAAGAGGGAAGCGAAGACGGGGAGAGTGAAGAGGGCGAAAGCAATGACGAGGAGAGTGAGGAGGACGAAAGCGAAGAGGAAGTTGAAAGACCTTCGGTTGTCAAAGTGGAAGTTCCGACGATAGAACCCAAACCGACACCTACCGTGCCTAAAGCGTCTTTGGTGACGCCGGCTGCACTACCTGCCGGACAAGAGAATTCATCGGAAGAGGATGACGATGAAGACGAAGAAGAGGATGACGACGACGACGACGATGAAGATGAAGACGAGGAGGACGAGAGCGACGAGGCAGAGGAGGGCGCCCCGGCTTCAGCACCAGACAACGTAACAGCTGGTATACAAAAATGAGCAAATTTAAGAGTTCATATCGCGAGATTGACATTGACGAGCGCAAGCTTCGTAGTGGTATCAAGAATTACAAAAAAGCGCTAATGGTAGGTGTACATGGATAGAGCGTGTCCGTTGGCCTAATACTTTAGAATGATGTACAGCGCTGATTAAAAGGTTAGATGACGCCCGTAAGAAAGAGCGAGCCGCCGTACCGTGGATGATGCCCGGACTAAAAGGCGACATGAGTAAAGCGTTCGGCAACAACGTGTGAGACAACTTACATCCAACCGAGAATAGTCAACAGGATGTTGATGAGCTAGAAAACAATCAGAGTCTGTCAAAAAAGTTTGAACAAAACCTACTAGGTCAGCTCCACATCCTCGCTCAAAAAACACGCCTAGAGGCGGTAGGATGATAGCGAAAAGGATCTGATGCACTGTAAGCGACACAATGAGCAGCAGACCAAGGAACCGACCTTGCAGATGTCTGAAGCAGTAAAGGCCATGGTAAAAACGTGAAATGTACGTGAGTCGTTGCTGGTGGTGGATAAAGAGTTGGGTAAAGTCAACCTGCCATGACGCCCTTCCTTTTATATCGAGTGATCGCATGACATCATTACTGCGTATGTCCGCTCCCTTTCCGGAGTTGTGGCGGTGTAGCCTATGATCGATGATCAACAATTCATCATCGCCACCTAAAATCTGTGCTGTGGTTAGTACTGCGGTATTATGGATACATTCTCCAACATTCCCTATGCAGAGACCCCAGTGCCAAACCCTCTCCTCGAATTTGATCTCTATGTGCCCCACTCGGGAGGCACTGCACAGCTGCGGCCCTTGATCTGCTTTGTGCACGGCGGTGCGTGGCGGTCGTATGTTTATTTCAATGCAGTTCTAGTACGTAACCCAGACTGACCATTAAACATCAAAGCGAGGACAAGAGCGATCATGCCGTGCTTGCTCAAAAACTGGGCACCTCCACCGGTTTCGCCGTGATTGTTGCCAACTATAGACTCACGCCACAAGAACCCACTGCCGAGACCAATTTCTGCACCCGGGTCATGCAGAAGACGTCCTGCAATTACTGTCCTTCATCACCGCCTGGGAGGGCCCCCCGGGCCAGGGTCGCATGTATGATCCGGCCAAGCTCTATCTCATGGGCCATAGCTGTGGCGCACACATGCTGGCCTCCATCTTACTCGACTCATCGCGCGTAACGCCGTCCCTCACACCATCACCGCACATTCTTCTCTCGGTAAGAGGTGCTATCCTCTCTGCCGGAACCTACGATATCGATGCGCTCCTGTCGCGATTCCCTTCCTATCGGATGTGGTTCGTTGAAAACGCGTTCGGTGACCACGATTCTTACGAGCAGTTCTCCGTCACTAGTCTTCCTGCCAGGAATACTTCCATTCGCTGGCTTATCGCACACTCCACCGACGATGAGCTCGTCGATCTTCCGCAAAGTGAAACTATGTTCCGCCATCTCCACCAGCTTCATGCAGCGATCCCACAGGTCGATACCTTGGTGACCAAAGTGGTTGGTAGCTACGGGCAACATAATGAGATGTTAGAAGCGGAAGATTACATTGACGTCGTGGCAAACTTTGTCAAGGGAGGAGGTCGCAGCTCAACGATGTAAATCGGTTAAAACTTGAATTTTAGATTTAGATATATACGCTATATTATATGCCTTCAAAAGCCCGGTTCAAGCAAGCTGCCGCTCGTTCAGTGTCTGCTATCACATTATACAGTGGGATGGGCGCTAAGCGGATAACATCTGGTTGTCGTTCGTCACCGATGACGCCCTGTGCAACCAGGCTGTCAAAAACCTTCTGCATCACGCCTGAGCCTACGGGTAGAAAGAATAAAGATAGTTGACAGCCCCGTTCTTTAGAATCTCGCGGTGTGATTATCGTAAACCCGGAAGAGCGTCCCTCCTGGCCAACTGATGCTACGTCGCATGTTTCCACAAAATATGGAGATTTTCTTAGACGGATCTCAAGATCAGAGGTCAAGAGCAAGGAACGCTCTCTTAGGACTGGCATGCCTACTTCCTTGAAGATTTGGAGAGACCCAAGGAGAGCAGCGATACATAACGCAGACGGATTGGACTGCTGGAAGCCCTGCGCACCCTGGATCGGCGAGAACCTTGAACCCATTTTGAACCGACTGGATGGATCAGTTCCCCACCAACCGGCGAATCTGTGAAATCGCAACACATGTTAGTAACGACATGGGTTGCATGATCACAGACATACTTCGGTAATTCAGTTTCGTTCCACTTTTCGTGCACGAATAAACCCCCAATTCCACCAGGTCCAGAATTGAGATATTTGTACGTACACCAAACAGCAAAATCGACGGCCCAGTCGTGAAGGGAGAGAGGAACGTTTCCAACGGCATGTGCGAGATCCCAGCCACAAATACAGCCCTTGCAAAACAACGGTCAGTTATCAGCGAAGCATCGATCGTTCAGGTAGTATCCTACCACTTGTTTTGCCTTCCTAGTCACGCTTTCAATGGGGAAGTACTGTCCCGTGTAGTATTGAACGCCAGAGAAGAGCACAAGGGCAATACAAGACCCTTCTCGCTCCAAGGTCTCCAAGATATCTTGCTCGCGGAGGGTATATTCACCTGGGCGAGGAGACATTTCGAGAATAGCGGTAGCGGGGTTTAGTCCGTGTGCACGTACTTGTGAAGCGAAAGCGTACTGATATTAAGATCAGTCTGCGGCGGCATTAAGTGGCAAAGATGGCGCTAAAATCACCTGGTCCGAGGGAAACGCGTGAGCTTCGCATAGAATTTTGTAGCGCCCCGCAGTAGGTTTATAGAATGAGTCCATCATGAGATGTAAATTGGCGGTTAGAGTGCTCATGCACGCGACTTCCTTTTCTTGTGCTCCTGCAAGCGCGGAATTAACGGATGCGAATGGAACTAAAGAAGCGTACTCGCCTACAATTTCTGCCATTAGAGGCGTAGCATGGTCTGCAATGCTCACCCATCCTCTGTTGTATGGGTGAGAAAAGTGGCCGACGACACCTCTGTGAAGCACGTCAAGGGCAATCAAAGCTCATACGTAAATTGAACGTGCCGCTTGGACCAGACGTCGAGTTCTTCCTGAACCAGTTTCCTCGATCTCGTGGATAGCAAGCCCAAAGAGTTTCCACAGAGATAGGTGCATGGTGCATCTTCCGAGCAAGCTTAAGTTACAGATCTACAGAACATTCCGCAACAACCTACCGGAGCGTTCTGCACGGACTGCGCCAACTTGGCTATTTGTTGGCAGGCAGAACTCGTTACTGAGCGCGACGGACATGGGAGAGCGGAAGAGTGATCGGCGATTGAGATTAGATGCGAGGCACAGTTTGTCAGCGATGTTGTCAGCGTTGTATCGGCATCGAGCTCTGGGCGCGACTGGAGGCCAGAGACGGTCCTTGTCCTTGTTAAGCTGACTCGACCTGTACGTGCTGCTTGGACGTTTTGGCTTATCGAGATCCCACATTAGATCCGACTTAATTATTCCATGTCTTCTCCCCGCGAAGCACTCATCGTGGGTGCTGGTCCGGTCGGCTGTCTGGCGGCACTAGCCCTCGCCAAACGTGGCTGGCGTGTGTCACTTTACGAAGGCAGACCAGGTCCGTCAGTTGACACGCAGCATTTCCCCTGCCAATCATTCCCTCCCAGATCCTCGCCTCGCGTCTTCAAAGGCCGCTGCCCGCGCCCGTTCCATAAATCTTGCCATCTCCCACCGCGGACTCTGTGCGATCAATGCCATAGATCCAAAGGCGGCCCAGTCCTTCCTTCAGGCCGTTGTGCCAATGAGAGGAAGGATGATCCACCACTCGAGCGGCAACCTTGATAGCCAGCTTTATGATCGCGACGGACAGGTCCGTGACTTAAAGCTCCCCTTCCTCGACACCCCTTCGTTTTCTACTGTATGTTGTTCCATCACAATACTCACGCGTGTCTGTTCCCATAGTGCATTAATTCAATTGACCGGGGGCTGCTCAACGAGTCCCTTTTGGAAGAAGCGCTCAATTCGGAAAACGTGAATGTCCATTTTATGCACAAACTGCAATACGTCGACTTCGACGCACGCGTGACGACATTCCGAGATCTTAATGTGATGAAGACGTCGCTGTGGGATTTGATTTCTGCATCGGGGCGGACGGTAGCTTTTCCACGGTTCGCCGGCAGATGATGCGAGTCGTGAGGTTCGTGATTCATGAATTCATTGGCGAGTTTAACGAACGCGCGTTATAGGATGAATTACCAGCAAGAGTACCTTTCAGATGAATACATTGAGCTGAAGCTCCCGGCAGGGCAAGATTCGCAAGGAAATCCAATATTTTTGCTCGATCCGAATCATCTTCATATCTGGCCGCGCCATTCTTTCATGCTTATCGCGCTGCCTAACCAAGTAAGACTTTCTGACGCGAATACTGACTCCACTTTCATTAATTTTACACTTTCAAGGACAAAACTTTTACCTGCACTTTATTCGCGCCTAGAAGCGAGCTGGATCGACTGACGAGTCCCGAATCAATTCTGTCGTGGTTTAAACTACATTTCCCGGATGCTGTAACGCTTATGGGCGAGAAGGCTTTGTTGCACGATTTTACGTCCAATCCTCGCAGTCCCCTAATCTGCACCAAGGTATCTGCGACTCCATTTTGATTTCTCCGAAATCTAAAATCTCCGGGCAGTCTAAACCGTACCATTACTTGGATAGAGCGATACTTCTGGGCGACGCTGCCCATTCCATGGTACCCTTTTATGGCCAAGGACTCAATTGCGGACTGGAGGACGTGCGGG
Source organism: Mucidula mucida (assembly GCA_015501055.1). Taxonomy (NCBI): domain Eukaryota; kingdom Fungi; phylum Basidiomycota; class Agaricomycetes; order Agaricales; family Physalacriaceae; genus Mucidula; species Mucidula mucida. Next base: position 902,459 of record JADNYV010000002.1, read on the forward strand.
TACTCGATTTGATGCTACAACAGATGGCTGTTGACCCGACGACTGTCGTTCCCCGCCAAAATGTCGATGAGGCTCTGGCACGTGCATTGAATCTTTATTCAGAGAACCGACATGAAGATTTGGTCGCCATATGTGATCTGGCGATGAACAACTAGTAAGCTGATTTCTTTGACAGGCGTGGAAGCACAGATCTCTGATCCCGTTCCAAAGTATCGAGATGCGCCACCTGGTGACTTCGCCTTTGTTTTTATTTAAAAAGGCTCTCGACAACCTCTTGTATTCTCTGAGCAGTCGGAGAAATATGGGGTTCGAATCCTTCAACGAACAGCTCTCCCGCGTATGGTTCGAAGGAGAGCCAAGAGGGTGGGTACCACTTTACACTATGGTGACCTTCCGGCCAGACATCAGTTACGCCACTGCGAAGAACAAGGTAGCCCGACAGTCACGCGTCTTGTTGATTCTAGGGTGGACAGGAACAATGGTTGTCGGTATGGCGGGTATACTAGCTTTGAAAGGTTTGCGCATGGCAGTATCCTACCGGTCGCAAGCCTGAACGATAGAGTGGGAAGACCATACAGTGGGCCGTATTTTGGAAGACTAACAAGAATGCTGTAAAGAATTTGTATCCACGGAATTGACATGTGGCAAAAGGGACTCGAAATTCCCATGAGGCTCGCACGAAGAAAGCATGATCAAAGTCCCAGATATTCCTTGATTGAAATTGTACAGATGATGCGTTTGTAGACAAAGCGTATGTACAATCCAACATAAATACATAGCGAGTAATAGCAAAACGACTAGCGCGTAACCCAAGACGGAGGAGAAGGTTCGAGAAGAGAATGAACAACTAGATCATGACGAGTCGTACAACAGTGGATGGAACGGGTGAGATACGTGAAATACAGAGACTGTTGGTGAATGAATGGCGAATCACGTCGACTTCTTTGGTCTGCCGCGCTTCCGTTTGGCAGGAGGCTCGGCAGTATCACCCTCGCCGCCTGATTCTGGGGCTGGACGAGGATGCTTCGGGGGACGGCCCCTGCCGCGTTTTGTAGTGGATGATTCTGCTGGGGCTTCGTCATCCTTTTTCTCCTGGACACCCAATTGATCAGCGACGCGCTAAACGACGGGGAACGGGTACGGACCTTGGGTGGACGCCCACGGGGACGTTTGGGAGCAGCCGCGGCGGCGGGACCTTTGTTCTTACTACCCTTGGGCCGTCCGCGACCACGCTTTGGGGGCTGCTCGGGGGACGCAGACGCAGCGACTGGTGCTGTTAAAGCAACGATAAGCTGAGAACCGAACACCAGTCTGGGGTAACCAACCTGGCTCGGAGGCCTCGGCGGATTGGACGTTCTCTTCGAGCTCGTCTTCGAGTTTCTCTGGCGCATCGTCCTGAGCGTCGCGCGGGGACGTGGACATGGTCGGGAGGGAAAATGAGGGCGAGGATGGTGGAACGGCTTTAATGGCACAAATGAACCTCGATGCCGAATATAGAAGAATTCGACTGAATAACCTCTAATCAACTGAATGAATTGCGCATTGGATGGTGGATTATAATAGATAATTGATTATTATCTCATCTTCAGTTTGGGGTTGGAATCTACTCACGTAAAATGCGACTTTCTGATTTACATCTGGAGGTGAGTGATCTTGGATCTCTCCCACACTTAAATGGGAAGTTACCATATATGGGGCGCAAGCGAATCGTCCTGCTGGGGTCGTAGCTGCGTGGCATCGAACAAGAATTGCTAGATACACTGGCAGTCGTTGTCTGTAGTGCCCGGGACTCGTACAGCAGCACCGGGGTAACAAGGTTTCTTGCCGTCTGATCCGAGGCAGGGCAGCTTTGATCGAGGACGTCGGCTGGAGCTCACTCCGTCCGCCGTTGAAGGTGACTGCCTTTCTTGACAACACACGTAGCAGGCCCATCATGCAGTCATTCCTGCTCATTGCCCTGTTCTGCCGCCTCTCATTTGGCCGCCTGTTGCACTCGTTGCCCGAGGATACATATGCATTTCCGAAATACAAGGTCTCCTTCCTGTCCCACTTGCCGCTGCGCAACGACACGCTCAGAAATGGCTCCATGATGGCCTCCGAGGTGGCGAACTCGAGTTTCTCAACCAGCCCTTCCAGTCACACCGCGAAATCGCGTCCGCCGATGCCGACGACCTCGTTCCCGAACCAATTCCACACAGCTACTCGCTAGAGCAGATGAAAATGGGCCCAAACGACTCGTATCTCTGTCTCATACCAAAGCCGCTTGACCCGCCGGCTTCCTCGGCCCCAGAAGCAGAAGCAGAACTGGAGGTTTCTCCAGCTCATAGCTGGTCTCTGCTGGAGCCTCTCACTGGAAGCTGTCTTTACGTCCGTTCTTACACGTGTCTCGCCACTGGATCCTTGCTCACATCGCGTACAGCACCGCCAAGGCTGGTTCACGTATTCCTACTGTCACAATGCGGAAATCCGCCAGTTCAAAGAGCGCATAAACCCGCACGGCACGGCACCTGGTGCGTCTCGACGTTCTTATCGTTCCAAGGTCATATATTTACCTTCCCTTTCGCAGGAGGCTACAAACCCGAGGAAGATCCAAAGGCGCGTTCTCTCTCCCACGATGACGCCTCCATCTAACCCATCACATCTGCAGTGGGAAGCGTACACCCTCGGCAAGGCCCCACAAACTAGCACCGATATTGCCGTCCGTGAAGGTTCCATAGAGTTGGCTCATGGTGGAGGCGGATCCCGCTACCTCGTCCAAACGTGGGGTGACGGCACAATGTGCGACAAGTCTGGTAAACCACGCGAGGTTCAAGTTCAGGTACTTTTTTCTGTGACATTCCATCAACTATCGTAATCAGTTTCCGAACAGTTCCACTGCTCGATGGCCATGTCCGATACTATCCTTTTCGTTAAAGAGGCCAAAACCTGTTCTTACGTGCTCGTCATCAACACGCCAAGGCTCTGTAGCGAGCCCGGCTTCAAAAGCACCCGCGATGTTACTGAACAAGCCTACATACAATGCCGGGAGGTGGTTAGCGACGACCAACTTACGGAAAAGGCCATCGATGGAAAAGAGGCACAGGACTTTCCACGGAAATTGGTCAGGCCCAAAGCCGAGCTTCCCCCTCCTGCAAAGGATAGCGGCAAACCCGGCGCTCCTGGTAGTAATCAACAGGTCGATGATATCCTCAAGAAGGCCATGAATATGCTCCTGGGCTCTGGCCAGGGTGTCGAGGGCGTGAACTTGGCCAATGGAAAGTTGGTTCTATCCGATGATGGTGCCGTGATGGTGGAATTTGTTGAAGATCTACCCTTGGAAGACTTGATTGAGGGCGAAGAATTGGGAGACGACAACGGAGCGCTGATGGACCGGCTTGTGGATATCTTAAAGTCGGCAGGAATCAACGTCAAGGATTCTGAAGAGGAAGAGGAAGATTCTCGCCCGTTGGACGAATTATAAGTCTATTCGCTGTAAAAGCACGTAGTAGTCCTATTAATGGAGTGTACTTCAGGGAACACGATTCAAAACTTCTAAGACGCTTCAGGCCTCCATCACCGTTCCCAGAAGGGATGATAGTAGCCTAGAAAAGATGAAAGGTGCTCAAGCAAGAGACGGGTGCGTTCTCAACGCATCAGAGTATCAAAAAATCGCCGGGGAGTAACTAGGCAGAAATGATGAATGGTCGTTGATCAAACGTCTGAGGGCATTGAACGGTTAATGCCGAGATGAGAATTTTTGTTCTACACGGGAGATGCAACTTACGCCACACAGTGGACATTATTCATAAGCGGTGTATTGTGTGAAGCTCTTCCCGTGGAATGATACACAGTTTTGTACTAGGTAGCAGAAGGCTGAAGTTATGATGCCAAAGAGTCGCTTTCGGTTCGGTCGAACGGAGGAAGAGGCAACGTGGTGCATGCACCAAAAAGCGGGATTATCTAGCGCCCAAAGGCGATCAAGGGGAGGCTGGGATTTCTGTTCTTGATTTATTAGAGGCTAGTGGAAATAAAGCGCAGGGCCTGTAGAATTATAAATCAATACTTCGATGCTGAGAATTTTGAACAATTCGCGTTACAAGTGACGGCGGTATTAGATAGAGCCCGAGTTCAGACGGGCACTTTTGGGTGATGGATCAAATACGTGAATGATGCCAAAATCATGGGGAGGTAGGTGAATGGGCTTCTTGGGAAAGCGACGAGGTACGAAACATGTTTCGCTCCAGTAGGGATTAGGGCAGTCGGCAGCGTAAAAAGATCCCTGGTACGAGCGAGCTGAGAACTCAGGCAAGACGATATTCTGCCATATTACCGTGAGCATGGAGTTCGGGCACTGAAGGAATCTCTGTCATTCACCGTGCGACACATGACAACAGCCATAGAGTTCCTTGACGTTTATGGCAGTCCGAGTCCAAGAAAAGAGTCTAGTACAGCCCTTTCCAACATACTGGTGTCATTTCATGAGCCTGAGAGTCGAAAGTAATGTCTTCGAGACGATTCCTTGATTCTAAAACAGTCTGCTCCAATAGTGGTCGTATGGGGTATAAATGAATAACGTACACGGAACAAAGACCCCCTCCGACGACAAAGCAGCCCACAAATGGAAAGATAAGGTTCCTGCCTTCCCGCTGTCCTCAAACTTGGCAGGGAGTACAGTATCATTTTTTTACGCCACATCATAGACAAGGCCATCGCACAGTTTGGGAAAAGTAAAAACGTAGATAAAGGGTACTATGCATGCCAATTAATCACGCGCTAACTACTCGTCTCAGTCAGTCAACGTTCCCGCAACTTGAACTCGTGGTGCAGGAATTCGCCGATTTATGATGTAACTGCGGTAACGCTGACATTTCTTCACAACATCTCCTTCGCGTCGCATCGATTCATTGTCAGCGAGCCTTCATCGCAGATTATCGGAATATTCCGGCCTCTGAAAATGACGAACCTTCAGCCTGTGGCGTTGGTAGCGCCACATTGCCACCAAGTCGAATGAGATGAGACTGAGTCGCGTTTACTGAGAAGATATTCTGACTCTGAATTGTGGAACCAAGAATTTCGAAAAATGAGCCCAATACCCTGGCATCCAGTAGAGGTGTGTCGCTGTGCACTTGTTTTCCTTTGTCAGCCGAAAGGCTTTCGCTTTCGCGTCTTCAGATCATAGACGAACGTGTGATTCGGGTAGTGCAATGTGCTGCTTTATTCTGTAAGGACGGTTGGAGATGTGAACGTTATGCTAAGTTCCCCGCGCATTGCCAGGAAGTAGAAGCATCAAATTGAGAACCAATGGTCCATGCAACACCGTTTCACATAATATTCCGAGCCCTGTTGGTTTTCACTCGTGTGAACCAATTCCGACCTGTTCTGGCAGCCGAGTCTGCGCCAACCACCTGGTCTCTAAACTTCAGAGTTGGCAGAAGACTCAATCTCGGCAACTTCGTGTCCACGGGGCGATTGACGAGATGTTAGCTTGTCAGTGTCGACACAAATCACGGGCCAGACTGGGAAGAAAATCAGCACCCACATGGGGGTTCTCATCGCCTGAGAATACGATACGCCACCTTGTTACGATAGAGCATCCCGCCACATGGATGCGGGTTGTCCATATGCGTTCGAGTTGGGGCAGCGGAGGCTTATTCACGAATCGGATGCATTATCGGGTCGCTGATCGGAACACAAAATTAACTCGACAGTCAATCAGATGTTGTATAGCGAAGTAAAATCATTTCGCTTCGGGAATCGTTAGAAAGGATGCAGGTAGTACACCATATTTTCGTGTGGTTCAGCGGATAATCGGCACCGTCAGATTGAGAGTGATAGGCTGAACGTCGGCCGCTTGGCATGGATGTTGTGCTCTGACGTAGTCGACAAGGGGGCGGTTTTTATGCGCCGCGCGTTGAGACGCCACGCCAAGCTGCATCCAAGCTTCAAATCAGAACCTCGTTTCAGACAACCAATGAGAGCAACGACAGAGTGTACAACTTGCCAAGGGGACGGAAGTGAGATTGCTTGTGCAGTAAAGATCCGGTGCGGGGCTTGGCCGAGGTCAAGACTGGTCAAGAGAAGGCTAACGATTCCGTCATTGGCAAGTAGACACATGTAGGTCCGCCACCCGGGCTTGGCCCCGCCCAACGGCCGGAGAAGATAATTAATTAATTAATTCTTGAGAACAAGCCGGCTGTTATAACCGTGTTTTTCCTAAAAATACACTGCTGATGAGAAGATGCTGAGGAGAGTCCGTGGTAGAGCGGAACGTACTAAATCTCTGAGCGTTTCTGCAGCGTCATTCTCTGTTTGGAGTTGGTAGATTTGGAGAAAACCCTTGAAACTGATTACCTGTGACTTTGAGTATTTCAAGTAGAACAAGTACTACGAACGTGAGGTTGTTGGCTTCGTCAACATCCATGAATTCGAATATTTCATCAATGCTGTCTTCGCTGAGTGCATTCTCCTCTCCGTTAGTGTCCTTGGACCACTGTCGAATTTTTTCACGCGTCATGAGTCCATCGACAGCGTATTTTTCAAAGATGTGTTTGAGAGCGTTTTCCAGCTGCGGCCTTGAGATTTTGCGGTCTAAATCCGATTAATGAACTAACCTCGAGAGTGATATCACCATCGTCGTCAAGCAGTTTAACTTGGTGTTCGCTCATCGTTGAAGGAGAGAAAGCGATCGGAGCACGTGGTTCATCTTGACTCTTGACGCCATGAGCAACAACGGTCCCTTGTCTATTGAGACGTTGCTGGCGAAACAAAAGGCCGAGAAAGAGGCAGCTGCAAAGGTATGATTACGCTTCTTGCTGGCGCCGTTCTGATCTGTTTGCAGCCCAAATTCTTGTCGAAAGAGGAACGCGCAAAGGTTGCTATTGCTAAACGAGCTGCCGAGATTCGTCAGACCAAGGAGCGAGAGGAGAATGCTCGCAAAGAAAGAGATGCCCTAGAAGCCCAGATAAAGGCGAAGGACAGGGAACAGCGCATGCCGCCTTCCAGACGTATGTCAACCAAACCTGCCATTGACGACTAAATGATCAACGACTTTATTTCTAGACAATTCTAATCCAAGACAGCGACCTGGTCCGCCTCCGGCGAATGCTCCCACAGGACCTCGCGCCGACCGTGGTAGATCCACGCCTACAACGCCGTCTAGTGGTTCCACATCAATGCCTCCTCCACCTCAGCCATCTGCGCCAACGTCCACTGCCCCCGCCACATCCATGTCTTCTTCAGAACTTGACGCGGTTCGATCTCGGTATCTCGGAGTCGGTCAGAAGAAGCGTAAGATTCGCAAAATGAATGACCGCAAGTTTGTTTTTGACTGGGACGCTACGGACGATACGTTTGCTACCGAGAACATTGCGCCGATCGCACAGAACGCGCCGCAAGTCATGTTTGGCCGTGGACATCTCGCCGGGATCGACGATGGTGGACGGGATGCAATGGAAAGAAGGTCAACCATTATCGACGAGAGGCATTGGTCCGAGAAGCCGCTGCACGAAATGAAGGAACGGGACTGGCGGATTTTCAGAGAAGACTTTAGCATTGGCGCTCGAGGTGGCAATATTCCTCATCCGTTGAGGAGTTGGAATGAATCCGATATTCCAAGGGAGTTATTGGATTGCATAGAAGCTATAGGATACAAAGAGCCCTCGCCGATTCAGAGGCAAGCTATCCCTATCGGCTTGATGAATCGGGACATTATTGGTATCGCAGAGACTGGTGGGTTGTTCCTGATCTTTCAAGGCTAGATGTTCATGATTTGCAGGTTCTGGTAAGACGGCAGCATTTGTGATACCTATGCTGTCATTCATCTTGCATCTCCCGAAGTTGAATGACGATAACCGGCATCTGGGTCCGTATGCGCTGATTCTTGCACCGACGCGTGAATTGGCGCAACAGATAGAGAGCGAGGCACGCAAGTTTGCCAGTCCTTTGGGATACCGATGTGTTTCGATCGTCGGAGGCGTAAGCACACATCATTTTCTCCACACTAGAAGTTCTGACTAGGGTATAGCGTGCAGTCGAGGAACAGCAATTCAATCTGCGCGAGGGGGCCGAAATCATTATCGCGACTCCGGGACGACTCAAGGACGTGATAGAGAGGCATGTGTTGGTGTTATCACAGTGCCGCTATGTGGTCATGGATGAAGCGGACCGGATGGTGAATCTCGGATTTGAGGCAGACCTGACATTTATTCTTGATGCGCTGCCGTCTGAAACGATGGAGGGTGAGGATTTGGGCAGTGCAATGGACGTAGACGGTGCTGTGGTACGAAAAGGACGGACACGTGTGACAACATTGTTCTCCGCGACAATGCCTGCGGCGGTAGAGCGGCTTGCTCGCAAGTACCTGAAGAAGGCGGCGATTATAACGATAGGTGAGGCCGGCCGAGCGGTGGATACGGTTGAACAACGAGTGGAGTTTGTCAGTGGAGACGAGAAGAAGAGGTGCATGAAGCACGTTTTCTGGCTGATATGGAGACTAATAATAATACTGCAGGCTCCGAATGCTGGAGATTCTAAACAGCGGCGAATATGCCTCACCGATAATTGTGTTTGTGAACCAGAAAAAGACGGCCGACATGGTGGCGAAAGATTTGCAACGGGCCAACGTGGGTGCAGCTTTTAAGTCAATCTATTTTTTGCTGACGGACATTGACAGTGGAATGCGTCCACATTGCACAGCGGCAAGAACCAGGAGCAACGAGAGGCTGCGCTACAGGCGCTCCGTACCGGGGAGAGCGACATCCTTGTGGCGACTGATCTTGCCGGTCGCGGAATTGATGTGCAGGACGTCAGCCTTGTGATCAACTACCAGATGGCGAACACGATCGAGGCATATGTTCATCGTATAGGGCGAACTGGGCGAGCTGGAAAGCTGGGGACTGCGATTACGTTTTTGAACAACGACGACGACGAGGTGATGTACGAGTTGCGACAGGAGATCAGTAAGAGTCCAGTGAGCAAGGTGCCGATAGAGCTGGCGAAACATGAGGCGGCGCAGCACAAGGTGACCCGGGACATGAAGCGAAAGAGGGAAGATGAGCCGGAGTGACGGCGTCGGAGACATAGTCTGGAGATAGTGGAGATTAGATTGCTGAATAAGAAAGGGTATTTTTCTGGGAGTTGCTTATATCGGGCCGAAACCTACGTTATGCCTTCATCGTCGCTCGCCCCTCCCTCGCCCACGATGGTAGAAGCGCCCTCATCACCCCGCAATGAATCCCGCTTCAAATTCCCGCGCAAGACCTCGATGAACGGCGGACCTGGAGGTAGTCCTGCCTCTGTCACTGGCCAGAAACACGGAGCGCTGCATGACCTGAAGCGCTTTCTGAACCATCACATCCACGACGACCACCAGCTCTTTAAGAAACAGCGGACACCGTCGCCCGGAGCATCGAGCAGCGTGTCACAACGGTCTTCGCCTGATCCGTCAGAAACGTTGGTGCCGCCGTCGACACCGCATCCAACCCGCGCATCTGGCATATCGACACCGGTGCCCTCGCTGCAGTTGGCGACGCATGCACATTTGTCGAAAAAGTATGGCAAGTGGGGACGGGTGCTGGGCTCTGGTGCTGGTGGGACTGTGCGATTGATCAAGGCGAGCGCCAAGAACGGCGGCAACATCTTTGCTGTGAAAGAGTTTCGACCGAAGCGGAATGGCGAGTCGGAAAAAGAGTACCAGAAAAAAGTGACGGCCGAGTTTTGTGTGGGGTCGACGCTCAAACACCCGAATATCATCGAGACGGTAGATATTGTATCAGACCATGGTCATTATTACGAGGTGAGCAGGCTCTGACGCTGCCTCGCTGTTGCTCATGGCGCGGCCAGGTCATGGAGTACGCCCCCTACGACCTTTTCTCCGTCGTCATGTCTGGCAAGATGTGTCGTCCAGAGATATACTGCGTCTTTCGCCAGATATGCGATGGGGTAGACTATCTCCACGAACTCGGCCTCGCACATCGGGACATCAAGCTGGACAACTGTGTGATGACCACAAACAACATTGTGAAGCTGATTGACTTTGGGACGGCGACTGTCTTCCACTATCCAGGCAAGTCGTCCCATACGCCTGCATCGGGCATCGTCGGGAGCGACCCGTACCTTGCGCCCGAGGTCCTCTCGTCCGATACTTACGACCCACGCAAGTCCGACGTGTGGAGTGTGGCGATCATCTTTCTGTGTATGGTCCTACGTCGCTTCCCCTGGAAAATACCAGATCCAAAGCAGGACCCCTCCTTCCGCGCCTTTGTCAACGCTCATCCGGATCTCTCCGTCGCCTGCGACCCGCCCCCCCGGAAGACGCCGAAACGTGGCCTCACCATGCCGTCGTCCCCCTCTTCTCCCGCCCTATCCGCCCCGCCGCCAGAGCGGGCCGCTACATCCCTCGCCGCCCTACCATCCACCATCAACTCGGAACCAGAAACTACCTCTTCCCTCAATTCTAGTGACTCCGATGATGTCACTGACACAGAGTCCACCGCTATAACAGATCCTCCGTCACGTGAGGCTAAACTAAATATCCGCGACTTTACCTTTGACAAATACGATGGCCCCGTCAGCCATAGCACCGCTACACTCCCCATGATGAGTCCCCATATAGGTAGTCCGCGGATATCCACCCATCTATCTTCTGATTCCTCAAATGGTCAACTTGAGGATCCTTCTGTTCGCGTCTTTGACCGACCAGGTTCTTCAACAGAATCACTGCCTCTTACTAGTCCGCGTATAGGTGCATATGTCGTCCAGGTATTCCCATCCGGCGGCGTCGGCAGCCCAAGTGAAGAGGTTCTTTCCACCCCTCGTCCTCATCCAGAACGTGCACGAGCTTTCACCATGGCTGCCGTAGACCGTAAAGCCGTCGCTGATGCCGTCAACATCATCAATGACGATACTGTACGGGAAACTCCCAAGCGGCGACAGCGCAGCGATTCTGTTACGACTTTTCATGGAGGCGGTGCAGAATCTATCTTCCGTTTACTACCTCGCGAAACACGGCCTGCTTTACGCAGGATGTTGTTCGTTGAGCCTTCTTCCCGTTGTACTCTTACCGATTTGCTTAAGGGTAAGGGCAAGGGAAGTCGGTTATTATGCGGATGTGATGCTTCGTTGGGAGCTGGCGACGGTGAATATTGCGTGGATCACGACTGCGAAGAGGACGACGGCGATGAGTGGCTCAAGGGTATTCGGCCTTGCTCGTGCACAGACAAGCCAAGTCACGTCCACGTCAAGGTCAATGTTGACGACAAGGCCGGCAAGAGACGGTTCTTTTAACATCTACTTATTTAGACATTATATTACACTACTTGTACCTCCGGGACGCTTTCACTCATCCTTCGATTACTTTTTTTTTACCCTTACTACGACGCTATCTATTGAAAATTAGACAGTGCTACGTTGTAATATACAGTACATTCCTATATGTCGTAAAGTAAGTAGTTTTGATGCCAATGTATAGAGGGGCGTGACTGTCACCTCACGTTCGCGCTTTCTCTGATCTTCCAACACGAAATGGCCTCCGCCGGCGATGTTCAACGCTTATTTTTGCAGGCAGTACTCTCTCGTGGAGTCATATCCGAAAAGCTAGCAAGAGTATTGCGGAAGAAATGTGTCGCTGCTGTTAAAGGTTAGTCATTATGTCTGCGGATTCACAAAAGCTCACTGCGAGTTAGCTGCCGACAGCTCGCTCGACATTGCCTACTCCGACAGTGACGCGTCATGGGAAGCTTTCATCGCCAACGTGAACAAGTCGCTGGACGCGTTGGATATTTCATTCAAGTTCGCGTTTGATGAAGTGACTGGCAAAAAGATGTGCATTCTCGTGCGTCCCAACTTGAACCTTTGACGCGTTTCGAACGAGTGCTTGCAGGCCAACATGAAGAGCGATGAGATTGCTCAACTCGCGACGGAGTACTCCGTCGGTGAGATTGCGTACTTTAGGAATTTGGTGCGTCGCTACGCGTGTTGAAACATCATGTGCTGATTTTCGGGCTAGGTAGAGCAGATTATGCTCGCGCCCCGCGACGCGTTTTCTGTGTCGTCGTTTGCTGCCCTGCGCGAACTCAAGCAGATCAAGCCGACTATGAGCCAGTCGCAAGGGGAAAAGGTGCTAGCCAGTTTTGTGACCAACGGTTGGCTCGTCAGAAGCAAGTTCGTAGAACTTCGTTTTAAGTCAACTTGACCAACGCACATCTAGACGCGGGAGGTATTCTCTATCTTTGAGGTCGACTCAAGAGCTCGCGCCGTATCTCAAAGACAACTTCCCTAAATCGATCTACGAGTGTACTATATGCCACGAGGTATGTTGTTTTTCGTTGCCTCACTCTGATATTGACTCGCACAGATGGTCACGAAGGGAGTTGGGTGCCATCGACCAAACTGCCAAGTCCACCTCCATCTTCACTGTTTCAAGAACGTGCGCACGCGCCGCGGGACGTGCCCGTCGTGCAGCATTGATTGGCCGAGGAATGCCAACGATCAACCTCTGATTCCTATTGGAGAGAATGCCGCCCGTGATGGCGACGAGCGGACCCGACGCGTCGAAACTAAGAGTGACGAAGAGAGTGACAGGAAGAAATGGATCAGTCGCAGGATCAATCACAGTCTCAACCGTCACAATCAAAGAGTAGCCAAAAGGGCAAGAAAAAGAAGGCTACCGACATGGATGTTGACGAAGAGAGGAAGTTGATGACGAAGAAGAGGAAGAAGTCGTGCCTCAGAGATCCTCTCGACGTCGTAGCACGCGAAAGCAATGATAGTCTTTATATTACGTATTTACTGTTAATAGCACGCATTTAAGGTCTTGAAATGTTACTGGTGGATTCACCTGCAGAGGCCGTTGAAGGGAGCACTCGCCCGTCCTCCTCCGCAAAATTTGCCGGGTCGGTAAACCCAAAGCGACCTTTGCCCCATATCTGCTTTCGCTTCCGGTCACGGTGCCCCTCCCCAAACTCCTCATTCCACTTGCGTAAAGCAGCAAGGGTCCCGGTTGCCTCAGAAGAAGAGGGCGTGATTTCTTTCAAGGCTTTGGAGAAGTGGTGCTGGTAAAGAATGCGAGTAACATTTGGCACTGGCTTGTCCTCAGGAGCATTTGAAGAGGTCTCTGATTGAGGAGGTGTCTCGTCCTTGGGAGGTTCTGCGCATGCCTCTGAATCACTTTGAGTTGACTCCTCAGGCGTCTCCTTTTCATCCACCGGTTGTACGGAAGCTTGCTTGGTCGGCTCCTCTGTTGGTTGCTCGGCAGGAGGTGGATTTGAGACCTCTTTTTCCGAGACAAGCCAAGGAAGTTCGACGGTCTCCTTAACTGCATCCACGGCAGCAGAAACGCACAGATCTGAGACCACGATTAACACCAGCTAGAGGAAAAAACCACCCAGACGAACGTTTTAAATCAGAACCTGAGAAACTCTCTGTGCGCTTCGCCAAGTCTTTGATATCGACGTCGGAAGCGAGTTCTTCGTGGCGTAACATAATCTTCAAGATGGCTGAAATATGTTAGCATCCTTGGACTCGAATCGAGTCGGGACATGAATACCTTCACGTTCTTTCTCCCCCGGAAGATCAACAAGTAATCGACGAGGTAACCGGCGAAGAACAGCGTCGTCCAAATCGAACGGACGATTGGTTGCGCCGATAACAATGACATTACTATCAGTCATAGTCTTCAAACCGTCCATCTCTTGCATGAATTCCGTGATGACACCTCGGTAAGCGGCAGAGCTTCCACTGTCACGACCGGACGAACGTGCACCGAGAAGAGCATCGATCTCGTCGAGGAAAACCACACATGGCGATAACTTGCGCGCAAGTGCAAAAACCGCTTTGACCAGTTTTTCGCCTTCTCCGACGTACTGCAGTATCATGATTAGAAAGCGTCGAGGATATTTTCTGGTGGCGTACCATATCCATCACGTCCGACGGTGACACGTTCATCATACGACAGCCAGCCTCTTTAGCCAAGGCCCTTACCACAAGAGTCTTACCAGTACCGGGAGGTCCGAAAAGTAGACATCCCGTTATGCTATGCTCTTTGAGAATACCTTGTTGGAATGCAGTTGGATGTAGTAATGGAAGAGAGACGATCGTGCGGACGGAGTCAATGGTTTTTGTTGGTAAATGAACTTGGCTGAAACCCGTGGGCATGGTTGCTGCAAGGATCCGTGCAAATCAATACAAAGACATGTCGGAGACAAAGAAAATACCTGAATCAACGATGCAGGGTAATAATCGCTGTTCGTGTGGGTCGATATCAGGATCGTTTTTGATGCGTTCTACCACTTCGTCGAGAGTCGGTAAGGAATTTTCAGCTTCAGTATTAGACTCTGCTTTCTCAGCTAGAGAGGCTTTCACAGCCTCTTTGAACCAAGTCTTACGCAGTTCTGACGCTGACCGCTGGATAGTCCATGCATTCGAGACGGCATCCCAAGGAACCAGAGTAGGCTCTAAGGATTGTTTCTGCGCGTAAGACACGTTATTGGCCACAACGCTTCCGACTGCTCGGTCAGCAATGTGCTTCACGGTCATCCACAGCTCCACCCGCTTGCCCCATTCCTCCCACATCTGTTCATGCGCAGAGACAGCAACATCTGGTGCTGCTGCGTCTAACGAGGACGAGGTAGCTTCAGCGTCAGTGTCGCTTTCGTTCTCATCAAACTCGAGGTTTGACTCCTTGGGGATCAGAGAAGCGGCGGGTGTGCGCTCAAGCACTCCACCCACAGCGCCAATTGCCATGCGTGCTGTCAGTTCGTTGATTTCCCGACGCCTATCTATCCGGGCGTCACGTTCGTCTGCGGTCGAACGCACACTAGGGACCAGGATAGAAGTTCGGAAGAAGCCAGGTTTGCTGTCGCTTTCAGACGGACTGCGATTTGAGGGAGCGCCTTGTGATCCTTGGAAGAATGGAAGAGGAATGGCAGCCCCACCGAGCATGACAACATTATCACGTTTCGTATCTCCCTCCTCGCCTTCGTCCTGGTTTGTCAGCGTTGGTAACTCGTCCAGTAGTGAAGAATCTCCCCGTTCCCACTTCTTTAAACGACGTCGGAGACGCGACTCTCTAGCTTTTGTCGCGTCCTCATCCTCATTCCAATCAGTTTTACTAGATTTCGACGCAGATGCCATTGGACTGGCACCAGCGCCACGGTTCATCATGACACTCAGCAGACCGCGAGCTGCGTTGGAAGGAGAGGACGAGATAACTTCAGGAGGTGTAATTGGAGGAGTTATTCCAAAAATGATGGTGGTAGGGTTGGTGACAGGGGAGGAAGGAGATGCGATAGGACCCCGCCGTCGTTGGCGAACAGCGTTTAAGAGGGATCGATACCATGTTGCTGATGTGGGAGCCAAAGTAGGGAAGTCGCGAATGTAAATGATACGAGGTACGGAAGGACTCTTGACGCCTTCCAGGGATGGCATATTAACCAGAGCGTCAAAAAACTGCTTTGCTTTGCTCGGCTGTGGGTTGGACAATTTGGACGCGGACATGACGGTTCCGCGGGGTGAAGAAGGGGACATTACGGTTAACAGCATCTGTGCGGTAGGAACAGAGCTATCGCCATCGTCGTCATCGTCCTCTTCAGCTGTGCTTGACGGATGAGTGGAGGTGGTCGATGTTGCCCGAAAATGCAACGGGTTTCGAGGCAAACGAAGCATATTTGCCGCTAGATGATGATCAGCACGACAATGTACACCAAGGCAGTCAACAAGTACCTGCGCCAAAACTGCCCCATTCTCCAGCAGCAAGCTGCACCGAGTCAAGAACAAGCACCTCCGCGCCAATCCGACGAGCCATCTCCTTTACAGTAGCATCAATAACGTAGTCTCCGCCTTCGATGGGGCAATACAACGCGAGAGTCGGCTCGACCGCAGGTCCGTGTGGAGACGCATACACTGCGCGATTTTGTGTTTGTGGATGGAGCGTGATGAGTAAGTTGTTGAGCGCTTCGTCGAGAATTTGGGGTGGCGGGAGGGTCGCTGTATCTGGTGCATCTGCCTCCATGTCCTCAGACGGTGCCCATAGCACATCGAGCTCGGCAGGCCAGTCTATAGTCTCAACGGGCGTCGTCGTTTTCAATCGTCGACCACGTTCCGGTTTCTCTACTGGCAGTGGCGGAGGCGGCGGTGGTAGCGTTGGAGATTCTGAGGCGGTTATAGGCGCCGATTCTGAAGTGAATTCCGCATTTTCAGCGGGTTCCGGAGGACCAGACGAGTTGGTCGACACGAGTCGGGAGGCCTGTACGAGCAAGCGATGGCGTCTGTTTCTGAGCCTGAGCGCTGCCAGCCGAATCGAACGGTCTTGACTGCGTGGAACAACGAGCTCGACGTTGCTGGAGACCGCATTCACAAAGAGTGAAGCCGTCCGTGGCGAGAGCTGAGTTCACGGCAAAGTTTTAGCGGTCACGTGCCACAAATATAACTCTATTAAAGTCGTACTAGTGTGAAAGACTCCCCGCTACAGCGCTTGCCAGTCTTGTAATAAATATGTCATTGCTTGCCAAGCTTCTCCCGCCTCGCCTTTGCCCGCTCCGCCAGATCCACCCCAACAAGAATTTTCGACGCTTTCCATAGCTGGACAACGTTGATGACGTTCTTGATGAAAAATATTGGGAACGAGGCACAGGCCACGGCCCCAGCCCAACTCAGGCCGGCAATGAGCGCTGGAATTCCTGGTCCTGATAACAACTCAATGGGACTCGACCACCACTTGGCCAGATACAATGCAACGAAGAAAAGCTCATTGCCCGCACAAATGAAGAAAAGTGTTCGCTGACGGAAACCTTTGAGACCAGCACGTTCGGTGGCGAAAGAAACATACCCTGTCGTTGTAGTAGAGCCAAAGAATACGACTGACTTCGCTCGTGACCGACTTGTGCGACGAAGATCCGGTGATAATCGAGCTGAGTAAACGGAAATATAAAGGTACGCGCAAGACGCCACGCTGAAAGGCTTACCTGTACATGTGCATGTAATGACTACTGAAATCAAGCGCAATGAGGAACTGGAAGGCTACCGCGTAGTCGGGATATGCGGATGCTAGATAACAGAGTAGGCAGGAGGTCGTGCACCTATCTTTCAATGAGCATACAGCTTCAGATGACAGCTATGAAACAACACGCACCGGTCTGTCACCATGTCGAGAACAGCACCAAATTTTGACTCCTCCCCACGATAACGAGCTACTGGCCCGTCGACAGCATCCAGTAGACATGAAATGACATATGTGATTGAGCAGTACCGGGGATGATAGCTCATGTAGTGCAGCGAGAGGGCGGCGAGAAGAACTCTAGTGTATCCTGTCCCTCGGCATTAGACGCGTAGACAGATGTCGAGAGGGTACCACACACCAATGATATTTGGGGCAAAGAGAAAGACATTTTCCTTGTAGGTCTGGTTAGTTGCAAGCCCGAGGGCGGCATTGGCGTCGACGACGCTGACCGAGTCCGGTTTGCGTTTATGAGCGTTCTTGGTGGACATTAGCGATGAGAAAGGCGGGGGAGATGGCGGAATAGACGACTCGGACCACTAGTGTGAGGGTCAACACCGAGCAAGTGATTGCTGATGACACATGGCTGACCTCTTACCGTGTCATCGGGCCGATAAAAGATTAGATTGTCAGTGTCGAGTCAAGTTTTAAGTTTACAAACTCTCAGCCACCAGCCAACATGTGCGGTATCTTTGCTGTCCACGGCCTACAAAACCCTTCTGCAGACCGTGTCCACTTTATTGCCTGCTCCAAGCGTATCCGCCATCGCGGTCCGGATTGGTCGGGATGCCATGTCGGACGTGAAGCTGTACTCGTCCATGAACGTCTGGCTATTGTCGGTGTCGGTTGGTCCTTTTCTCGAATTTCACAACTTCAGATCTAATGCCTCATCAGATACCGGTGCTCAACCTCTCGTCAGCCAGGATGGCAAGACAATCCTCGCCGTTAACGGCGAAATTTACAATCACATTGCCCTCCGCGCTGGTCTCAAGTCTGATATCAAGTTTAAAACACATTCCGACTGTGAGGTTATCATTCCCTTGGTAGGTTGCGCCCCTTTCAATCGATTTGCTCGCGGCCAATGACTTGCAGTACAAAGAGTATGACAAGGACCTCTGCAACCATCTAGATGGCATGTTCTCGTTCGTCCTTCTGGATGAGTCGGTGACTCCCAGCCGCATCATCGCGGCACGCGACCCAATCGGCATTACCACCTTATACCAAGGTTGGAACTCCAAGCGTCCCGGAGCCGTGTACTTCGCGTCCGAACTCAAGGCCATCGTTGATGACTGCGATAAAATAATCTCATTCCCTCCTGGCCACGTATACGACAGTCGCGATCAATCCACGACGCGCTATTTCAAACCGTCATGGTGGCACGGGGACGACGAAGGCCCTACTGCCACCATTCCTTCTACCCCCGCGAATCTCACCCTTATACGCGAAACTTTGGAAGCTGCGGTGCGCAAGCGTCTCATGTCTGAGGTCCCTTACGGCGTGCTTCTCAGTGGCGGTCTTGATAGCAGTTTGATAGCGTCCATTGCTGCACGAGAAACTGAAAAGGTAGCTCAAGCGCAGTACGAAGTTCGTAAACGCAAACTGCAGGAGCAGACCAGTGGTCCCTCCAGTCCGAGCGGTCTTGAGGTCGACGAGAAATGTCAGTCATCGGCGCCCTGCAATCTTTTCAGTGACACTCACGTTCCTCTAGCCACTCTTGCGTCCTGGCCCCAACTGCACTCATTCTCAATCGGACTCGAAAACTCGCCTGACCTTTTGGCCGCCCGCAAAGCAGCGCATTTCCTTGGAACAGTCATCATGAATATGTTTTTACTGTTCAGGAAGGGTTAGACGCTATCCCCGAAGTCATTTATCACTTGGAGACATACGACGTGACAACAGTCCGAGCAAGCACTCCCATGTATCTGCTCAGCCGGAAAATCAAAGCTATGGGTGTCAAGATGGTTCTTAGCGGTGAGGGAAGTGACGAGATTCTGGGCGGTAAGCTTCTCTCGAACATTTGCCGTACAGACAGCTGATAGACGGATTTCAGGTTATCTCTACTTCCACGCTGCACCAGACGCCAAATCATTCCATCAAGAATGTGTACGTCGCGTCAAGAACTTGCACACTTCGGATTGTCTTCGGGCGAATAAGTCGGTTTTTCCGAGTCTTATCTTCAAAATGGACTCATGGAGTCTGTAGATCGACTATGGCGTGGGGTCTGGAAGCTCGTGTACCTTTCCTCGATAAAGCGTTCCTGGAGGTTGCAATGAACGTTGATCCTAAAGAAAAGTTGTTCAGTAAAGGTGCAAGCCAGGAAGTTGATGCTGATGGTTGTCCCAAAATGGAGAAAGTGAGACCATATCTTTTTGCTTCCTCGATGAACTTATTGACTTGTTCACAGTATATCCTTCGCAAAGCCTTCGACTGTTCTCCTGATGGCAAGGTGAGTCGATGAAAGGAAGCACCTGAAAATCATACCTGAAATTACGATAGGCGTATCTTCCTAAATCGATCCTATGGAGGCAGAAAGAGCAGTTTTCGGACGGCGTTGGGTATTCCTGGATTGACGGGTATACATTCAAGCCGACTCGCATAACGAGATGCAACTGAACGTTGTATTAGAATCAAAGGTCACGCCGATTCAGTAGTCTCAGATGAGGCCCTGTCGAAAGCCGCTGAGCGCTGGCCTGACAGTCCACCCGATACTAAGGAAGGCTACTATATTCGTGATGTGTTTGACGGTACGTTCAAGTCTGCTTGCCAAGGTTGCTGCTGAACACGTTTGAAGGTCTCTTCAAGAGCAAAGCAGCCGCTAGCACCGCTGTTCGGTAATTGTTATTCATGCTGGTTCTGACTGAAAGCTAAGCTAACCTTCCCTCAGCTGGATACCTCGCGGTGATTGGGGTTGCGCGTCTGATCCTTCTGGGAGAAGCGTCAGCATACACAACGCTGCGTACACGGTCGATGAGTAGAGCATGTACTGTAACTAGTACAATAGAAGCGGTCAAGAGAACGAGAATGAGAAAAAGATGCCAGAAGTGAAGAGCATTCACTATGTAGTCTTGGAACGTAGCAGCTGGTAACGCGCCTCGGCCGCAGCGGTCAATACGAGAGTGATCATCGTCGATAAAGCGCGATAAAGCGCAAATAGGTTCATCGTATGCGAAGGAGATGTCCAGAACGTTCAGCGGAAGGAGGAGTAGGATAGCATTCCGTGTTCAAATCAGGAGTTGTGAGTCTGAAGGCAACTCTTCAGCTCCAATTATGGTAAATAAAGGCGTCGGGGTTTTGCGATCAGCCCGCCAACTTCAACATATAACTGGGGATTGGGACATTCAGTGAGAACGAGAGCAAAGAGATACAAAAATTGTGGCTAAGATTAGCTCTGAGCCAAACATTGTAGCCAATTCCATAATCAATTATATGGTAAGCGCAGAGTAACTGAATGTCCCAACGTTGAAGGATATATGTATATGCAAAATGTCAGTTTATGTAGATGAAGCGTACATACAACCCAATATCATATCAGTCCATGGACGTACATAAGGAAAGGTCCTTAACTAGTAGGAGTCAGTTTCGTCGTTGAGAATTTGTCCAGATAGTGTCCACCCGCCTCGCGGGCCAGCCAACGTAAATACCACCAGCTTCAGCCACTTCGCCTGAAGTAAGAAGCGTGTGTTCACACAGCATACTTCCGTCTTCCATTGACGCTCCAGAAAGCAGCCGAGAGCCGGATCGCATAGCGCAACTAAGCAACATGGCAGTGAGCGTGAATCATGATAAAGCAACGTACAATGCTTACCCTCTTCCAATTTTCAGAGGATTCAAGGCAAACTTCCCGCGAGAGTTGATGTGAGCTACGGCGGAACACGAGTCGAGGGCGACCTTGTCACCAAGCTACCGTGGAAACTCAGCAAAGTGAGAACATCGACAGAGCTTTGACGTTACCTCTACAAGATCCGGTTCGGTCATAAGGCCCTGCTTTCCTCCAGCATCAATGGCGCAGTTTTTCCCGATCTTCGCGCCCAACGCACGATAGAAGCATGCGATGAAAGGAGTGCCTGTTAACGTTGCCAGTACACCCCCGTTACCAAAACCACGATATAGGGGTCGAGAAAGTACGAGATGCAGTTGCCAGCGCTGGCAGTAACTGCTCTTATCCCATTCATACTGACCTGGGGTCCTCCGTCCAATGACAATCCATTTGGTAATGACCACCCAGAGCATCGCCAGTATTGCTTGGCAGTCAAGGCACGCAATGAAGCCCACGGCGATGAAGCTGAAAATAAGCGCAAAGGTATACCATTGGGGCTCGAAAAGCACTGGGAAGTGAATGCTGAGCTGCCGGAGGCCTTGTGCAGCGGCAACCGCGCCTATGGACCAGTATGCGGCCGAAAGGCATGCAACTGCGATGTTAATGGCAAGGATCATGATGTAAGGAAGAACGAAGAAGTCGGCTTTGCGTTTGTAGTAGGCCCGACCGAACGGTGTTGTCGTATCACTCTTAGGATCCGTTTCCTTGGAGCCTTTGTTGAGACAGATGGGCTCGCCCCGTTCTTCGTAGATAGTCAGTAGCAAAACAAGGCAGATAATAATGTAACGCACGACATCCAAGCCATGTAGAGCCGTCCTCGTAAGAAGCGCCACGACGGGTCATAGTCCCAGAGCCCAATACCGCTCTTCTCCCAATTGTCACCCCGGGAAGGAGAACTACGCGATCAGCGATCATCGCTAAACGAAGTCGGTCAACAAGCAAGATCGAAATCACTGGTGAGAACGACTGACCCCCAGCCTTTATGACTATCTTCCCGCTTCCAATACAGTCCGTGGTGAGGATTTCAGAACGAGACCCAAACACAACATCGTCTCCAATCTCCAGCAACTCAGGATCGAGGCAGTAAAGACCTGAACCTGGCCAATAAACACGCTTGCCAACCTTGGCGCCCATGCAACGATATACCAGAGAAACAGCCTCGTAATGACTACCTAGGATGGAAAAAGCACGCTTCAGCTGCTCCTGTGATAGAAGATAGCCATTGATGTAGCGTCGGAGCACAGACCACTGTGAGGTATTAGAGCTAGGTTGCGATCTATTGAGTCCCAGGATACGCTTGACGATGAGAGCTAGGATGAGGTGGATGATTGGGGTGACCACTGCCCTGACCATTCTTGACACTGCATGGTAGAGTACACGCTCAGGATTGGCGAACCAGAAAATGACCGCTACGAGAGAAGTACGATCGGGTTCAATGAAGTCCGTCTGGTATATCATAAGGAAAATCGATGCGAACCAAGGAACGTCTATGGTGAAATGGATATCAATTACAGTGTCAATGTAAGTGATTGTACACGTACATGATGCTAGGAAGACGACAAGGAACAGTGGCCACGCTATGAAGAGCTTGAGTAGCCAGTGGGGCTCCCTGATACCAGTACGATTGTAATACGCATAAGTTTCGGGGGAGGGAGGCTCGAGAGATGATGAATGAGGTCCGAGAACGGTGCCTGGAGGGATAACAGAGCCTGGAGAGAGTTGTGTGTATGTATTAATGACAGCGTTTCCGCCAACGACAACATTATCCAGGCGGAAATATCCGTCACGTTCCACACAGAAACCACGGACAAGAGCTCTATCCACTCTACAACTGTCGCCAAAGTGTAGAAGGTCGTATTCAGCGAGTTGAGCATTTTTTGCAATCGTAACGTCGTTACCAACATGGGCACCGAGGAGACGATAGTACAGAATCTCCAGCGAGGGGTGAGCAGAGAATATGCCTCGTCCAGCAGTTCGCAGGCTTGGTCAACTATCCACCAACGAAGATGATAGAAGGACCAACTAGAAGTATAGAATATCAAGACGATATCAATTTACGACTACGAAAAGACTTACAACTGATATGTTCCAGGTTTATACCTGCCTATAATTATCCATTTGAACGCAATTGCTGTGATTGGCGCAATTATCCGACAGGCAAACCGAGCGGCAACGATAGAACAAAGAAGAACACCAAGCCGCTCCCAGAAATTGTCGGTGATGAGGGGTGCCAGCCACGACATGACGTATAGAAGTAGTGCCCCTACGTTCAAATATCAGCATCCCACAGGCACGGTAACAAGCTGATCTCACATGTCAAGGCAGATTTTAATGGATTGAAGAATATGAAAGGGATTATCTGGAAGATAATTGAAAGCGGATGCCACTGGTTGCGAGACTTGGGCGAGGGAGTTTCAGCTACAGAGGGTGGCTGCGTATGGAAATGAGGGGTGGATGTCGCCTCTAGCAGGGTGTTGAATTCTGAAAATTTGTCGGAAGGTAGTGAATCGACTGATAGATTTCGTTCTTGTCTCTCGAGAAGATCGGCTATACCGGCAACTGTGCTGTTGACGAACATAGACGATACTGGAAGCGAGATATTGGATTCTCTTCGAATATGATAGGACAACTTTCCCAGTAGAAGAGAATTTCCACCGAGCAGGAAGAAGTCGGAGTCCGAAGAAATCATGCTAGGCTCTAGAGAAAGCACCTCTGCTACAGCATCCCGTACCAGGGATTCATGGCTGGATGCGGTTGATAGATTGTCCTGATAAAATCTTCCTTTCAAAGCCTTGAAGTCGACGTCGCCGGATTCGGTCCGCGCTAGTGGGCGGGCGACGACATGCAGGCGCTCTGGTATGTCATAGCCGTGAAGAATTTTGCCTAACCATGATTTGAGACCTGGTGCATCTGTGGGTATCATGGTGGCAAAAGCCTCAGCACTGCCGTCAGACCGTAAGCGGACAGCAAAGTCCTTCACACCAGTCAAAGAACGAACAGCTCGTTCAAGTGCCACGATATTAAGAGAAACTCTTGAACAAGGGATCGGATCTGAAAGTGGTGCCAGAGGAGACGGAACCTGAGCCTCAAAATGACGTTGGAAAGTGGGGATCGCATCTGACATGTAACCAAGACCTAACCGCGAGGCCAGTTGTATTCGGAGAGGTTTTCCTGCACTGTAACAGAGTTAGCGGACCTTCCAAAAATACCAGGGCGAGTCATACAAGTTTTTAGGGATATCCGCCATGTATACTATAGTGAAGGGCCATTTCGAAGGATGTAGATGCTCTCTATGTTCGTATAAAATGTGCATCAGATGTTGAATTCAATCACGAACTGACCTTAGTCTGTCATGTAGTTGAGTGAGACCTATGCGAGGAACGCCGGTTGGAGTTACGATTACAACGCCTATGACTTCCTGTAGCACGTCATGAGGGATAGAGAACGCCAGCGACGACTAGGCAACGTTAACGAGCGCAACCGAAGTACGAAAAATTAACACACCTTGACACTTTCTTTCGCGCAAGTGACAATGGCATCCTCTACTTCAAATGGTGATATCACCTCGCCCCCCTTATTGATGATCTCTTTGGATCGTCCTGTTATGTATAAATATCCATCTAGGTCCATGTAACCCACGTCGCCTGTATCAAACCACCCGTCACGCGAGAATGCAGAAGTGTCTAGAGGTGAATTTCGGTCTGGAGAAATCTCATAACCCTCGAAAGTAGGAAGGCCTCGAACAGAGACGGCCCCCGTCTGCCCTCTCTGAAGCTCACTCTCACGATTACTTGGATCACGGATGGACATATATGGGCCACACGCAATTCCAGAACATCCCGGACGCTGGAGTTGATAGTCGGTTGGCGGGGAAGCGATAGGCATACATCTGCAATATATTAATTATAACGCCATTACGACAAATAACACTGACTCTGTCATTCCATACGATGGCAGGATAATTGCTTTGAACCGGTGCCTGAGCTCGACAGCTAACGACGGCAAAAGACCGCCGGCTGCATTGCAAATTAAACGTATCTTCAGGTCGCGTGAGGGTACAATATGGTCGGGTTGGGAGGTCAATATTGCGTGGTGTATGGTAGGTGCCGCAAAATACCTTATAGTCACGTTTCAACAATCGATTTTCAGCGCAGAAGGCAAACTTACCAGGTGGCACCTAATTGGGCGGCAACAGACCAAAATGTCATGACATCAAATCCGATACACATGATAGAGCTCCCGCCAGAGAAGACAGGTGCCAATAAGTTGCGAACGATACCACCAACATGGAACAACGGCATCATGTTGACTAGAGAGCAAATGAGCATTCATTACGAAACATGAGGCCAACGCACGGTTAACATCACTGGGTTTTAGTTCCCATGAATGAACCACAGCCCAAGTCCCAACAATAAGAGAACGCAGATTATATGGGACGACCTTCTTCCTGCCACTCGTCCCTGATGTGTGTAGTACTAATGATTGGTCCTCCAGCCGGTGTGGCCTCGAGGGAGAGGATGGAATGACGATATCATCACCCAAGATGGTCGTATCAAACAATCCAGCTGGACCAGAAGTACGTCCCCGGATGTAGACGACCTCGCAACCCAGGTCCCTCTGTAGCGCCTGAAGATCAAGTCGTTCTTCGACATCATCAACGGTGACGATTACTTTGGCCCGGAGTCTCTGCACGTCCTCTCTGAGCTCAGCAGCCGTACAACTCGCGTTGACTGGAGCGCAAGTGTGATAACAAGCCAGGGATAGCAGAGCAACAGCGTTAACCGGACCTGGTGGCAACGCAATTACGACTCTGTCATTGGGCCCGAGGCGGGCCCGAAATCGGGAATGGGGGAGGGTGAAGTTGGCAACGAAGGAGCGCAGTGCGTCATGGCATAATGGTGGTCGGTTAGGTACCGTTGAGTAGATTACAGGGGAGGAGGTCGTGCAGAGGCAATCCAACAATGTCTCCACAGCACTAGAGGTAGCAAGCTGTTCAAGAAGGGAGTCTCCCAGAGACCAGTCTTTGTGTACGACGATGTTTGAAAGGAATGCTAGAGGAATCGACATATCTGGGCACGCAGATGCTGGCGCGACTCCAGGAAGAGATCCTGGAATGAAGGAAAAGGCGATTAGTGACAGGACCAGCCAGTGTGCGTGCTCGGTGTTCATTCACATCAGCCATGTTGGTCTTTATCCGGGTCTCTGGGGGCCAATTGGTCAAACGGAGATGACGGTGGTGATGGTGAAAACCACACCGAACTGCTATTTTGGGATGCCGATCGTTCGATCGGCTGTTTTCTTCCGTTTCTTAGTGCCTGGCTCGAGCATTCTATTCCAGGTCGTTGTTGGCCATTGAGCCAAATAACAGTCTGACTACTCTAAGATGTGGTAAACTACACGCCTACAACTGTGGACGTTGTTTTTGTTTCACCTTCAAATCAAGCCGGAACTTGAAGTAAGTAGTCCGACACACCGCGTACCTATGACCACCAAATGACCACTGAACATTCTGCTGGATCAAAGAGTCTTCCATCATCAGAGCTGGGGGCTGGACTTGGGTTGGAGACAGCGAAGGAGGCCGAATACGCCAAGACTACACAACTGATGGTGTTCATCAGCAATCACTCTGTGGCAGTGAAATTGTTTCTAGTTATTCACCAACTGAAGAGTAGGCTATGGTCGGAAGAACAAAGGGATGCATTAATTCAATCACGAGGCATGGAGCCTGGTGAAGAAGTCCCGGTCGTATCGATATTAAACTTCCTAGGAAAGACTTCGTAGTTAATCGTGTCAAACCTCACTGCATGGAGGGTTAGGTGACGAAGTTGCAGTGGACGCTGTCCGTCCAGGCCGAGGTCGTACCAGTACATTGCAGTTCTGAGGACCGCATCGACGTCGCCTACTGCCCGACGTGGGACTCGTTTACCCTATTCCTCCGAGGCCGTCGTTAGTTGCCCGATACATGGCCCCCCGAACACTCATGCCTGATCCTCAATAGAGACGTCTTCACGAAGGTCCCTTACTTGAGGAAGCCTGGCACCTGCATCAGGAATGTAACATGTTGAATTTGGGTCACAAAAGAAATTCAGCGATCATGAATATCAGTGTCTCCTCCGCCGCATCTCCACGGTGTACCTCTATACAGATTCCGATACTTACCAGCCATACATATTCTCCTTGATATCTTCGCGGGGCGGAAAGTCGGAACCCGTTGCATGTAAATAAGCCCCAACGCGTCATCTTGACCTGGATGGCAGGCTATCAACTGCAACCTGAGAAGATGTGTTTGCGAGAACACAGTAGACCTTCTGCAACTTTGAATTTTTTGGGAAGTTGCCGTTACCTTCAGGATGCGTCCAAAATCAGAAAGTAACGAGAGGTATCGTAAGTGGCAGCTCATCGGTAAGTCGCCGGAGATAATGCGGTATAGCGCACTGTCATCTTTCAACAGCGCCTCTTGCGGTGATAACTTCATAGACTGGGACATGTCAGTTAGATGCGATAGCGGATTCTGAGCGGAGCCGGCATGCTGTAGCGCGATAAAAGCTAGACGACACACGACAGATATTTCCACGAGAGCCCGTCTATACTGTCTATACAGGTTCCATGAAAAATCATTGAACCTGTGAACAGATAGTCATTCGCAAACTCCAAAGCCATAAAATTTGGGCTCTACATTCTGAATATGGTATACTCGTTGATTGTTTTTGGGAATTCCTTTATCGTTAGTCATTGTTCCGACCTCAACTCGGACGACGAGCGTTTTCCGACTTGAATGCGTCATTGTTCAAAGAATTCGAACGTCAGTCGACTGCCACCGCCTTGGCGGGCGGGTATGATGCAATATTAACAAAACGTTCAAAGAAGACAAATTCACTGGGTTCCTCTAGGCGAGTTGTGTGAGAGGCGACAGACATTTGTACATGCACTGAAGTGGATGGCTAATCAGTGCTGTAGTTCCTCTTCATCGAGGCAGAGTATGTAGTCCAATATTGCTATCTAGAGAACACTTTTTGTCTCAAGTAGAGCATGCTCTTGAAATAAAACAAGAAGTATTGAGTCGAGAGCGAATATGGGCTTGCCGTTGGGAGTCCGAATGGGTAGTGGGGAGACGATCATGTATGGCTTTGGTGATGAATCCAAGAGAGAAGTAATGATGAATCCAGGAGAGAAGCCAGAACTCGTTTCTGCGAGAGTAGTCGTCGACTCGATGTCGAGCAAGCTTGAAGTTAATGAGCAGTATAGATGACGAAGCGGTGAAAAAACACCGCAACGCTAGCGGCGGATCACAATTACCACGTGCACGTGAACGTGAGCTAATGCAGAACCGTTTGGCTTTCTCCCTTCAAATCCCCTCTATTTACGGTGCTCACCAGGCTGTTCAGCCGCTTGCTCTTGTTCACGACGTCTGACGCCGCTTTCATGATAATAACGACGACGGATGGCGCCGCATGATTGGGACCGGAATGCAGTCAAGGTGCGTGACCACGCCGTCCTGCTCGTCGCCTTTTTTTGAAACTATCCACTCAGAACCAGCTGAGATGGACATGTCAGCGGTTAGGCCAGATTCAGGAGAAAAATGACTCTCAAAGCAATATCACACGGCGAGACATTTCGACTCTTCTCCAACAGAATAATGTAAGTCTTGCCCGGGCTAAAGCACAAAAGCTAGTGCAAGAGGATGCATTTGGCGATGTCCTGGAGATAATGGGAATGTACACCGGTGTACTGTTGGAGCATATAAACGAACTGGATCAAGCGTAAAGCTTCCGCTGTGCATTATGATCCTCACTCTCATTATTCCATACCCCAGGACAGCCCCAAGTCCCGTCGTTGTGGAAGCCGCATCGACTCTCATATTTGCTGCCTCTCATGTAGACGTCAAGGGTAAAGCTTCCTCCATGTCGCCCATTCGTGTGTAACACTTCACTCTTCTAGATCTGCACATTGTACGCGATCTCCTTGTTCAACACTTTGGAGATGATTTCACGACATCCGCCTCGAGTAATCGCGATCACTACGTCTCTCCTCGTGTATGACGCCTGTCCCAAACGTTTCTTGTCTTTAAAACCTGTTGCAGGCTATTACGTCCCTCGCTACTCCCCCGCCAAGCGCCGCAGACCTCGACATGTACCTATTGAACATTGCCAAGTCGTACAGCGTCAAGTGGGTCCCCGAGCCTCGCAGGCAAGATGTGTAGGTAATTTTTTTACGCGTTTAACTACGTCTCATTTCCGTCAGCGTCAACCAACTTTCTGAAATCCTGGACTCAAGTAGTTCACCTCTGGTAGACGTTCCTCGTCTGCGCCAACTTTGTGCACGTGGTCAGCTTGTCTTCTCTGTCACCTTGATGGGCACCTAATCTCGACTTAGGCATTCCTGATCATCCTCCCTGGTTGCGTCCGCGTATCTGGAAGTAAGAACTCAACATAAAGCTCTATTTTCACGGCTGAAAGCCATACTTAGATTGTTTTTTGGCATCCTCCCTGTCTTAAAGGCGAACTGGGAGAAAGAAATAACATCTCAGCGCAATAGTTACTATGTGGGTCAATCTGCTTTGGGCATCAACACCAAATAACAGTCTGTAGGAACTTGTGCGGCGACTGCTTGCTCCCCTTCAAGATGATAGCCCCCCATCATCGTCCGCTCAGGACAAAGCGGTGCTCGACGTTTCACATCAACTATCACGCATACCGCCTGCATTATTCTCTGGACTCGCTGACGAGCCCGAAACCAGTCTTTTGTGTCCACTCGATGATCCTTATTCTGGCGATGACAAAATCACCTACGGGAACAGTCTTCAACGACGCTTGCAGCTTCTTCAATCTGGAAAAACAGACGCGGTTGATGAAGGATCAACCATTCCTGAAATTCGGCTAGAATTCGAAGCAGCAAGTCCTGAATCACCACTAGCTCGTACCTCGTCACTCTCTCAACGCGTACAGGTACCGCCCGTACTCGTGTCTAAATCTCTTTCAGACAAGGCTCACCCACATCACATGGCTGCGCTTGCTCGAATCCTATATATTCATTCGGCCATAAATCCTGGAAATCTGTCTCCTCACATTCCGACTCTCCTACTCCCCATCTATTCTGTCATGTTAGAGGAGATTGAATTGGCGGACGCGGCGCATGTCGAGGCCGATACCTTCTGGTTGTTTGAGGCGATAGTTGGCGAATTCTCTGAGCTGGAGGACGAACAGGGTGGCAGTACATGGATGAAGAAACTGAGCGAAAGGTTGTCGTGGGCAGACATTGACCTGTTTGAAAGCCTGGTGAGATCGGTCCATGTTGCAATTTTAAGTTGTCCTGACTCCTCAACTTCAGGACAACAAAGGGCTTAACCCCGCTCTGCCACATTACTCGTAGTAAGCTTCGATGACTTTTCGACTCATAGTTTTATACTGATAAAATCAGCCGCTGGCTAGCCCCGCTTTTGGCTCATACATTCCCAATGTCTGATGTCGTGGTAGCTTGGGATGCTATCTTCTCTCGAGAAGCCCGTCTCAAAAACAGCAGCCCGCGACTTGAATTTCTTGTCGACATATGCGCCGCGATGCTGCTTCGGGCTAGAATTGCACTGATGCGGCAAGTAGTAAACGTCATCCTGTTGCAGTTCAACTAACTTTGTTTTAGACTCGGAAAAAATGTGCCGAAATCGCCTGGCCTTTGGGGTCACGAGGATGAAAGTTTACCTCCTCCATCACCTTTACGGGCTTGGGAGCTCGGGGACGCGTTCTTGGAAGGCACGGCTCTCCTCCAGAATTATCCCTTATCTGGATCGGGTGGCATTGACTCCGTATTGCAATCGGCTGCAGACCTTTGGAATCGCCGGCGAGATGAGGATAAAGCTGCTGCAGCTGGATCGATGAGTTTGGGAGCTCGTTTGAAGGTGTCAATGTGGAAAGGCTTCACAAATCAAGCTTCCTCGCCTGAAAGGTCCCCCAACGCATCAGATGATGAAGAAGACCAGACAGTAAAGCCCGTTGTCGTGCAACAAGCACCCATCCCCGCTGATGCTATCCCAGCTGGGTCCACTTTAACCTCCCGGCTAGCCACGACTGCCTGGCGGGGTATCACGAACCAATCATCCATGGAACCTCCACCATCTCCCCTGTCTCCTACACCAGAAGAGAGGACTCCTTCCACAGAGACAGAAATAACCCCAGCAGACGGCAATATCCAAGTTGATTCGTCGAATCTTCCCGCCACCACACGTTTGTGGGACTATGCGGAAAAGTTGAAGGAATCTGACGCAGCTGCCGCATTTGCTAAAGCAAGCAGCAACTGGCGTGCCAAAGCATTATCAGGGTCCTGGGGTCTACGCAAGCCAAATACCTCGTCTGTTTCCCCTGATCCTGTTTCACAACTTCTCTCCCCTCCTGACGCCACACCCATGAAATCCAACGACCAACGACGTGGCTCTCTTCCAGGCCCCGATCGGACAGGCCTCTACTCACCTCCCACAAGACCCGCCTTTTTCAAACCTCCGCGTGACAGTGTTATTTTCCCCGCAGCATTTTCCGCTCCAACGAGTCCCGAGGCAGCGACGCATAAGGAGTCAGAGTCTACTTTGAGTCGAACGAAGCATCTGCAAGACTCTATCGCCTCACTTACGCGTGCCCCTACGACGCGGAAAAATGGTCCACGTCCTTTACTGTTGAATGCGACATCGCTTATCACTGAACGGCCATCTACGATCCCCACGAATCCTCATAAATCTGACGAGTGGGCCGAAGTGAACAAGAGTAAGATGCAAGGGCATGTGAGACGTCAGGATTCAATGTCGTCTATATCATCTTTGGCGCCCTCGCGATCGGGCGCGCAGCGGGGGGACTACGAGTCTGACGGAACACGAAGCAGACGAGTCATGCTCAACCGTAAATCTGTTTCTCCAATGGCTCCCAGTTTTCGCGCTGCTCGGCATACATCTTACTCTTCTTCGGGAACTTCTCCGAGAACCTCCCCCGATCGAGGTATGCAAAACCTGGCATTCAGTCAAGGAGAAATTCTGCTAAATTCGAACGATGGCCCGGGTGCTGTCGCACAGTCACCATCATTGTATTCACCTCCTCTACAGACATCGCAGCATTCGCTGCCTTTGGAAACTAGATTACGGGAGCCAGAGATTTACCAAGAGAATGGCTTTGATCCAGCTATACCACTGGAAGCACTTCCACATCCACGCAAACTTGTACACAGAAAGACGCCCCCTACATCGCAGTACAGTGGTGATACGTCTGATTCTTCGGTCGCGGAAGCACCGCCAAAGAGTCCCAGATTACATTCCCGCCGCCAAGTCACTCGCCCTTCACTCTCCGCCTTCAGGAAACGAACGAAGCCATACGTCCTCACTCAAAATCTTTAGATGTTCCTTGGCCGGAAGAAGAGCTATATTCACCCCAAAGGCTTCAAGTTTTGAAGCAGACGCCACGTCTCCAACTCGCGTACAACGTCGAAAGCTATCGTCTGATGGGCATGTGGGCTCCGAGCATAGAGTTCGGAAAACATCTACAGAACGTCGTGTTCGGAAAATCTCGACTGAATCGCGAACCCGAAAAGTTTCGACAGAAACGTATAGGGCTTCCCGGAGAACTCGGGAAAGCGCAGCCGAAGAAGGCGATGATGAAGGTTACGATGATCTGCTCAGTGCATATGAGAGCGAGGAGGGATCCAAAACGTTTCGATAATCCCTTGCGAATCTACCACATTGGTTGATCGTGAACGACACCCACGTTTTGCACTTTATTTGCAACTTCACCTAATATTTGACGTCTTTTATTTTATGGCTGTCCATGATTCACATATCTATCTTGCTTTCGTCTAATATATCATGTATCCCATTATACACCTCAAGTAAGACTGGAAATCGCGGTAAAACGTTCTGGGATATCGGAGACTGTTAGTAGTCCCCTCTTGGAAACTATTCAGCATACCTCAAAAGCGACATGTATCGCCTGATGACCAGAAGGATCCTCAATCATGATTGCGAGGTAATAACGAACGTTCCAGCCAAAAAGTCCTTCGTTGATTATAACATCGCGAATGACTGTAAGCGGAATGAAGCGCCTTGTTGTTGTCGACATTTTCTTGAAACCATTTCGCGTTTCAAGTTGAATTCCGTGGCCAGGAAATACAATGACAGATTCTGCAACATAAAACATTGAGCGACGCGTATTTTAAAAAGGTAACGCCTGGCGCACCAGATATATCAGAGGCCTGGTTGAGGAAGAGTATCACGAGTAATGACAGGGCGAGCCACCATTTCCAAGAAGACTAAACGACACTCTGTTACAATCAATAATCCGACACAAGAATGACTGACATGTCGATGGGCAAGCATGAGCCCAGCCAGCAAAAGATTGAGCCATTTCCATG
Source organism: Mucidula mucida (assembly GCA_015501055.1). Lineage (NCBI taxonomy): Eukaryota > Fungi > Basidiomycota > Agaricomycetes > Agaricales > Physalacriaceae > Mucidula > Mucidula mucida. Next base: position 935,623 of record JADNYV010000002.1, read on the forward strand.
GACCGCTAGAGGCAGATTTTAGGATGCGAAACTCGTGGAACGCTATCCCGTGGGTCACCACGAAGTCTTGAGGCATCAACGCATGCTATATGAGCGCTTAGACCAAAAGAGTGATCGAGGCGCTGTCAGGGGTAGTGTCGTGGGAACTCGCTGCTTCCCTCTTCGAGATAGAACGGCCAAGAATTTGGATATCCAACAACTCTGCCTTTTTAGAGTGGTACATTCCTCTGACAAAGTTTGAACTTGCAGTGAGCGTTTCCTTGAGTATTCACCGAAGGAATACTCACCATCCTGTTATGGATCACTTGGTTTCCAAGGCTTGGAGTGCGGGGATACTGTAGAGACTCTGGCTTATGAGGATACTTCTCTAACGAATGGCTCTTTCAAAGCTCCCGGTTCTGGAGCAATCTTGCAATCACCAAGGACGGTATTGGTTATGGAATTCATTTCCTGCAAAGGTGCTGCCACTGTAACGCCGACGAGCTGTTTCTTTTGACCACCACGACGACCAACATGCCGTACGTTCCTTTTTCTGGTACTCGTCAACTTACGGGGAGCCGCTGACCCACGCTTCTCAGTAGTGATAGCCCGCCGCCGTATTACAATGGCACCTCAAACGAAACCTTACCGCTCAAAGGTGGCCTGCGTTCTCATACTCGCAGCGCCAGCGTCATGCGTATCATTTTGGTCGTAGTCGTCTTTGGCTTGTGCTTCCATGCCGTCGACGATTATTACAATACAGATCGACCGTCTGTCAGCGCTCGAATGCGATCCATGTGGGAGCAAGAGCAACGGGATCAAGAGGTCGCGTTCAACGAAACACGCCGGGGGTGGGCAATGCAACGGCTGGAGTGGCTCTATGACTTTGCTGCCGAAAAGAATCGATTACAGGAAGCACGGAACGATGAAGATGTCCTAGCTCGAGAAGCACGGAGGCAGCAAAAGATCAAGTGGGAACAAGAAGCTTCTGCTTGGCGCAAGAGCTTTAATACCACACGAATTCAATGGCTGCAACAGTTCGAGGAGCAGAAGGCGTCGGCGCAGAAGGAGCTGAATCGACTACGCGAGGAACAAGTTCGACAAAGACAGAAGCACGATGAGGAACGAGTAACATTGGAAAGAGACTTAGAGAAGGCGAAGGAAGCTGCCAGATTGGACACAGAGAGGCGTTTGCGTGCGTACTTGACGTGGCGTGCTTTAACACCGCATCAGGAATGCATCTCGTACGGGACACGGATGTATGAGGCTGAGCTGATGAATGTCCCAGCTGACGCTGACGGACTAGCGTGGTGTCAGGATACTGCGATTCAAATTCACAGTGTAAACTATCAACGCCCTACTTACTGTTCTCGTGATGCGGTATGACATTCCTGTTTTCTCCTTTCAGTGTCACTTAAACGTTGCTCATTAGCATACGATCATGGGATACTGGAAGGTCGCGTCGAATGAGCCTACGTGTACGACATTCTGGGAGTCCTTTTTGGACAATGTGGGTTCCAGCCTGCGCTATTGTGTTAGTCATTTGATATGGTCTGAAGGGGTGTCTTGCTGCCGGTTCAGGTCAACGCGTATGTTCATTTCCTCGTGCTTCTCCTATCTTTAATCCTCCATTAGCGATATGAAGCCCACCTTGGAAACCACCAGTGGCGCCCTGGGGAAACTGGAAGGAAATGTGTTCTACAACACCTGCTACCTTCAACGGTATGCACTTCGACTCGCCTCATATGTGCGAGAATAGAGTAAGTCGAGCTGACATTTTCTTCATTGTGGAAGCTGAGAGTCGTTTACAGGGCAAGCGGGGTATTTATGGTATATGGCTTTCGAGGGACGAACATTGCTGAGTCTGGAGTTACTCCAAATTTTGTGTATTAAGTCGCTCTAATTCCGGAAAGGTTTGTGAGTATGCAGGGAACGCTGAACACAATTGGATAAGTATCTGCTCTCGTGATACAAAGACTCATGATCAAGGGTGCACTACCGAGGTTGAATACTCTCTGATTGTGAAGGACATATGTTTCGCACAACAGGTAATTTAGAGAGGGACTGTTAAAAGAAGTCGCTCATCCGCCCCTCGAGTACAGTCTTCGACTTGGACTCGATCTTCATCCCAATCCCGCAAGGACGGACCTAGTACTCCTACCTATTTTACCGCAGTACCTGCTTCACTCTCACATCAGCTGACCCTTTGTCCAGTTTCCTCCGGGCCGCGAATAACAAGTCCCCAAGGTTCATCAGGTATATATATATGAGCGGCTACTCGACATTACTTCCTGGCAAGCTGCGATGCTCTCTCAGAACGTCCTCCTCATACTTGCTGGCACGGCACTTGGCCATACATTACCACCGAACACTGGTAAGCTACACGATTACCCTCCGCTTAAAACTCCTTGACGAGTTCTATCTTTAGCTGATGAAACCGTCCTCGTTCGCAGTCATGGGCCCGAACGCGACATTCCGACAATCTGCTTTCGACCCAGCTGAATACTTCAATCCGACAAACTCCAGGCCGCCGTTCTTCCAGGCGTTCGACGCGTCTTTCTTCGACGTTTTGGGCGATTCGCCGTCTATACATCAAGTCGCAGAAAACGCGACATGGGCGTTCGCCCATGAGGGTCCTGTTTATATTCCATATACCGATGAAGTCATCTTCGCCAGTAGGGCCGGTGGGGACTTGAGCTTTAGTGATTGGGACAACAACAATCAGATGTGCAAGATCAGCATGTCCGACATCGAGTCCGCGTTGGAGGCTGCAGGAGACGAACAGATCTCTGTTCCTTATACGGTCGTAAGTTTTCGTGTTCGTTCTGCATTTCCGCTACCTGATCATATATCTCATGCTAGCTTGATATCAATGAGGATATTCAGATGGCGAATGGCGGCACTGGACCGTTCGAAGGCGAAGTGCTTGTTATTACTTCGGGACGTGGATATCTTCCTCCTTCCATCGTTCGCCTTAATCCCTATCCGCCATTCAAGACGACAGTTATACTCGACAACTATTTTGGTATATTCCGTACTTGCCGGTCGACTGCTAACGACGTCGGGAACTCTCAGGGCGTCAGTTCAACTCGCTGAATGATATTAAAGTACATCCTAGTGGCAATCTATTCTTCACAGATCCGACGTAAGCACACTGGTCTGCGGCACGTCTATCATTGATCGTTTGGCTTACAGTTATGGATATCTCATTCGTTTCCGCCCTATGCCTCTCCTACCGACGCAAGTATATCGTTTAGATCCGCGTACTGGTTCTGTCCGTGTCGTAGCTGATCAAATCGGTCTCCCGAATGGTATTGCGTTCTCTCCAGATGGTTCGACCGCCTATATGTGCGTTTCTTGGACTCCTGTCTGACTGCTAGCCTGACGATACCGACTTCAGTACCGACACAGTCAGCCGGGCTGGCTTCCTCGGCGTAAATCAGACCCTTCCGGCTACCATGCAAGTCTTCGGTCCTCTGCCCCTTCGTAGGTATAACCAAGGAACGAATCATCATCAGATACGCGTACGACGTTAGCCCTTCCCATTTATGGGGAGGGTGCAAATTTCCTTATACTACAGTGTGCGTCAGCATCTGCGATGCCTTGTATTCATGGTACACGTCCTTTACTTCTGCATTAACCACAACGAACTGAACGCGGTGATTGCACTGAGGAAAAGCCTTCATGCTTTCTTGTCTGTTATCGACCAAGTTCTGGAGGGTTACCCTAGAGCACTGGGGCACTAGTGAACCACTTGCGATGATAAAGCGAACGCGAATCGACTTATCGAGCTCCCATTGATTTAGCATTCTTCCAAATCCAAGGAAGAACGATTCGTGCCAGTGCCAATTGCGTAATGGATCCCAGGGGAAGATGATGTCTAAGTATTGCAGCCTCTTGGGATCAAGGTCCGGCCAGTGAGGTTGTGTGATTGTCTCTAACCAGTTTCTGGCCACTGCGACGTGAAGGGACTGCAAGACAAAGTGGATGACGAAAAGGACATGATTCTTGATATGAAAGATGCGCCTAATGCGATGTTATCAGATGCTGACAGACGGATGTCCTGTCTGTTACTTACTAACAGCATATGGAACAGAGAGGTAGAGGAATATCAACCGCCCTTGGAAACTGTTCATGACCTTCCTGATGTCGTCCATATTGGGTTCGCTTGAAAAGATACGCATGGGGTCTCTGACGATGAACAGGCGAGAGACATTCCTGCGGAGGGAAAGATAATCATTGGGGATTAGATGGAAAAAGGGGGTATCACTGTCGGCAAGTGTTAGCTCGCGAATGATAGGATCATATTGATGCCAATCCAGGGTAGGCACCGGGGGGGGTGTAGTAGGACCATACATTCCCTACATGAACGCGAACGAGCTCGGGAGACGTGAGATGCGGGTAGCCCAGAAGGAATCGTGTTAATTTTCCTAAGCACCCTTGTGTGCCCAGCGCGAGTAACTTTGTAACGATAGACTCGTTATAGAGGCGGCAGGCAATATACCGTGCAAGACGGCGTGAGAGATGAATTGTGAATCAACATCGAGGCCCTCGAGATGTAGGTGTAGGACTTGGGAGAGCTGAGCGATGTTGGGGTGTACCAGCGATGTTTCACCTCCCGGCGTAATAGAAAGCAGTCCTTGAAAGGACGCGTTTCAACATGAATTGGGAGGCGAGAACTGCCAGTGAACGGCGTGAACGAGATCGACTATGTCCCTATTGGAATTGAGCAGATCGTAAAACTGTTGAGTGTTGTGTGTGTTGAGATGCACGTCGCGGTAAAATAGAATGCGAGCACGCTTCCCAAACTCTGGCTCGGATCGGATTAGGTTTAAAAGGGCAGCTTTATCCTCTGACAGTTCGTCGGTGATTTCGTCCAGAAGCTCCTGCGCGAATGCGCCGGCCATGTAATTTTGGAGGAAGTTTAGATCTGCCCATCTTCACTGGAATAATCTACAGACTCGGTGTGTTGAATGCGCACATTTAGTGTTGGGTTATCGTCGCAGTGGTGAGAAGAAGACAAAGTCTTTCGATAGTGTCGCACCCGCACGCTGGTCTGTCTCGGTTTGTGCCTGCCGGTAAGAATCAGAGGCAGCTTCTGCATTTTTGCGGTTCTGTCGAAAACTCAACACCTCTGAGCTCGGCGACGTTGTGCTAGGCCATGATGAGAATAAGTGGTATTCATGGCCTTGCAGAGACAGGTATCTAGTTGCAAAACTGGTGGAAAGCTGACCGCGGTGGTCACCACGAAGTCTTCGAGTATATCGACGCGATGAGCGCAAAAATTAAGATTCAGTCGTGGGAACATTTAAGTTCTCTTCTCATACCCCACTCTCAGTCTGCCTCCAACATGGCCAAGAAGACGGGAAACAAGTCTCAGCGAGCAGACAAGGCACCTGCTCATCCAGAAGTTGATCAGTATGCCATAAAGAACATTTTGACAAAGCTTCAGTTCAATGTGAAACGGGATCTTGAGTGCCGAGTTGTTATGGACGACCAGATACTGGTGATTGATGTATGCCGCCTATGTTATCAACTGCGTAGTGCTCAATGACTTCGTTCGTTTTCACTGTAGAACTTGCTATCGCTCAAAGAATGCCGGGCTGTTATTGCGGCTGCTGATGCCTTTCCGCTTGAAATGACACCAGCAAAGCGTCGAGGGGAAGCAGACAGATTTAATTGTGAGTATATGCCCTCAGATTTCGGCGTAAGCTATAACGTTCACGATAATCAATCGAGATCGGTTCAGCATCGACGCGCCGGAGTTCGCAGAACGTTTGCGTGCGCTGTTACTCCCGCATTTACCTCTTTTACCTCCTTCAAGAGCGTTAAAGAAATCTAAGGATGCCTTCCCTCCAAGGCACCCTGTCGCTTTGAATCCTAACATCCGATTCTATAAATATGTAACTGATCAACACTTCGGGTCACTACTCTTCTATACGTTTGGAGGTTGGTTGAGACTCATTATCTCTTCAGGCCCCATTACGATGATTATGTGCTCGATGAACAAAGTGGACAAATGTCAGAATGGACTTTGTTGATCTACCTAACCGGCCAGGAAGATGGCGTGGAAGGTGGGGAGGTAAACATGTTTCCCCGATCTCAGAGTCACTCAGATACTGATTCGCTTGGCACACTGTAGACCATATTCTACAAGGACGAGAAATGTCATCTTTCCGAGACGATTGTCGCTCCGTTGACGCGTGGCGCTGCACTTCTGCATAGGTCAATGAGAGCAATTGAATCCCGACTTGGATCTAACAATTATTGTAGACATGGCCCCGACTGTATGTTGCATGAAGGATCCAAGGTCCTGACAGGGACTAAATATGTTCTTCGATCCGACCTGATGTTCAAGGATATATTATAAGTCAATATACACTATATCACACAGTGGGATATCGGACGGCTACTTCTTGTATTTGCGTCTTCTTGGCATACCAGCCTCCACTTCGTCGTCGTCCCTATCATTGTCATCGCCTCTTCTCTCATTCCCATGCTTCCTCTTGCGCCCACCGTCTCTGGCCTTGCCATCTTGATCCTTCAGCTCTGTCACCGCTAACCGGCTGGCGTCGTTTACGCGCTCCTTCAGCAACGCAATTTCTTCCGGTTCCGAAGGCCATAGATCCATTTTCTTGCCAATGACCTGTTCGATACGCTGGAGAAGCTCAACATCGTACTGTGTCACCAGAGTCACTGCCTTTCCTGCACGACCGGCTCGCGCCGTACGTCCTACTCGGTGAATGTAGTCTTTTGAATGCGTCGGAATGTCGAAATTTATTACAATGTCGACGGAAGGAATATCCAGACCACTGTCAGAGGTTGTAGAAACTGAGAAATTGAAGTAGAAAGAATGCCTTACCGACTAGCGACGTCGGTAGCGACAAGAATGCTTCGTCCCCCGCTCTTGAATTTGCCGAGGGCGCCTAATCGTTGGCTTTGTGTTAGCTTGCCATGAAGGGGAACCGCTGGAAATCCAAGAATTCGGAGGATCATTGACAACCTTGAAAGGTATGAGCACTGTTATCGAAGCCGCATAGAAAGACATACCGTGCGGCATCATGAACCGTCCGTGTGAATATTATTGACGAGTTCTGAGCGAGCGTGTTTGTAAGGTAAACAAGAAACGCGTCCTTGTCCTTGAGAGGCATCAAAAGGTAATACTGTTGCAGCTTGGCGGCAGTTTGATATCTGTCAAGTTATCAGCGGATAGAAAAGCGAATGCAAGACCAGACAGACTTTGTAGATGCCTCTACACGCATAGGGTTCTGCAGCGATGCTCTCTGAAGCTTTTCCACCTTCGTTGTCATCGTCGCGCTGAACAGGTACGTCGTTCGCTCCTTCGGTATTAGCCTGAGGATTTCGTCGATCACTGGTCCAAAGTCCATATCCAAAAGACGGTCGGCCTCGTCCAGGACCTAAGTGCACTATGCTCAGGTATATACTTAATCAGTAGGATGAGACACATACCAAAAATTTTAGCATTTTGAGATTGAATCCTTTAGTGTTCTCTAGATGGTATTTTAGACGACCGGGAGTAGCAACAATAACATGCGGGCGCTTCGCTAGTGCCACGGCTTGGGCGATAGGATCAACACCACCTATCAGCACGGCGCAACGAGCACCCATATCAGAACCCAAGGCTTCAAACTGTTCTGAGATTTGGAAAGCCAGTTCGCGTGTAGGAGCCATGATACACGCAAATAAGCCTTTGGGTTCCTGCCATAGTTTTTGCAGGATAGGCAGAGCAAACGCAGCAGTCTTTCCAGATCCAGTTTCCGCGACGCCGATGATGTCTCTTCCTTCAAGAGCTGATGGCAATGCTTGAACTTGAATGTCGGTAGGTGTGGTGAATTTCATTTGTTCGAGGGCCTTGAGTAGAGGTTCAATCAGCCCTAACGACTTGAAAGTCGGTGGAGTAGAGGGCCCGGCCTCATCTGCAGATGGCATCGTGAACTGTGAGCGTGAAGATGAAGAAACAGTGATATCAGAAAAATAAGCACCTCCGGTCCGACATCCGGCCACGTGACGCTCTTTACCACAACGTCCATGTCTCCCTCGAGCCAGCCGGTGTTAATCTCGTATTCTGGGGCGCCGTCATTCATATCATCGCCGAGCTGGTCTCAAATACAGCATGCATTTCGCTTGCAATTTCCGCTGCGCAACATCCACTGGAAGTCGGCGACAAGGACGTCTCTGCGGACAATACAAGAACTGGATGTCAGCTTGGCCCATATAGACACATTGAAAGACGAGCATGCATCGCAAATACCCGGAAATCTTCTCGAAAAGCCTTTGTTGAACATCTATCTCGTCAATTGCGAAGTACGTCATCCAATACCTTCCATCCACGGTAACCGACCGCATATCAGGACAGTGATGTGGAGGCATATAGGACCACCTTGAAGAAAGAGGTCAAGGAATGGCACGCAACAGTGACCGCGCGCAAGAACCAAGAATGGCTCATCATCCAGGTCGTGAAGCCAGAGTCCAAAGCACCAACTGGAACCTTTTTCCAGCTCAAGGGTTCAGTCTTGGATAAATTACGCTCCGACTTCAACTCTGATAAACGAGAAAGGTACGCGTCGCTTTACCGCTCTTGTCATTCAATCGCCCTCATTCCATACTGAAGATGCGTGCAGTTGACTTGGTCTAACACGACCGCCCCAGATAGTCCCATCGTATGGGGCGAGATAATGAACAAACTCAAGGACGGGCTTCTTTCTGCCTTTGAATCGGCGCTCATCCAGAGAGAGGACGATGTCAAGCGCTCTGAGAGTCAGCGGCTCATGCCAGGATGGAATTTTTGTACATTCTTTATTCTCAAGGTCAGTGCTCAAAGACGCGCATCAATCGGTTTCCACTAACATCGTCACCTCTAGGAAAGCCTAGCTAGCTCCTTCCGGAGCATGAATTTGCTTTCCGAAGCTCTGCTGCAGTACGACGAACTTGAAGCTTCATTCTTTCAAGTTCTAAGGGAGAAGAATCTATCCTGGTTCGGAACACTGATAACGCCATCTCCGAAAGATGATTCGTGCTCTCTTCTCTCGGTCTCTAGAAAGGCGTACAGAGAGCTCATCTTAGCCAACACTATCTCAGTTTTCGATTTCCGAATATACCTCCTAGCTCGGCAATGCGAGATCTTGGGTAAAATGAATCGACTACAGGACGCCTGCCGTAGATCTGTAGCATTCTTAGGAGCGTTCGGACGTCGTCTTAGAGAAGTTCAAGTACGTCGAGCAGTTTTTATCAACTTGCCGATGTCAAGCATGCCCTTAGGACACACTACCACCGTATTTTATTGAATCGTGGACTTATTCGTCAGCTCTGAGCGTTGTAGAGAAATGCAACTCATGGGAGACTGAACATCAAATGGACAAAGCCCAAATTGCATCGCTCAATGCCGGTAAAGGGGAGCTTCTAGAGCTAGCCAGGACGCAGGTTTGTGATTTCCTCAACACGTCGGGAGAATACTCACTGTGCTGATGTCAGTTGGATATCGTTGGTGTACGGCAAAGCCATCTGCCAACGAAACCTCCGTTCTCTAGCGCTACGTCCAGCCCGCCTGTGGTCCAGAGCGATGAACTGAAGGAGATTAGCAACGCTGATTTCAAGAAGGCTTTACTCGACAAAGATATATTTTACGAGCTATACATCAGTGTTACAAATCGTTCAATTGATATGTACGCGAAAGCAGGGCGTCGCAAGTTTGCGTTGAAGTTGCATGGAAGCCTCGCTGCTCTTGACATGTAGGGATTTCACCATACCTGCCTACATACCTGCTCACACTTCATGCAGTCATCGAGGTCGATTTGATGCTGCCCTAACCACATACACTTCTTTACCTGCTCACTATGCCCCCCACAAGTGGAGTTCATTGGAGGGGTTGATGCTGTCCCGAGCCTTGGATACTCACGACGCTTTAGAGAAGCGGAAGGATCGAGAATGGATGCACGTCCTTCTGTCATTCCTGGCGACATACGTTGAGCACGGTACGGATCTCCTGCTCTCTAAGGAGGACGTTACAACCTACATCCGCGACTTGGTCGTGGAATTGCGTAAATCGGCTTCGGAGTTAGACCAAGGTACGCCTTGACTGCGTCTTTCTTTGTGCATCCTCAATGGACTCCAGATCTCATTCATTCCGAGCATCCTGGTATGACTGTCAAAATCGCCCCAGCTGCTCTCCTTGAATCTGACAAGGATGGCTCATTATTAAACGTTGTGATCCTGAACCGGCTTCCTTGTGTAAGTAAGCTTCAAAATCGTCTTGCAACGCATCTGATATGGCTTTAGGACTTACCAGTTGATGTTATTAGTGTTACTTTGTCTGGACCTGACAACGTACGCGTGAAATTTACTACTGCCTGTGAACCCCTCCCACCGGGTAAGACCGACTTAACTTTGTCTTGTTCGGTCAGTACCTCATGCAGATCTACAACATGAGCTGATGTGTTCTGTGATAAGGCTTCACTCCCTGGCCTCTATATACTGGATACCACAGACATTCGATTATCGCGAGTCGTATTTACTTGGGCACATCAGAGAGATACGGCAAAACCACAACGAGGCAAAGAGAAGCAGCACCTTGTCCGAATACCGAAAGACTACCAAGCTTTGACTGTTCAAGTTACTCAACCTAAAATTGGTAAGACTTTATACAGACTGTCTTCCATGACATTGACGTTTGTAGTCGTCTTGGGAAAACGACCATCTGTGCAGTTATGCGTCAAAACGGGCCGAAATGACGTTGAGCGCCTAACATTAGGATTGACTTCTCCTTCAGCAACCTTTCACACTAAGGACGCAGTGATCGATGACTCTGACAATGGTTTGTTCTTTTGAAAACGCATAGGTTGCTTACCGAACTGTGTTCAGCTGCGGAAGTCTTGACGACAAGTGAAGAAATATTGCTTATGCATATTCCAAGTCACACAGAGGTTTCACTCTTAGTTCCCCACAGTGATGTGATAGGACCCACGATAGTTCGTTTACCAGGCTTCACCGTCCATCCCCTTCTCATGCAGCCTAGAAAGTCATTGTGAATATCCAATATACCACAACCACGGAACCGTCGATAAATCGAAGCATCCCAGTTACTCAGACTCTCCTCGTCACGCTTCCAATTTCCGTCAATGTAGAAGATTTCTTTCGTGGAACTCGGTAAATAGGCAGTTTTCTTGAGATGATGAATACTAATGTCTTTGGAAGATTATTTTCTCGCTTCACAGTGTCAACTACAAGCCATCAGCACGTCCGCATCGCGTCTACGACTCTCCAATCAGGGGACGACTCCAGTTTAAAGATAGTCTCCTGTGCATCCAAAGGCCGGGGTGTCATTGTGAGTTGACGAAAGAGGTTACTGCTTCCTGTCTGATATCTCTCCAGTCAGTAACTCCGAATCAGGCCGCTGACTTTTTGTTCTATATCGACTCTACGGAACCGGGTTCGTTATTTGCATCAGTCTTATTGTGCTCCTCATTCGGATTTAGTTCGACAGTCACTACAATTGCTTGTGCGGTACCGCATGTTACGAGAAGGTGGGTACTGATTCAGTCTGGACTGTGACAGATGGCTGAGCATATCTCCATAGAGGTTCAAGCCATAATAGAGGAAGCTGTGGACACAGTCAAAGATCATTCGAACCGAAACCGCCTCATAGACTTGATAGTTCGTGCATTGGAAAGCGATGCCAGCTGGATACAACAGTACGGTATGACCGGAGAGATTGTACTTCCAGAAGCATCGCTCGGTGAAGGTCTGGTCGGGGAATCACTCGAACAATCTCATAAGCGCGTGAAAGAGGTTCATCATCACTCTAATGAGTTCGTGCTGCGATCTTACATGGGCATGACTCTTAGATTTTGGCCAATCGGACGAAGGGCGCGTCCGCTCCAGGAACATGGCGAGAAATGGTTATACCCGTGGACGTTCCATCGATGAACGTGAGTAGCCAAAGATATGTTTTCTTCGAGTCATTGATCGGAAGATCAAAAAGATCATTGCCTCCGTACACATCGAGATTCCTTTGAAAACGGACGTGTATAGATTCTATGCCGGTCAACCTATCACTGCCACGTTATCGATACACAGCTCCTTCCGCTGGGATACCGGATCCTTGAATGAAGACCGGGAGTACAAGATGCAATACGATGTCGAGGAAATGGTACGGGACTGGTTAGTCAGTGGCTGCAAGCGTGGGGATTTCGTAGCAAAGGTCTGTTTGTTGCAAGCGAACCTCTATCACTCCCAACACATTTACAGGAGAACGAAACGTATACGGTTTCCCTCACTTTGATTGCACTACATCACGGCGAGCTCTCGTTACCCAAAGTTGCCGTTTGGGCGCTCCCGGTAGGAGGACCGCTGACAATGGGCTCACTGAGTATCCCGGCCACGGAGACGTACCAGAAGCACGGTGCAGAGAAGATTCTGGTGTTGCCTCGAGGAGGTCGTACGACCTTTGTGACTGATTTGGCATGATACGTAGTGTGCACCTTGTACCTCTGTTACTGTATCTTATCTTTCTGTTCCGTCACGAGTACCACGCGATCACGAGGGTGTTTTTTAGCAGAGAGGTCGCATCCTTACGCTTACAAGTGGCGTTTAAAAGTCCGCATGGTGAAGCGCGCGGCAACGTCAGCCAGCGGACTCGGAAACACGCTCGCTAGCGCCAGGGGCCGAAAGTAGAGAGAGGCGTCAATTCGACTCGTCTGCATTAACGTACAGGATGACTTTTGTGTAGGAGTGGGTGGCAGTTGAGGCCACACATTCTCTTTGAATCCATTTATGATTCTTCTGTTAGAAACTCGCGAATGTAGGAGACGAGTTGATCGGTCTGTTCCTCGGAAATCGCGTTGTACAAGGAGACTCTGATACCACCGACCGACCTGCGATAAAGGTAAGAAGATCGAGTGTGAGCAGAAGCCGAGGAGAGCAACATACCGATGGCCCTTCAGAGCCTTCAGTCCCTTGGCTTCGGCTCCAGCGAGGAATTTTGCCTCTGCGCCGTCTCCGAGGACATCGAGAACGATATTCATCCAGCTCCCAGAGCCCTCTTTCACTTTGGCGCGGAGCTTTGCCTTTTCCTCCCCCTCTTTGATGACAGCGTAAACTTTCAGTGCTTTCCTGCGATTAACGCCTTCGTAGTACTCGACTCCGCCCAGTGCTTTGGAGCGCTCGAGAACGAGGCCGGAGATGTAGATGGGGAGAACGGATGGCGTATTGTACAGACTGCCAGAGTCGGCGAGGGTCTTGTAGGACATGGAGATGGGGACCGGAACGGCGCCGAGCTTGGCGGCGGCGTCGACGTCGACGAGGCAGTCCTGGCGCACGATGAGGATGGTGAGCCCCGCAGGCCCGATGTTCTTCTGTGCCCCGGCGAAGATGACTGCGTGTTCTGCGAGGTGGGGGATGGGCCTCGACATGAACGAGGAGGAGTAGTCGGCGACGAGCGGGAGCAGGGTGTTCTTTGGCAGGAGATGGAAGGGGAACGCCGCGGGGGACGCATCGTCGTGCGAGAACTGGACGCCGTCGACGGTCTCGTTCTCGCAGTAGTAGATGAGGGCGGGATCGGGGGAGAAGGAGTACGCGTCGTGGGCGGGGATGTTGTCAAAGGACTTGGCGTCTTTCGAGTAGTTGCGGGCGTCGGCGGCAATGTTGACCGACGCGCCGCCGGACATTCGCCGGGCCTCTTCCGCTGCCTTTTTGCTCCAGGAGCCGGTCACGGTATAGTCCATGATCCGCTCATTATGATCGGGATAAAGCAAGTGATGACGGGCGAGCATATTGAGGACGACAGCGGAGAACTGGCCGGTGCCGCCTCCCTGTGTAAAGAGGATGGCATGGGTAGGAGGCACACCAAGTTGGGTGCGGATGAGATGTTCGAGTTTTCTGACGAAAGCAGTAAACTGTTTAGATCGATGGGAGATTTCAGCAATGCCTATGCCGGTCCCGTCAAAGTCAAGCAGGCCCTTTGCGGCTTCTTCAAGCACTGATTCAGGCAGGGCAGACGGACCCGCCCCAAAGTTGGTTGGTCGCGGCATTACGACAAGAGGTGATGCGTGAGTCACTTGCAGGTAAACAGTCACAACAGGCGTAGTAGATTATACTATCTAGATCGACATACAGATATTTGTAGCATACGGAAAGGCAGTACTCGAGGCAGTATTATATATTTTATATATGAACCCTTGTCCGAAAATTATGGTCGCAGAATAAGCGGGCGGTGATGATGAGAGCAGCAGAAAGCGAAAAGAATAACAAAGTAATAAATCATGAAGATGCGTGTAAATGATGAGGCGTGCAGCAGGGATACAATGAGGCATAAAGTGGTACAGCTGGAAGACCAGCAGATGGCGAGATTAGGTCGTTATATGATGCGAGATGATTGGTTCAAAGCAGATTCTGGGGCATGAGATGGTCAAAGCGCACATCCGAGTAATCACTCGGACGCGTCGATGGGGGAGGGGTGGTGCAGCGCTCGGTGAGGTAGGAAGGGAGCACGTAGGGCGCATCGTCGCGCCCTGGGGAGTGGGAAGAACGGCTGCTCGAACGCATCGGGCTAGCACGCGGGGAGCTCTTGCGGCGGCGCATGGGCCCAACGCTGAACTGGGACAGATCGGCGATATCTTGGATGGATGCATCTGGCGCCGTGTCCATCACGGAAATCCAGTCCAAGCTGTCAAATGGGTGCACAGACTCTGGCCGGGCACGACCGCGACGGTTGCGAGGAGGCGAGCGAGCAGCAGCAGGTCGCCGCTTGATGAAGGAGGTGGCAGTCTGCAGCGCCCTGTCAATCGGACGATCCAGTCTACGCGTCAAGTGCTACGTACCGAGAGCGATGGGGTCATATTGGCTTCAGTAAGCGTGATTGGCGGTAGCAAAAGTGGCGCAGAATGGGAGGACTGCAAGGCCCATCAGCGACGTAAAAGACGGTGGAAAAGGGCCAACATACCGTATACGCGTCGTTGTCGATGTTGAACCAATAAATAGGTGCAGATTGAGCAGGCATCGTAGCAAATTTGTATGCAGGTGAAGCAGTGGGGTAACTGGGCGATTATACGGGGGCTAAAGCAAGGATGGTGGTAGCGATACAGATTCTTATAAGGGAGATTGATGTAGAGGCAGGATCATATGGTCATAAATGGAGGACAATGGTGGTCGTGTACAAGGACAACAATGGGACGTCGTCGTGATGTTTGGTCTTATCTCCATATGTAACTGGTGGCTGAAGTGAGTCATTACTCGCTTCCTAAAGTTCCCACACCTTTCCCGCGCGTACGACACGCGCCAACACTACTCATACTGCCAGCTACCACGCCGAGAAGATTCTAATACAAAGCAAACTTTCATTTTATATGCGAGATATGATGCGTGCAATAGAGATACAGGTAACATGAAAACAAATGCGATAGGCCCCCCCAAAACCGTTATTTAGTCAATTTCCTCCATTGCAGACGTAGACGCGCCCTCGAGCAGTGGAGGTGCATCGTTGTCATCAGCAGTAGCCGCAGCCGGCTCATCCTCGTCGACATCAAGACCGAGCCTATCAATCGCAGATCAGCAATCGCGATCACCTTACATAGAACAATGGGCGACTCACGAAATCATCCTGTGGATGCGCTTGGCAAACGAGGAAGGCTCATCAAGGGCAAAGCCGGATGTCAACAGTGCAGTCTCGAACAACAGGTAGGTCAAGTCGCGGACTGACTTGTCAGCCTTGTCTTCGCTGACTTTCCTCTTGAGCTCCTTAATGATGGGGTTGGTAGGGTTCAGCTCGAGCGTCTTTTTCGATGCCATGTAAGAGGACATGGAAGAGTCACGGAGAGCTTGCGCCTTCATGATACGCTCCTGAAAATGCCGTTAGCTTCGTGTGTCCGCACAATCGCATCAAACAACGCGTACCATGTTGGAGGACCATCCAAACTGCCCAGTAACGAGGACACAAGGAGAATCGGTGATACGGTTGGAGACGACGACCTTTTCAACCTTGTCGCCGAGAGCGTCCTTTACAACTGTGCACAGCTCGGTGTACTCGGCAACGGTCGTCTCTCGGGCAGCCTTCTCCTCATCCGTCTCCTCGAGCTCGAGACCCTCCTTGGAGACACAAACCAGCTTTTTGCCATCAAACTCCTTGAGCTGGGTGATTGCGTACTCGTCGATAGGGTCAACGAGGAGCAGAACCTCAAAGCCCTTCTTCTTGAGCACCTCGAGGAATGGGGATTCCTTGACGGCGGCAAGAGATTCACCGGTAAGATAGTAGATCGACTTTTGCACCTCGGGCATGCGGGTGATGTAGTCTAATCGGTTCGTCAATACATGTTCACAATCAAGGCGATCGCACAGTACCTTTGAGGGAAACTTGGTCCTCGGTCGATTTGGTGGAGAAGAAGCGCAGGAACTCGGCGAGCTTGCTACGGTTCTGAGCGTCTTCGTGGATACCGAGCTTCAAGTTCTTGCCAAACGCCTCGTAGAACTTTGAAAAGTTGTCCTTGTCCTCGGCAATTTCGCTGAGGAGATCCATGCATTTTTTGACAATGTTCTTACGAATGACTTTGAGAATCTTGTTCTGCTGGAGGGTCTCGCGAGAAATGTTGAGGGGGAGATCCTCAGAGTCGACGATACCCTTGACAAAGTTGAGGTACTCGGGAATGAGGTCCTCGCAGTCGTCCATGATGAAGACGCGGCGAACGTACAACTTGATGTTGTTGCGCTTCTTCTTGGATTCAAACAGATCAAAGGGAGCCCTATGCGAAATATTGAGCAACATTTGTAAAATGCGTAAAGACGGCTTACCGCTTAGGGATGAAGAGAATAGCCTTGAACTCGAGCTGACCTTCGACGGAAAAGTGCTTGACAGCGAGGTGGTCCTCCCAGTCATTGGTCAGCGACTTGTAGAAAGCAGCGTACTCCTCCTGAGTGATGTCGTTGGGGTTGCGAGTCCAGATGGGCTTGGTCTTGTTCAGCTCCTCGTTGGTGGTCTCAACCTCCTTGATCTTCTTCGTCTTCTTCTCCTTGGGCTTGTCCTCGTCGTCGACTTCCTCAATCTTGGGCTTCTCTGCGTCATCCTCGGCGACCTCCTCGTCATCCTCAACCTCCTGTACCATTGTCAGAGCGCCGTATAGGGATAGGCAAGTAACAAACCTTCTCAATCTCCTTGGTCACAGCCAATTGGATCGGGTAAGAGATGAACTCGGAGTGCTTCTTGACAATGTCTTTGATCTTCTTCTCCTCGATGTACTCCATCTGGTCCTCCTTGAGGTACATCCTGATTTCAGTGCCACGGCCAAGGGGAGGGTTGACGGTGTCCTGCGTGATGGTGAATGTACCACCAGCGGCAGACTCCCAGATGTACTGCTCGTCGTCGTTATGTTTTGAGATGACCTGGACGCGCTCGGAGACGAGATAGGCAGAGTAGAAACCAACACCGAACTGGCCAATCATCGAAATGTCGGCGCCGGAGCTGAGAGCCTCCATGAAGCCCTAAGAAAAGACGAGTCAGATTCGCCGCGCCACAAAAATGAAAAAAGTGGCACTCACCTTGGTACCAGATTTGGCGATGGTACCCAAGTTGTTGACCATGTCAGCCTTGGTCATACCGATACCAGTATCCCGCACGGAGAGAACCTTGCCCTCCTTGTCGGGTATGATACGGATGACAAGTTCCTTCTCCGTGTCAAGGACAGAGGGATCGGTTAGCGATGCATATCGGATTTTGTCAAGCGCATCAGAGGCGTTGGAGATGATCTCGCGAAGGAAAATCTCCTTGTTCGAGTAAAAGGTGTCTAAAACGCGACGCTGAGCAGGTCTTTCAACGTGGCTCAAAGGACAACCTACTGATAATCAGGTCCAAGAGCTGACTGATCTCAGCCTGGAATCCAAAGCTTTCAGTAGCCATGTCTACTGGATGGGCGTCAGCAACAGCCCATCGTTGACGGCGACGATGAAGACATACTTTGGATGATGATATGAGAAGATAAAGAAACGCCACAGGATGGGGAGCAAGGCAAGATGCAAAAAATTAGACGCGCTGTTTATGTAGGCAAATTTTTGATTCGAGAAGAAACCATCCCATTTTGGGCGCAAAAGATCGCTTGCCTTTTTTGGGGCCAATCGAAGGATTCGAAGCAGATCGAAGGTTCGAGAACAGATCCCACACCCAAACTGCTGTTGAGCTGTATAGTAGCTGTGCTGGTATAGAATACATTGTGATCCGTGTGGTATGTATGTAGCTGTGGTTCAGGTCATAGAATCCTGGCGCGCCCTTAGTACTTCTACCATCGCATGCAATTCTTCGATCATCTGGCTCTGCTCAATGTTCTTCTCGTGAAGCTCTTCGTTCGTTCGCTGCAACGTAGATTGCTGTTGCGTTAGAACGCTCAACATTTGGGACGGATCCGCCTCTTTGGTCTTTCGCGTCGCTTCTTCCAACCGCGCTTGTAACGCCTGAATCTCCCGTGCAGATTGGCTTGCAAATATTCAGAGTATGACCGGACAAATCTTGAACAGCACGTACCGGTTTTGCTCCTCGAGACTTTTTTGATACTCCAACTGATCCTTCATCTGAATCCTCAATTGCTGGATAACACTCTTTGCTTCGGCAACCTCTTCTTTCTGTTCGTTAAATTTTGTAAAGTCAGAGTCCCTATTTGGTACTTAGTGTCAGTCTCCGCAAACAGAAGCACACCCACCAGAGTTGTTGAACTTTGATATGCTGTTCAATCTGCCGTTCATAGTCCTTAAGGCGGTCCACTTTGGGCTGTGTCTCCTTCCTTTTAGTTTCGAGTTCAAAGATACGTTCATTTGCGTCCACCAATAACGCCTCTTGACCGTCGTACAGCGCCTTTAAGAATGATGAATTACGACAACGACAGCAACGGAATTCAGTACCTTGGCCTGCTTCACTTCGGACCGTAACGCGGCAGCCTCACTGGTCCATTGCTTCTTTTCCTCTCGGAGTTTGTGCAACTTGCTTTGAAGTTCGGTATTCCACTCGGCATATTTACTCTTCGCCGACGATGCCTGTTGTTTGTTCTCCTTGAGTTCATTTTCCAATTCTATGACCTGTGAACGATAATTTCGCAGTTTATTGTACTGCCAGGAAGCGTTGAGTACAACTCGAGTCGATAGAAATGACACCAACCAAGCCCTGCCGTTCGACTTCTACGTTGTTCGAGATGATACGCTCTTGGTACAATCGCCCAACATGTTGAACGTTCTCTCTTGACAACCAGATCTCAAAATTCAGCTCGTTTCGGAGAAGAACAACCTCCCGCTGCAACGACGCAATCGCCTGGGTTATGTGTGGAGGTACTTCGTCGCTTGAACCCGACGAGAGGACACTCGCCGGCCGTGACAAAGTATCCTCCTTAGACGGATGTGCAAACATCGATGTTGGCCACTGCGAAGTAGGATTGATAATCTGTACATTGAGATTGGACTTGAGAGCTACTGAGGTAGCGACCATGTCCTGAAGTGATATTCGAGGGACAGAAGATGGGTCAACATGCAAGGACAAGACTTCCTCTTCCGTCAGAGCTGAGTCGGCAACAGAGATAGCATCATGAGACCTCGATTCGGCGGCGCGCGCTCGAATGGCTAGGGCCATATTGGTGCTATCAAGAATGGTGGCTTCGCTGGTGATGCGCGCGATGTCATACTTTGCCCAAAAGTTGCGGCCCGAGCGCTCTTCGTTTGCGTCCCGCCAAATGATTAACGGATGACACTGGTGTGCCCTTAAAAGATTCTGGACGGAAAATATATTTCAAAAGATCGTTAGAGACATGTAATGAGGTGTATACCTCAGCTTTCCCCTTGAGCTCTTTCTCATCTATTACTTCACACCACTCTTTCGTAAACGGTGAAGGGAAATCACATTCGCCGAGAAACATAAGAGGCGTGCGCAAGAATCGAAGGACGTTACAAGGGAAGAGATAATAGAGAAAGGTGAAGTAACGATCCGGAGAAGGCGGCGTTGCTGCTGCTGCATAGAACGTGGCTTCTAGCCGTTCCCAGTTGAGATCGGGATTAGGGTCTAGTGGTGGAGATGTGTTGGAAGAATCAAGTATGCCCAAAGCTGCTTCTGAATCATTCGGCGGAAGTCCTCTTTCTTTCCAGCACACGACTCGTGCGAGGATGACGAGTAACTCGGGGAGAATCAGCTTCAAATTGTCGGACGCATATACGGCGAAAAGAGGCAGTATTTTGACTAGGAGTGTCATTCCAACACTGCACATGGTCGAAGAGTTGTCGATCAATAATGATAGCAGTAATTGTGACATCAATGGGTGGGAAGCCAGGCTGAGAGCGGATTCTTGGAAGTGGGGCAGGGAGGTAAAGAGGTTTAGCAGCATGAAGATCTGGAGACGGGAGGTTGGAGCAGCGAACTGTGCATACAACTCGGTCATTAATGCCTAAAACACGCAATCAGGCGGGAACAAGCATGCAATGGACATAGAGCTGACCTTTGGCTGTTTAATTCCATGTTTGAGAAGTACGTTCTCCAGGTTGGTTTTCCACCGTTCCTTCTTTTCCCGGTCGACTTTATCGAGCTCAGCTCTTGCAATGACATCGTCTCCGGAGCCATCATTGAATGCATCCCATAGATATAGATCGACTAGCCGTCGTCGAAAGGCCGAAACCTTTGAGTTTTGGATGTCCAATTCTTCCTCCTCTGGTTCGAGGGCTAATACAACAAGGTCGGACGCTTGATCCAGCGCAGGTATCGGCAAGTCTGGTTGCCGGAGAGCTGGGCGAAGGACTAGATCAAACCATAGGGTGATAACAGACGCAGTCGGTAGGAGATCCTGAGATGGTATAGTACTGCGAGGAACACTTCTGTTTCGCGCGACGAAAGGTCATGGCCGACGTCTCGGTGTATTGTTTGGAGCTCTTCTTCGATGTCTGCTGCCACGTCCGGTGAGGCGGTCAGCGCCAACGTGTCGATGAAAGCTACGAGCTCAGCCAAGGAGACGGTTTGGTCAAGAGCGGCGCGTATTCTGACAAACAACGTCTGTGTCGCCATCGTGGACGGGAACGAAGCAAGCGCTAAATATGGCAAGTCATCCCTTCAAGTGATGGGTTTTCACTTTCGGTGACACGTCCAACAAGCGTACTTTCCAGGCGCAATGTACTCAATAGCACACACAATACGAACTACTGATAACTGAATTTTTCGCGCCGACAATGAACCAGAAATGGGGGAACGGTTGCTCGTGGCCAACATGGTGTAGTGGTAAACATGCGCAATTCATCCAGCCGCCCTCCTACTTTGACTATCGTCGACGAGCTCGCTGCCGACAATCTACCGCTGCCGCAATACTAAAAGGTGTGCAATAGCACTACTAGAATCCCATACAAGAAATGTCTAACGTCGTGCTTCCTGCGATAGGTTGGATGTCGCTTGGATGTACTTGATGAAATTTACGCCACGCTATGTAGATGTCCGCACATATTGAAGAGGTCACCTCTGACCACTCGGACCATGAAGGCCACGATCACACCCACGAGGAAGACCCCACGTCCACCGCTGCCCTCGACAAAATCCAGTCCCGTTCCGAACGCAAGGCAAGGAAAGCCCTTCTTAGTTTGGGTCTAAAGCGCGTCCCAGGCATCACACGCGTAACCTTGAGGAGGCCTAAGAACGTGCGTATCTCCACTACTCATTGTACTCGATCGTGTTGAAAGTATCTGCAGCTTCTCTTCGTTGTTGCATCACCCGATGTGTACAAGTCCCCCAACAGCGACTGCTACATTGTCTTCGGAGAGGCTAAAGTACGTCGTCCAGCTATCACCATAAACATTCCTCATCAAGTTGTATAGATTGAGGACATGAACTCGTCGGCTCAAATGTCCGCCGCACAGCAACTCGGTGGTGGTGGAGGTGGCGGCGTCACTAGTGAAGCTCTCGCTGCGGGTGCGGACGACGACGATGATGATATTCCCGACCTTGAGGCTCCCGACGATGAAGGCCCTGTGGATGAAACTGGTGTTGACCCCAAGGACATTGACCTTGTCATGACCCAGGTATGCGCTCACTCAAATGTGTAACTGCCATCTACATGTCTTGTAGGTTGGTTGCTCTCGAGCCAAGGCTGTAAGAGTCCTGAAAGAAAGCGGCGGAGACTTGATTAACGCAAGTATGTCGATTCTTTCCACATCCTCAGTCGTAGTGGACTCATTTTGTGATAGTCATGGCTGCGAGCGAGTAGATTTGTCTTTCTCAGTTGTATTCGTTGCAAAATATATCGGTACATGCTTGTTGGAATAATCAGTCATTCTTCCAACGTCTCAATTCGACAAAATAATTGGATCTCTCCCAGTCATCTTGTAGGATCTCTACACCCATGTCTCGACCGTCACATCTTGGCCCTACTTCAAGTCCCATCATTCTGGCTGCTCCGTGTACCAACGTCGTTAATTCGCCTTGGGAGAACATATGATAATATCGATGCAGCACAGTGTCTGCGTCCTTTTCTTGGTCTGGTCCTGGTGCAGATGCCAAAACCCATGGCACTAAAACGTCTTGGCCGGTTTCGCTGGATTGATTCTCAATGGGTATAACGCGTTTCGAGGCTTCGTCCTGTTCAGTCGCCCATACATAGATGAGAATACGGCCATGATCTGGAGCCACCGCTTCAAGCAGTCTCTGATTGGTACTTAGAACGACACGTCCGACAGACAATGAAGACCAACCTGAACACTCTGCATGCGACGTTCGTTTGTCGCGAGATGGTGAATAGTAGCAATTGATATCGCGTAATCCTAATGTCGGGTCAGAAAGCCTGTCAGTAAGGAAGGAGACTCACAAAAACGCCATTTCGCCAGCCTCTTCCAAGGACGTCACCTCGAACAACTTCCCGAGGCGAGCCTCCCGCGTTTTTTGCGATTTCTAGTAGATGTAGACTGCGATCCATTCCAATGGTATGAATACAGTTTGGTCGATCCAAGGGAAGAGGAAGGTATTTCCCATTTCCTGTACCAGAATCAAGTCCTATCCAGCCTGTAGGTATAGTCGATAGATAAGAGGCTATCACAGGCCATGGCTACTTTGTTATTATGAGGCCAATCAGATGCTGGCTAGAAGATAACAGTACCTTATATCTAGTAGAGGAGAAATGGCTGGCTATTAGTTCATAGACATCGTGGACGTGGCTGCCTTCGTATTGCTCGGGTTTTTCGTCGACGATGGTTGAGGTGACCTTGGGTGCCATGCAAGTTGTAACTAGAGTAAGATCACTGACGTACTCGCGTCGATGATCGATTGACTAGCGCGTATCGACTTGCATTAATCCTCTACATAGGTGGTATCGGGTGGTTCCTGCAGAATTCGAAACGCTAATGTCCTGGAGAATTAGGTCACTTGGTATACTCAGCCATCTTCAACAACATTATCGTGTGTGCTTTCACTAGAATTGGGCTTCAGTGTATACATATGGCTTTATCTCAAGTCCTACATTACTTCTGAGTGTACACATGGCATATTCTGTTTGAATGAGAAACCCCCGAAAGCATCTCATTCGCCCACTGCAGCTCTTCCGTCACTTGTGAGCCCTTTATCAGAACCATCGGCTATCCGAAATGCAACCTTCCTCTGCATCTTAGGAGGTTGGACTGGCACAGGTTGTGGAACTGCTCTATCACATCGCTTTCAATCTGCATCTTAATAGAACAGAATAGAACGCGGGCCGAGCCAAGTCGACGCGTCGAAGGCACCGGTTATCAAGCTTTCAAGAAGTGATATATGGAGAGTCTATTCGTTCTTCGGGGACGGGGACATACTTATAGTAGTAGTACTTACCAAAGAAAGGACTCTGGAAGGTGATGGCGACGTCGTGCTATGTAAGTAGCGACCTGTCGGGCAACAGTCAACGTTGTAAGTCAGGGTGCCCCTGATCTTCCTATGATTGCCCGCAGCTCAGAGCATCGATTCCGACTGGTTTGCGTCAAGCAGAACAAGATGATGCTCTTGACAACAGCGTGGCGCGTATGGGAGAATGGAATGTTTTCCATCAATAAATCTCCGCATGTTGGCTGAGATAAGCGTGTCATGTCGGACAAGAGTGCCCGCCAAGGTGACTCCGCAAGTAGACAACGATCAACGTCCTCCTTTTTCCGCTCTTGTTGTTGCCCTCCACCGCCTTGTCCCTTCTGGCTGCTCGGCCTCCCAGACACTCTCTTACTTTCCATTCTTTTTGCTGAAAACAAACAAAACGCAATGCTCTTCTCCCTCGCTCTCGTCCCGCTTGCCCTAGCCGCTTCCGCCATCGCGGCCTCCCATGGCCACAAGCGTCACCATTCCCATGGTGTCGCTAAACGGGCGCGCGGCGATGTCAGCCACACTCTAGCCAAGCGCTTCGACAATGCTCGTTGGTCGTTTTACGATGTCGGACTGTAAGCTGCCCTCTTGATCCATCTTTGCTCCTTTTTTCAACTTTCACTAGCGGTGCCTGTGGTCAGTACAATGTTGCCAGCGACTTTGTCAGTCAATTTCCCCCCTACTATCTTGGACGTATAGCTCATTGTATTACGGTAGATTGTCGCGCTGAACACGCCTGTGTGTAGCCTTCGGATTATCCTTAGCGGAATCTTCGCATTTACATCTCCTTTTCTCTAGCAATACGGTGATGGGTATCCTGGTCCCAATTGCTTCAAGACCATCACCATGACGTATAATGGCAAGACAACCCAGGCCACCATCATGGACCAGGTCCGCGTCAATTTCTTCAATCTTCTAGCCTACATCTAACAATCGACAGTGCCCCGGTTGCCCGTACGGGGGATTGGATCTTTCCCGTGGCCTCTTCACCTTCTTTGCTTCGGAAGACGCTGGTATTATCTACGGTACATGGAGCTACAATGATGGCAGCGGTGGAGGTGGAAATGCTCCCGCCACTTCCACCTATGTCTACACTCCTCCCACGTCTACTTATGTATACGTCCCTCCCACTTCCACCTACGTCTATACTCCGCCTACCACGTCCAGCACCCCGGCCTGGACTCCCAGCACTACCAAGACCAAGACCAGCACCAGCAGTTCTTGGGTGCCCTCGAGCTCCGAGTCCAGTGTCTGGTCATCGTCAGCGGCGCCGTCGGCTGAACCGTCTTCCAGCGCGGACGACAAGATCAACTACTCCAGTGACAACATTGCTGCTGCCACTGCGACCATATCTCTTAATGAGAATGACCCTCAGAGCATTATGGTGGTTACTGACGCCTTGCTCGGAATGGCTGGTCTCGCCGCTCAGGCTGCGCATCTGTTGTAAACGCTGTACATCGTTGTCGGCTTTTCATTTGCTTGCCAATGCTATTATATACCCCCTTCCACTTTTCTGCATAATCTATTCCGATGTCTTTCCATAGGTTGTATACTGTAGGAAGATTTTTTCTATTACACTAGGGGTTCATATTTGAATGGTACTTGACAGTCCTACTGCTGCTCTCCTAAGGCTGGCCTTGTTCCCGGTGTTAATGAAATTTTGGGTGGTTTAGACATAAGCGTAAGGATTTGGGTACATAAAAAGCAAAGGCCAAGTACAAGACGGTGTACAGAAAGTATGTACGTGAGTATATATCGGAGAGATGGATGCGCTAAATGCAATGCGTATAAAGATGGTAATCACGACGTACAACTAAAGAGAGGAGTGCAGCAAACCGGGTATGTTACAACAACAAAAGATCTTTCAGTTTCTTCTTCGACTTCAATGGAAGCACGGCACGAGCAACACCTGCAGCCGTTTTGCTTGACCCATTTGAGCGACGCCTGGTTTCTCTTTCGACGAATGTCTTTGATGAGTGCAGACCTGGTTGGGTACATGGCCGATTGCAGGGCATCAGGGCCCTGGCCACGGAGAGCAAGGTAATCTCTAATGTTCACAAATGCCCTGGTCTTGAGATAAGCCTTGGCAGCTCTCATGGTGGCAGGGAGGGAGGATGTGGCGAGCCCAAGCTCAATAATCAAGGACTGGAGTAGAGTTAGCCGACAATGAGAGTCGTCGGGATTAGTTAAGAATCTACGCAGGGAATGAGCGAGAGTCCTTACTGCACGTGAAAGAAACATACGAGTTGATATAGCGGACGGCGTCGTCGTACACGAGGGCGAGGCGGAGACCTCATCAAGTGGTTCTGAAACACCCTCTGAAATATCATCGACGATTGGACGAGAGCCGAGACCGGTCGCGGCAGAAACTTTGGTTTGCGTACACGTTTGTGTTTCTTGGGGCCGGTGAAGAATTCGTGAGGGTGGCAACCGAAGAGGGCCGGTCGGGCAGCGCTGCCGGGTCTCCGGTAGGCGCAGTAGTAGTAGCAGCCTGTTTGCTTCTGGACTTGTGCGCCTGCTTTGAGCGCCGCGTTGGCGTTGCACGCACAGATAGTCCTTCGAGCTCAGAGACGAGGCTATCCTCATCAGAGGCACCGGTAGGGCGGGAGCGCGGACTCGGGGTAGAGAGACCACTGTGGGTGTTTAGGGAATTCTGGGAGGGTTCAAGGACAACAAAGTCGTCATCAGAGGCATAGACTACGCTGCTCTCTGTGGACAGCTCAGAGGACAGGATGCCTGACGAGGCGACACTCCAGACGATCTCATCGTCAGAGTCTTCGGAAAAGGCTAAGGAGCGGGATGAATAGGTCGACGACGAGCGAGATCGTGGAGAGATCAGGTCAAAGGACGACGCCGTCGAGGTCGCTGTGAAGGTTGGTGACGACAGCCCCGTCGACGACATCGTGGAAGGCATGAAGAAACGGGTTGCAATGAGGCTGACCTGCACCCCTTTCCAAGCAATTTATATGATCGAAATCTATTGCATAATCAATTTCTCCATTGAACAATGCGACGTTTATTCAATTCTGTATCTTCCAATACACCATGCTGCTGTTGAATCCCGCTAGTGCCTTCTGTTCCACGTCGACTCGACCCCAGACGCGTCCTTGTAGATCCATCACCTTAACACCGCGCTTCTCGTATAGCATAATCCGTTCCTCGCCCGCACTCAGAGTTGTTGGCACCGGCAAACTCGATTTTTTCCCGTTTCCAAGTTCAGAGTCGTGATTCTTGCCCCATACATACAGGTCTCGACCTTGATTTTTGCCTGCAGACGTGTCCAGTGTCATTAATACATGCCCAGTCGAGGACAAGCTAATCGCCCGAGGCAGAATTGGCACCATCGTTTTCCTACTTTCATCATCTAATAACAGGTCAGGCGAGGCGGTTTTCCAAACGGACTTTGGAGTTTTACATTCGGTAAGTGCACCAAGCCCGCGTGCACGCATCGGAGCTCCCTGCGCACTGCTAAAAATATTGTTGCCGAGCCCGCCCCATTGACCATTTCCGCACATGAGAATGTCGACCGTTGGCAGAGCATTCCCCTCTGAGTACTCAACCATGAAGCTTGTCAGGTCGCCTCCTAATGCTCGTTAACAAGACGTATGTTTTTTACAACTGAAACTCCTACCAGCGGAAACGTCGATGCACCGGCTGCTTAATCGCGGGGAAACCATTCGCCACAGATTGACCTCACTTGGGACGGTGATTGTCTCCAAAGTAGCGTTGGCGCCGAGCCCAATTTGTCTGACACTCTGATAAGCCCTTTGCTTGAAGCTATTAGTAACCGTGCCTACCCATACTCATTGGCACCCCATCCCAGTACTCTCCCGTCTTCGGTTCGGGCAAAGCTCGTTCGACACCTGCGGCAATCTGCGCAACGGAAATATCTTTCAATGACGGAATCTCAAAGACGAAAGGACAGAATCTGATTGTATCATCCGTTTTCCAGTCAACCTCATTCTCGTCACTGGAGCTCTCCGCCTTGCTTCCTAACGACTTGGGTATTAGCTGTACATGGAGCAATTCCTTCAAGCTGTCTTTAGGATGAGGAACTTGGATTTTACGGAAGCCGAGTTGTCCGTAAGCGTTTGCATGTTCGTTCAAAGGATGGGCAAAAGCGCGTCCAGAGGACGTCAATGCAAGTAAATGATTTTCGCCAGCAGAGATAGCCTTAAATCTTTGAAAGGATTAGCAAACAGCAAGTAGCAGCATAGCATGTACACACCGGTCCTTCCGACCATGCTGGACTTTGATTTCGACAAAATCAACGTTTTCGTCTTCCCCCCAGAACCAACCTGTACTCCACCACGGATAACTCGACGGAGTAGGCGCTCCAGGCTGAAGTTTTTGCTTCGAGGCATCCACTTCCAGACAGTATATCCGACCGGAAGCAGAAAGGGCAAACAGACGCGACTGAGTGAGTTGGACCTGAATGATATTCTTGGAAACAATTTCAGCTTCGTTGGCAAACACTTGAGCAAGTCAGTACGCACTTTATTTCGAAGTGTTAGATGGGGCCGGTTATGTGACTCTGAAGAACCGAAATGTCCGGAACCCCATTGGTAGACGTCCCCTTTGGCGTCGATACACGCAGCATGATCCTTATGAATGGCTAAATCCCGAAGAGCGACACCTTCCAGCCACTTTGCTACGCAAGGAGTGCGGATAGCTTCAGAATGTGCTTCGTCTAGAAGTAATGTACTGGATCTAAGACATGTTAAACGCTCAGCATCTGGGGTGATACAAGCCAACGCACTTGTTAGAACCCCACGCTAATGAGTAAAGCGTGTCTGGGTCCTGCAGCGGCGCCTCCAGGGACTTTAGTGAAGGCGCCTCTTGGACGGCAATAACACTGTCATTGAATATGACGGTAGGTTTGCTCTGAGAGTACCAAAACAAGAATCCCGCGACAACACCAGAAGAAGCTAGTACAGCCTGGTAGTTGCGTCTCCCACGAGTCAAAGGGACGCGTGTATGCAGCAGCCGAAAACCAGAACGAATATTTGTTGCCCTTTTGAGCATGTTGAAGTGGAAGAGCAAGACACGGTCCGCGTCAAGTCACGTCGATCACTTTTTATTTTCAAGACATGACCACCATGAAACGCAAACTAGTCGTCCTCGATCTGAACGGCACCCTCCTCTATCGCCCCAAGACCAGAAAAGTATTTCCACGGCCGTATCTGTCCACATTCACGTCCTTCTTGTTCCACCCCGAAACCAGAAAATGGCTGGACGTGATGGTCTGGAGCTCTGCTCAGCCTCAAAACGTAGCGCCGGTAGTCGCGTCTGCATTTGGCCGACACGCTTCTCAGTTGAAAACTGTATGGGCACGCGACCGCATGGGTTTGTCCCGGGACAGTACTCCAGAAAAGCCGTTACACGGAAAGACCTTGAGAAAGTCTGGGCAGCATTTCCTTCTCACAATTCCGGCACCACTTTTCTGGTCGACGATTCTCCCAGCAAAGCTCATTTCCAGCCTTCCAACCACATATGTTTACCGGAATTCACTTCACCTCCCCCGCCTCGACGGAAGGCCCCTACCCACGAAGCGAAGGCAGCGACGCTTTCTGCCGAGGACGATCTGGTTGCACGGGTAGAATCCCTTTCGCTGGACTCAGCTCATACAGATCCTGCTCGTCCCGACCAAGTGTTGCTTGCCATCATTGGCATTCTCGACAAAGCGAAGGACGAAACGCATCTCGCGACGTGGATAGCAGACGGTGGCCTGTTCTTGAACAGACCAATATCTGACATTGTCAGAGGGAAGCTGCGAAAAAGCAGTTTCCTGAGCGCACGATGTGGTTTGCGGACGATGAAATACTTAAAGAGTGGATAGAACATGGGAAGACTACGATACAACGGCTTGACATCACCCTTGCCTAACACTAGAATATATTGCCAACACGTACTACTGCTCTACAGTGATTTAGGTTTTTGGGCGCTTCTTTTGACGTTTCCCTTCAGTTGCTTCGCTAGTGGTATCTCCCTTTCGTTTTAAGCCAGCCTTTGGTTTCCCTGCAGGCTTCCCAGTGGCAACTTGAACAATCTGCTGGCATAGTGTGGGTAGAGCAGGCGATGACTTGAGGTTAGGAGAGGCTACCAGTTTCTCCGACAATTTTTGCCATTTTTTGGGTGCCCAAATGGCGTCGACATCAATGGAGGTAAGTCGAAGAGTCTGCCGAAGGGCAGATAATGCGAGCTTCAACACATCCTTTACTTGCGCCACATTCAGAGTCGCTTTTTCGTCACATGCGTTGGACACAAGGTCGTACAATGACTTGCGCAAGGACGTCATGAAGGCGGCTACTTCTTCGTCCGATTTATCCTAGACTGAGGTCAGAAATTTATTGGTAAATCACTGGAGAAACCTACGATAGAATGCAGATTGCTCAGTAATGACTGAACGAGGCGCAAGGCCTGCAACTGTCTGTATGCATTGACAGCCTTGCTCGACAAATCAAGCATAGGCTGACGTAGGCGCCAGGCAAGACTAGTAAATCGGGTGATGAAGTCCTGGAAGAAGGCAGGTGTCAGCGCAGAGTTCTTCCGCGTCAAGAAGTCTTCCAGTGTCGCCTGGTAAAGGGCGATGACCTTGTCCTCCGCCTGCTGGGAAACCATGATTTTCGAGAGGTATATGCAGCATGCACAAATGGTGCTTGATAGATCCGATCGCGACTTCCGGACACGCGTGTGTAGGGCCTCCAGGACTGGTTCCACTTTGTCAAGCGGCGCAGAGGTGGGGACGTCTTTGGACTTCCCGATGCGTGATCGCAAGATACCTTGAGCTTTGTCGACGAGCTGCTTCTCGTCAGAGCCAGATGAAGATATCAGAGTGACGAGAGGCAAGATGACGGTGACAACGAGAGGGTTCGTAGGTTGCTTCTTCACGAATAGATCCACTAGGTCGAGCACCCGATTTTTGAAATGTGTTGCTTCCCGTTGGGCGTCGACGTCTAAACGTAAATGTTATCAACAAAAGTCATGACTTTCTTAAAATGGAAAACCGACCTTTGCCAGACTTGCGCTCCTGCATCCGAGATTTAAACGCCTCCGCTAGCTGATCGTCGAGGGCCAACATTTGGTCGTCGTCCACTTCGATATCATCATCGTCAGAATCGCCAGCAGGTTCTACGCCGTTCATCTTTAGGGCTTCCAAAATTTTGTTTCTTAGCTCCTCGTCGACTTCCGCGTCCTCGTCATCATCCTCATCATCATCCTCATCTTCGTCGACATCGTCACTCTCACTCTCAGCTTCTTCTGCACCTTCTTCATCGTCGGAATCTGCTACCTCGTCCTCCATATCGTCGTCGTCGCTCTCCTCCTCCTGTGTAGGGTCACGTCGTTCAAGTTGCTATATGTTCCAACAATGAGCAGAGGAGCTTCAATCGAAGCATACAGTACAAACCGCCAGAATGAGATCAATAGACGTCTCAGTGACAGAGCCAGAGAGGAGGGAGAACGAGTTGTTGCCCAACGTCCTTAGGTAACTCGAAGACTTTTCCAGCATACCAATGATAGCATCGACAAGCCCGTCAATAGGAGCTGGGGATTCCGTGTCCACTTTGTCTTTCTTGCTCTTCTTTGATTTGGATTTCACGACAAAGTGCTGTGCGTGATTTGTGCATGACTATTTGCACAGTTAACAAACAAGTCTGATGAATGTCAACCAGTGCATACCTCGAGGACTTCAGTATTCCAGCTTTCCTGATCCGTACAGTATTCATGTACGAGGAGACCAGACAACAGAAGGCGGCAACCAAGAGCTGAATCATTCTGAGTTCCGTCGTGGTGAGGCTTTGCGAACGAGATCGATAAATAAACGCAAAAGTTTGTACGAGGCACGAACCTGTTGCAGTTGGGTATCTAGGGTCCGGACTTGTGTATGAAGGGCCAAGTCCTCCGTGTCAATCTCGGCCACTGTGGTTATATGTTTGGAATCCTTCTGCAGCGCCTCGATAATAGAGAGTGCGCGACATATCCAGAACTCTCCATTTGATGTTACACCTGTAGTGCGCACAGGCTTTCCATCCTTGTCAGCTACGAGTTGAAGTTAACAAAGTCTAACAAATGGTTCGAGGACGCTTACTACTCTTGATGGTTGTAGTCTGATTTGTGAGATCGCCTAGGCAGGACAAGAGGCGTGCTCGACAAGTAGCTCGAAGCTCGTCTGACAGAGGTGGTTTAAGAATTGTCTCAGTCTGAAGATTGATGAGCTGTATGAAGGAATCTCCAAAAAAAGCTTACACCACGATGCAGCTTTTGTTTCGACGGCTTTCGGACGACGAACAGTCCGTTGACAATCAGCCATTCGAGAACAGTCTGCAACCAAAGGTCGTCTTTCAGTATTGACCCGTTCCTCACCAGTGCAACAAGTTGATCGATGATCCATGACCGACGTGAGTTCAGTGCGCCAACATCATTCCTGGGAAACCCATTAATTTTGGGGCGACGACGCGGAAAATACGCACTTATCGACACCTTCACACTCATTGAACTGCTGGATGAGGTGATCCACGTAATGCATGATTCCTCCTGCGCTCATGGACGATAGGATGTTCTCAACCGTTTTCGTTTTAGTAAGTTTATCGAACTGAGGGCTCCCATTGGCGCCTGTAAGTTGAACGATGAGACCCATTCCGAGTTGAGGACGCTCCTTCACAAACGCTGCAACGTCGGAAGCCTACAAACCATCAGTTGGGAACGTGTGCCGCCATAAGCAACACGTACATTTTGCTTCGCAGCTTTATGAAGATACCGGTCAGGTTTCGAGAGCTGGTTAATCCATGTCCGCATGAAATTCTTAGTGAATATCATGGGTAGCACGTCCTCAGAAAGACGCGGAAGAGCCTTTTGGAATATTTGAAAGCCCCAATACTTTCTCTGAGGCGTGGAGGTCGAGGAAAACAACGATTCTGTAGTACAATAAGCGAATGACGCGGATGAGATGACGGTGCCCAACCATCAACGACAATCCTGAAGAATTCCGCAAAGTTCCTTTAGCCGGTCCACCCAGTGGGAGAAGATGATCTAAAATGGCGGTCCAAACGAAGTGAAGGTCAGGTTTCCATGAACCTCCGGATTTGGCGTTCTCGGGATCATCGGTGTCCTAGATACGGGATGAAAAAGTAGTTCATAGAAATGGGAGAGTGTATGAGTACCTTCAAAATTTGAGCAAGATTATGCAGGTTTGAGGTACTAAGTACGTCGGGATTCGTAAATGTGGGGGCAGTGAATTGACGCCAATCCTTGGCTGGCTGCATGACTTGCAAGCTCAAAGTGACAGCAATTTTTTCGGGAGACCACGGTGCATCTGCGTGGTATATTACTTGGAAAACGTATTGAAAGGCATCCTCCTTCCAAGAGACGGTCGATTTATAGAGAGCATCCAGCGCGAGAATCAATGACCACCACACGCTTTCCCGCAACCAGCTTTTCTTACCGCTGATAGATATTAACTCGGCGATAATCTCGTTGAAAGCAGAGAGCGACGACGCGTCAGTGGATGAGGAGGGCGATTGCGACAGAGGATCGGTCCGAACTAGCAGGCCCGACTGGATGATTGCTGTTATACCAAAGAGGCGCGCAAAAAGGATGTCGCGTTCTTCCTGTCCCGAGATCGCCTTGGTGATTTTTGTGGAGGACATGATAAGAGAAAGTATTTGGGAACATGTTATCGTCTTGATTTTTGATAGTAACTTGAAAAGGACGGTTATACTTGGATCAATAGTGGATGAACATTATTCACCTCGGTCAAGGCGACTGAGAAACCTAATCTGCTGCTCTCCCTCGGACTGGCAAGGCCACGGATGAGCCTACGTATTGAATACGAGACATCCTGGGCATTGTACTTGTCGAGCGGGTCTACTAGGTCCTCCTCATCCTCTCCCTCGGAAGCTTCAGATGTGTAGGAGAACTGGGCCTGGAATTGTTCAAGCGCAGACACAAGCTTGACCGACGAGTCGATGCGCTCTTTTTTGGATGCCGACGACAGATTCCAGAACAGAGGGAGAGTCGTGGACATGACAGTAGCAATGTGCTAATTATGCAATTGCACTTAGCACAGGCAAAAAATTGTGTGATTGTATGTTTGGCACCGGCCCGGACTGCCGAGTACATGCAAGGATTACCGATGGACTAAAGTACAGGAATATGCGAAATGTGCATCAATTAACAGCGTTCTATCTCAGTCAAAATGCGAGTAATGACCCTTCACTCCCAACCGACATTTCTCGCAGTCGGAGCGCGGCCCCATCGTGAACCGTTGCTTGCGCGGCGTTGCAAAGACGTTTGTAGGCGAGTCGGGGATCATACTCATTCTGGATTCACGGAGAGGCGTCAATGGCCTTGCCACCACGGAGCCACTAGCTATTCTCGCCGCCTCTGGAGTCGGTGGTAGAATAGCGATGCTTGGAGGAACACCGGTTCGTGGCAGTGGGGAATCATATTGCACACTCGAAAGGTCCGACGGCGCGTAATTGGTAGGCAAAGGTGTTGCAGAGATTGACATGGGAGTACCGGAAATGGCTGGTGAGTCTTCGTCCATGTCCTGTTTCTTGTCCAGCATGATCATCACGTCGGAAAAAGCAATGCACGCACCACATCGTCCGACTCGTTCACAACGGGCGAAGGGGAGCTTGAGACGACCGGAGTGCCAATACGGAGCCCATCTGTCTGCTGCACCCAATCCTCCGAGCCTTGGCGGCTGCTGGGCTGTGAAGAAAACAGCTGCGCCGAGATATTGTCAATGGCGAGAGACGGGCGTTTCTGTAAGAAGTTAATTGGCATGCTCAAACAGCGAACAGTTAACCAACCATAGGACGCATTGAGGGACTGTCGTCTTCTTCGAATGAGCGCGCGCGCTTGGTGCCCAAACTGGAATAAGCAGACATCCGTGTGAAGGATGGCGACGGCTGCATGTCGACTTCCATGTTACAGGCGGTTCAGTGGCAGAGAACCGTAAAGGTTAAAGGTGCAGGTCGCGATGGTGGGGGCCTGAACAAAAGCCTCTTCGTATTTCAAATTCTGATCGCACGCGACCGTGACCAAAACTCACGAGACGCGACGCGAGTCGCGACAACCAAATTTTGACCAAATCAATTCTACTCTACAACCGACAAAAACAAACATGATGTACAGCGAGCGCATTTACTCTACGCAGGATGGAAAGATATACCTCTACTGGTCATCGTGATCATCCTTGCAAATCAAGAGGCGTTCTCGGCAGCTTGGTTTCTTCAGCGGTATAGAGCTCTCCAGTTTCCTGGCGAAGCATGTCATTCAACCAAGCACCCTTCGGCTGAATCTTGACTCCACGAGAGTACATGACGGCGAGGTACAGCCACGCTGCAGCATTACCAACGGTTCCAACCTCGTCCGAAACGTGCGTCTTCGCATACTGGCTCATCTCCTTATGAAGATCCGCATCGGTATAGAGGTCGTAGAGATGTTGGGCGACGACAACATTGTCCCCGGGCATGGTGATGTATCCGGACTTGCCATGCTCAACCTGAAGAGGGATACCTCCAGTCTTGGAAGCAATGATGGGAATACCAGTGTGAATGGCCTCTGAGACTTTGACTTCGAACCCTTCGCGAGTGGAAAGCTGCAGTGCAATCTTCGCGTTGGACATCAAAGCATTGAGCACTTGAGAGAGGTCAGGAATGAAGCCTCAAAAACCAGTCACGTACACTGATCACTGGGGGGCACCCTCATCACTACAAAGTCCTTGGCATACTCCCTGTATGCCTCGGAGTGGATCAATTGAATGACTTGGTCGTAGATGATGGACGCGTCAGGATCGTCAACAGCGCCTATCAAATATGAGAACACTGTAAATCGGTTCTCGACAAGACATACCGTGTCCACAAATCAACATCTGAGGATGATCCTCTTCTTCGAGCTCGGGGGATTTCTCCTTGAGGAGGCGTCGGAATCTAACGTACGAGTCGATGACATTCGGAATTCCCTTGGCTGGGTCGAATCGAGCAACCTGGACAATGTAGTCCCGGTGTGGCCACTGGAGCTCGTTCATCTTCTCTTTGAGACAAAGGTTGCGGAACTCTCCCATGTAGAAGGCCGAGTCCCATGGAGCAAGTTCTTTGTTGAGACCATCAAGCCTATAGGACAAGAATCAGAACCACATCCTGCGCGGTGCACGGAAAGATTCACTAACCAGTCTGTAGCAGCTCCCAAAAGAGCTAACTTTTCGATGGGTACATCACTCGGAACAAACTTGTTGACAGGATGGCCTGTTATGGACTTGGGTTACAACGGATTTCAGCAATAAATCGACACGAAACATACTGATGAAGAGATCCGCAAGCTGGATGTTGTTCCAAAGGTACTTCCACACTTCCTCTTGTGGGGATCCTGCAACGTGTACCAAATCACTCCGGATCTCGATGTGCGACCGGTAGACGATGGGCAGCTCTGGCCGAACCTTTTTGATCAAGGGAATGAGACCCGGCATCTGAGGATCGTCTGGAATGCGTAAGACCCAAGCATTCGAACTATGAATAAACATACCGATGAAAGCAATATCAACACCACCCGGTGCCAGCGGACCTCCTTCAGCAGTCCAGCGCAGGCCGTTCTTCAGGATCCAGGCGTCAAAGTTTTCTTTAGCATCCTTAGTAAGACGGAGGTCGGGCGACGCCACGCCTTGGAGGATGTTGTGATTGTTCTTTGTCGTACGGAATACGGCTGGCGATGGGTTGGGTACATACCTGTCACTTGTGAGAAACAAACGGCAAAGCATAACTTGCAACTCACCATGCCACGTCGACATCCAGGGCGGTGAGGAAACGAATGAGAGCATGCCGCATCTAACAAGGATCATTAGTCACCGGGTCGCGTCCACATGAGATTAATAGAATGTCTCACCAGAGCGACGCCACCTAGTGCCGAAAATGTGGGGTTAGTTGAATTCATACGGCTTTGGGGTAGCACCCACCTCCTTGTGGGGTTGACGAAAAGAACCCAATTTTTATTTGTTTCTCACGAAGCTCATCAGCGAGCTTGATCACGGCATTCCAAGTCCTGGAAAGTTGGTAAACGCTGGAGCAAGAAAAGGTTCGATTGACATGAACTCACTTGGGGCCCACAGTCTTCTTGTACTCGTCAAGATCATCGATGAGATGGATCTTCCCGGCAGCATCGACGGTGACTTGGTTGCGAGGACCAATGCTAAGACGAGGGTTGTTTCCGGGCCCAAAGTACATGATGCATTTACGAGCCGCAGAGTCGGCTTGTTCATCGAGCGTGCGAGGGATGGGAAGTTTTCCCGCGACCCCAACCTGAAGATGGGAATCGGCTGCAGCCAAATGAGCCGACTCGATGTAAACTGTAGGAGTCTCGGTCCCAGATGGAACGTAAGAGCCGCTTGTAGATGAGATGCGGTGCTTTACGTTTGGACGAGTGGCCGAGTCTGTGTGGAAAGGTTTGATATTGAAGACAATTGGAACGATGTCCATGTCTAGCCAGAGACGGGTACAAAGGTTGGGGCACTATAGAATCATTCATCACGTTAGAACGCAAGTGTATGTCAAGGGAAGATTGTTGTTACCTCTCGTAACAAGGAGAGGGCAACACCGGCGCCCAAGAACTTGCAAAGATGCTCATCAGAAAAGTTGCGCAATGTTTTGAGGACGAGCTTTTCGATGTCCTTGGATGTCTTTTCAAGGTCATCGGCCGTGTAGGGAATCGTTGAAGAGGCAAAGTCAGTACTGTACACAGAGTCGTGGACAGAGATCGCGATGGTATACTCGGAGTTGTTGTTGATGACGGCGCCTGCGATGCCAGCCCACATAGGCTGCAGGGCGCTATGAGTGCAGAACGCCACACGATGAGAGAGATCATACGGTCAGGCTAGAGAACGAGGACGCGACATGGGGTTTCTTGCCGCCGATGGAGGAGAGACGCCTGCGAACGGCAGCAGAGGGCTTGGATTCAAACTGATGGTCTTTGGAACGAGGAGGAGCCATGTCGTAGGAGATGTGGGAGTCAGATAGCCAGCAACAGGTTTATATATGTAGATTTCGGAAATAGTACGGCCTGGAAAAAGGCAAGGTAGTCTAGTTCTCAGACCAGGATTGGCCAGCTGTGGTACGGCATGGTTCCAGATGCATCGTGTTGTGTCGCGTGTTTGGGGATGATCGGCAAGTGTCATACTTTCCCTCCTACTATCATGTCCCCGCCCTGCAATCAGTGCGGCGGCGCTACCGCCTGGGACGACGACGCCGCCTCCGCCATTTGCATGACGTGCGGCACACTCGTTGACGCGTCCCAGTCCGTCTTCACAGATGGCTACGATATCGACCCAGCAACGGTGACCTGGGAGGCTCCGGACACGACCAATTATACCCTAAAATCTCTCCGGAATCCCAATTGGAGTCTCGCCGGTCAAGGCAAGGAGGTTAGAGAAAACCAGAATGCCGTAAGTAACCTTTACTCGGTCATCCATTCGACCTTCTAATTGTCCTCGATGCAGTTCCAAATGAAGGAATTCATCGCGTCCCTTACGACCGCGTTGCAGGTATCGAGTGGTCTAGCGCCGCGTGCATCTACCTTGTTCGCCCAGGCAATGAAGTTGGGAAACTTTCGTTGGGGTCGCAAGGCAAAGCTTGTCGCCGGGGCTTGCCTCTCTATCGCCCTTCGTGAGGCTAAACGACCAGACTTCCGCCATGACATCGCCCTTCTCTTGGACGAGAAACCGAGCCATATGACCCGCATTCTTTCGACGGTGCTTTCTACCCTGCGCATTTCTCTTACCGCTAGTGACCCCTCATTTTATCTTCCTTCCCTTCAAGTACACCTCTCAACGGCATTACGCTGTGAATCTGGAGACGCTGTGGGCCTCCCCTTGCCCCTTATAACTGTTCTAAAGCCACTAAACATGGTTTCCGTCCTGAGTATGGCTCATGCTCTTTCTGATCTACTAGCTCGCTCGGCGTCTTTTGGCCCAAAGACCTCAATACAAGGTTCAGCCGCGGCAATCCTTATGCTTTCGCTTGAGGGACAAGCTCGCACCAATGTAACAGGTCTTGGTGAGCTTGCTGAGTTTTTGGCGCAAAGGTGTAAGGTCGGCAAGGGCCTCATCATGAAAAGGTACAAAGCGATTCAAGATGAGCTTGTTGTGATGATGTCAGAAATTTCATGGTTGGACCAGTACGAGAAGAAGAAGAATGGACGGGGCAAAGTTGCGAGACGACTATTGGTTGCTCGCGGTCTTCCAGACGTTTTGGTCTGGGGAACAGAAACTCGAAGAGCCAATTTCAAGATACCCACGTTCATCCAGGAGGAAGAGCAGGATGAGGAGAGCAATCATGGTTACGCTTCTGAATCCTCATCTTCTCACTCATCCGTTGTTCGCACCTGTTCGCGCACTTCCGTTCATGGACGGCCGCAGAAGAAGCAAAAACTTTGCCCCACGCTCTCTGAAGCAAGCAAGTTTCTGCTCGATCCACTGTCGTCGTCGCTTCCAGCCACACAGGCCAACCCCTCATCCTCTATGCGGGCTGTCCCCATGACATCATACCTTCTTGCTGCCCCCACGTCTGCTCTGACTTCCCAAAGTAAACCGACACGTCTTCAAATTCTCTCGGTGGCCAAGAACGGAGAAGAAGTTCTTGACGATGAACTTTTCGAGGATGGAGAACTCGACGGTTTCTTGCGGTCAGAAGATGAAGTGCGGACGATGAGCATACTCTGGGAACATAAGCACCCCGCATCTGAGGAGCGTCCTCCGTCGGACCCAAAGCCGCCCAGAAAGAGGAAGAGACGACCAGATGAACCCTCGCGGCGACTCAATCACGATGCTATAGTCCAATTCATGCAAGATTTCGATGGAGAGGCTGACGCGACAATGGAGGATAACGCCTTGACTGACCTTGCAGTCAACTTCGGCGGAACATACGATTTGGGTGAAAACGATAACAATTCGGACGACGAGCCTGAAGAAGACCATTATACTAGCATTCATCAGCTCATGGCGCGCGAGTTCGGAGCTTTGCACAACTCGGAGGATCACGACAACACATACGAGAACGAGACGCAGGACTATTGGTGACGATCGTCACCCCATATTTCTACATCCACGCAGACATCATATTTTTTCTTTGGATAACGGAGCAAATTGTACATCAATGCATCATTGACTTAGACTTGCATTACCGCCACATTAGCTTTCACACTGGGACTTTTTGGTTCTTTCTCATCACAATCAACTGTACAAACCTGTCATACTGTAGTTTAGAAACACTGTAAAACTTTGTCACGCTATAAAATACGACAACGAATTCGAATGGCATTACACTATACCACGACTACAGAATATCTCGGAAAGAGCGATCATCGAATGCTTGACAAAATAGTTTCAACTGAAGCTTGAAAACTTGCAGGCATTCATAAACGTTACTTCTTCAAGTTCTTGACAGTTTACGCATCGCAAAGGAGCCGAAAGTCTTGAATGTATTGACAAACCCGGAGCATCGCTCAGATTGGCAAGCACTCGCTTAGATTGTGGTAGATCGTAAACGAGTATCATTTGTGAAAGGGTATGAAGATCGGCCTGGATTTCGGGAGTTGAGTCAAACTCGAGATGCATCTAATCATCCCGTATCTCGAATCCCATCTCCTCATCGACGATCTGTCGAAATTTAGACGGATCGAATGGCGGAAAGGCAACAATTCCGGACTTGTCAAAGTCAGCGATTGCCATCGCGAGTTGGCTGAAACGCTACGTTGAGCACACACACACTGGTGCTTGGACGATTATTTACTCACGGTATCGTTGTTGCCTTTAGATGGCCGAGATTAGAGAGCGAGACCGCCAGTTCTTCTTGGTGATTATCCAGTAATGTAGGATTGGGCACGACTATGAGAGCCTTCCCCAGCCGAAGCACGTCCAGAATAGTACCAGAGCCTAAGAAATTTGTACCAGAGAGACTACAAGACCAGGAGATTATGCGCACCCGCGTGGCTGATCACCAAGTCTGCAGATGTGAAGTCTTCTTTCAAGGAAGGCTTGAACCGCCATAGTTCGAGCGCGACACCGTGGCGCTGCAACGTGTGCTTGCCCTGCTTGTTCAGCACGAGGTTGAGGACCCCGAGGTCAGAATGGCCGCATTGAACGACGAGCTCGGTGTATCCCTTCTGTTGCAGGGCGGCGAGAACGTCCTTGGATATGACCGCCTCAACGAGCGCGTCAAAGCGCGTCGATCCAACAGTGACAAAGGCAAGCATTTCGATTGCCGTCGGCCGATTTCCAATGCATGTCTAGATTTTGACTCGATCACAAAATTTAGCACACGCCCTCATCTCGTTTTAAAATAATAATGGGCTACACACTATGCGTACTCGGTAAGGTGATTCTGATTGCGAGCCTCTAATGGCCCCCATATTCATTGATATCTAGGTTGTGGGACGATGGGTATCGCCGTCTTGTCTGGCGTTGTTGATAGTCTCGATGTCCCATCGCGAGTCGCTGCGGGCAGCGCACAGAACAAATGGGAATCGCATACGCCTGGGACATTGACCCCGCTGGAACGCCTGATGCATCCACGCCGACGCGGTTCATTGCTTGTGTGAGCAGGGAAGGCAGCGCTTCAAAACTGAGATCTACATTCGATTTACTGGGGCCCTTGGGCAAATCCATCCAAGTTCTCGCGTCGCAGAACGTGCAGGCTGCCAAACAGTCCGATGTGATTCTCTTATGGTGAGTCTCGATCTCGAGTTTCTTCAGAGGATCAACTTAAAAATAACTTTGTAGTTGCAAACCACAACTTGCACAATCTATTCTATCTCAGGAAGGAATGAAAGAAGCCCTCGACGGGAAACTGCTCATCAGTATCCTCGCTGGGGCCACCATCTCACAACTAGAAGCTTGGGTGCTTCCGAGTACGAGGGTCATTCGCGCCATGCCCAATACCCCATGCAAGGCTAGTTCTTTCCACCCGTGTAACATCACCGAAAGCTGACGTTTATTAGATACGCGAAGGCATGACTGTCGTTTCTGCGCTTCCTCCATGGGATACCGCAGATGTCGACCGCGCCATTATTTGAAGATATTCTCATCCATTGGTCGCTGTCGTTTCCTCGAGGAGAAACATTTTGACGCATGCACAGCACTCTCCGGTTCCGGTCCTGCTTTTGCGTGTATCTTCCTCGAAGCTATGGCAGATGGTGGTGTTATGATGGGCCTTCCTCGTGCGGAGGCTTTGGAGCTGGCGGCGCAAAGTAAGTGATCACCGAACAATAACGTGACCTTTGTTGACGCGTCTATCGTAGCGTTGCAAGGAGCAGCTAGGATGGTCCTGCAGACTGGTGCTCATCCCGCACAGATAAAAGACACCGTCACGAGTAAGCAAACCGAGTTTGTTACTCTGCTGTAGTTGATAGATTAACAGCTCCCGGTGGTTGCACAATCGCTGGCCTATTGGCACTAGAAGATGGTCGAGTTCGTTCAACAATTGCACGGGGAATACAAATAGCCACAGAACGGGCCAGCGAGTTGGGTCAACCTGCGAAGAAGTAAGAAGTACCTAGATAAGATTTATCATCCAGAGGGCAGCATTTGGTTTACAAAAACAATTATATTCTCCGCGTGGAGGAATGACGATGCAGTTATAGTTTTAGAATGAAGGGAATATCCATCATCTGTCTGTCCAACAGTAAGTATACTTTGCGACGTAGACACATTGGCAAACTTACAAAACTCGTGCGTCTCGTCGGACCTCTTGACTGTTTGCTAGAGATAGACATGGAGAGGTAGTACAGTGATTGGCTGCTTGGAATGAAAACGCATACCTTCCAAGCTTCCTCAAAGTCTATAGGCAGGATAACATAACGATTTTTCCGAACAGCTGCAAGGCATTTCCGGTGAGGATGGGAGAATGCATAGCAGCAAGGTACAACTTGCCTTGTAGTCCAGCAGCTTGGACAATCGAACCAATCTCAGCGGAGGAGATACGATCTGGGCGAGAGACGTCTGTAAAAGAGTGAGATTATGACTATTTGGAGGATAACGGGAGTTTACAGTCTTCCAAGTCGACGTCCGGGCCAAGATTCATCTTGCTAGTTACGGTCTGGAAAATAAGACGCTTCTCACGTCTTGAGGGAAGAGGAAATTCAATCTTTCGATCAAGGCGACCAGGTCGCAGGAGTGCAGGATCAAGCGTGTCAGCACGGTTAGTGGCCATAATGACCTGATATCTGTGAGCCATCTAGCAACGGGACATTGAAATGAAAGGTGCATACCTTGACATTGCTTCCTTGGTCGAAGCCATCCATCTGGTTGAGCAGTTCAAGCAAGATACGCTGAACCTCGCGATCGGCACCAGTTTGAGCATCGAAACGTTTAGTGGCAATGGCGTCGATTTCGTCGATGAAGATGATAGCAGGAGAGTTCTCCCTTGCTAACCGAAACACGTCGCGAACCATACGGGGACCTTCACCGAGGTATTTCTGGACGAATTCACTTCCCACGACGCGAATGAAGCTCGCCGTTGTGTGATGTGCGACCGCTTTCACAAGCATGGTTTTGCCAGTACCTGCGTCCTATGAGGCATTGCAGAGACAGAATGAGGAGAATGAAGCGGACCTGGAGGGCCGTACAAGAGGACACCCCGTGGGGGATCTATACCAATCTTTTTGTACAAGTCAAAGTGTGTGAGCGGAAGTTCGACAGCCTCCCGAATTTCCTGCTTCTGCGAGTCCATGCCACCAACATCCGAGTATGAAACATCAGGCTTCTCTTCTGTGCTCAGCATGGATATGGAGGAGTCGGCTTCCGGAGGTAGAATATCAACGAGGGCATTGGAATGACGATGAAGGGCGACCGAAGATGACGGCTTGAGCAGTTCACGATCGAGCGTCGAAAGAATACGGACGACATAGTTTGAGCCGGTCGTCGAGCCGACTATGCCGGTGTGCTGGTCTATGGGCTCGAGGAACTGGCCGATGACGAGGGGAACGGATTGAATACGTTTGACCTCCTCCTGCGCCCGGATAAGTTCGCGTTTGAGATTGGCCTGCTCATCCTTGATGTAGCTCTCTTGTATTTCGAGGAGCTCGAGATGTCTG
Source organism: Mucidula mucida (assembly GCA_015501055.1). Lineage (NCBI taxonomy): Eukaryota > Fungi > Basidiomycota > Agaricomycetes > Agaricales > Physalacriaceae > Mucidula > Mucidula mucida. The sequence continues at coordinate 979,502 of JADNYV010000002.1, forward strand.
GTGAGCTTCTTGTACTTTGTATACAGATCCTCTTCCTGTAATTCCTGGTAGAGCGCCGTTTTTTCTGTCACGACCGACTCAAAGGTGGGGTCCTGCGGAACATTGAGCATAGCGCCGAGGATACGAACGGCGACGACGGACCTGTTTCTGTAGCTCGATACCGATTTCATCCATGGCAGTGACGGTTAGAAAGATGGTGACGCGGCGTCGACGCGTTGTGTCCGAATAAGGCAGGAGCTTTTAGCGTGAGAACGGCCTCTGCCCCTTCCTCGACACCATGGCTCATGTCGTGCAGCCGCTGGACCAGCCGTCTAATTACAAGGACTCGCAGCAGCGCCTGGATCGTCAACGTCAAAATGAAATGCTAGGAAAATCGACCACTCTCTATGTAGGCAAGGAGCTCTGCTATTTGATGTGGAACTATTGTGTGAACAACTTGCAGGTAACTTGAGCTTTTACACGACAGAGGAACAGATATATGAACTGTTCGCAAAATGCACTACTCCAGAAGATGGTGGCGGCATAAAACGGATAATAATGGGTCTCGATCGCAACACAAGGTGTGCAATGCCAGTCTTATTGGTTCAATACTGACTTTGCTACAGGACACCGTGTGGGTTCTGCTTCGTGGAATACTATACCCATACAGAGGCTTTGGCTAGTATGCGCTATGTTAGCGGAACAAAACTGGATGAGCGAATAATTCGGTGTGACTTGGATCTTGGCTACAAGGAGGGCAGACAGTTTGGACGCGGCAAAAGCGGCGGGCAGGTACGGGACGAACACAGACAGGACTATGATCCTGGCCGTGGCGGTTGGGGTGCCCAGGCGCAGCGGATGGAAATTGACAGGCGAAAAGAGGTCGAGGAGCGTTATGCAGACGCGCAGGACGGGCCCGGGGCTGTTGCAGGTGGTGGCGGAGACTGGAAGGAATCCGAACAGACTCAAGGCAAGCTCAAACGTGGCAGATCTCCAGACGACGAGGACGACAGTGCCAGAGTGGTCAGTGACTTGGGCTCTTGGATTTGTCGCGTGCTGAGCGTTGACAGGGCCAGCGTACGCGTCTTGACGATGAGGAGGCTGAACGTATGTGATGTTATTGCTGTAATTCTAAAGATTTGTGCCAAATGCGATGTATGCTCGAAGAGGAACGCCGCTCCCAACCTTTGTGCTCTGTACCTCCATGATGAAACGGTGTGCTTCGCTTTCGTTTGCAAAGCGCACGACCCAACGCGAGTATAATGTGAAATTAAAGACATTTACAGAGGTCGGGCTGAGAAACAGTCAGTGTGTTTCCGTCAAACGGTGTCATGGACCTACAGTGGGACCTTGCGTATAACATCGTCTCCGTGGGCCAGTGTATATCCCTCACACATTCTCGCGACGGTGTCCATCATTGCTTTTCCGTTCAAGCCAGCTACTACAACAAGCGTCCCCGTATCATCTGGTCTTGTAGAAGAGGAAACACTGGCCATCTCGGAATCGATATATCTTCCATAGAGATAGGCACCTTGAAGATTCCTGAAATTGTCGCGCACATAGTTGGGTATGGAATGTGTGAGCAGCGCGGTACCAGTCGGCTCCTGCTGCTTGTCATATATTATGGTACCTGTTTGCGATGAGAACAAGCACCAGATACAGCAAGACGAAAAGCGCACATTCAGACACGCCTTGCAACTTTTTCTGAAGCACGAACCGGTTCAGCTCGAAGGGTGTGAGATAGTGAGGTATGTTTTTTAACAGAATGTATTGGGGAGAATTGAGGCCTAGCAAGTAATCAACAACATGAATCTTGCAGTTTATTGATACAGCTTACCGGTACTTCGCAGAACGGTGTCCACGCCTCTTCGCGCAGCTTGGGTAGCCATTACAGCAATGGAAGTCCGAAAGAAGAAAGTAGCGTGACTTGGCTTGCTACCACCACCACTCCGCCACGGTTCTTATACAAGTTTTCTGCCATGTCTTCAAGAAATGACCGGGACCGTCCAGATCGTCGGCGCTATGAGAGAGATAGTAGGGATACCAGAGACGACCGCGAACGCTATTCTCGCGGCAACAAACGACGGTCTCGCTCTCCTAGTCCTCGCCGCCGCTCTCGAAGCCCTTACCGAGGTGGAGATAAGGACCGCCGCTCAAGAAACGGTGAGCAGGCTGGACCTAAAAGTCGACTTGAGCTTGATTTATCAGACCACCGCGATTATAGACGGGACGATGACCGTCACAGACGCGATGACCACCGACCACGCGACGGTGGCAAACCGCGCGACGATGACAGCCGACGCAAGGATTCAGAGCCCAAGGGTTCCTCACACCGTCCAGGTCAGTCACAAATGTCCAGTTTGTGCTGCATATCATGACTCTCTTCCCTCCAAGTTGACAACGACGTTCGCATGAAACCCAATCTTGATCCTGACGCTCCCGACGATGAAGGAGCAGCAGACGACTCTGAAGACGCCATGATAGCTATGATGGGTCTCGGCGGATTTGGCTCAACCAAGGTTTGTGAGCCGTGCTTTGACGATATTGCTCACTCATTGCGGCTCTCAAGGGTAAACCAGTCGAGGGAAACCAGGAAGGCTCAGCCAGCATTAAGAAGACTAGAACATGGCGACAATACATGAACAGGCGCGGCGGATTCAACAGGTTAGTGACCCTCCCACATGCAATTTAAATTTCTAATATCCTCTGTAGACCACTGGACAAGATCAAGTAAACTTATATATGACTATGTAAACAATCATTGTTACAATTGGAAAACGATCCGATACAGACAAGTGGTCAAAGTGAGAGCGTGCGTAGCCAAAATATCGTAAGAATAACTGCAACAAGCCGCCACAAGTCTATTGAAATGGGCGCTTAGAATCCATGCACCTTGATGGTAGCTCTATCGATTCCTTCATCGGTAAGGAAGGTGGAAATCTTGACACGCTGGTCACCCTGGAGTTGGATGACCTTGCCCATCTTCTCGTCGTCGACGAGTGTGCCGTTGCAGGCGAACTCCTGAATAAACAATTAGCTATTGAGCATAGGAGAGTGTGTAGATGGAGTTGTTAAAGCACCTTCTTGAATGCTTTCAGGAGCTTCTTGGAGTCATATTCTGCAGCATTGCGATCAGAAGGAGGTTGACACATGTTGGACGGGGTACTCACGCTTGGGTAGGCCTTGCAGAGTCGTCAACGTCTTCCGTCCATTCCTCTGCTGGATACGGATGTGGATGTAATCTGCTTGCGATCCAACGTCTTGGTTGTCTCCAAGCGGGTCGCCCTCGTCAGCGAAGGGATCTGTGGGACAGCTATCAGCAGGCCATCGTTGACGGCAAGCAGCGACGTACCAAATGTATTGAGGTTCTGCACGCTCATGCGACGGTCGAAAGAATACAAGGAGGACTGAGTGGAGAGGGCGGAGAAAAGAGGAAACGAGGCTGTTGAGGAATGAGTGAGGGAAAGAGTCAGAGCGTGATCTAATCTTAACCGTCGTCACACGCTTAGTAAGCGGGCACCCAACTTGGTACTGTCCATCATGACCGTGAGCGAATCACTCGCCATCAAGAAAAAGCGCCCGCCGACCTTTCAGTACTTGCCGCCTTCGCGAGGTTAGTCATGAAACTATTTGTATGCGCATTGTACCAAGTTTTCTACAGCAAAAAAGCTCAAGCAAGACTGGGTCTTGAAGCAGAAAGTAAAGAGCAAATGGCGACACGAAAAACGCAAGCTAGGAGGCTCCGATAAGCATGATTCGACAGTGGAACCGGAGCCGGCGTCCATTGAACATATCATCGATCCACAGCCTCAGTCATCCTCGTCACATCCTCACCGCTTCCCCCGAAAACCGGTACAGCCGCCTCCGGCTACCGAGAAATCAAAGGACTTGCGCGAAATGGCGCGCGAGGCATACTCCACATCATCCTTGCACACATACCGATCCAAGAAATCCAAATCGGAGGGCCGCCAGTTGGAGCAGAGCAAGGGAAAGGGCCAACCCAATATGAAGCTTCGGATGAATGTCATGTTGGAGAAAATTAAACGTGATATCAAGTGAACCTTTTACATTCTATTGCTTTGTTTCTTCCTTTGGATTGTCCACGACCATCGCGTCACCGCCACTCTCCGCCTTTACAAATCGAGTCTCCAAAGTGTCAATAAACGGTCGCCCGTTCTCTTCATTGAGCGTTGTCACCGCAGTCAGAGCTGTAGGATGATCGCTCATATGACCGGGGCTGGGATCATCCAGTTCATCGACGAGACCAAGAGCTTTTGGTTCGAGCGGATCTACGACAATCTCATTGATGGGTCCTGTTGAGCTGAGAACTAGAGGCGACGGTGGCGGACTACGCGACTTGGACCGTCGCGCGTCTTCGTGTAGGAAAGGAATCGGGGAGAATAATGGTGTCGACGGTGTGGATGATGAGATGGGAGGGATGCGCATATTGTGCAGACCCAGTGGCCCGGTTTCGGTTTCTGAAGTGACCGAAGGAGGAAAACTATCTTTTGACGACGTGACGAGCAATGATTTCTCCACTGCCCGCAAGTATTTGCCGACAGAGTTGTAATGCTGTTTTGGTTGTGTACATAGTTCACATAACCGTTGGATAGTAAACGGCGCGTTGCTGTGTCATCTCAATGAACATTCAAATCCATTATCAAGATAACTCACGATTCGAATTCATCCAGTTCGGAGAATATGAATCGAATCATCTCCTCGGCTTGTTCCCTGTTCATATAACTTACAGGTACATCCATGCCATTCACATTCTGTTGACGAGGGCCGAAAGGAGGCAGCTTCAATCCCCCATTTGAGGTGGTCAATGGAGGTAATGGCGCTGGAGTCGGGGGTTTTGGTTCTGCAAGAAAGACATCTATATTCTACAGACGCGAATGAGGTTGAGCTACACGCCCAAAGAGGCATGGCATACCTGGTTTAGTTTATGTTTGATGATGTCTCGCAGTTTTGTCCATTCTGTTCTGTATAAGATGTGGTATGAATTGCGTGATACTCAGGAAAGAAAATGCTACGCACTCCACGACATCGGTTGAGGCGATTCCGTATAGGATATTGTCGTAGTCTTAAATCGCATTGAACGAAACGCGTCAAACAACACGGGCGACGTACCCGCGGACCACTCAAAACTCGGATTTGTTGTCGACATGGAGGTTGGTGGTAAAGGAAGGTGACAACTATAATTGGCACGCGCAATTCACTCTGCTCCTACCGTCATGTATTCGTCGAATTCATGCACCTCATCATTGAAATCATTGGAAACTAGCTCCAAAGTATTCAAAGTCAAGAATATAAATCTGCTGTCACGCAGCTGGACTCATTCGACAGTTCATTTCGACGCCACTCTGCGCACCCAATGGGCGGGCGATTCGACCCATCCATCTAATCTAGAGCTGAACGCTGATTCAGTCTGAGGTCTACGCTTCAGATTGCTAAGTTTGATGTAACATGGATGCAAAGTGGATCAGCTGTAGATTGACCCACTGGTGGTGGCTACGTCCGATAGGTACTTGTGGGACAAACGAACAACTTATCACAGGTCAATATACAAGCTGTTATAGACAGTTCTCGTCTCCTCAATGCCTATAACCAATACCTGAATGGCGGATTGAATCTATCTCGAAGGCCATTTCCAAGGTGATGAACGCCACAGGTGCTCAATTGAATTAAGAATCCACACAACCAAGGGATGGCCAATGTTTCCAAGATTCACTAAGCACGCATTGAATTCTGTGCGGTTTGAGTTGAACCCTAATCGAGGACCAGAGCAGGTGGCCGGTGTGACACCCTGCGCCGATACACATTGTTCCACAACCGCTAGCATCGCAGCGCCGCTTTCCTCGTCGCTGACGACCACGACCACGACGATATCGACTCGGCTCGCCGTCGCCCACAGCCGCCTCGACCCCCCGTCGCTCGGTTTCGCACTATTTGCCCTAGTTGATGGCAGCATATCCAACGTCTGTGCAACACCAACTAAGCAAAGTACCAGAGGACAGCGAGCACGGCCCCGTACCACTCCGGACGCCATCACGCGGGGATATGCAAATACTGAGGCCGTTACAGTCTGAACAAACACAGACTGGTTCCGTCGTGCCTCGCTCCTCAGCCGCCACCTCCCGTCAGAGACCTGTTTCTATGCCTCCTCAGGCTTACAACATTCCGTCGTCCACGTCGGCGAGTGCATCCAGCACTCCTGCATCGTCCGATGCGAATCGAAGGGACCATGCCAGCGGCAGCGACGACAGGCGCAAGGATGGTCGAAGCAATGGCGCTTCGGGGCGCAGCCAGCGCAGGATTCTCGGCGACTACACCCTTACTAAAACGCTGGGCGCAGGTAGCATGGGCAAGGTCAAGCTCGCCACTCACAACATGTCTGGGGAACAGGTCCGTGCCCTCATATCTTGCGTACTCAAGCACTCATCTCAGCATACTAGCTCGCCGTCAAAATTCTTCCCAGAGTCAATCCCGCGACACAGCAACACAGCAGTAATGCCAGTCCTGACTCCGTTGCTCGCCAAGCCTCGAAAGACGCCTCCAAGGAAATTCGAACCATTCGCGAAGCGGCGCTCTCTATGCTCCTCCATCACCCGTATATATGCGGCATGCGGGAGATGATTATCCATGCCAACCACTACTACATGGTCTTTGAGTATGTCAACGGTGGTCAGATGCTTGATTACATTATTAGCCACGGTCGTCTGCGGGAACGAGTCGCGCGCAAGTTTGCTCGCCAGATAGGAAGTGCCTTGGACTACTGCCATCGCAATAACGTTGTTCATCGAGGTGCTGTTCTCTTCCTTGTTCTGGGCGCCGTCCCTGCTTCTCTCATTCCGTCGGTTAACACTTTACCCAGACCTCAAAATCGAAAACATTCTCATCTCACAAACGGGAAACATTAAAATCATTGATTTTGGTCTATCGAATCTCTACGACCCCATTGCGCACCTCTCAACGTTCTGTGGCTCCTTGTACTTTGCCGCGCCAGAGCTTCTCAATGCCAAGGTCTACACCGGTCCTGAAGTCGACGTATGGAGTTTTGGGGTTGTTCTTTATGTTCTCGTCTGCGGGAAGGTTCCTTTCGATGACCAAAGTATGCCGGCACTGCATGCAAAGATCAAACGCGGTCTAGTGGAATATCCGGTGTGGTTGAGTGCAGAGTGCCGGAGCCTACTCAGTCGTATGCTGGTGACAAATCCTGCGGCGCGCGCGCCGCTTTCGGAGGTCCTTAGCCATCCCTGGATGGTCCGTGGCTTCAACGGGCCGCCGGAGAATCACCTACTTCACCGTGAACCTCTACGCGCCGATGAACTCGACCCGCACGTCATACAAGGCATGACGGGCTTCGAGTTCGGGACCGAGCAGGACATTGAAAAGAATTTGGTCAACATTCTTGAATCAGAGCAATATCTCCGGGCTGTTCAAACCTGGGAGCGGAAACGCAACCTAGGCGGGAGCACCGTCAATGGTTCTAGCAGTAACGGTCGATGGGGAGATCTCTCGATGTCCAATTCCACTTTGGCGATATCTTTTGACGCAAACTCCAAGGCAGAGCCTCAGACGCCTAGCAAGAAGTCGAGACGATTTTCTGGATTCGATTTCTACCGTCGTAAACTGTTTTCTCCTTCCTCTTCGCCTCCGTCTTCCCCCATGAGCCAATCTCCTCCTGGTTCCCAAAGTCATCTATCACAGTCATCCCTCCTTGATCCCAATCGCGAACCGCTTGATCCCACACGCGGATTCCATCCACTCATTTCAATGTACTATCTTGCCCGGGAAAAACTTGAACGCGAACGGGTTTACGGTCCTGGTCAATTTGCTAGTTCTCAGGTATCTCTCAACGAGCCGACTCCTAAACCGACGCCAGTCCTAGAACCAGTGAAGAAGAAGGACGGTGCCGTGGACTACAGTATGCCTTTGCCAAGGCTTCCTGCGCCAGAAACATCACATTACTCAAAGATGTCGTATGATACAACAGCTTCACCAAGTCCGACGACACCCACGCATCCTCAACCTCGGGCGCGGGATCTTGGATTGCCGCCACCGTCACAGATTGATACTAGCCAGACCCTTACTACAGGTAGTGGACTTCCCAGGGCACCCCCTACAAGTACGCATAGGAGGAGTCACAGTCTCAGTCAAAAGCCCACGCTTAGCGGTGGCAGAGGATGGGCTGGCTTTGGACCCGAAGAGACAGTGGATGAAAACGGCGCAATGGAGGTCAAGAGTGCTGGACCACAGGTTTTGACGTTTGAAGAGGCTGAGAAGGGGCGTGATTCCAGGCAGGCTAATCGAATGAAGGACGAGGACAAGGATCACACGCCATTGTCTGCTGGCGCGACGCTCGTTCGAAAATTCGGCAGCTTGCTCGTGGGCAGAGGCGACGACTCGCGGAGACACAGTCCACATCGCAGAGGTACTATACTAGGTGGCTTGTCGCTGTCGCCTAAACCCTCTAGGCATTCGGAGGAGAAGGAGAACGTGACGGATAATGAAAAGACACCGACCATGAAGGAAGAGGAGAACGCTGGGGTCGATAGTGACAAGAAGGATGACAGCGGGAAAGTCATGGTACCTCCGAAGTCGGTAACTCACAGTCAAAGCCAGCCCATCGGCAACGCGCATCGTCGTGCGGCTACGATTATGGATACCCAAATGGGACGGAGGCATGAGCGAAGGAGCAGTACCGGTGCGGCGTTGATGAATGCGGCTGTCAGTGGGGGGACAATAGGCAGACATAGACGGCCATCTACTGGATTTAGTGGTCGACCGATGGAGAAGCTCTTCGCATCTCGGACAGAGGAGGCAGATGAGATGTCTGAAAGGCGGGAAGATCAAGCAGAGCCACAGACTGCTCCACTTAACGGCACCCACGTTCCCGAAGAGTCGTCGCAAGATGAAGCTCATGGGCATGAGAAGGATTTCAAGCCAGTCTTTTTGAAGGGATTGTTCAGGTATGTTGTACCCCCATCGCTCTTTTACGCATTCTAAATTGCCTCCTAGTGTGGCCACAACTTCGACGAAGTCTCCTCCCGTCATCAAAGCTGATATTAAACGCGTCCTTGATCGCATGCAGGTCCAGTACCGCGAAATCAAGACTGGGTTTGAATGCATTCATCTCCCTTCCATTGATATGTCTTCAGTGGAGCAGCCCATGTCACCTTCTCGTCATCATCATCAGTCTTCCACGGGCTCTGGGGAACCGTCGACGCCGCGCGCATCAATCGTAAAGAAGGCCTCTAAACTTTCTTTTGTCAAAAAGTCCTCCAAGGAGCGGGATGCGTCAGTCGACAAGGACCGTCCATCGGGGCTGTCCAGTGGATCATCGTCTTTCTTCAATGTCTCCTCGCATCATACAACAGTGCCAGAGAATGGAGTGGTAGCGTCACCTTCAGTGGAAATCGATGTCTCCCCGCCATCCCCTCAACCTGCCAAGACAAAAGTGCTTCCCCCAATACCAAAGGACTTTGCATCGGGTGCAATCAGTGCCCGCAGTCTGAGTCCTATGCCTACCGGAGAAGTGGACCGCGACGTGTTTGAGACGATGGGGAATAACTCCCTGTCTGTACGTTTCGAAATCAATATTGTAAAGGTCAGATATCACTCTTATAATAGTTCTGCATGTTACCAAACATTTTATTCAGGTTCCCTGGCTACCATTCCATGGCATACAATTCCGACGCGCAAGTGGAGACGGGTGGCAATATCAGATGCTTGCTAGACGGGTTCTGACAGAGCTGAAGTTATGATACTTTATATGATATGAGCAGGATATGTCTCTCCTTGGTGATTTCTCCGGCAACACTATGCTTTCGATGTGGACGTTTTCGTGGCGGTTCTCCCTATCCCGGTGCTCTCGGGCGTGTTATTTATGCGTATCATCAGGTTCACGTTATAAACGATAATAATTTGAGTTTGTGGAGGTTTTCATCGCCGCGAATTGTTCGTGTTGCAAGATGCTGCGCAATCTGGTACACCTGAGGCCTCATGAGTCCCCGCGGCACTCACTCAGCGATAAGTAACCAAGCTTTTGAGATGGGCTATTGGCCATCTCAGAGCAGAATTTTGGAACAATTATGTAGACAGAAATGCCAGGAGTGAGTAAATCGTCGATTGTGATAAAGCAATACTTCGTGAGCGCCAAGATTGAGTTCAAGGCTGTTCGTGATGCCGAGTAAAGTCCTGCAGTCCAAATCGGGTTGTTGCTGTCCTCTGCTCATTCATGTCATACGCTCGACTTCCGGAGCCCTCTCATCCGACTCCTATGCCATCCTTCAAGCCTTCCTTTCTGTCCCCTAACAATTTTCGTCCCAACCCTCAAATGTCCGCCGTAAGACGGCGCAAACTAATATTCTCTTATGCTCCCGACTGGTGCGCGCCGTTGCGGCTGCTCACACGACTGTTCTCACTCATTTCAGGATTCTGACGATTGCTTTGGCGTATGAATTCGAGCGATCCATCATCCGAGTTTTGGCTCAAGATTGTTCACAGAGCCATTTTCTTCTCTTTGGACAAGGTGGAAGGGTACCGCCGCGTATTCTCTTTGGAAGATACTTCGTACGTTGTCAAGACTGTCCTGACATTTGTAAAGCTCACTCCAAGCCAGTCTTCGCCATCCGTGAGCTTGTCCAGTGTTCATTCGTCTCGCAGGACTTGATTCCCTCATGTCTAGTTACGCTGTACATGAGCGTGTCCCTGTAAGTCCCCCAACGTGTTGTCCGCCTGTCCTTCTCAATCCTCGCGCCCACAGAACATTGCTCTTTACATGATATGTTTCGTCGCTCCCTTCGTCATCCAACCCATCGTCAATCTCCTTACAATCCGGTCGTGGTGGGATCTCCATAATGGTGTGTTGCTCTTACCGCATGTTGTGTTCTGTACTTATTGTCTGTAGGCACGCTTGGGTGTAAGCATCACTCTGGCACAGCCCATAACATTTATAATCTACAGCTCTACAGTGATTCTCGGATTGGCACTTACAGGTTCTATAACCCAATTCACGAAGATTACTGTTGGTCGTCCTCGACCTGGTACGCATCATGTATGAGCCATGTGAGTATACGGTAACGGGGCGCTTGCCTTTTAGATATTGTCGACCGCTGTCAGCCGCCCATAGGCGCTGTAGACCCAGTCTTTGGTTTGTCAAACTGGACAATCTGTACGCAAGAAGACAACAAACTACTACGCGATGGTTTCAGAAGTTTCCCCTCCGGACATTCAAGCAGTACGTCCATGACTCTCATGTGGCTATGTCTGAACTAGTATCAGTGTCCTTCGCCGGCCTCGGGTTCCTGGCGTTCTACTTGGCTGGCAAATTGCATCTCTTTGATAAGCGTGGGCATACAGTGAACAGAATTTTGACGCACTGAGAAGACCTTGGAACTGAAATTTGGTTAGGGTAAAGCCTGGATATCGTTGTCGCCTTTCGCTGCTGCCGCGTTGGTTGCAATCTCGCGCAGCATGGATTACCGTCGTACGTGACTAGATATTTCCTTTCTCAAGAACACATCTGACAGATATATTCAAGACCACTGGCACGACATCCTGGTCGGCTCCCTTCTGGGAACAGTCATGTCCTTTTTCGCGTACCGCCAGTACTACCCCAGCCTGTCGTCAGAGTTGTCTCACCGCCCCTACTCACCTCGCATTAAGCACGAGGTCGAGGACGCCCTGCCATTGCATCACGACCATAGTTCTTCACAAGATCACACTACCTTTGGTAGTAGCAGCGGACGTCCTGGGATGGTTCGGCGGTACACGGATGAACCATTGCCTGCCGAGCAGTACGAGATGGATGGAACTGTTGTACGACCAGATCCAGGCTCACTTGAGGATGTGTGGCGGCAAGGCGAAGGCCAAGACAGTGTTCAGGAAGCTCAGCCAGCGCACCATCGTTCTTCGCCTGATCCTATTCGATAATTGGCGATTACATTTGTATATTTAGCGTCGCGATCTCTTGTATGCACACACTAATTGATTGTCATTTGAGCCACCATGGCGAACGCGTATCCCACTTATCACCGTAGAGCAGGGGAAATTTCTCGTCCTCTCACGACGATAGGGCCTTCATTCCTCTCCGCCTTCTAAATGAGCTTTACCTGGGCGTTTGGTGTGGATGAACCGACTGTTACCTTGCTAATAGGCACTTATGTTTTCTTGACCTAACTCAACGCTAACCGATATCAGGCGGACATCCTTGTGAGCACCGTGCTAGTGTGATATCACGAAGCATTGATAATCCAAAGGATCAACAATTTCATTTTTTGCAGCGTTCTGTACTCTTTGTACAACAAGAATCATTCACGTAGTCTAGTCTACTTTCAGCTTTGATGGAGGATCAACATAGCTTGCCTGTTGAGAAATTCAGAACGACGAGGCGAGACGATTCCAGCGTGATAAACTCACCGTTATAAACTTGAGAACCTCGTCTATAGCTATTACCGGCGCACTAATGAAAATGACTGCCTTCCATTCAACCCAGTTCAGAGGAGTGATCGCAAAGAGCGTCTGCAGGCAAATGAGATTGATAGCGAGGCACAGGAAAAGACGCTCGTACCGTGAAGAAAGGCACATATAAGATCATAAAGTGGAGCCCAACGCTCAACGTGATTGCAGCCACCAAGAAGGGATTCTTCCAGACCGGTAACCTGAGCAGACTCTCGTTTTCGGAAAGCGAGTTCATGGCGTTGAACATTTCAACGATCACCAAAATTGAAAGACTGATGGTCGTTGCCGTCCGAGCCATTTCATTCGTAAACATCTCGCAGCCTATCTCTGGGAACTTTGAGGAGCACTGGTGGAAATTGGTCTATGATGTGTTCAGTAACATTTTATTTTGAGAGGCAGAGAACATCTCACCAGTTGATGGAACGTGATTTGGGGACCGCCCTCGTAGAAGATGAACCACCACGCGTATCCGAAAACAGTCGCACATCCCACGTAGATACCAATGACCATGTAACGGAAGAAGAGCCATTTTCCGACCAGAGGCTCCCGACTGTTTCTAGGAGGCACACGCATGATAGAATGATCAGGAGGATTAAATCCAAGAGCAGTCGCAGGCAAGCTGTCGGTGACCAGATTCACCCAGAGAAGTTGGACGGGTATCAAAGCCTCCGGCATTCCGAGCAGGACAGTCAGGAAAATACTGACCACTTCTCCGATGTTGGAAGAGACTGTAGTGGGTCAATCAGCTAGGCAAGCCGAGTCGACTTGGAATGACTCACTAAGGTATCGTATGAATTGCTTGGTATTATTGTAAATCAGGCGTCCTTCTTCGACAGCCTGTTCTATCGTTGCGAAGTTGGAGTCAGCAAGGACCATATCTGCGGCGAGTTTCGCGACATCAGTTCCACTGCCCATGGCGACACCAATATCGGCCTTCTTCAAGGCGGGAGCATCATTGACACCATCACCAGTCTTAGAAATGTGGTGTAAGATGAGAAGTTCTAATTGCACAAGTGACATACCATGGCGACGACCAAACCAAGGCTTTGCAACAGGTCAACCAGCTGACTCTTGTGCCCGGGCTCAGTACGAGAGAATAGTCCTGCATTCTGTACAGCTTTCAGCTTCTCCGGTTCTGTCAGTTCCTCGAACTCTCGTCCTGTATAGCTCTTTCCAGTCAGATCCTCATCCTCAGCAAAGATGCCAATCTGCCGACATATAGTCTCTGCAGTCTTCTTGTTGTCGCCGGTGATACAGATAACGCGTATACCGGCAGCCTTGCAGTTGGCAATAGCTTCCTTGACTTCTGGGCGAGGAGGATCCAACATACCCACAACGGATACAAAGGTCAAGTTCTGCTCGAAGCGAGAGTAATCTGTCGAACTGTTGGAATGATAATGTGTAACGTCGATGTCCTGCACATCGGCGTAGGCGAGGGCGAGGGTTCGAAGACCTTTGCTTCCAAATTCGATTGTGCGCTCGAGGAGTGTCGACCGTAGTTGAGGAGTGAGAGGAATAGTGTGCCCATTCACGAGGACAGTAGTGCAACGTTCAATGACAGATTCCGGAGCACCTTTAGCGAAGAGAGCTCCACCAGCACCGCGCTTGACAAGCACCGACATCATCTTCCTGTCGCGGGAGAATTCAAACGTCAATAGGCGGGGGAGGGTCGCTGCAAAGTGGTCGTTGACTGCATTTGTGCGCTCGGCAGGTGACAGGGAAGAGAGGGATTTCATGACCGACGCATCCGGGCAGCCGATTTTCTCAACCAACACTTTCAGTGCGGCCTCGGTAGGCTCTCCAACGTTAGCGTACACGTTCTTGTCCTACGAGGCAGGAAGATAAGCTTCTTTTCACATGCAGCAAAACATGACATACTGCATTGTAGGCGATTTTAGAGTCGTTGCAAATGGAGCTGATCTCGGCTAGTCGTTGAATAGGGTCCGAAAGAAGATCGTCGCGTCCACCCTTGCCATCGCAAGGTCGCACAGAACCAGCGGGAGAGAAAGTACTTCCCTCTACCGTGTATTCTCTTGGAGCCTGCGTCGTAGGATCGACTACGATAAACTAGGAAAAGATGTTAGGAGATTGAACGTCGAGACTTGAAATCGCACGTACACTTGACACGCTCATTTGGTTGGTGGTCAGGGTACCAGTCTTGTCTGAACAAATGACATTCGTACAACCCAGCGTCTCGACACTAGGCAAATTGCGGACGATCGCGTTCTTCTGAGCCATCTTCTTGGTGCCCAGAGCTAAACAGGCCGTGATGACGGCTGCCAGACCTTCTGGAATGGCTGCAACCGCCAAGGCGACAGCGATTTTGAAGTAGTATACAGCACCCTGAAGGACACTCTGATGTGAAGGGTCCCAGAAGTGGCGAATGTTTACAACCCAGACTAGAATACATATGACGGTGATGACTTTAGCCAGAAGGTCTCCAAAGTCATCCAATTTGCGTTTCAAAGGTGTCTTTTCAGCGATCTGAGACGAAATGGACGAGTGAATATCTCCGATGGCCGTTTTTTGACCTGTGAAAACGACGACAGCCTTTCCGCTTCCATTGACGACGGTAGTGCCCTAGTGAACATTGTAAGGACGTGAAACGCGAGCAGACGAAACGACGTTACAGAGAAGAGCATGTTTATCATATCTTGCTTGACTGCTTTGACATCGGACACGACTTCTGTACCCTTGTGAACGCTAGTACTCTCTCCAGTTAGGATAGCCTGGTCAACACGGAAGCTACTAGACGATACAGAGACGAGACGACAATCTGCAGGGATCTTGTCACCAACAGCGATAGAGATTATGTCGCCGGGAACGAGATCCGAGGAGTGGATGCGAGCCAAATGACCATCACGAGTGACCTTGGCTTCATCTGGTGAATATTCCTTGAGAGCCTGAAGAATATCGTGAGCCATGCACTATACAGAAGAATGGATGGACTGACATCGATAGCCCTCTCAGCATTTGTTTCTTGGATGACACCGACGGTTGCATTAGCGACGAGGATGAGGAATATGACCAAAGGTTCGACGAAGGCGCTGCCTGGAGAGTCGGAATCTTCAAATAGGGCAAGTACAAAGGAAACGAGAGCAGAAGCCAGTAGAATGAGGACAAGCTGGTCCTTGAATTGTTCCAAGATTAACTCCCAGAGAGGAGTCGGCGGGTCTTCTGGGAGAACTGAAGACGATACACGTTAATACCCGTGAAGAGCAATGCAAGGAGAGCGCGAACCATTCTTTCCATATAGCTCGGCGTGTTTCTCGACTTGAGCAGCGGACAAGCCGCGGTCAGAGTCGACATGAAAATGCTGTAAGGTGTCGGCCGGTGTTTTCGTCCACGGAGCGTCCATTACGGCGGTGACGGTAAACGACAGAGAAGTTCGGACTGGGTGACGCGCTGTTGTTGTCCGTATTAAACAAGATGGCAGGGCATACAGTACACGATGAGAGGGATAATGAGAGCCGCAAACTTTTCGATTACAGAACTGCCCACGTGGGCTTTTCGTGACACGTCAGCGTTAACCATTTCCCCCGGACTCATGGGTAGATTCGGTTACTTTGAGCTGTTTAGCACGGTAATGGCGTGGGGAGCCTGCGGACAAGTAGGCATACATTTGTGGGAGAGTGAGAGAGAGCATACGTTACAGTGACAAGCACGCCATCCTCCGGCCCAGATGGTTGCCAAATATTCGCGTCAATAATGGTTGGGAAACGCAGGGCTACGCGCATATATTCTACTGTTTTTAGGGTTTCCAAAGCGATATCGATTACATATGTTCCACTCGTTAGATGTATCAAGTCAAGTCAAGCTTTGTGAGTCGAAACACAGCCAAACATTAGCTACTGCTCAACTTGAGGTCAACTCGTCGTTTCTCGGTACCCATCATGGGGAACAGCTCGTCCTCGTCTGGCAGAGGCCATCACGACGACACCGTCGACTACGGTAGTCTGGTTTCCCAGGGTGTCTACACCGGGCCAAAGGATTGGAACCAGAGCATTGTCTCGCAGCTCATATGCGCGCGGAAACTGGCGCCATTCTATCGACCGCTCGAGGATTATGATGAATCCTGGGACGACGACCGTATTCTCGCCGCCCGCAAAGAGTTGCCCGATCCTGAAGCCGCCCAGGACCAGCCATCACGCATTGAGGCGTCTGCCTCGGTCAAGTCGTCTACTTCGTCCAAACGACCAGCTTTGCAGAAGGATGTCCCGCCTAAAGCCGAGGCCGCCATCTACAGAGGCGCTGTTGAATGTCCCATCTGCTTTCTTGTAAGTCGCCTCTCCATTGACGCTCGCTGTTCACTCTCAATTACGTCACATCGGCCAGTATTATCCCCCCAACATCAACCATTCCCGTTGCTGCGACCACCCCATCTGCACAGAATGCTTTGTCCAGATAAAGCGTAGCGAGCCAACCACTACCCATCTCGTATCAGATCCAGCCGCATGCCCCTACTGTGTCCAGGAACATTTCGGTGTTGTTTACAAGCCGCCGCCATGGCGTGCTGGTATTGGCAGTGACGGATCGGTACCTCCGTTTCGTGTTATTCCTCTCAATGTCACTCATCCTTGTTGACAGAATCCCCTTTGGACTGATTCTGCAAAGGGATCACAGCAGTCGATAGATAACTCCTCTTATCCGACCCATAAGCGACGGCAACAGAGCTACGGTGCTGACAGCCCCGAGGTTGTAACTATAGGTACCTTGTTACCTCTTTGACCCCCCGACATGCACTTACATACAGATCAAATCCGTCCGGACTGGGAGGCCAAGCTTGCTGCAGTGAGAGCAGCTGTCACTCGTCGCGCAAACAGACGCATTATTATGCGCCAAGTCGGAGATAGACTTATTCCTGTTGGCGTTACAAGTGGCCGCGTGCACGCTCTCACACCAGAGGAAGCCGCTCAAGGCGAAGTCCAAGATAACGGTGGCAGTAGACGGTCACGTCGACGTCAGCAAAATACTGCCAATCAAGGACTCGAGCAGTACATCGGTATGGGTGGTCAGGATTTGGAGGAGGTGAGATTACTGTGCTACCCTACTTTCCTCAGTATTGAAAGTTGGCTTGTAGCTCATGGTGATGGAAGCGATGAGGTTGTCCTTGTTGGAGCACGAGGAACAGCAGCGCAAGGAAGCAGAAGAGAAGAGGAAGAAGACCAGTGAATCGGCCAGCCAGGAAGGCAATTCTTTGGCTCAGGAAGAGCAAATGCCATCGTCAAACGGGGCGGCAACGAGTTCAAGTGGCGTTATATCGGCCTCCAATGCACCCACTACCCCAACGTCCCGACTGTCCACGTCTTCGTCTCAATCTAAGCGTCGTTCCTTTTTATCCTCGCGCAGTCGCTCCCCGTCTCCGCCTTCCGGCGAGCCTTCATCATCCTGGCGGAAACGACTGTCGAATCCTAATTCCGCTGCGTATGGTACTCTCAACGCCGCTCTGAGTTCGACTACCTCGACAGCGAGTGCCTTTGTTCAATCTTTAGTGGCCGATGATCCATCATCAGAAACGATTCCAACTATAACTGTCGATGCTGCGTCCCCTGTAGTAGCAGAATCCGCCTCCCGACCAATACCTGTCCATCAAGATTCTGCTGCGTCTCAAGCCTCGGTCAACACAATTGAATCTAATGTCGACGAGGTTTATGACAACCTCCCTTCCTCTCCTGAATCAGCTGTCGCGCATGAGCCATTATTAGGCTGCAACGACGACAACTCACATACCCCAGCGAAGGTCCCCGAAGGTTCTAGAGATTAAATTGGGTAAATACTCCTCAAGTTATTTGTTGTACACGCGTTGACGATGACTCTGAGTGTAGTGAAACCTCCTACGCGGCATGACTAACATCCTGTGGACTTTTACGATCATCACTAGCATCCATTGTAGTTCTTAAACGATAGATCATTCTAGCTCTGTGCACATTATTTAATACTGCTGAGGCCCGTAGCCTACTACGTTGCACTGGGCAATCGACAATTGACTTCTTCACATCTCACTATTGCTACGCGAATAAAGGAAACCCTAATCTCAGAACCATAGTTCGCTCACGTCCCGCTACGTAATCGAGCATCCTTGACTTGTACTTGAACCACGTCAAGCCTCATGTCTTACCCTCCGTTTCCTTGGGTCAAAATGACCTTGACCTCTATAGGCCGTAAGTATTTGACTCTAATCCTCATGTAGCGGTTTCTCATTCATTCCGTTCCCCGGTTGTTCTCATTCCCGTGCATTACACGCCTCTGTTGCTGCTTCTTTCCATCTCCCTACATCCCGGATTCTACTTGGCATCCTGTCTGCGGTAATAACGCGGCAGTGATTGGTCTGGGTTATGGACTCATGAAAAGTGCGCAATATCTTCGATTGTTTGGTTATAATGCCATTAATAGAAAAATAGCGACCGTGCCCACAGAGGAAGAATTGTATAGCGTGGGTCACCCTAGTGCAATGCTGGCGGACGTAATTAATTGTCCACGTCAATAGCGCATGGCGCCGGATCTTCAGCGTCGAGTAGACGCCAGACGGGCAGCGCGGCTAGCAATGGAGAAAGAGGCCACGCAGCAAGCCGAAGCGCAGGTAAGTCCTTTTGGGGCCGACGCGTTATGAACTGATGTTAGTCGCGTCGTATAGACTCGTGAAGAGCAAGATCCCGACTCGCAGAGACCAATATGGACAAATCCCGCGTCGAAGAGATAATAATACAACAAAAAGCAGTTATGTAGCCCGTGTCCGATACACAAAGTACAACATGCAGCTTTTATTTCAATGCGTACAAAATAACAATATAGCGCGCGTTTAAGATAACCTACACAAAGCATACGACTTACAAACGAATACATGCAATATGATATCAAGAATCGCCGCTGGCAATCAGTATCCTCGTCGCGGTACTTGACCGATGACGCTTCATTCCAAAGCCCAAGAGATCACTAGAGCGCCGACTCTGCAGCTCTATACGCGCGAGCTCCTGCTCCCACTCTCTAATGTCGGCGGACCCTCGGGAAGCGCTGGAAGCACTTGTTCCCGAAGTCATGCTATTTGAGCTTGCGGAACTGGTACTACCCCCGCTAGGCCCGCTTGTCATCCTCGGGGCATACATGGAATCTCGCGTGCGTATTGGACCGGCACCGCCACTCCCAGTTTCCATTGTTCCTGGGCGCGAGAACTTGCGCCGCTGGTCTGCGGAGACTTCAAACTTGGTCGCCATGTCGCGCGGGCCGGCACTTGTGTGTGGTCGTCGGGGCGTTTTTGGTTTCGAGGTAGATGGTCGAACAACGGATGTAGACGCTGAAGAGGAAGAGGGGTCAGCAGGTCGTGATACAGGCCTCTGTGACGTAGAGGCTTGAGTAGGAGTAGGCGGGAGAGGGACATCGTCGGTAGCTTTTCTCGAACGCCGGGGAGATTTGGATTTTGAACGAGTAGCGTCGCGCTGAGAATCGTTATAATTGGAGAGTGCGAGCTGTCGTTCGGCGTCATTCGTAGAGACAATGAACAGCTCTTGGTCTTCCAGATCCAGCGACTCTGTCCCGGTGGCGCTCGTGACAATGATCTGGAGAGATTCAATAACAGATTGACCCCCGAAATGTCGGAGCTGTTACCTTTACACGAACAAAAAACTTTACAGAAATAAACTCGGTCTGTATAGTCTCACCAATGGCCCACCGACTGCTTGATTTCGGAACCGGCCATGGAACAGTTAGCGTCTTTGAGAAAATACCGTTCTGATCCCGGCGAAAAGGACCCGCGGATTCCGTACCCACAACGGGGTGAATGGAAGACCGAGCTCCAGCCTGTTCCACGGAAGATGTGGACGTCGAAGGCCGGTAAGCGTTGGAAGGGAGAAGGGGACGATGATCGGTCGCCACAGATGTTGATGAGGAGACGAAAGTATCGGGGGTAATGGTCGGATTTGAGGATAGGAGAGATGACGACGATGCAAGTGTGTTATGATATGGCTCCTGATATGGGGTATGAGTATGCGACGCGGTTTGGCTGGGTGGCGACAAAGCGCTTGGGGTATCTTTGGTATGAATGCGTCGTTCTATGATGGCACTGGCGCTGCGAACGACGACAGATGTATCACTGGGAAGCAGATACAGAGCAATAGAGATGAGGTCCATGGGACCGATTGGGGTAGAGGGAGAGATGACGGTGTAACGGATCCGCGGAGCGCGGGGTTTCGTGGTCTGCTGTTGTAGCGGGGGAATGCCAGACGGAGGGAGGACGCGGGGAAGGAGGTCTGACTGGGGAATGTCATAGCGAACAAGAGGAAGATCAGAATGTTTGATTAGTCGAGAGCCGACACCGGTGATGTAGATATGGTTGAGCACTAATTCAAGGGTTGTAAGACCAGCGGTACTGTGCAAAAGACGTGCTTACCTGCTTCGACACGCCATATACAACGGTACTCGACAAATGACGCGGTACTGTGTCCGCCGACCCTGGCGGGAACGGACAGACGGAAGGGTAGCTCCATGTCTCCGACATCTGCATGGTCTTGATCCTCAGGCTTCTCCCAAAGCACCTTGTTGTATTCAGCCAAAACGTTGGATTGTAGGACACCCGTGCGTCCGAGCAACAACTCGTAACAGCGCACTGAAATGGATATGGATTTTGTTGGCAACGGCTTGAGGTCGTGATCGAGGCGTGTCACGACAACTAGAGGCTCGTCAGCGACCTGCTCGGGCCATCGTCGGGCACACTAACCGCCTTCGACTTTGACCGGCGTCAAACCGAGATAGCCAACGTAGGGAAAGTAGCGAACACCATTGCCTGCAAACCGTGAGCTCGTCGGCGACGACGACAGCGCAGAACGTACCTTTTGATGAGGCGAGGACCAGACGTACCATCAAGGCTTAGAGGAGAACCACCGCGCAAGAGGGAACGACATGTATTAAGTACAAATTCAGTGTTCTCTTCTCGAATTACCCAGGAATTTACATAATAGCCTATTATTTACCTCATTAGTCGGCTTGCCTGTTAAGGCCCCTCTACTCAGCCTCTACTCTCCTCTACCTCCTCCCACCATGCCCGCAGTTATGCACCGTCTCTTTATTCCTACCCTTTTGGCGGGAATGATTATTACTGTATGGACCCCCCTTGCACACCGTTATCCGCTGCTAACACCTATGACAGGGCTCCAGCAATTCCCTCTGGAGCAAGTGGCAGGTGTGTCCATTCTAGTTCCAGTCCGACCCTATTGGACATGTTTGTAGGATATGCAATGTGTGGAGAACTGCAATTCAGAAGACGAGAGCCAACGTGTTCTTTATGAACAGCCCGTTTGGCAGACTCTACAGATGTTTGGTTCGTACCGCACTTCCCCATGTGTCACATTATACTTAAGCCATCATTCAATCATAGTCGGAGAGATGCTGTGTGAGCATATTCCTGTTCCGTTGCTTCATCTTACTCACCAGCGCTACTTTTCAAGGCTTCCTTCCCGTTCTGTATACGTGGATAAGCGCGCGCCGTTCTTCCCCCGTTTATCTAGCCGAAGACTCTCAGCTTCTCGCTCACAAGGATCTAACTCTATCTGGTTTCAAGGTAATGTTACTATGGATTCCGGCGGCATGTGACCTTACTGGGACAACCGTACGTCGCGTTCAGCCTACTGATGGTTTGATATCTCCGACGCGTTCTTCAGATGATGAATATTGGACTCTTGTATACCCCAGTCTCGATCTACCAAATGACCCGTGGTGCTCTTGTTCTTTTTGTCGGCTTCCTCAGTGTCGTCTTCCTTCGTCGCCGCCTCTGGTTATATCAGTACGTGATCCCGCTATCTGCATAGACATAGTTACGCAACCCTCTCACAGATGGGTGTCCCTCATCATTGTCATGGCCGGAATTGGGCTAGTAGGTTTCAGCGGGTCTTTGATCAAAGAAGCTACCAAGGAATCTATCGGACAATACCTTGCGCGGCCTGCCTATGGCAGCAATGCGCCAGAACCTATTGACAGGCCAGAGGCCACCGCCGTGCTTGTTGGTAAACGATCTTCCTTCTCGTATCGCAGAGGGCTCCTTACACATTTATAGGCGTGTTTTTCATTCTCTTTGCCCAAATCTTGTAAGCCCACTTGCCGCCATCAAGCTGTGAAGCAATTTAACCCAACCTGTTTATCTCTTTAGCACTGCAACCCAGTTCGTTGTTGAAGGTTAGTTTTTAGACCTTTATCACCAAACATGGCTTAATCCAATCACAGAGAAAATTATGGGTTCGTGATTGTCTATCTTACATTAAAAGTATCCTGAAAGGGTTCTTCAGGTGTGTACGCTGTGCCTCCGCTTGTTGCTGTTGGTTGGGAAGGTTTCTTTGGGGCGCTCACGATTCTTCTGATATTGCCCATACTTGCTCTTCCTTCTATTACTGCAAAGACGCCGTTCTTCGACATCCCCCGCGGTTGGAGACAAATGATCAACACACCCAGCGTCTTGTACTCGGGAATCGCCGTTGCCTGCAGCATTGCACTATTCAATTACTTTGGACTCAGCGTTACGAGACACGTCAGTGCGACAGCCCGCTCTTTGACTGACAGTTGTAGGACCCTTGCAATCTGGATCATCAGTCTGGGACTCGGTTGGGAGAAACTGTTGTTCCCTGTCTCGCTTCTTCAGATACTTGGTTTCAGCTTGCTTGTGTAAGTCTTCATGGAAGAAACACTTGTTCATTTTCTGACCATCTCTCTCTACAGTTACGGAACGGTGCTCATCACTTCTTTGTGGCTACTATATCGGACTAATCATCTTCTTGTTAGTTCATGTTCAACGGGCTTGTCCGCGCACCATTCTGTCTGGCCCCACACGTCGACACTGAGGTGGAACGTGATGCAGAAGAAGCAGAAGGGCTTCTATCATCTCCGCTCGATGAAACGGCCACACTTCCCGCTGACCTAGGTCAAAGCGGTTACGATGTTGTCCCAGACGGCCAACACAAGAAGACGCTGTCCACATGATCTTCAGCATAGAGTGCTGTTGTGTATCTTGGTTCCCTGCCGCTATTTACATGACGCGATATTGTATAGTCTACTTAGGTGGGACATAATAATCATGTTCATTACAGACACGGTGATATCTCGGATGTTGTTAACGCGAGTTGAGATGACCTCTCTAATTCAGCTGCTAATCGCTGTCGGATTCGTCGTCGCTATCGGAAGATCTCTCTTCAGTTTCCAAAACGAGGCGCTCTAGTTGAACAAGACTCCAACCAACGGCATCTTTCAACATTTCTGCGTGGCGAACTGAGTCACTCAAGTCGACAAGGTCTTCGTCTCTGTCCATACAGTGAGTGGACAGTCGGTAAACTCAAAAAACTTCGTACACAACGTGAGTTTGGACCCATACACAGAAATCGGTAACCCAAATTTTACTGTAAATATAATAGACCTCATGGTGATCCAGGATATCCTTCATTTCCAGAAGTCCACGAGTGACCATGCGAACGCCTTGGGAAAGAATGTTGGAAACGTCTGCTCGACATTTCTCGGCGAGGGCAAAGGATCGATAGAGCGGAAAGGCCAAACACCGTCTATACGATGGAATCAGAGTTGATTCTATATCAGCTGGTGTGATGTCCTTTGAGGCTGCTAAATCTAGAGAATCTTGATAGGGTGGCGGGTCCAGCGCGGAAAACGAAGGTGTCATGGAACAGATAGTCCAAGCGCTCTCGGGGGTTGGGTCATGCTGCGTTGTTCTCGCATCATAGGCGTATGAAAACAAGAGGGTGACCAGGGTGAGGTATAGTTGGCGTTCTTCTGCTGCTGAGGCGAGAACTGGTCACGCGCCAAAGTTAGAGATGACATATGATGAGTTGGCGCAGAGACGTACATTCAACTCGAGGTAGATTGAGCATAGCGAGCTTTTCGGCCTCTGTGAACTCAAAGTTTTGTGTAGTGCGAAGATACGGGCTTTCCAATGCAATGAGTTCGTCAATAACCTCCGGGTCAGCAAAGTCAGCCCTAAGACGTTGAGTTTGAAGGTTAATTTACGAGACAATCGGACGTACATGTAATATTCTTCATCCCATTTGTCGTCTTCGTGTTTGATCCTTCGTATGCGCCTCTCAGCTGGGCTCAAGGTTTCGGCATCAGGACCTAGCTCGTTGACTTCGTTTTCGGTATAAGAAATGTGCTGTAAATAACCAGAATGTCTGTTCAGAAAGCCGTAACGAGATACATCCTCTATTCGGAAGGATGCCATAGGTCCAGGGATTTCTTGGGGAAATTGCCAGTCGTTATTTGCGCCTATGAATTTGAGTAAGCCTTTATTAGAGGAACGAGAATGTCTTACCTTCCAGGATGCCATCATCCAAAGAGACTCTGTCCATAGACGACGAAAGCTCATCATCCAAGACTTCGATCGTAGGTGTATGTTTTGAGGGGCGTGGCGCCAATAATTTAGCCATCAAGTCTAGATCTTTGAATTCCTGACCGCGGTTCTCTTTGGTGAGAGTCACAATGATGAGTCCGGGGCCTGGGTCATACTTCGCTGAAGAGTTGTCGTCGTCGAGGATAGGGTAGGCAAAGTTCAACCGTAGAAAGTATGGGTTTACGTGAAGCGTGAAGAGCGTTTCGTCTACATTCACTTCAATGTCGGACGCCTAGAAAGAATTCAACGATATGTTCTCAGCATTTTAGCACGACACTGACACGAATCGATGGACAATAAACTGAAATTATGACGGATTCATCCGTTTGGCTACAAGTAAACCTTGGTGTGATCATGATGGTGAGCTCAGAGTTGTTGAATTTTTTGATCGCTTGCACGAGTCACGCCCCTGTCCCTGTCTAAACTCAATCCATCACTTGCAACGGACACGTCCTTCGGTCAAGGAAAATGAATACAAAAGTCAGCATTATTCATCTTTGTACGCGCCATTTCCTCAAGTACGTGTACGACAGGACCTACCCGCTTATCCGTCGCTGGAGGCCGTCAAAAAGCTCATTGTTACTGAAGGCAAAGGAAACTGTGTACCAGTCTACGTGGAACTACCTGCAGACCTCATCACACCGTGTATGGCGTACCTGCGGATCGCAAAAGATTCCAAGTATAGCTTTCTGCTCGAATCTGTGGTTGGAGGAGAAAGCGTTGCTCGGTATAGTTTCATCGGCGCTGGTACGTAGACGGATTAGAGCACTCCAGCCTACTTATCTGCTCTAGATCCTTTCAAAGTCATCAAAACTGGACCTCATGAAGAGATCCAAGGCGACCCTATGACTATTCTGCAGAAGGAGTTATCCCTCTATCATTATGTTAAGATTCCCGAAATCCCAACATTCACTGGTGGATCCATAGGCTACGTGTCATACGACTGCATCCAACACTTTGAACCCAAAACAGCATGTGAACTCGAGGACGTCTTGCAGATCCCAGAAGCCGTGTTCATGCTCGTCGATACCCTCGTCGTCTACGACCATATATTCCAAAATCTGAAGGTGATATCACACGTCTTCTGTCCCAAGAACTCTGGTGGTGACTTGGCCTTCATCTACGACACTGCAGTCTCGAAGGCACGACGACTGGCGAAAGCCCTTCTCATCACAACAACACCAGAACCTGTTCAGCGACCTATCACGACATTAGGAGGGGAGGGTGTGTCAAATGTGGGGAAGGAAGGCTACGAGGCCTTCGTTACCAAGCTGAAGAAGCACATCGTTGCCGGTGATATTATACAAGCTGTCCCTTCCCAGAGGCTCTCCCGGCCCACCGACTTGCACCCCTTCAACGCGTACCGTCATCTGCGGCAGGTTAATCCAAGTCCGTACATGTTCTATCTCGATTGTGGAGATTTCCAGTTTGTCGGTGCAAGTCCGGAAACCCTGTGTAAAGTCGAGAAGAGCGTCGTGTTCAATCATGCCATTGCTGGTACGACGCGGCGTGGTGCTACTCCTGAGGGTACATTTTCCATTGTAAATCCTTGGCTGAAATTGACGAGTTCATAGAGGACGCGAAACTGGGAGCCCTTCTATCGGCCTCGGAGAAAGACCGTGCCGAACATATAATGCTTGTTGATCTAGCACGAAACGACGTGAACCGTATTTGTGACCCTAAAACCGTAAAGGTGGATCATCTTATGAGGGTAGAAAAGTTCA
The DNA here is from genome assembly GCA_015501055.1 of Mucidula mucida. Lineage (NCBI taxonomy): Eukaryota > Fungi > Basidiomycota > Agaricomycetes > Agaricales > Physalacriaceae > Mucidula > Mucidula mucida. The sequence goes on from JADNYV010000002.1 coordinate 1,006,040, forward strand.
GTCATGTTATGCACTTGACTTCGCAAATTTCTGGTACGCTTCGAGAAGGGATGACGAGGTTAGGGTTTCCCTTGTCCTGAATGTAACAAGCTGATTTCACTAACCTAGATTTGACGCATTCCGCTCCATATTCCCCGCCGGAACGGTGTCTGGTGCACCAAAAATCAAGGCAATCGAGATCATATCTTCTCTAGAAAAGGAGCGTCGCGGTGTATATGCAGGAGCCGTTGGGCGGTTTGACTTTGCTGACGATGAGATGGACACTTGCATTGCAATTCGCACGATGACATTCAAAGATGGTGTCGCTTATCTTCAAGCTGGTGGCGGTATTGTGTTTGATAGTGACGAAGAAGAAGAGTATACAGAGACGATCAACAAGTTGAAGGCTAATGTCAGGGCACTATCCCAAGCTGAGCGTGAGTGATCCATTCTTGACCAAGTGTGTTCAGTCTAACGATGTCATCTTAGAATACTGGTATGATGTCCAGCAAAGTCGATAGCTCTGTAGCGCCTGAAGGATATTAACGAATATATTATATATAAGATGCGAAAGTGGGGCAAGGTCACTGTACTGAGTGCTTGTTATCGCTCTCCTCCTCGTAATATGCCTCCCCGTCATCGTCCTCGTAGTCCTCCGATATCTCATTGCCCTGTGCATCAACCTGAACCCGACGAAGTTGATCCAAGTCCGCGTCCTCGTCATGAATCTTGATTTCGGGATCAACTCGTTCACTTGGTGGAACGAGGCCGTCTACAAATTCGTGGAAGACTTTGCCTCGTTCGTCAATTCCAGCCCTGGCCGCCATACTGAGGATACCACATATCAACTCGGCAGTGCGTGTGCTTTCATCGTTGGCGGGTATAGCGTACATGACAAGGCGGGGATCCACGTTGGAGTCAATAATGCCAATTGTAGGAACGTGTTCGACGGCGCATTCGCGAACAGCGTTAAGATTTGCAAGGGGATTGAGTATGATGACAAGGTCGGGCACAACTTTTTGAGTTTCAACGGTGGTTTCGCCGAACATTTGGAACTTGTTGGTTAAAGTTCCGGGAAGCCATCGTTCACCGACATGGTAGCCCAGGGGGCCGACGCGGGCTGCGGCTTTTTCCACTATAGGCCGGAGGTCGGGACGGGTGCCGACGAAAACAATTTGTCCGCCTTCGTAGGCGATAGCGCGTGTTACTTTTGCGGCGCGACGGAGGAGGGGTAGGGTATGCTCCATGTCAATGAGAGTCACGCCTGCGCGGGTGCCATACGCGTAGGGCATAAAGTTGGGGTTCATGATTTGGGTTGCATGACCGAAATGGGCGCCACAGGCGAGGAGCGCGGAGAGGGTCGGCTCTGAGGGTGGCCGATGCAGTCCATCTCTTATGGTCCAAGTGTTGTCCTTTTGTTGGTCAGAGCCATACTGCATCATGGAATTGACTGGTAGATGTTGAGCAGGTCGAGCATGGTAGACGAGGATGGCATACCGAGAACGCGACGGTCGTTGCGGAGCTCTTGCAAGTCATTCCATGTAATCTCCTGGACATCTGGTTCGTCTAGAGTAAGGTCCGTGTTGACTTGTCTACTCCCGCGCGGCAACGAGGGCCGCGGACGGAGCGACACTCTTCGTGCAGCGCGTAGCATGAAGGAAAACAGTAGCTGTGGCTGTGTCAAAAACTTGATCGGACTTGGCAGATGTTGGGCTGTTCTGTATCTTGCCTCCAACTATAACACTTTGAACACAATTAATTAACATCGTCAAGTACACGCTTTCAAGTTGATTCTAACGAATTAACCCGGCTTGGAACTTGAAAGACTTCACGTCGCAATGAACCAATCACGTGACTGATGTGACAGCACAACACTGTCACACCAGCGAATTTTTTTCCTCCTCCTAGTTTTCCACACCCATCTTCTCATCTCCTTCTCTCACTAAAAATGGACGATTTGTTCGACGGCGCCATTGGCATCGATCTCGGAACTACCTACTCGTATGCTTGCCCGCGCTTTTGCTCTTTTCCTGCCCGATTTTAACCGTGCCAACAGCTGCGTGGGTGTATGGCAAAACGACCGAGTCGAAATCATTGCCAACGACCGTAAGTCCATTGAATCAGCATGGAATTCGTTTTTTAACGGGTCTCAGAGGGCAACCGTACGACACCGTCCTATGTGGCCTTTTCTACCGAAGAGCGCCTCATCGGCGACGCGGCGAAAAATCAGGCCGCTATGAACCCACGAAACACCGTCTTTGATGCCAAGCGCCTTATCGGCCGCCGCTTCGAGTTGAGTCGGCTCTATCTGCTGTTTTCCAGTTTTTTAAAACATATCATAGCGATCCCGATGTGAAGAAGGTACATGGCCCTCTCTTTCGCCGCGCAACATAACTTACCTAACGGACGCCAACAGGACATCTCTCACTGGCCTTTCGAGGTTGTGGAAAAGGATGGATCACCTCTGATCAAGGTCAACTACCTCGGGGAGGACAAAACCTTCAGCCCACAGGAAATCTCGTCCATGGTTCTTACTAAAATGAAGGAGATATCGGAGGCCAAGCTCGGCAAGACAGTTAAAAAAGCCGTTGTAACGTACGTCGAAATCTGGTAGTCGGAGCATTGCTGACATTTTCCCTGATCAGCGTTCCCGCTTACTTCAATGATTCGCAGCGTCTCGCCACCAAGGATGCTGGTGCCATTGCTGGCCTTGATGTTCTCCGTATCATCAACGAGCCCACGGCTGCCGCCATTGCCTATGGTCTTGACCGTCAATCCAAGGCGGAGAAGAACGTCCTCATCTTCGATCTTGGAGGTGGAACTTTCGATGTCTCCTTGTTGAACATCAGTGGTGGTGTCTTTGCTGTCAAGGCTACCGCCGGTGACACACATTTGGGTGGTGAAGATTTTGACAACACGCTACTCGAACACTTTAAGAACGAGTTCAAGCGAAAATCCAAGCTCGACATTTCTGACGATCCCCGTGCCCTCCGTCGCTTAAGAAGCGCATGTGAACGTGCCAAACGTACTCTTTCCAGCGTGGCGCAAACCACCGTTGAGGTCGACTCGTTATACCAGGTATTTACCGCTGTGATTAGGATCGCCGATCTTGCTAATCGTTACTTCAAGGGTGAAGACTTCTCCGCCAACATTTCAAGGGCTCGTTTCGAAGAAATCAATGCTACCATGTTCAAGTCTACTCTCGACCCAGTCGAGAAGGTCTTGAAGGATGCCAAAATGCCCCGTGAGAAGGTCGATGATATTGTCCTAGTCGGTGGTTCGACTCGTATTCCAAAAATTCAATCCCTCGTTTCGGAGTACTTCGGTGGACGCCAATTGAACAAATCCATCAACCCTGACGAAGCTGTTGCTTATGGTGCTGCCGTTCAGGCCGCCGTTCTCACTGGTCAAACATCTGAGCAGACCAAGGACCTTCTCCTCCTTGATGTTGCTCCCCTCTCTCTGGGTGTCGCCATGCAAGGCGATGTCTTCGGTGTTGTCGTTCCTCGCAACACGCCCATTCCCACCAACAAGTCGCGGACGTTCACCACCGTTGAGGACAACCAAACCACTGTCACCTTCCCTGTGTAAGCATCCCATTACTCTTCCTTTTGATGCAGCTCACATTCCGTAGTTACGAGGGTGAGCGTACACAGTGCCGGGATAACCGTCTTCTCGGGGAGTTTGAACTCAACGGCATTCCGCCTATGCTCCGTGGCCAGGCTGAGCTCGTTACGACTTTTGAGGTTGATGCCAACGGTCTCTTGAAGGTTTCAGCACAGGACCGTGCTTCGGGTCGCAAAGCCTCCATCAGTAAGCGTTCAAAACGGGTTAGCGGGACTGATAACTAACACTCAAGTTAGGCATCACCAATTCGGTTGGTCGTCTATCGTCGGCTGAAATCGACCAGATGATCAAGGACGCCGAGCAGTTCAAGATGGCTGACAAAGAATTCTCTGCTCGCCATGAGGCCAAGTCTGACCTCGAGGCTTATATTCACCAGGTTGAGGGAACCATCACCGCACCGGAAATCGGCATGAAGCTCAAGAGGGGAGCCAAGTCTCAGGTCGAGGCTGAGCTTGCACGAGCATTGGAAAAGTTGGAGATTGAGACATCAACAGCGGACGAGCTGAAGAAGGCGCAGCTTGGTATCAAGCGGGCCCTCCAGAAAGCCACAGCTGGTATCCGGTAAAAATGCAATGTGCTCTCGTTACATTCTCTACTTCATATTCGTCCTTTGCATATCTTGTGAATTAACTCTCTTTCGCTCTCGTTTGTACAAAGTTCGTAGATTATGCAGCGAAGGTCGCTAATGTAAGACTAAGCCATGGCTTTGTTGACTCGTAGAGCTACTTCAAGTGTCCATAACTCTTCATCGGCACCATCACAAAATGCCTTGTCAGCTTCTGCAAATACAAGGCCACATCGCGCCTTCTGCTGGGCATTCAAGGTGGGATGCGCAACGACGAGATCGTGGAGCTGTCAAGTCCTTAGCATATTGTACAAGGTGAAGGCAAGTTAGCGCGCGCACCTGATTCAGTAATTGTGATGCAGAATACCCTTCTCGCATTATTTCCTTGACCTTGAACCGTATGCTGTCGAAGACAGATTTGGGTTTAGTCCTGGGCATCTCCCCCTCTACATCGATACCGAGGGTCTGCGCAAAGTCGTTGATTATTGGGTCGGGGACGACACCAGCAATTTCTTGGATATCGCGGGGTGTTATTTCTGTAGGTGGAGTAGTCGAGGAGGAAAGACGGGAGGCAGACTGTAGATATGTAATAGCACGCCGAAGATCGCCAGAGGATGAAGTTATCAATGCCTGAATGACTTGAGGACTGATAGTAACATGTTCTGCGTTTACGATGTAGTTTAGTCTGTCTGTCGATGACTGGGAATCAAGTGGCGTGAAACGAAATTTGGAACAACGAGAAGCCAAAGGTTCAATGATGCTGAGAAAGAGTGTTGGCGTCAATAGTTCCTAAGGCATGAGAAAAAGATGTACCGCGTCACATAATTGCAGACAAGACAGAATCGGGTGATTCTCGCGTATGTTTCCATGATTCGACGAAGCGCGCCTTGGGCGTCCTGTGTCATGGAGTCTGCCTCATCCAGAATGATGATCTTGTATGGCGGACAGGGATATGTTCTTCCGTCGGAAGATACGGCCTCTGCGCGGGGTGTTTGACGCGCAAAATTCTTGATCTTTTCGCGTACGATGGAGATTCCACGTTCGTCAGACGCGTTAAGCTCGAGCACTCGATTTCGAAAGTTTTCAGGCCTTGAGAAAGATAAGGACGCGTCAGAAGATCGTGTGAGTTCGCACCCAAAGAGTTGCTTGGCCAACGCGAGGACTGTCGACGTCTTGCCTGTTCCCGGAGGACCATAGAACAGCATATGCGGCAACTAGGTTTGGATGAGCAATGAGAGGCCTGTAAGAGCGCATAACAGACATTTGTTGATGAAAGTGTCTTTTGCAAGACGGCGACGGTGTGCTCTTGAGCGGAAACATCGTCTATTGTTTGCGGACGACTGCGCGATAGTGAGCGATGGCAGACGCGACGGCAAGATTGGCTGACTATTTCTCGACCCATGGCTGCTTGTCGGGGTCGACGACATGCTTTTGGGAGGATTTCGCTGGACGAGGCTGCACGTTAAAGAAAGACATCGAGTCACGTCAAAGGTCACGTCACAAACGCGACTTGTTTTAGACTCTGCAGTGTATTGGCGGCTCCTCAAGTGCTGCCCTTCATCGACCATGTCTGTCGCTGAAACAGGTGGGAATCGATGCAAATGGTGTTCTGGAACGCTGACGACGCGCTTTTAGCCAACTCTGGCGCATCTGCGCGTAGGTCGCCCGCTCTCCTCGCTGTCCTCGCCTGAACGTGTCATTCTGTGCAGAGCCCAAGGACGACAAAGCCGCGATGGTGGAAATAAAGAACAACAAACTCATCTTTAGGCAGAAGCCCATGTCGCTCGATAAGCAGTCAGAGACTCTCCAGGGTGCGCAGTCCTTCCACAGCGCCATATCTCCCTAATCTCGTCACAGAAATCGTCCAATTCCGCTCAATGCTTCAGGACCGCGTTGAGAAACAGGAGGGGCCTCTGATTGCTATCCCAGAGCAGTACCAGCCCGTAATCGCAAAACTGGCTTTCGAAAGGTTCGTGCTCTGCTTGACGCGTGGCTTACAGGCCTAACAAAGCGCAGCGATAAAACACTTTCGACGCTTTCTAAACATATTCACCAAGAGCTCCTGCCTATCCAAGATGGCGACGGGACAACATCTGATCCGCTTTCCGTAGCAGCAGTGGAGGCCGTTATCAAAGCGACTATGACGCGGAATAATTATGGAATCGATCCAATAGCAGGAACAAAGCTACCAGCTTCCTTCTCTGTTTGGCGCTGGGACCTGAAGGATCCCTACCACAGCTGGCTTCCCTCCAGCATCGGCTCCAAAACTCAAGCGAGATTAGCGGAGCGTCTTGAGGTACGCGCTGAATCAGTCATTCTTAAAGCGCGTTCTCTCATCGTGGATTAGATGAAGAGAATGTTGAATGATCTATTCGCGAACCTATCAGTTCCCGAGCGCGACGCTATGATTGGCTCGAAAGGCGCGGTTTCCAAAACCCCCTTGAAAAATAACACTGTCAACGATCCTCCAGTTGGTGGAGAATCCGTAAGTTTTCCCCTCCTTTCGGGATGCGTTAGTTTTCACGTAATATAGGATCAGGTTGACAGCGAGACTCCAAAGCCAAAGGTTGCAAGACCTAAGAAGGAAAAGGTTCTGGACCCCAAGGTATATACTTCGTGCTCTCATGGCTTCGCCAACTTATTGTAATCTACAGGACATCGAGAAAATGGAGAGAAAGGCGGCCAAAGCAGAAAAAGAAAGAAAAGACAAGGAAGCGCAGAACAAATCTCGCTCTCTCATGGCAAACTTCTTTGCTAAAGGGCACCGTTCCACTCAGAGCGAGTCGAATTCAGGAACTTCTTCTGCACAAACCGACTATGAACGCACATTTAAGCCGTTCGTGACCAAGAAGGATACGCTCATAGCCCCGACGAACATTTTTCGCGAAAGGCTTAACGTTTCTGCAAGTGGTACGGCCGACGATGTGATAATTGTGGATGATCTGGATGAAATATCTGCGGCTCCGAGTCGCAGTTCAACCAGGACACGTACCAACTCCTCTCGCCAATCCAGTCGTCAAGAGTCTGTCCGGGCCCTCGTCACCCAGCTCTCTGAAGCGGAGGTGACTGGTGACACCACTGCCGTCCGCGCTTTGCTAGCCAAATTGTCTGATCGCTCAATCATTCCTGCCAAAGTCTTCATCTTCAAAGAAGATGCCCGTCCGGGATATTTCGGAACATGGACGCGAACCTCCTCAACTATAAGGCCTCGACGACCATTCGACAAAGATGTCATACAACTAGATTACGGGTATGATAGTGGCGAAGAATGGGAGGAAGAGCCCGCAGGGGACGCCGATGATGTCATTGAGGACGACGAGGACGACGGTGACGGCGACGACGTAGATTCCGATATGGATAGTTGGCTAGTGGATGACGATGAAGACGAAGGACATATTTCTCTGGACCACATGGATCTCGACTTGCCCGATGTCGATCTTTCGCGGCCTCAGAAACGAAAGATAGACGAGTCGGAGAAGAGTCTTTCGAAGAAGCGCAAGGTGGTCGTCCCACTGGTACCTTTCGTCAAGGGTCCATTCTGGGAATCGAGTTTGGGTCAATGCGCTTACGAACCTTTCAATGCCTATCGTATCCGGTTGTTTAATGGTAAGGGTGTTCGACTCTACCGCTACAGCCAGCTTATTCTCTTGTAGACGCGTCTTTACCCATCGATCCGTTCAAGGATGTCGTGGCGCCAGCTTCTTCACGTCGCTCAAAGGCGGAAACGAGACCGAATGAGGCTGTCTTTGCGGTGCCTCCTGTGCCCATCAAAGCAGACATATCTCAGCTGGCGGCATCATCATCAGTGGTCAACACAATCCCAACGCCTCCAACAAAGAAGCCCGCACCCGTTGCCAAGACAGTGTTCCCCGATACTTACCTCCCGACGCTCATCGACAAGGTGACATCGCTCCAAACGGGGAATCTGACATTCTTGGTAGAAGCTGTACATCAGGACCTACGCGTTCACAAGGTTAAGAAGAACGCCATTGAGGCTAAAATCAAGGAAGTTGGAGAGAAGTGTAAGCAAACGAAGACATGGCGACTGAAGCCTGATGTATGTGGCTCTCGCGATAAGTCGATCGATGTGAATTGACGTTTTGTTTCCCAGTTCATACCAACGACGCCCGCACCTCCAAGGTCATTGCAAGCATGAATGAAGGACAATTATCACATATTCTTTCCAGTTCAATTTGAATATACCATGGTTATAACAATGCGAGCCCAGCCTGCAAATGACTCTCCTTGTCCTGATAACGAGGAAACTAGTGCTTCGCGTCGTGCTTTATGAAGATTATAGAGATTACGTCGGAAGCTCGACGCGCATTTGTCTATTATGTAGCACTTAACCCAGAAGAACGTAGATGAACACGCAATGTCCTCTCTAAGCAAAAGTCTACATCCAATGCGACTTGGAAGCGTTTAAGTGTCATCCTGGACTACAAGCGTTGGAGTCACTAGTACGACGGCGAAAGGAAGAGCGTGACTTTGAGAGTAATCAGCGGACTCGTTAAAGGAAGGTGGCAAAGTCGAATCATCAAAGAGCGTTTCAATCAAACTTGACTGATTCGAACGACAGGTAGACTTCCAAAGGTATAAATACAACTGCTTCCTACTTTACGATCGACAGTCTTACTACAGGTCTATGAAAGAGCGGTAGACCATAACGTCTTGCTTAACTCGTAACCTGTGCTCCGTTTATCCACATCTACAGAATGAACGTCTCCAGATATAGACGCTAAGAAGCGTGAGAATTAGAGATTGCAACCAAAGCGGTAGCTCACCTATCAGTATTTTAGATACGTGCCCGTCTTCAGTCGTGACTGGGCGGAAGCCCATGCCTTGAAATATCTTTAGACGAAGACTACAGGGAGTAATCAGAGAGAAAGCCATTGGAGAAAGCGGGGGCGTACGCAGTCCCGTCGAGCTCGCGCTTATGTTCTGCAGCAGGATCGCAGTCCTCGAGTTGCCGCACGTTTTCCTTCAGCGATGCGAGTTCAGCTTCTTTGCTGGCAACAAGACCTTCCATGTCGCTGATAGCTTTCGCAAGTGATAGCCGAGAGGTGTCGAATGTGTTTAGAGTTGCTGCGTGGTCCTCTGCAGATAAGACGGAGCGCGGACGGGAGGAAGATACTCGTGCAGCATCTAGGATCTTGGAAAGAGCTGGGACAAATACTCAGAAGACGCCAGCAGCTAAGAAAGCCTGAAAATCACCCTTGAGATTTGCGTGCGCGGATTCGAGCTCCTTCTTCCGAGACTCTTTTGCAGACGCAATCATTTCTTTAGCCGCGACTACCGTTAGATAGTCCTCGTCGGGATCAATCATGGTGGCCATCTCCTTGATGGCCTTGCTAGATAAATAAAAGGGTAAGAGTACAGTATCATGCTAGCACACAACCTACATAGCCTCGGATACATCGGTGGACATGCTAGTTCTAGTACAAGGTCGCGCTCAGTCACAACACGTGCGCGCGCGAATCGATCGTAACCGGTTTCGCACAGCCACAGGGTCTTCTGTCATCATCATGGACTTCCATCCTGTCGACTATAGCGCTGCTATAATCCGCCCACCGTCTCCCACCAGCTCTATTGGGTCTACGCATCCAGTCGATCAAACCTCACTGTCTGACCAGGAGGATGTGTGTTCACATCCGGAATTCGACTTGAAATGGCGACAGAAGATCAGATTGGGAGAGAAACGGGAAGAGGAGGACGATGCAGAACGCGAGGTACTTCTTACTCGTCCAAAGACTCCCAATAGCGAGCGAAGTACGCCGGTGACCTTGGTTGGATGAACGCTTGACTAACTTGTTCAACCTATAGCTTTACTCGAAACCGTGCTAGGCAATCTACATAATGCGGTGAACCAGCTGAAGGAGGACGAGGTATTCGAACGAGCGCTTTTGTACGGCTCGCATGCAGCGATGGACCAGACACCATCATCCAACGATGTTGATATTATATTGCAGAGTATGATGACGCAAAAGAGTAGTATATCTCCATCGCAAGGCGAGGATTCGGTAATGGACACCAATGGCAGCCTGTCTACGGCGGGCAGGCGCCTAAAAAGACATTAGAATTACACTATTTAGCACGGGTGTCATTACTATTTGTCATGCGTTGTATGCCCTTGTTTCGATTAACAATCGCCGCTTTGCTTGCAACTTCCAGGGTACACTGTCGATCATGGAGGTACGCTCTGTCGTGCCCGTCGCCCCGTCCTCTGCTCAACGCTGCCTTACAGGAAATACTCAATTTCGATCCCGAGAAGGAGTTCAATGTGCAGCTCATGGACAAGGTTGTTATGGCCTTTTACACGGGCGTTGGACAAGAGGTGTGATCTGCCCAAGATGGCGTTAGGCGCGCATCTGACTACAATCCATTACAGCAACGAATGGCACAGAACGTCCTGACCCAGTTCCAAGACCATCCAGAGGCATGGACAAGAGTGCCTTCGATTTTGGAGAACTCGGGGTTTCCGCAATGCAAAGTCAGTATCCTCAAATCCACGTACCCAGCCGCATATTCACGTCCTGTATTCTAGTACATCGGATTGCAGATACTAGAGAAAGTCATCAATACACGCTGGAAGGCACTACCCGAAGATCAGCGACAAGGTATGTTCACAACACTCTATCCCCTTCGCGTCAATGACCTTGTCTAGGTATCAGGAATTTTGTCGTACAAGTCAACGTCTCCGCTGCCTCCGATGAAAATCTGGCGCGGAAAGAGAAGACGTATATCAACAAATTGAATCTTGCCCTCGTTCAGGTGCGCTCGGATCATATGTCACTGTCTGGATGTCTCGCTCACACGCACTACAGATCCTCAAACAGGAATGGCCTCACAACTGGCCGAACTTCATCACTGAACTTGTTGAATCCTCCAAAACGAACCTTTCTCTGTGTGAAAACAACATGATCATTCTCAAGTTGTTATCAGAAGAAATCTTCGATTTTTCTGCAGAGCAGATGACACAGACCAAAATCAAGAATCTGAAGAACCAGATGTGTGGCGAGTTCTCGGAGATCTTTAAACTCTGTTCCGAGGTACTCGAGGCCGCGAACAAGACGTCGCTCATCAAGGCAACGCTGGAGACTTTGCTAAGGTTTCTCAATTGGATTCCGTTGGGGTACATATTCGAAACCAAAGTGATCGACCTGCTTTTGACGCGTGTATGTCTCGTGTTTCTCGTTCGCCACCACTACTCATGACGCGCCACAGTTCTTGCCCACTCCAGAATTCCGCAATGTCACGCTAAAGTGTTTAGCCGAAATTGCAGCTCTCAACGTTGGTCCGGAATACGACCCGAAATTCGTGATCCTCTTCGCCATGGTCATGACCTCGATAAATCGCATGATCCCTCCAAACACCAATATCGCTTCGGCATACGCCAATGCAGGAGATGCGAGCCAAGAACTTGTTCTGAATCTCTCTCTCTTCCTCGCAAATTTCCTCTCAAATCACGTCCGTGCAATCGAAGGGGAGGATAACCGTGATGTGCTACTAAACGCGCACTTGTACATGGTCAAGGTCTCGCAGGTAGACGAGCGAGAAATCTTCAAAATCTGTCTGGAGTATTGGATCAAGCTTGTTTCGGAACTCTATGATGAATTGCAGAGCCTTCCTATAGGTGATTCCGGCTTGTTGATGGGTTTGAACTTGGGTGGTGCAAACGGCGTGCTTGGCGGCATGTCACTACGCAAGAACATCTACAGTGACGTTCTGTCTAACCTCCGATTGGTCGTCGTAGAGAGAATGGTCAAGCCTGAGGAGGTACGCGATATGGGCACTTTCAACCTTCCTGTTTAATCGTTTCCAGGTTCTAATTGTTGAGAACGACGAGGGTGAAATTGTACGCGAGTTCATGAAGGAGAGCGACACCATTGTTCTTTACAAATCAATGCGTGAACTTTTGGTTTACTTAACACATCTGGACGTCCTTGACACGGAGACAATTTTGACCGAGAAGCTAGCCAAACAGGTCGACGGTTCGGAATGGTCTTGGAACAACCTCAATACTTTGTGCTGGGCCATTGGTTCGATATCTGGTGCTATGAGTGGGTTGAGTTCAACCCTTCGCCGGTCACAATACTGACTTAACATCGTAGACGAGGAAACAGAGAAGCGTTTCCTGGTGACTGTCATCAAGGACTTGTTGGGTCTTTGCGAAATCAAGCGGGGCAAGGACAACAAGGCGGTTGTTGCCTCAGATATTATGTACATCGTTGGACAATATCCACGGTTCTTGAAGGCGCACTGGAAATTCCTGAAGACCGTTGTGAATAAGCTCTTCGAATTCATGCACGAGGTTCATGAAGGTATTTTCATGGAAACTCAAAGGAATGTTCAATACTAAATTTCTCACGACAGGTGTACAGGACATGGCATGCGATACGTTCATCAAGATCGCACAGAAATGTCGACGACATTTCGTCATGCAGCAGTCCGGAGAGACAGAACCCTATGTTGATGAGATTTTACGCCTTCTACATCGGACAACCGTCGACCTCTCTCCGCAACAAGTCCACACATTCTACGAAGCTGTTGGCTACATGATCTCTGCGCAGCCGAACAAACCACAACAGGAGAAGCTCATTGCGAAACTCATGGAGCTACCTAATAACGCGGTAAGCAAGTCTCTTAGTTTCCGTTAGCCTCACCTCACGCATACCAAAGTGGGACTCGTTGATGGCACAAGCTTCACAAAATATGGACGTGCTCTCTAACCTGGAGAACATCAAAATTCTGTCGAACGTCCTCAAAACGAATGTTTCCGCGTGTACATCCATCGGAAGCTTTTACTTACCGCAGGTCGGTCGAATATTCTTGGATATGCTGGGCTTGTATAAGGCTGTCAGCGGAATTATCAGCGAGACTGTGGCTAAGGAAGGTTTGTCACGGTCATCGAGCACGATGGTTTTAATACTGACTTTTCTACAGGACCGATAGCTACAAAGACCCCAAAAATCCGCCAACTACGTACGGTGAAGAAGGAGATACTGAAGTTGATGGAGACCTACATCAGGAAGGCGGAAGACCTTGAGGCTGTCAACAGCAGTTTCATACCACCGCTTCTTGACGCTATTTTGGGTGATTACACCAGGAATGTACCAGCGGCCCGCGATGCTGAGGTGCTCAACGTGATGACAACAATCACCAGTCGTCTTGGAGTATGTTCATGATCATCCATCTCGCTCGATAATCTCATCATTCGTCTAGCCCTTACTAACACCGCAAGTTGGAGCTATTCTTGACGCCGTCTTCGAACCGACGTTAAGCATGATAAACCTTGACTTTTCGGAGTACCCCGAACACCGCGCTGGCTTCTTCAAGCTTCTCCGGACAATCAATATGAACTGCTTCCCTGGTGTGTAAATTTATGAACCAACTGCCTGGTCCCTGACTCAGAGTTCATGTAGCCCTCCTCACAATACCACCGGCTCAATTCAAGCTCTTTATGGACAGTATCAATTGGGCCATAAAGCACACGATGAGGGACATCTCGGACCTCGGTTTGAGTAGTACGTGTGTTTACTTTCTGGGGTGCTCTCGTCGCTTGACGCAATTTAGTGTGCTTGGAACTCGTCAACAACTTTGCGAATGCAACAGATCCAACAGTTTGCACGGCATTCTTCCAGCAGTATTTCTTGACAATCGTTCAGGATACCTTCTTTGTTCTACTTGACGCCGATCACAAGAGCGGCTTCAAGTTGCAAACCATGCTGTTAGCTCGAATGTTCCAACTGGTGGAGCAGAATATTATCACGGCGCCTTTGTTTGATCCTTCGCAGGCGAACGATCCGAATGCCACGAACGCTCTTGGCCTTCAAGAATATTGTGTGAACCTTCTTCATTCATCCTTCCCGCATACACAACCGTATGTCATTTTGGATCATAGACAAAATTATATACTGACCGCATTTACAGAGCACAAGTGAAGGCGTTCGTGAAGCAGTTGGGCGCGTACCACAACGATATCAATCGATTCAAGGGGGCTCTTCGTGACTTCTTAATAGAGTTGAAGGAATTCTCGAACAGTGACAACGCAGAGCTGTTCTTGGAGGAGAAGGAAAAGAAACTGGAAGAGGAGCGACAGCTGCATATGCGCATTCCTGGTATGCTGAAGCCATCTCAGCTAGAGGACAAGGACGAGGACATATGACACTATTTCGTTTATTCACTCTATCTACTTTAGTATTGTTTCCCTAGGGCGTTCGTAATCCTCCGCTTTGTCCTCTCTGTATGCTCTCGATTCTAACACATGTATACTACAAACAGTTGGCGGTAGACAGAATTTATGTATATTACTGGATTTTTTGAAGTCAACACCTATTGACGCTTGTTTACTTGGCTCACCTTTGGCGTTCCACTCTTTCCTTCCTTCATCGACGCCAATGTTTCAACGAGACCCACGAGCAGGCGCGTTTCTAGGTGGAGACCGTGTCTCTGGACAGGATATACGAGACCAAAATGGTGCGCTTGCGACTCTGATAGTCGTTTTTTTGTTTAATAAGGCCAATCTACAGTCATTGCTGCCCAGTCCATCGCGAATATCGTCAAAAGCTCGTTGGGCCCGTTAGGACTTGACAAGATGCTTGTCGATAACATCGGAGTACGATCTATCATGTCTTCTTGAGCGTACATTCTTATTGTCTTGGACAGGAAGTCACCATTTCCAACGACGGCGCGACAATATTATCACTTCTATCTGTTGAGAACCCTGCCGGCCGCATATTTGTAGATCTTTCGCAGAAACAGGACAAGGAAGTTGGCGATGGCACTACATCGGTGGTCATAATCGCCGCAGAACTCCTCCGTCGTGCTAATGAGCTCGTCAAAGCGAAAATACATCCTACCACCATTATCACTGGATATCGACTAGCCTGCAAGGAGGCTGTTAAATTCATGACCGACCAGCTCAGTGTGAAGGTGGACGTGCTTGGAAAAGAAGCTTTGATCAATGCTGCGAAGACCAGTATGTCGAGCAAGATCATTGGAAGGTGGGTCATACAAGCGAGCCTTATGGGTTCCATGCTGATTGGTGTTGCAGCGATGATGATCTCTTTGCACCAATGGCTGTCGACGCTATGTTGGCCGTTAAAACGATAAATATACGCGGGGATATCAAGTACCCTGTCAAGGCGGTAAATGTCTTGAAAGCCCACGGTCGGAGCGCGCGGGAATCCCTGTTTGTCCAAGGCTACGCGTTGAACTGCACGGTTGCTAGTCAAGGTATACTCTACCGTAAAGACGCAAAGTCTTACTCATTACTTAATTCCTAGCCATGAAAAAACGCATCACCAATGCGAAAATTGCTTGCCTCGATATCAATCTGCAGAAAGCCCGCATGCAGCTCGGTGTTCAGATTCTGGTCGACGATCCCAATCAGTTAGAAGAGATCCGAAAACGGTAAGCTGCCTTCCACCATTTACTCTAGAGACTTGCTGATCGTTCTTTAGAGAGGCCGAAATTACCCTTGAGCGCATCCGAAAGATACTAGCAGCAGGGGCCAACGTTGTTCTTACGACCAAGGGCATTGATGACTTGTGCCTCAAAGAATTCGTCGAGGCTGGTGCCATGGCCGTTCGTCGTTGCCGAAAGGAAGACCTGAGACGCATCGCGAAGGCGACAGGTGGTCAACTTGTGTCTAGTCTTGCTAATCTCGAAGGAGAGGAGACTTTTGAAGCCAGCTATCTCGGAACTGCGGAGGAAGTTGTGCAGGAACGGATCTCGGACGATGAACTCATCCTCATCAAGGGTACAAAAGTGGTTAATTCTGCGTCTATCGTTCTACGTGGAGCGAACGACTACATGCTTGATGAGATGGAACGGGCGTTGCACGACACTCTTTCGATCATTAAGCGGACATTGGAGAGTGGCGCAGTTGTACCGGGTGGTGGGGCTGTTGAATCTGCGTTGAGCGTTTACCTAGAAACATTTGCGCTTACTTTGGTAAGCCGCAATATACCGTCAATATTCGGCTTCTCATTGCATTTTTAGACCTCTCGTGAGCAACTGGCTGTCGGGGAGTTTGCCAGCGCGTTACTGTCGATACCAAAGACCTTGGCTGTCAATGCCGCGAAAGACTCGACAGAACTAGTTGCGAAACTACGGTCATACCACAGTGCGGCCCAAAAAGCGCCTGTTGGTGATCCCAAAAAGGTTTTGTTGCGGTATGGACTTGACCTGCTGAATGGCGAAGTACGCGACAATGTCACTGCCGGCGTGCTTGAGCCGACCATGAGCAAGGTGAAGAGCTTGAAGTCGGCATACGAGGCTGCTGTATCGCTTCTTCGGATCGACGACGCCATCCAGTGTATACCGGGTGAGTATACCGTGTACTGTTTTGTGTGGTTACTGAACACGATTCTAGAGCAAAAAGGAGAGCCTGACCCGCATGGACACTGATCGGGATGAAGGATTGTACCATTCGTAGACAAATATGTAGCTGATAATCGACAATGAAGTGTTTGCTGTACTCCTCATTTCACGTAAAGACGCATCAATTTTTCATTAAGCACGTTTCAAGACGCGGACCACATCAGCGTCACGTGTCTGTGCATCGTCGCTCATACACCAACTTAACAGTCACCCTCACCCATCGACCATCGAACAACGCGACGAGCAGCGGCACAGATGGATACCGTCGAGCAGACAGCATACGACAACCAGCTATCCCAGCGTTTTCAATCGCTTATATGGTCCTGTCTCGACTGTGACCTGACACGAACGGCCGTCTTTTACGCGGAAAGATTCTTCGCCGTTGCTGGTAGCAATCATGTTGCGCGCCACCTGTACTCGTTATCACTTTTGCGAGAAGGCCAGACATATTCTGCTTTGGCGTTGGTGAACATTCCGCGACCTCAACAATGCAGCGGCTGTCTCGAGTTGAAAGCAAAGTGTTGTACGATTCTCGGTCGCTTTCGACAAGCAGGCGAGGCCTTGGAAGAGTCGCTGAAAGATGCCAGCTACGGGTCTATATGTGCGTGACGAATGCAGTTGGAGAGTAGATACGACACTCACATTTGTGTAGCTTCGAGCGCTCACCGAACCGCGCGACAGTTCCCCGAAGAGGCGGCGATACACTGTCGAACGGGATCTATGGCTTTGAAGGGGAATTTACAAGACAAGGCGGCACTTAGCTTCCACCAAGCGCTAAATCTGAACCCACTACTTTGGGAAGCCTTCGAAGGTCTCTGTGCCCTTGGTACGTCCTCCGTCGATTCCACTCGGCGTTTCCCAGTTCATTTCTCCTAGGCGTGGTACCCGAAATTAACACACTGTTTCCCTATCGTCCTCCCCCTACAAGACGTGTGCCACCAGAAGACACATTACCGAAATCCTCATTCCCAGTGGCCACAGGTGCCGCCTTCTTTACACCGGATGGTGGATATACCGGCAATCTCTTTCGTCCGTGGGAAGCCAGCGCTGGCGCACAACCGACCAGGATGGGCCCTCCGGCTCAACCAGAATTGTTGTACGTGATGACCCATTCCTCAGATCTATATTCATTGTTGGTTTCAGGTCCTCGACATATCCAACGCCGTCAGAACCACAACTTTACAGAAATGCAAAACCGCAAGCTTCCATGAATGTACCTCCTCAGCCTCACTTCTCGCGTCCTTTATCATCCGCCGAGGAAACAGGTCCCGTGCCCAAGAAGATGCGTTCTGCCCGTCAGTTAGAAACATCGAAAACCTCCAAATTCTTGAAGCAAAATGGGGACGACCCCCAGAAAAAGGCACGCGACCGCCCGGGCTTTCAGTTGTCTAACTTGTTCTCATCCTCGGCTCGTCGTTCGCAGCAGCCTTCAAGATCTGGGAATCCTAGTAAAACGGGGATTGCCAACACGAGTATGATGACGCGAAGAAGCAATCGCTTACTGAGTGGTACTGGCCCGAAACAGGGAACAAAGGCACGTCTTCTTCGTGCTTGTTCACTCGTTCGTTCCTAATTTGATGGACATGTCAGGCTCCTCGAGATAGGCGCCGACAAGCACCTCATCTTAGGTCCAAGTCATTTGATTCTGACACGGAAGAGGATGTCTACGCAGCAGAAGCCGCATATTCACCTTCACCTCCGAATGCACAATCACCTCGCTCGGACAGATCGTTATCTCCAGGACCATGGGGGTCTCCAGCAGCGGTTCAGGAGGCTTATGAGATAGAGCTAGCTGACCATTACATCTACGATATCATGCGACGGTATGCCATTGCCACAAGGGCATTGACCGTATACGATTCCGATCTCTGCATAAGCGAGATACAGCAGTTATCCGAAGACGACCAACGTACTCCGTGGTCTTTATCGTTGATGGGTCGCGCAGAGTACGAGAAGGCGGATTATATCCATGTATGTTCTTTCCTCAACGTTTACTAGACTGTTTCTCGAATTCTGTAGGCCGAGAAAACGTTCAAGGCATTACGCATCGCAGAGCCTTACCGATTATGGGATATGGAAGTTTATTCCACTCTGCTCTGGTATCTCCAGCGAACCGTCGAATTGTCGTTTCTGGCGCAAGAGTTACTGAATATCAACCCGCGGTCGCCTCAAGCCTGGATAGCGATCGGAAACTTGTTCTCGTTACAGAAGGAACGGAGTCAGGCGTTGACATGCTTTGGACGAGCGGCTCAGATGGACCCCTCGTGTGCTTATGCGTATACTTTGAGCGGACATGAATCGATAGATGAGGATCTCACAAAGGCTATAAACTTTTTCCAGTCAGCTTTACGTGTTGATCCTCGCCACTACAATGCTTGGTGCGGTAGTTTTTGGAACAAGGTGGTTGTTTATCTCTGACGAGAGGTGAATAGGTATGGGTTAGGGTCCTGCTATTTGCGAATGAGCAAACTACGGCTGGCGGAATACCATTACAGAAAGGCAACTTCGATACATCCGAATAACGCAGTTCTGTTGGGATGCGTCGGAATGGTGAGCCATTTTCCGTTTCTGTCCAGATGTTCGGGCCCAGTACCAACTATGTTATCTAGGTCCTCGAACGCAAGGGTGATCGAAGCGCTGCTATTGCGATATTTGATGAAGCAATTGGGATTGCGCCTGAAAACGCCTTGGTTCGTTATCGTCGCGCCAAAATCCTTATCTCCATGCGGAAGTATGAGGTGAGCGTGACTCGTCGTGACGGCGAGTTTGTTGTTGACATGCGCCACAACAGACTGCAATTAAAGACCTTGAGCACCTTCGGAAAACGGCGCCCGAGGAATCAAATGTTGTGTTTCAGCTGGCGAAAGTGTATCGATTGGTGGGCGACGAGGTCAAGTCTGCACAGCTGCTGGCGGCTGTGCGGGATATCGCGCCAAAGAGTGTGAATAAGATTAAACGGCTGCTCGAGACGGTGAAGGACGAGAGTCCGAGCGAGGACACAATGGATACTAGATGACGAGTTTGTAGCGCAGTGTCACGCAAGTACATAGAGTTGACATGACACCGGGGTTAATGCCGTTCGGCCGGCTTCGAGTCACAGTATACGCGTTTCTATATAAGGGTCTCGCCTACAGCTGTTGTCTCCTCACCACGACCAACGATGTTGGCTCACTGAGTGTTTCCTCTTTCTTCTTCCCGTCGTCGTCGCCGTTGACTGTCTGGCGCGCACACATCAAGCATGGTTAATACAGTCCAGCGAATCTCCACCAACGGCTCCTTGCTCTTTGAACCAGAGATTGTCGAGCGCATACACCGGTAGCTGCCCACCGTCTCCCTGTAAGCCACTGCGAACAATATCTCTCTCCTTATCGCTGACGACGACGACGTGCAGCTGCATACACCGTCTCTCACCCGCGTTTCTTTTCCATGTCAGATACTCTATATTCACTCGCCCGCTCCAAGCTGCAGTTGTCTACGGGCACCAAGGACAACAGCAGCTTGCACCGCTGGGTCTTACTGAAAAACTCCATCATACACACACTTCCAACATCGTCTGGCAGCACCGCCGCCGCCAAGACGCCACCTTGTGCCGACGCTCTTCTCGACACTGACGACAACCGGGACGACGATGCAATGGGAGATGCCGCCGACACCCTCATATATCCCGATGTAGAAAAATGTTCCACAGACGCCGGTCACTCTGTTGCGTCGTCGGAGGCGCAGTGGTTCAATTCTTTGTGGGAGGAACTAGACGACGATGACGACGAGTTTTCCTCTGAGCCCCAGCCAGCTGTGCTTCCGGGAGAGGATGACGACGACGCTCTCATCAGTCCGCTACCCTCGCCCATGTCGTCGTCGGACGACCTGATCAGTCAATCATACTTTTCGTCTCCTTCCTTGTCTTACCCTTACCCATTCCCTGTACCATATCCACCCTTCCACCCTCCCCTCATCTCTCCCTGCCACTTTGAGTCTGATTTCAGTCCTCCCCCATACCATGATCCCCTACCTTATTTTGACGACTACGTTGAGGATTTGCCGGTTCCAGATGCCATAGAAGACACGTCTGACGACGAGTCCGAATCACCAACGACGCCGTCGCTGGGTCGGTCGACATCTTTGGTCTATGTTGACCCAGCCTCTGTTCCGCTTCCTCTAGAAGGCAGTAGACTCAGACATTCGGACCCGCACGTTTACAGCGACACAGACGCCACATTTTTGCAGTCTTTCGATTTTGACGCATTCCCCTTTCCAAATCCCAATTACCCACTTCTTGACGAGTGCTAATCCTTACCAGTATATACTCCATATCTCTTCCCTTGCTCATACATATGTTGTCGATCATTTCTCTCCGTATCTCATCGTCTGCTAGTATTGCTTGTACATACTGTCTCGGCTCTAGTGCCTGAGGAGCCCCAATCTGCATCTTGGTGGTACTTTTTTACATTTGTGGCGTCACATTTTGAGTGTCCGATATAGTCCGATTATCACTCAGTTGCGGTGGACCCAGGCGGAACCGGGTGCGCCATCAGCTCCGAGGAACATGTATCAAACTGACTGGGGCAAACGAACTGAACGGAGGTATTATTGAAGGCAGCTGGACAGCTGGAAGACGCCGGAAGAGCGTGACACTGAAGGAAGGGTACTGTGAAGGTACCGAACAGTCAGAATGCCTAGTCAGTGATAAGGAGAACCATACCGATTCGAACGAGGCAAGGAACCCTTGATACCAACTTGTGGGCAGCGTGGCTGATATGGGGTTGCAATCAACACGCTGTTCCCATGTTGAACGGGGGAACGCACCTGTCGACGTAATCTCCGAGACGATTGCAGACCAGAATCAGGCTGCGCAAGGAAGAGGGGGTCCAATTGGCCCGCAGAAAGTGCTCATGCAGCTCCATGTCACAGTGTGGCATATAGACGATCGTCGGAGTGGCGCAGCGATACTAGAAACATGACGCGTGAGACTTGGGTCAGCGAGTGTTAGGCAGGCAACCAGACATCAATGAGGGGCCCTATCTGCATCCCACGTTCCGTAAGGAGGGAGGTATCCGCGCCCGAGAACACAGGATCATAGACAGAGACTCGGGAGTGGTCCTACGGCGGTGTGAACACCCCGCGCGATCAGAGGAGACGGATATATACACACAATGTTGAGCGATCTACACAATTGGAAGAGAAAGGAGAGCTGGGCTCGGCTCGTCGCGGATGCTTCTGGGGAGCCGAGGCCCAGACAAAGGATGTTTAGCGGGAGCAGTGACGACGCGTCTAGCGAGTCTCGGATGATTTCTGCGGAGATGAAGGAAAGTCATGGGAAACGGGAGATCTGCTACGAACTTGTGGCGGCGGCCATCCAACCTTCGCGATCGAGCTCAGCTTGAGCACGGTCGACCACTTCAGATAGAGAGGGTCTAGGTTGTGTGGGTCTCTTCTTTGTGCGTTTCTGTTTCTGGGTGAAGCCGTCATCGGAAGTTTGCTGAGGCATGGGGTGCAGGAAGATCACAAATTTTTTTACAAAGTTCGATCGCGGAGTTGAGTGAGGCACTGATCCGGAGTAGTATAACAAAAAAAAAGTCTTCAATAGGTTCATTCAAAGTAAAGCAACACGTTCACAGAGTCTGCTGAGCCCACAGATCGTCGCCGAGATAGGTCACTGTCTCGACCGCCACGCCCTTGTTCACCTTGCGCATCTCCTCAGTGTCCAGTTTCGTAATCCCGACGCCGACTGCGTGTTCCTTGCCCTCTGCGTGTATCGCGACCGGCGTATTTGCGGGCAGGGCAGCATCTGCGGGTGGGAGGTACCCTCCAGCCGAGGTCAGCCCCGGGCACATCATGTGTGCGCCAGCCAGTAGAAATCGGATCGCGCCCCGGTCAACCTGCACCTTGGGCAATATATATGGATCTGCATATCAGTCCATGGCCCTATCCAGGTGTCGCAGCCCGCTCACATTTGTGCAGGATTCGCAGAGTCGGGTACAAGGGGCCATCAAAGTGCTGGAACAGTAGTGGCTCGCCATGCACCGTATATATCGATATGTGCTCTCTACTACGGGGCTGTTAAGGTGGATCCAGTCGGGTGTATAGCGTACGCACCATTTCACCAGTACCAAACCCTCCTTCTTTGGCCATATTGCTTCGAGCGTCTCTGGTTCTATTTTCCACTGTGACAGCACCGTTGCCCGGATTGCACGTTGTACCGAAGATTTTATTGGCGTATGTCCCGACACATCGGATGAGGGCGAGAATCTTGAGTGACTTTTCAAATGCAGGCCACAGTCGTCAACGAGAACCGCCTACTTTTTGAACATGATGACAACTAGAAGAGATGCTTTATCTCCATCACGATCAATGACGCATGACAGTAATATACAACTAATACAATCTGTCTACAGCATCTCATGTCGCGTATCTAGAAACAACAATGAGCATAGTTGCGCAACACCTTGTGAAACGCACTTCTTTGTCCATTCTTTAGCCGTAGCAAGAAACCTGGACTTGTCGTTCTTCAATTGCTAAGAACTCGTCAATTACAGTTTCATCACGCAGCAATTGTACGCACAGCGGCAATATCAGGCTCATAAGGATCATCCGGGCTTGGGTTGTTGACCTTTTCTTGGATGATTGAAAGTACTGTAGTGCGGTTGGATTGACGCGATCCCTACTGTTGACGTGACTTACCCGATGACAAAGTTACCGACGGCTTCCACTACAGGAACTATTAGGATGGAGAGCTTGAGCGTACGTGACAGACGCGTACCTCATCTCGCAATATAGGAATACATATGCTGCCCTCCTCATTGATTCCGGGGTGATATATCTTTGTCAAGAACGTAACCTGTTCGCGACGTTCAGACCCATCCAGCAGAAAATAGCCGCTAGACTGACAGATGGCGCCTTGAACGGAAAGTTTGCGGGAAGAACCATTGTAAATTTGAAGGTACCGCCTTTGTACGGCGAATCTGACTGGTGGTGCATTAACGAGAAATAGTGCAAGTTGTGGCGATGTGCTCACGGCAGCCTTGATTGCACAATTCCAGTGGAACATGTTGTCGTCAAGAGGAGTAACAGTGACGCCCTGTAAGCTGTGAATTGGATGCTGTAAAGGCATGAACAGATCTGACCTCCATTGGAGTCGTTGTTATATCTTTCAGTTCCTACAAAGACTGAGTACATTTTGATACAGCCATGACGCGCAGACCTTCTGGATTCGTCTGCAAAACGGTTAGTAAAGCAAGCTGAGCGACCATCGATGAACCGTACCGAAGAGCAGTCATGATGATGGTGGTCAGTAAATGAGTTCCAAATTTGGACTCCTTCCCGAACAGTCATGCTCGCAGAAGTAGGCTCGTCGCCGCCGCCCGACGTCCAGCCTGCTCCCCAACCCTCTGCCTCTTCAAGCAAAAAGCGCAAAAGAGGCACAGCAGCGCCGTCTCCCGCCCCAGAAGGCTCTACACCCGCCCCCGAGTTGGTCGTTGCACCTAGTATGCTACCGACAGTAATTAATGTCTCGACAGAATCCTTGCATCGCGGGCAGACCTCACGTCGCGCAAGATCCTGACCATCTCCCGAGGCCCGACATTTACTCCGCTCGCCGATGAGCCAGAATATTTCAAGACCGAAATGCATGGCTGGAACCGCGGCTTGCATCGCTACGCGCCTGCCGGGATTAATCCGCCTGGATGCTCTCAGCTGTGTCGCACCATCGAGAGCAACCCGACGTCGTATAGAGTCAGCTGGGAGGACCGCAGTCCGTTTATACACACAACCAAGGACGGCTTGGGTCTGCTCGGCACCAAAGGCTTCCGAAGCGCGCGCTGCAACGCCCCTGTACGCGAAGGAAAGTGGTACTTGGAGGTCAAGATCGTTCGTGGCGGTGGTGACCGTGGCCCGCGCGACCTGGGTTCAGAAGGCAGTCACGTCCGTCTCGGCTGGGGTCGACGCGAGGCACCTCTAAACGGTCCCGTTGGCTTGGACGGCTACAGCTACGGCTACCGCGACAAAACCGGCGACAAGGTCACCCTCTCTCGTCCGCGCCCTTATGGTCGCCCTTTTGCTTCTGGCGATGTCATTGGCATGTACATTTCTCTGCCCCCGCGCCGGCAGGCAGACATAAAGGATCCGGCAGACCCGGCGCGTATCAAACGCGAGCGCATTCCCATTGATCTGCGCGGTCAAGAAGTGTTTGAGATCCTCGAGTATCCGCAGAACAAGGAGATGGAGGCCCTTATGCAGTTTATCAAAAAATCCTCAAACACCACATCCGTGCCTTCCTCCGCGACCAAAAAGTCTGCTCTCTCCAAGCCGGAACGACCAGCCCCCGTTGTACGCCAGACAGGTCCCACTCTTCGCCCTTTGCCTACCCTACCCGACTCGTGCATCGCGTTCTTTGTCAATGGGGAATGCCAGGGCATCGCGTACGAGAACCTGTACGACTATCTTCAGCTACGCGTTCACGACACGTCTCGAAAAGTCAAAGAGAAAAAGAGGACAAGAGAAGGAGTAAAGGAACACGTAAACAATCCGTTCGACGACGGTTCTCTAGGCTACTATCCTTTCATATCTTTGTTCAACAGCGCTTGTGTACGCATCAATCCTGGCCCAGATTTTGATTGCCCGCCTCCACTTGACATTGACTCTGTTTTGCGTGGTAACAATCGCATGGAAGTGGAAGAGGATGAGAAGCCTAATTGGCGGCCCATCTGCGAACGCTATCCCGAATACATGCAGGAGCAGTGGGCTTTGGATGCGCTGGAGGAGGAAGAGGGTAAAGTGGAGGGTGCGAAAATGGCAGAGGTACACAAGGTGGAGGCCGAGAAGAAGGCGCAAAGGCAGAAGAAACGTCAAGAGGCCGAGGCACGCAAGGCCGCAAAGAAAGCACATCTGCTTGCGGCGGAGGACGACCGATTCCATATAGCTTCCATCAGCCAACCGAGTCCCTTGCGACAGTCAACAGTGACTCCTTACCTGATGGACGAGGGACCTGAATATTCGCCCACTCCAAACGGACTCGAGCTCGTCAGTGAACAAAATTCCGAGTATGGAGGAGAAACAGATCCAGCAGGACCATATACTAGGCAATCCTCTCCCATCCCGCCAGACAATTTCATGCATGTAGACAGCGTCGATTCTCTCATAGCAGATACTGTGTGATGTATAGAAATGTGTGTAAGCTAGTTAAAAGTAGTACAAATAAGCGATCCATATTAAAAGGTAGATTATGCTCTTCCATTATAAGCCCAGCGTGGCGCTGGAGAGCGTACAGTGTACCTGAAGGAACATGTTAGCGGATGAAAATGAAAGAGTTGTTACGACGTACCCCACACTCTCACCCAACCCTTTCTCCTTCTCAACGCGGAGATCGCAAACAAGGTCTCCGGTCATATCATCCCACCCAATACTACACCAATTTCTTCTACCCATGATGAACTTTGATTTTCGAGATGAACCATCGGTATCTTGTGCGAAAAGGGGTATCTGTTTTGTTGTTGTAAGATTTTTGCACTTTGCAGGTCGCAAAATCCTACCATGGTTTCATCCGTTTCCAAATGGTGTAGAGTTTTGTGAATCTTTGTCGCGAGAGAGGAAACCATCGTTATAACCGGATTGGGTCTACACACACAAATTTAATCATGTATAATGAGGAGAGGAAGAACCTACGGTGGCGTGTTAACAATAGCGCCTGGAAGAGTAGTGAGTGGCTAGCCAGAATTCTAACAAAATGAGCTTACTGGTCACTACGTTAATCATATATCGATGGTCAAGAGGAGGAGGAATTTCGGCCTTGTTCTTCAGTTTCAACGTTCTGAACAAACCAATCGCCCCGCAATGAACATCACCCGAGAGAAACGTTATTCGTAGATGCTTCGCAAGTGCAATCTCCTGAAGCTTCCCAATCAACCAATTTCGCTCTCGCTGTTGAATAAAGAGCGTCAAGTACGGCCACGTGCGTTGGAGAACACAAATAATACCTTGTGCGAACGACTTGTCCAGTGATCGTTCTACAAAGCACGCGGATAAGACATACAAAAAAGTGCTGGGAGTTTATTCTTACCAGGTCGTCGAGAAGCTCTGCCTCTGCATTGAATTTATTTACAAAGCCGGATAACCCCATCGTGCCATTACGACCCATGGCGACTAGCGGATTGAACTTCGACTCCAATGCTGTCTCCAAGAAAACCATGCGGGGGTAGGCTATTGGAATGCCTGCAAAACGATTATAATCGACTAAACCTGAGAATGAGCGACGGTTACAGACCTAATTGTACCACAAGATGTTCCACAGTTGGTGGCAGCATTTGAACCCGCCGGAACACCTTCTCGTATTCATAAGGACTACAGACCTGGTCTTTCTTACGTTCCGCACTACAGATTTTGAGCAAGGAAATGTAGAATTAATGGCAAACGTCTGACCGGCAATCCAGTAGCAAAATTGAAACCTGTGGCCCAAGCGATCCGAGAAAGGAATGGGAACGCGAGGTGATGTAAGGTCCGATGTCGCCAATAATGACCGCCGGATTGTTATGGTATCCGGGAGCGTCATTCAAACCGTCAATCTCAACTAGAAACGTCTACACGTCAGCCACACAACGCAACAGATATTCACGCCTCACCGTTGAGAAAACATTGAAAGAGAAGGAAGTAGAAGTATCCTCGGGATCCAATGCTGCACCGCCATGAGCCAACTCTATCTTTCCAGTGAATAGACATATATTCACTTGCGGAAGACGGGCGCCATCTGCATGTCATCGGGATCTTATCCGCGTAAGTTAGCGAAATGTCAAGCCGACAAGTGTTTAGCATCGTACAACTACCAAAACCGTCGATCTGATGAGGGTCAATGCCAGATTTACAGTGCCTCGCGGGAAGGAAAACCTACAAGATCTTGAAGCAGAAAGTCGGAGATTCGATGAGCGGTCAATAGATAAAGATCGAGAGAACTAAATACCGTGATCATCTTCGAAAGCATGTAAGTCACCAGATACGGCACAACGAATGCGACTCACCAGCCATGTTCATCATTGGTCTGTAATTTGTAGAAGGCATCAGAGGACAGCAACACAACTGGATTTCGTACATACATTGAGCTGTTTGCGCGGGCAAAAGCTCCACTTCGGAAAGACTGGCAGTAATGGTTGAAGTAGAACCTGTCGACGGCGTCCTTGATTTCGCCAGTCAATGGATAAGCCTTCCTATCCTCGGGTTTCATCTTCGATACCCAGTCTTGTAGCTCCGGTTCTCGCATCAAACTAGAATCGCGATGAAAACGCGTCGTACAGATAGCGCTTTCACATACCCATCGCAATACAGCTGGTCCCCTCCTCCAACTAGTACGTGAAAAGGTTCCTCAGCGTGTCTGGTTAGAAGGTCAACCCAACAAGGATCATAACCACTTTGAAATCCTGGCCCCCGGAAGTCATCCGGGTTGACACCGGCTGAGAACCCATTGCACTTCGATCGGTTATGAGAAGAGACAGGACTTTGGACGCGAACGAATGCGTACCGAATATGCTGCCCATCTCATATTCTGATTCCGACCGGGTACATAGAAATGTAACTTTTGCCCGTTGTTTATGGAGTACGATACAGGCATCTCGTAGGATCCCAGTGGTACCTGAATCATGAAGCGCCAGAAAGTGAATGTTCTAAACAATCAGTAACGCGAATGAAATACAAGACAGCCTCAACTCACCCTCCATTCCCGCCATGAACGTATATTTCTTGACCGGGCACATTCTCCGCAGAGTAGTTGGGACTAAGATTGCTCCCATTCGGTTGAAACATTGTGGGGATTACAGTAGAGTGAGGGTCGGCGGGATGAGGTCCCAAATCGAATGATTTCCCGCTGTGCTGGCGCGAGCCTCGACCGTTTGATGGCATAGAGTCTGGATCCCATTCGTATCGTAACGATGGGTGAGGTTCATATGAGGATCCCGCGTCCGCGGCTGCACTTCGTTCTTAGGATACGAGCCGCAAGAATGAGAGATGACTCACTAACAACAAGCGCCGCGCCATGCCATATTCCCTGCTCGTCGATGGTATCGTATCTGGATGATGCGTGAGTTAGTTGGGGTCGTGTGCTGAGGTCGGACTTACCTTAAAAGAGGCCCAACCATGAACTTGGGAGGGTTAGGGTTACACAAATTACCTGAAAGTTAAACTCACTTGAAGATGGGGATTCATTCGCGCGACTCGTAATGTCCGAGACCGCTCAATTGCGCTCATTTGGGTCAGCTGTGTAGGCGTTACGGTAGGCTGCGGTCTCTCTGCATAATTTATCCTATCCTTGGGAGGTAGAGGTGGCGCAGGAGACGGTGCGCGACTGGGAACGTGGGGATGAAAGCCTCCGATGAAATTCTCATCCATGGGCGTTATTTGTTCGACAGGCAGGAACCGGCCATCCTGCCCTCGTTGTGGGTGCATAAACGCATCCTCCTCCTACAGTCCGGTTGTTACTCGAGTGAACCGTGTACTTGAACGAGATTTACCTTCTGCGCGCGTCTGTAGGCGTGCCATCCGGTAATGTTATCCATGAGGAAGGGTCCAACAAATTGGCGTGCTCAGATTGAATGGAAAGAGACAATTGACAGATGAGGACACTTCCGATGGAGAGTCGGACGGTCGCGGTGATGGACGTTGCTGCTCAGCCTCCGCTTCAGTTCGGTATAAACACAATCAACTTGAACCCGTGACGTCACGGCGCTGCCCCTCGTCTGATCCGGTCAACGACAAATATTCATTACAATATCCAACTTGAAAGTCATGAAATATTCCCAGCAGTTAGCCAACATGTTCAACAACGCTCGTCACAAGCTTCCCATCCTTCACGACAGTCCTCAACATTTCCGGCACTGCTTGCTCTTGATAATCCGGTTGATCATCAGTTCCAATAGGCAAGCTGACGTTGATAGAGCTACACTTCGCAGTCGTAACCTCCACACCCAGACTGGCTTTGGAAAGATAGATTTGACCAGAATCGGTAGAATCAATTTGAATCATCGGCGCTGTTCCGGTAACCTGGAGCTCGAAAGAAGGCGATTTCGTGACGGATATCGACGAAACAACTGACTCCACAACTATCGAAGTCTTGGTGCAATTTACTGCAGGCAAAGTAAGCAATATTGAAACATGGGGTAAACAAATAAATATTTACCAAGAGTGACCGCGTTCACTTTGCCCTTGATCTGAATAACAGAGTTTTTGCATCCGAAAATGTTGACAGCTTGGTGCAGTTCGCAATCCTCGATTATTAGACTCTTCTCATCCTCTTGGTATTCCTGCGCAGAAATCAGCGCTTTGACGTTATTTGGTATATGAACGCTTACAACACTCCAGTTTTTTCCTTCCAGCGCAAGCTTGGCAGGCTTTTTGCCCATCAACGACTGAGGTTTTGAAGGCCTCAAGGGCTTCTTGCCGGGTTCTCGTCCAATTAAGAACGAATACACAATACGCAGTGAAATCTAACTTACTATCAGAACCGAGGGTGCTTGGCACTGTGCTTCCAGCACGAAGCGATGGGTTCTTGTGAGTCATTTCGCTTTTGTCCACTTTTCGCAGACCTTTGGTGATATCAGCACCGCGATTCAGTTCGGCAAATACAGCGGCGGTTCCACCAGCAGCTGGAGCGGCAGCCGCGGGCGGAGGAGGGGGAGCCATTGGTACTGGAGGAGGTGGTGGCGGTGGAGGTGGAGGAGCCCCAGCGACACTTGACGGACCGGATGCCTTATATTCTGAGACGATGACACCCTGTAATCAGCGATTAAACCATCGGAACAATGCAGAAATTGGAGCTCGCGAACCTTGGGATTCCAGGCGAGTCCAGTAGTATGATATTCCATGACATACTTACGCATCTCATCTAGTAAAGCAGCATACGCTTTGACCCACTCTGCGTGTTTTGGATCTCTATCGATTGTTAGAGGCTATGACAACGGACTGCGCAAGACTTACTTATCCTTGAACTCTTTCATGACTCTGTTGCCGTAGAACATGACTGTGTCTTTGATCTCATTGATTGCTGGTCCTGGTTTAGGTTGAATGACCCATCCAACGATGATAGCACCTTCAGCGATGACCGTCAAGTGGGTGTACCAATCTCTATCCTTGCGATTCGCCTCCTTTAGACGAGAGATGGCCTCGACATCGGCGGAGAACGGAGACATAAGAGCTTCAATCTCTTTCGAATCCGGTTTTCGGCACGCAGCGCTCAAGGCAAGAAGACCCCTCATGTCCTTGTATTGTTTCTCCAGCAACCCGACCTAGGGAAATAGTATGAGCAATATCTCACGAATGAAGATGAGGAATCAACTCACGATCTCTATGACATTGGCACCGGCAAATGATTTCGTCAACTCAATGAACGGCTTGAGCTTTCCGTCTATGACTGCCTCATCGAACGCAACGACACTACGAGGGGTCTCAGTCGCTCCGGACAAAGGCGCAGCGGATTGCGATGATTGCGCAGCAGTTTCTGGAGCCCCCGCACCTGTTGGCGCGCCTGCTGCTGGAAAGACGCCTCCCGCAGCAAGATCCTCGATACGCGATGTCGCCGCCTCGAGGCTGAAAGAAGGACCTAATCAGTCACCAAAAGCAGTCAATAAGAGAATGTCTGACCGCTTTATGATTGTTGCAAGGGAATGCAGGCCAGTGGACATTATGAGAAACTCCGAGCAGCCGAAGAGACTATGATGAGGGTTGTGAAGAACACTGAATGGCAAGCCGGAGTTTGAATTAGAATTGTGTCATGTGACTGGACACGCTCTGTCGCGCGGCGCGCCGCCAGCCCAACCATTGTTGTTAACGCGGTCACGACGCGCTGCGCCTATATAAAGGGCCTAAACATTGACACGCGATCACCGATCCTCCCGCTCTATACAGTATGCTAGCATTGATAGTCAGTAGTTACAATTTTGTAAGACCCGATACTTGAATTTCGCATGTTCGCGCACCCATCACTCATGCTCGACGAGCATCCCCAGGCAACGGCGCGGGGATGCTCAGCCGTGCATGATATAGGAATAGAGGGTGATGCCAGGACGAGGACATTGTGCAAAAGTGAGATCTGAGAAATCTACGATGGTAGGATAGTTTGCGTACATCCGTAGATGCCGCGGAGTCGTCTCGTCTCAACCTAGCGCACAGATGACCTCCTTTGCTACTTTGAACGAGCATACCACAGATCGAGCGTCAGAAAAACAGACTTTATCTTTATATTCTGCGTAAAGGGAAGGTGAATGATCATACCTGTATCACCGGCATTGGCGCTGACCCCTCACAGAATAGCAGACCGCACATTTGAGCCCCAGTATGCCCTCGACACTCATAATGCACGACTGCATGATCTTAGCAGCTCTATCGACATCTCACGTAGTGCCACATGTGTAGTCACATTAAATAAAGTCAGACTGAGCAACTACTTTTCCTAGGGCTCTCTTCTTGGCCTTCTTACGTCGCCTTCTCTCGCGTTCATTTTGTCTAGCTTTCTTGAGCTCCTCATTAGATAAGCCCGGATTTATTTGTCTATCGAGCTTTGCAGTTCACGTTAGGATAGGCTGCCAAAGGTGCGAGGAAAAATGCACCTTTTCGAGGAGCCAACGTCTTGCCAAGCGTCTGTTTTGTTCAAGAGACCGAGTTTCTTGACAAGCAACACGAAGACCTGTTGGCTTGTGGACTAGCTGAACGTTGTTTTCCGTCTTGTTCACTGATTGACCGCCCTAATGAACGATTGGTACACGACATCGTGCAGCATTGCGCAACTCACAGGACCGCTACCTAAACGACATCGAACCTGCTATCGAGTGTTGATGGAATTTCACATACCTCGAACAAAACTTTCTTCAAGATCGGCTTCATTGAGCTCAGGAATGGTTCGTTCTTTAGATACTTTTTTAAGTACAGAGTAATTCATGCGCCGCTCAGGAGGAGGACTCAGAACATCCGCATCTAAAGCACTAATTATTAGCAATCTGGACTTGGGAGAGAATGAGGAAGATACTTACGTTTGTGCCTTTGCCCTCTTACGCGCTTGGCGGCTAGATTCGGGAATGGGCGGAGGCGTTTTGATGGACGCATTGTCACCAAGTTCCGTCTCCTTCTTGATCTGGAGTCCTACAGAGGAATGTAAGAGCGTTCTTAGACGTATGAGTCACAACACTGACTCCAAACCGCGTCGTCTACACGAGTGGCCTGCAGAACATTCCGTGTCAGAAACTGGGTGACACTAAGCGTATTATCCGTGTATTCCTGGAGGGCGGTTGGGCTTGGATGGATTCCAAGAGCCTCAGCGTCCAGCCTCATTTTGCCTTGAAATGCTGCATGATTCGTTGGAAAAGTGGTGCGTTGGAGAACAGGGTACGCAAACCTTGTAATACAGGTACATCTCCTGTAACAAATTCAGTCACAGGCGGCATAAAGAAGCACCCAATTACCTGCAAATGTTTTCCTAGATGCGCGGAACAACTGTCTGTAGGCTGACCTGGCAGCAGCGTTGAGGGCGGTCATGGCTTGAAAAATCAAATTCGAGGGACGGTCATTCGCTGCCTCACGTGCACGTGCCCGACGCGAGATTTCAAAGTCAGCTCGTTTGTTGACTTTCCAGTTCTGATCCTGCTCTAATCTCAACCACCACCTTCAAATTTCTGTTCGGCGTCCCTGTCCTCAAGCTCACTTCCGTCCCTCCTAGCCTGTCGGTCTATCCATCTATTATCCTTCCCTCTGTTACGTTTTCCTGTTCTTCATCGACGAACATGTCCGCTGCGTCCAAGAAACCCGCTTCCAAGACTGCTGAAAAGCCCGAGAAGAAGACTGCAGTAAGAAAGCCTGCGACGCACCCTCCCTGGATTGATATGATAAAGGTCTAACATCGTTTTCTCGTCTCCTATACCTGCGAGCTCAACGTCGAGGATTGAATTTAGGAGTGTATTGGTGCCCACCCCGATGATGCTCGTACCGGTGTTAGTCGCCCTCAGATTAAGAAGTAAACCTTCCTACCGCTTCTCCTTGCTTCATATCTGAATCATTCGTTAGATTCGTCGAGTCCACGTACAAGCTGGAGATTGGCACCGCTCAAAACACACAACTTGCCAAAGCACTTTCCACCGGCGCCGAAAAGGGTGTTTTTGTTCTCCCCAAAGGTGTGTGCTAGTCGAATCTCCTCTGTCTCTGTCTTACATCCCCTTCAGGTCCTTCCGGTCGTGTCAAGCTTCCCCCCAAGAACAAGCCCACTGATACCTCTGCGAAAGAGGTGCATATTCCCACCTCCCTTCCCATCTTGAACGACTCTTCTTACATGTGTGCCATAGAATAAGCCTGCTGCAAAACCTAAGACTGCTGTGAAAACAGCAAAGGCCAAGGCTGTGGTGAAGAAGAAACCCACAACTAAGACTACCGCAAAGGCGACCACTATCAAGAAGGCAGTCCCAAGACCCCGGACGACCTCGACCTCCAAGGCTGCCGCTTCCAAGTCGACTGGAACGGCTCGTACTGCTGCCGCTGCACGGAGGGCCAAGCCGACTACGAAAGCGGCTGTCAAAACCACTAGCAAATCCAAGGAGGCTCCGAAGAAGGCTGTCAAAGCGAGCGCTGTCAAACCCTCAACTACGAAGAAGACGACTGCTACTTCTCGACGCGCTACTGCTAAGAAGGTATCCGATTGTTTCGGTGTTTCACTAGACATTTCGACTAACATAAACATCAAGGCTGCCACTGGCACTACTGCGGCCAAAACCGCTGCAAAAAAACCCGTGGCAAAGAAGACCGCTGCCGCCAAACCCAAACCTTCAGCTGCCAAACCCACCAAGCCCACCACTGGTCGCAAGGCCGTTCGTCTTTTTGTCTCTTCTCTCCGTCATGCTGTCTTATTCTGCGTTTAGCCCACCAAACGATCATAAACATGCTATTTCCTGTCTCTTTTTATCTTCTCTCCACTTCTATTGACCGTGTACTATTGTGTTGAGTTCTTTGTCGCTGCAGTCTATTTATACCTAAGTATGTACCTATTCTGCTCCAGGCGATATGTGTACTTCATTAGGGCCGCCTAAATTATCTTGTAACATGCTTATAGAGTGCTTATCAAGTCTTGCATTAGGTGTGTATATGAACCATCTATTAACCGTATGTCTGCCTAATCAGTCTTCCTCACCTTCGGGTTGAAACGCTGTTTTGGCGACGTTGAAGATAGCACAGCGCCTTCCTCGGCATACTCTGATGCATCGCTCAGCGCGCGAGTACGGTGAGACACAGAGCCTCCGCTGACACTCAGGACCTTGACGATCATGTCGTTGAGACATAATACGGGTGTGAAGATTGGAAGGCGAATTGGCACAAAAGGTGACGGATGTAGTATCGCGTCCTCGGATCGATGTGTGGCGGGATTGTACGGATCGACAGGTACTGGATTGGCATGTATAGCCATTATCGTGAACTGAGGGGGGAGGGGTTAGCCGAGCGCAGAAATGGTACGCTGGTTCGTACAGCCGGAAAAACCAACGCGAATATCGCTGCATTGGCAAGGCCACTGCCAAAATTGCAGATACATGCAGAGGGAATACCTGAAACATCATGAGCGACTTCTATGGACGGCGCAGGTTCTTACCAAAAGCTAAAAAGTAGACCCATCGTTCTTCTAGATATCTAATTCTTCGCGACAAAGAATAGCCTCGAGCAACCCAAACAAATCTATTTGAGAGGTTCAATGACTTCTTCACAACACTACACTCACTACTCACTCGAAGAAGTAATAGCTTCGACATATCAGTAGGAAGATCAGTCGAAATAAATTAGGACTCACGAGTCCACCCAGCAAAGATATATGAAAGCCATGACGCCTCCGATGTAGGGGATGTAGCTCATGATAAATGATACAAGGACAGAAGTCACGACCATAATTGCGCGATAGGCCGAAGTCGCGAAAGTAGTTAGAATGCCACGATAGGTCGTCGGCTGGGTTTGAGAAAGGGCGCGAGATCCATGTTGGAGGGTGTATATTCTTCGGGCGATGAGATTGCACCATGAACTCTGCTGTTCTCAGACGCGAGTGGGTACAAAATTCAGAGCACGACGCACATTGAGGTATAGGGAAACGCTAACGACGGGCATGACCCAGAATATCTGGTAGAACCAGCCGACGTTTCTATGCCAAGTTCGCTGATCACGCACGAGAGGCTGTAGCAAGAGGTCGAATGTGTATATTGAAGCAAGTGACAGCGAGTTTAGAAGCATAGATTTGAGAACGTTGGCTTGAATTTCTGAGTCCCTATGATCGCTTAAGTACAATGAGACTGAATGAATTATTTGGAGAGGCAGACCTTGCGACTGCCGCGACTACGAGGTCAATACGAAGCCCATCCAGAATACCGCGCCAAGCCGACGTTGATTGCAGTGCAATCGTGTCATATAGAGACAGAAACGTGGGGTAGCTGGCGCGCGAGCTCAGGTGCAGGTGTGACATTGCCCGGCCTGAGGAGATGGTGCAGGTGAGAGAACGTGCCGCACGGCACTGGTACGGCAGTTGAGTAAACCCAAGCTCGAAACCCTAACCATATGCTGCTCTACCTCTTGTACTACGCTATTCATTAGCCCCTCTTTCTCTTACACAGATGGCTGCTGTTCAGGATATCATTATGTGCTTCGGTGATTCCATCACTCAGGGAGCTTGGGAGGACGGTGGTTTCGGGAAGACGCTTTCTCGTCAGTGATTATCGCGAACCCTATCCAAGTACTGACATGAAGCACTGTAGATGTATACTCGCGTAAACTGGATGTTTTAAACCGGGGATTGTCCGGATACAACACAGAATGGGCGATTCCTGTCTTTGAACAGGTTCGATGCATCTCTAATCGCGTTTCAAGTGGTATCTCAAGTACTTCATACAGTGCTTTCCCAAGCAGCACGAGCAAAAACACGTTTCCAAAGTCCGCATACTCACCTTTTGGTTTGGTGCAAATGATGCCTGTATCAAGCCATCGCCTCAACACGTTCCTCTGAGCAAGTACGTTGCCAATCTGCGCCATCTTGTTGATCTCGTGCGGTCCCCGCAATCGGCGTACTATTCTCCGGATACCAAGATCATTCTGATCAACGCTCCGCCTGTCAATACTCACCAACGTGCTGCTGATCTTGAGTCGAGAAACCCGCCACTGAAGCTTGATCGTCTCTTCGAGACCACTAAACAGTATGCTGAAGCTGTTGTCACGTTGGGTTCTGAGCTGGAGGTTCCAGTTGTCGATATCTGGAGTGCCCTGTGGAAAGGCGCTGGAGAAGATGAGGCTGCATTAAGCAAGTTTTCTCCTGATGGCTTGCATTTGAATGCGAAAGGCTACACAGTATGTTGAAACCGACTGTTCATAATTGATAACCATGACAATTGCAGGTGTTATACGATGCGTTACTTGATTGCATCGAGAAGAACATCCCCGAGCTCCATCCCGATAGACTGAGATATGTCTTTGTGCCGTAAGTGTCAAGTGAACGTCTAGTGAGGCAATTGCCATATACTGACTTGTTCTACTCAGATGGGCAGAAATAAACTGGACAGATCCCCGGCCGTCGTTGGTGAAGAGGGATACCCAAGGCTAATAGAGATAGAAAGCAATTATAGAGGAAATGTTGTACCTCAGCCTGCAATGAAATTCAGGGACTGATTTGTTATGCCATGTTTTCGCCCTTAATCGGCTTCGTCCATGGACGACTCTGAGTACTGTGCTGCCATTCCCTTAATCTTGACCTGACCTTCTTAATTGTACCAATACCCGCATTGACTTTTGAGCCAGGCCCAAGCCTCGTGTCTCCCACGTTTCTTTCCTTTCCGGTCATTATTCACAGCATCTGTTTTCAACGTGTTGTACCAACGCGGATTGAATTGGGGGAGCCATGCATCGACGATTCCGGTCAGTTTCACTTTGTCGATTCGCTGCGCACAGACCCGAACATTTCCCAGGAAAAAGTCCGACGCGAAGAAGCCCTTCGCCCCGTACTCGTCTGCTTTTCACGCACAGCCCATCCTCGCCCAACCGCCCATCGTTTCCGACGTTCTCCCTCAGATACCTGCCAGCAGTGACTTTCGCACGTCTCTCATTTTGCCAGAGTAAGCACGCGTCTGCCTTGCCAACCACGCTGACATTGTCTGCAGCCTATCTCGCCGATTTAGTGTTCTGCGCTCATCCTCCGGCGAGCCTGTCTCGGTCGACGCTCTGCGCCTCAAGTTTGCTCAGCAGCGTGCTCGTGGCGCCGAAAATCAGGTCAGCGAGGAGGAGGAGGATATGTTATTTGAATCGCTGGGCTTCCGTGCCCGTGCCGCCACACCATCAAAATCTCAGGAAAACGTCTCGGACGCTGGCGCCGGCGCCTCGACATCATATATACACTCCTCTACGCCATCCTCTCCTGCGTCGCGGTCCACGAAGCGGTATAGCAACAATCTGTTTGGTTCCGGCAAGTTCAGAGACTATACGTACGTTCGAAATGCTTCGTCCAAAGCGAGCTCACGAGTCCACTCTTCCGCCTCCACCGATACACCACCACACACTCTTTCATCTGACGCTAACAACACTGACCCATTTACTGCGCCATCAACCGCTCCTACACCATTTGGAGATCGGCTATCACCACAACCAAGCGTTGGTCTTCCTAAAGCGCTCGGGAAAGCAGCATATAAGCGAGCATCCTTGGCTCTCGAGCAAGCAATCAACGAGATGGAGGAAGAGGACGAAGAAGGACCAGAGGACGAAGTAGTGCTACCACGCTCTGCCCCAATCATGCGTGATCATCGTCTTTCCCCGGATCCAGTGAGTGATTGTTTAGTACTCAATGATCACGCTCAACCCAAGTACTTACAGATACGATCTATGAATCCACCTTCATTTGAGGCAAGCGGCATGGCCATCTCCTCCGACAAACACTTTCGTTCCGATTCTGACGACCGACGTGCGTCTCCCGTACCATCCAAGACACTTCCAGGTTACATTCCAGGCATGCCCCGTCCGATGACGCCGCGCGAGATGGACTCTGGAGATGAACAGCGCTCCTACTCGACCACTCCCAGAGCCACGTCCCCTACCATGCTGCCTAACCGCGTAGATTCGTCTTCCCCGTCATTTTCTACCAGCGTCATGTCCAACTTCATGCGACCAGATACGGCTTCCCCGCCTGCCTCCGTAAGACAATCCCCCGTCCCTATGGCCCCTTACGCATCGACACCTTTGTTTCTCCAGCGCAGTCCCAATGGCCGGTACACACCAGAAGAGCCGCGGTCTATGTCGTCGGAAATCGCTATTGATTTCGACCAGTCTTTAAACGCTTCCATATTGGGAAGAAGGCGCGCTGCATCTCCCTTGTCCTCCACGGGTCATTCAGGTTCGCGTCCTGGCACGCCTTCAAGTGCAGCCATGGTGTGGCCCCAACCGCCTTCATCACCAGTCCGCCACACTCATAATCGGAATGGTAGTTGGTTCAGCGACGGAGGAAGCACGGAGGTCACAGATCATTCTAATGGCAACAACGGGAAAGGATCTGGATTGCGATCGTTGAAGTCTCCAGCTCTTCCTGATTCTCCTTTGATCGACCGTGGACATAGCACGGTTGACTCTATCTCCTCGTTGTACTCCCAACCTGACAAACGTCCAACATCGCCAATGTCTACCATGGAGCTCAGTGGTTCTACAGTTGTTGGTAGTCGCATCGTACGCTCGCCTACACCTAGCCACGATGCTCCTCGCTCACCTACCTCCGCAACGTTCACGAATGGTGGTTCTCCCCGCAGTGTGCGCTCGTCCAAGCAGCATGTCGCTTCCACCCAATTCAACTTTGATTCATTACAACCTCTTGTGTTTTCCCCTCTTGCGAATTCATCGAGGTCGTCACTTGAATCCGCGGGATCAAGTTATCATTCCTGGCAAGGGGACCGGAAGGAGGGTCTTGATTCCCTCTTCAACGACAACGATGCCTCACAGAGTGCATGGTACGATGTCTACGTTTCAGACCAATCGAGTTCGATTACTCCTGGGGCATCAAGTCTCGATGATGATGCCGAAGCCATCCTCCAAGCCGTCGGCTTGCACAAGTCTGATTTTCTCACAATACAAGAGAAGCTTGTTCAAGTTGCTTCGTCCAAAACCACGCCTTTTGATACTCCGAACCGCGCACCTTCACTAAGACGTCGCAGACCTTCTACCTCGCAGTCTACATATTCTCACAATGGAAGGGTAAGTTTATCTCCCATCAGTCGTGAATGTAACTAAACATTAGGTGTACAGATAACTAGTAGTAGCCCACTTCCTCACTCTCCTCAGAATAGTGGATTTATGTCGACTTTGGATACTACGAAGAAGGATGTCGTTGAATCCTCTGACGAATCGTCTCCCACCAGGAAGAACAAGGCAATTGCACATCTTCTTTTCGGCCAGGAAGAGGCCGAACCCAGTCCGCCTCACCAGGCTGACCCAAGTCCGTACGACAATGAGATTACCTTCACTTCCTTCTCCTTCCCCAAGGAATCAATTCTTACCTCACCGCCACCGAAGACCCCACCTTTATCTGCCACTTATGCGAGCGGTCCGTATTCATTGCCTCGCAACCCATCCATGCCCAAGTTACCTCAAACTCCGCAAGAAGAGGCAGAATTGACACGTGAAGTGGAACGCAGGACCACGGAAGCTATGCTCGCTTTGAAGGGTGCCTCTCACTCACAGTCCAACCTTAATGTAAACGCACACCTGGCGCATAGCCCTTCTGTTTCTCGCAAAAGGATATCCCCTCACCAGATATCAACGCCTACGCTTGTCTCTGCATCCACCAGCGTTGATACGATACCTCTTCGCTCACCAGTTATACCCACATCCACGGGTTCCACCAAAATGAGTCGCTTTAAAAAACTGCGCGGCACCCTAAGGAAACCGACCAATTTGCCTACTGGGGAAGAAGTAACTCCGTACCCTCTAGACCTGCACTCTCCCACATCTCCCGGTATGCGCCACAACCAGGAAGGCTTTCTTGCAACAGCTTCAAGTGATGCTGTTCCCATTCCCACAAGTGCCGTCGAACCTCGGTTCAAGGTCACAGTACCGAGCCCTCCGGCGTCCGCTGGACCAGGACTCAAAGGCTTCATGGCTCGTTTCCGAAGCAAGCCAAGAACGATTGATCCCAGTCTACAGTATGCTGCTCGGCATTCTCCTCAGCCATCTGCTACTTCTTCAATTCCGCGGGAGAATGGAAATCTCGGCTTGTCCAGAGCTCCACAGGGTAAATCAGCGCCATCCGGCCCCTCTTCTTCCACTCGCGGACCGGTCTACCATACGGCCGATGATTCGACTTATAGTAGCAGCCTAGGAAGTCCAACGACGCCACGCGGGCCTCATACTCCTCTCCCGCCCCAAGAATTGGAGCCTGATACCCCCACCCCAATGGCTGACGAAAATCTGGCTTTAAGGCAGCTTTACACTGCTGCACAGAACTTGGGCATTGATGAAAAGCGGTTAAACGACCTTGTACGTTCTACATCTACCTCTTCCAAGTCAACGACTTGGACTAGTACTCTTGGACGTAATACCTCGACTCGTGACAACTCGACAAGCTCAACTCACCCCCAGTCGACGTTGTCTCGAAACAATTCCATAACTTTGTCTCAAGCGGCAACGAATCTGAAGCGTAATAATTCTTCTGCGGTCTTTGATCAACCCGAAGGTCACGTTGAAGCCAAGGCTCGACAGGGATCAGATGCTGTCTTCACACAGAGCACGGTCACTGCAGCTCCTGTTCGCTCTTTGTCGACGCGCAAACCAATACCAGAACATATCCGCCGCCCTCGAGAAGGCGTTGATACGAGTGCTTACAATAGCGCTGTCATTCGACGTACCATCGTTATGCCTTCAGAATTTCGGAATTCGTCCGCTTTTGACATCAATGCGCTCTTGAATGGTAAGGCTTCATCCAACCGTCGAAGAGCTAGCACTACATCCACGTCGAGTCGATCTGTACAAGACCGTGTTCCCACTCCCCCTCCTCCGCGTACTGGCTCCCGACGGTTTTCTAGAGACCGTGAGATCCTCCCTCCTGTTCCGCAACTTCCTGGTACTTCGGTCTCTGGAGTAGATGGTCGACTCAAAGCTCCTGGACTTGAACCCAGCAATTCGAACTATGATTCGTTGTAAGGAGGAACCAGTTTATGCAATTCTACTTTTTACTGAGCATTGTTTAAGGTTCGACATGTATACTGGGGACGGCAAGGCGCAAACGGGAAGCTCCCATGGTACACAACATGACATACCCATCGAATCGAATCAAATAATAGAAGTCCTCGAACTAGCGAATGGGAACACAGTCTGGTATGTGTGCTTTGACCTGATCCCCAGACTTCAATAATCTTTTTGGCCAGGTCCGTCGTCAACGGTCTCCGGGATGATGACACGGAATCTATGTACG
This sequence comes from Mucidula mucida, assembly GCA_015501055.1. Lineage (NCBI taxonomy): Eukaryota > Fungi > Basidiomycota > Agaricomycetes > Agaricales > Physalacriaceae > Mucidula > Mucidula mucida. The sequence continues at coordinate 1,048,006 of JADNYV010000002.1, forward strand.
GCGGTCGGCTAAGCATGAGTTCGGAATATGAAGATCGTGACGACGAAATGGCGTTATACGTGAAGGAACATCAAAGGGGCGATAGCACGTCTTCGAGCTACAGGCAACACTCGCAACCGGTGCCTAGACCGGAGACGAAGGTCAAAACTCTTTACGACCACAGTACTATGCTTACGATCTGCATTCTAGGTTTTCTACAGTTCAGCAGTCAAGATTGGGCGTTTAATTGAAAACCTTTCCCATGACATGGAAGCTGGATCGTTTAACTTTCGCGCTAATACGCAACCCTTGTACTCATCAACATCTTCAATGTCGGTCTCCGACACAGAAGGTACATGGACCGTGGAAGAGAGGTTGGACCATATGCTTGGAAAAATGGGAGCATGATTTACGTTGGGTTCTGGTGCGGATATCTATCATTGTCATATCACTATTATATTGTATCGTTAATCTCATTTACCCTGCAATGCTATCGATTCAGAAATACGACGATTCTTGTAGGATCTAACCAAGACGACCGTCCCCTAGAATAGGCTAAGGTACCGACTGACGCACCATGAATGCATGACAAGCGATCAAGTCCTCAAGATTAGGCAGAGTCAGTCGACATCACAGCCAATCCCAGACAATATCAAAACATTAAGAGAGAGATACATTTAATCCAGATATTTAGTACAGGTACGGGTTTATTACATATTTGCCTTCTCAACTCTCAATCCTTCCAAGTTCAGCTTGACATAGGCGCCAAACCTTCCATTTGAGCCTTGATACGCAGCGCGAGGCGCTTACTCCAGAAGCGAACATGAGCAAGGTTGCCCCCCATAGCGTATATTCCGGCTATAACAAGTCAGCGATTTCGCTCAACTTCATCTAACGAGTGAGATGCTTACGATGACCGGTCTTACGCCATATCGCGTTAAGCTCGCCTTCAGAATCGAGACCCCATACGTCCTGCATCCGCTCAGCGTCCTTTCCAAGGATCTTAACCGCAGTGGTCTTCATGTTCTGCTCACAGGTCTTGAGTCAAATCCATGAGTCTTGTCGTAAGACAAACCTTGTAACCGGTGGCCATGACTACTATGTCGGCTTCAATCTCAGTGTTGTCGTCGAACACCACTGATTTCTCAGTAAAATGACCTGGAGCAGTGTTAGGTGATGCCGGTATTTTGAATGGCTGACGTACTGATTTCATGTCCTTGCTTTAGCTTGATCTTTTTGTCGATAATTAGCTGAGAAGCCCCGACGTCGATATCTAGGAAAGACGCGATGAAGTTTCCGAGGTGTGGCAGTATGTATGCAACTTACAGTAACCGCCGCCTCGACTGTAATATTTCATCAAGAAACCGGAACCATTGATGCCTGTAGATACAAAGGTTTGTCTTTGGTTCAATGTTCCGCTGGAAGAAGCTTACCACGGTCAAGTTTGAAGCCAGCGTTGCGCAACCCGTCAAGTGTTTCCTTATCAGCTTCGGCGATCTCGTCGGTGACATATTTGTGCAATTTCTAACCAGTTTCAGCAGGACGACGCGTAACAAGCGGAAAGAAACAACCTCCATCATGTGGACAGGCGTCGAGGTGAACATTACGTCTGCGTCTTCTGTCTTCGGTCCACCTTCTTCGTATAGGCCTCGGAAAAGAATTTTCAGTCCGTTATGTGAAGACCTAAGACGACGATTCATTTTGCGCTCGCACAGTCATCGACATATGACATACATAACGTAGGTGCTTGAACGTTGGATAATTGTCACATCGGCGCCTTGTTCGTAGAAATCGTGAGCGATGCTTGATTACAACATTGTCAGAAGGCTTATTGATTGACGAGGACAAAGCACCTACTCATGACCGCTGTTACAGCATCCGATGACGATGGCCTTCTTGCCCTTGAAGTCTCCTCCTGTTGTGTGTTGACTAGAGTGACAGAGGCGACCTTGGAACGCGTCCTGGTTCTTGAAGACAGGGATGTTGGGTTCCCCACTGTGGCCGGTAGCCACCACGACGAACTTCGGCTTGAGAACGCGTTCGGTTTGATCGGGACGGACAACCGTTACCGTCCAGGTGTTGGAGGCATCGTCATACGAAGCGGACTTGATCGTGCTTTGCATCCAAATGTTCAACTCCATCGACTTCGCCTAGAGCGCTTCATCTTAGCCATGTTGCGTGGGTTCAAGGATAAGAGAACGCACATATGCCTCGAACCAATCGGCCAACTTGTCTTTGGGTGTGCTGACATGATCACGATGGTCAGAAAAGCGGACACAACACATACTAGTGTCGCTTAACGTACAAGATAGGCCAATGCTCAGGGAATGGCACGTATGGCAGGTGATCATACCACACTGGATCTAGTGCTTATGTTAAGCGCATAGTATTATCGCTTGTTGGAGACTAACCGTGCAGGACAAGGAAGTTATATCTCTTCCGCCAGTTATCGCCGACCCTTTCATTCTTACTAGAAATTTAAAGCGGACGTAAATTCCAATGTCATCCGTCGTGATATATGTGACTAACTCGATGATCAACGTGTCGACATCCAGTTGACCCAGCCTTGCTGCCAGTGCTAGCCCTGACTGACCAGCACCGATGACAATCACTGTCGGTTCTTCGTTGAGAAATTCGCGCTTTTCGGCGCGTCGGTCTTTCCAGGCCTTCCGTTGGGTATTCTCGCCATGGTTGACGCCGGCTGCACGTGTCTAGAAAATCACATCAATACACTGATGTCCAACCAGAGCAGTGGAGGCATACGCTTCCTCGCTTCTCCTCAAAGTTCTTCCATTCCTCGGTTCCAGTATATATAGTCCTGAGGACAGTTAGTACTCGTGTCTTCCAAATAGCGCCAATTTCGAGATACTGACTTTGCTTTCCAAGCTCCGTCATCGGAATCTCGCATTAGCCTGAAGAATCCTCGGCCGCGTGCAATATCCGTTTCGAAGGTGAAGAAGCATTGGATCCAGGTGAAATCTGCGCGTGACATTAGCAACTGAATACGCGGAAATTCGGATATTGGGCAAATTTACCTCTATTCGCCTTGACGAGCGCTGGTTCCCCTTGAAATTGCAGGTTGCGAAGGCCTGAGGACTTGAGACGGTCGTTATCCTCAAGAAAGTCCTTTATGGTCGGGATAGTATGCAGCGTCCGATTGTCAAAAGACAAGCCGAGAAGATCACGCCAGTACCCGTCTGCCAAGAAATGAGCAGTGACGAGCGACGCGTCCTTAGACTCGATCGAGCTAGCAAAGGTATGGAACCACTTCTTCGCCAACTGTGAACGCGATAAGAATGTACTAACGTAAACTTCAGAAAACGTACCGCGACTGGAGAATTTGACGCGCTTTCGACGTGCGAAATGATAGGTTTGGCCTGTTCGAAGTGGGCAAATTCCGGATGAGATTGTGCGAGCATTGACATGGCGGGAAGAGCTGCTGGTAGAGTAAGAACTGGATAATGGATGAGCTTTCTCATGAAGGTCCGTCTTATATAGTTGCCATCAATTTGATTACCTACTCCACACCCCAGATGTGGGGAATGCGGGGAAAGCCCAGCTGACCTGCGTTATCCAACGTCTTATCCGACTTCGAACTCAAATCTGCACCTCCTCCGGGATAAACTTGAAGCTCGAGCCATCCATGTCACTCGCTGTGACTATCTTCCTAGGGGTTGTATCTAGGGATGCTTGTTGTGGTTGGTCCTCTCTCCCCTCATGATCAAGGAAGCGACACCGGCTAGCTCGCATGTGACCGCGGAAGTCCATTATCATCCATTCTCCGTTTGTACTCTGAGTTTTTCGCTAAAGACGGACGCCCGGCGTGGTCGTTTCAGAAGCATTCGCGTCATCATGAGATACACAATTATTTCTTGGGAACCATCTCGTGCCCAAAATCTCGTCGGGATTCCAAGAATTATAGCACCGTGGCCGCATATCATAAAACGGCGCTAACTCTGAAAGGGTTTGGCTGCGCCTCAAGTTTGAAGAACCTCTTCAAGTTCAACGCTCAAGTCTTTGATATTCGGCATGTCGTCGACCTCTGGAACTGAGAAGGCAGAGACCATGGCTATCGAGGACATTGAGGCAAACCGGCGCTGTGGATTGGCAGCGGCCCCAGTCGCGAAGACGCCGCCCATTGATGCGTCTATCCTGTAAGCGCTATGTCTCTCTCGAATTTACTAGACAAGTAAATTTACCGCCACCCCGCAGCGGTCTATATTGCTTTGGTGCAGCCTGTGGGACCATATCGCTTTACAACTGCCGCGCCAGCGGTGTCACTGTACCAAACGTCGTTGTCGGCGAGGCCCTCGCTATCGGTGGGCTTGGTTTATTCGTTGCAGGGCTCTTCGAGTTCATCAGAGGAAGCCTCTACACCGGGACACGTTCGTATTTGTTCCCTGCATGACTTGACAGAACCCTAATGAGCAACTCTAGTCTTCCTGTTCTTCACTGGCTTTTGGCTCTCGTACGCTGCCATTCTGCTACCCAATACTGGTATTGCGGCGGCGTATGGAAACGACTCTGATATGTTTGGTAACGCTGTTGGCATCTACCTTGCCATGTTCGCCTTTATGACCGTCCTCTTCTTGTGAGTCTAGACCGCTTACTTCCCTGGTTTGCGGTGTCGAAGCGGATTGTCGGATGCAGGAAGACCATCGCACTAAATGTCACCCTTGTTCTGCTGTTCATGACTTTCCTTCTATTATCTCTGGCCAATTTCCTTGGCGACATAGCGTGAGTTATAATTTACACCTGTTCTTGGCTTATCGCTAACGTGATTTATTTAGTATTTCCCGTGCGGCTGGCGTTTTCGGTGTTCTGACTGCTGGGGGTGCGTTCTACATCGGTACGGGTGGATTCTTGGCCTCGGAACCTAGGCCACTCTTCACTCTGCCTATGGGTGTCCTTTAAGCTTCTTCGGGAATCCTGAATCATCCGAATGAAGAACTTTACCATTCTCGTAAAAAGGTTATACGACCTCGTGTTCCATTTTTTCTGTACTGTACGTCATTTGAATATGTGTCTTGGATTGCGTACTTAGTGTGACGATGGATATAAATCAATCGCCACAGTCTGTTTACTGTATCCTAGGATTTCTGTCTGAATGTTCTTGCCGACATTGGCAAAGCGGCGTATGCCGGACTTGATCAATAGCGTGGCGCAACACCTACCATATTCGATCAACTTTCATTATCTGCAAGATCGTCCCTGATCACGACTACTGGAAACGTCTACAGTTCCAGCGTAGCTTCAGTGCCTGAGAATTAGAAGTCAAGGGGAAAGTGATGAATCTAGACTTGCTGTACTAACTTCATCAGATCAAAATGGACGTCACAAGGCTCTCGCCACAATTCAAACTATACCAGAGCTGAATTCAAGTTTTTTCTACACTGTAAGTACCGTATTCTCTCTAAGAACAAAACCGGACGTGAACCTACTACATTATAAATAACCGGGTCTCAGACCCTCAATAAATACGTGCATGGTATGATTATACAAAGTGTGGGCGGGATGCGATGATATTAGGTCGAGTGAAAGTCAAAATACCCCTGCTCAGCGAGTCGAGGTATATTTGACTCGGAGTGCGTCTTCGTGATGCCCGCCGCTGACCTCGGTTTCGGCTGGGCTACGGGCTGGCGGACCCGGACAAGGGGTGGCGAGGAGGGAAGGGCCGGGGTTGTCATTGACCGCAGCGGCAAAGCTGTGGCGCGAGGTCCGCAGGAGGACGAGCCCGAATCCGACCGTGACAGAGGGGATGGCGCGCTATCCTTTCTTTGCGGGCGCCGTGCGTCGAACGACAGCGGTACCGTATCTTGTAGCCACTGTTCATCTTCATCAGAGGGCGGCTGGGGGGTTGACATGCATCTTTTGAACGGGCTCTGTGGTGATATGAGCAGGGGGGATGCGCGTAAGGATGGAGGAATGGGCATATGCAGCGGTTGCTTGGATGAGGTTTGGCGCAGCGAGATGGATCGCCCTATGTCCTGCTTTAGTCGTCGGCTTCGACTGCGAGTAGAGTCCGAAAGGCTAGCTTTCGAGGATGCTGCTGACGACACAAGGGATTGAGAGGACATGAATAGAGGGCAAACGAGTGTGTTCGGTATGGCGGGAGTAAATAATAGACTGAACGGAAACGACAGTGGGATTGAGAAAGGCCCGAACATCTCCAATACGCGATTATATGTACGCTGCGAGTTGCTTCCTTGATCGGTTTCGAAATGGAATGCCGTTGACAAGGAAGTTTAGGGAGCCGTGCAGCATGAACTTGAATTACAAACCATTTGAACAGTCACTCTATATCATCTTTCTACACAGTAAAGCAAAAACCAACACAAGAAGAAAACCAATTGCTGTGTCTAGGATAAGAGGTGGACGACGAGAAGGAGAGACAGGGACTTGAATTCGTCCTCTTGACTGTTGTGAGGTATTAGGAGGAGGTGATTCCGCCGGTAACTCTGGAGCAAGGTCTTGTTGGGGTTGTACCGCTCCACTACTCGGTGGTGTCGGGTCAACAGAAGGCGGTTCAACTTGGTTCTCGTCCTCAACAGGCTCCTCCGGAGCGGGGGGTGCTTCTGGAGGGGTCTCGCGGACTATCGTTGGCTCGGGCGGAGTGACATCTGGGCTATCAGACGTCGAGGGGGGGTCGGGTAATATTTCAAGATTAGATTGCTGGCAATGCGGACACACCCATTGCCTTGACCTTTGGGGAGGTCAACTTGAGAGTAATCATGACGCGTCGAGGTACGTACAATTGGGCTAGACGTCTCCTTTCAGACGGGGGATTCTCGATAGAACCAACGCCTGCGGCCGCCTGACCTTTCAGGGGAAAGAAACCTTGAAGACCGATGATAGCTGTTGGACACCTGTATCAACAACGACAGCCTATAGCAAACGTGCTTGACTTACCGGTACGCACACCCCATGCGGGTTGCCAGAGTTCCTCGTGGTCTAGAATCTATTAGAGCAGTCACAATGTACTGCGGTGGGCAGCTCACAGTTTGTAAAACTAATGCATATCTGGATTCCAACATCAGAGATAAGTACAGAAAGTCGACGAATGGACTTGCATACCTTTGTGTTTAGCTCGAAGCGACCGTTCGGGGTTAGAAGCATCAAGGAAGGGGGTCGGAAAGGGTATTCTGCAGGGAGAAGGATGCGAAGATGATAGAGTCCTCCCTCAAACTCGGTACCTGGAGGGCCTCGAAGTGTACAATGCCATTCCTAAACAGCTCCATCAATAAAAGTAGGGGACAATTGATTTTGGAGACTTGCAAAGATGTCATCCTGCAGACGCGTCAGAAAAGTGGACTGCTATCTATTGGAGTACAGACATACCTCGAGCGGCCATGCAGCATAATCGGTAGATGGGTCATTTGCGAGTTCGCGGGCTTCCTGCATAATCCGCTTGACAGCTGGGACTTGTGTGGAAGTTTTCGTGCAGAAGATGTAACAAGACTGACCGGAATTGTTCTTGTTCAAGGCGGACATTGCAGAGGTCGCGGTGGTTAGTTTGGAAGATGCATTGATGTCAGTCAACGTGTCGATCATACCGGGCCGACGATCCGACACCGAGTTCGCTTTTTCGCGTTGCCTCCACCAACAACCAGCACAACATGGTCCACGTTAAAGAGCTCCGAGTCCGACCAAGGAAACGTGCGCCACACTTGTCTTTCCTTTCCCCTGCTCTCATCCTATTGCAGAAAATCTCGCCGGAATGTGCACCCTGCAGCTGAGCTCAATGCTTGGCTGCTGGTCCGCCAGCAAAGATATCCATTCCATAGGCCAATGCAAGTCCGCCGCCGAGGCCCTCTTGCTCTGCATGCGCTCAACGGTGAGTATCGCGTCGCCTCCATACATCTGACTGTTCATGTCCTTCCAGCCGCCGAAACACAAATCCCACCGACCAGCCATCAACTATCACCTTGCGCGACTAGGCAAACGCATGTAATCCACGCGTATATCGTAGCACCGTTGTACTCTTCACAAGAATCCATTACGTGACTTTAGCGCCACTCTACATAAGCGCCCCCATCAACCTTCCTTCTGACTGCCATGTCTGAACGTGTTGCTGTCTTTTGGGATTTTGGTGAGCACTCTCCCCTCTTCAGGAGCGTCTAGCTGATGACATCGCAGAGTACTGTCCTGGCCCCGCCGGCGTACCGGGCTATGCCCTTGTGAACAATATAAGAACTTGTGTCCAGCAATTCGGACCAATCAAGCTTTTCAAAGCCTACCTCGATGTTTCTGAGCAGTCAGCTCAGCGCGGACTCTCTCTACGCTCAGAGCTTCAATTGTCTGGCATTTCACTGACCGACACGCCACATAATGGCCGCAAGGACGTTGCAGATCAGATGATCATTGGTTAGTGCTCCTAGCAATCCTTAACACCGACACGACTCAGGGACACTAGTTGACATGATCTTGTATGCCCTGGAAAGTCCAATTTCTTCGACAACTATTGTCTTGATCACCGGGGATCGTGATTTTGCATACGCCGTTGCCACGCTTCGGCTTCGACAATATCGAGTCGTCGTAATATCGCCATCTATCCCTTCGCCTCATTGTAGCCTTACAGTCCATGCGTCTGTCGCAATCGATTGGAACGCCACTGTCATGAAAGACCTCTCTCCTCCAGAGAGTTCCCCTGGTCCTCCCCCTTCCCTTCCTACTTCCCCACCTCCCGTCCCTCCTACTCCACCGCCTCCTGCCCTCCCTAATTCGTTTCCTGCCGCTTTTCCTCATTCGTTCCCTTCTGCTCTTCCTCGTTCGTTTACTTTTGCTTCTGCTAGTGCGACTCCCCCTGCTTTTACTACTGCTTTTCCTCTTCCTCCCATGCCTCCTAGCCCTGCCCCTGCCCAAGCCAGTGCCTCTCATCAATTCTCTCACCAGGAACGCTTCTATACGCTTATTCAGATCCTTAATACCCACAGACTCAATGGGCGTCCACAACCTCTCCGATCCGCCATCGGCCTAGAGCTTTCTACCTTGGATAACACAGTTTACAAGAATGCAGGCGTCACTAAATTCAAGGAGTACGCCGAGCTCGCAGTCAAGGCGGGTGTGATTGAGCTCGGGGGGAAAGACGGTTCCGCGTGGATCTCTCTTCGTCCCGAGTGGATTCGCTCAGCTCAAGCGTGATTGATGGTTTAGTGGTATGCATCAAGTAATAGACTCTCTGTGCGCTTTATCTCATAAATTCCCAGGATGTGCTGATCACACCGACTTGTTCGTCCCACGTTTGGCGGCGAAAGAATTGGCGGCCGTGCGTCGCGGGAAATGGGATACGTATTACGGTGTGAAACATGTACACGTCGTTGAATAAAAGACGGAGGACATCCATAGTGTGGATTCCCCCTTGATTTCTTGTTCATTTTTGCTCAAGGATGCGTCTTGCATCTGTCCTTGCTCTTTTCCTACCTGTAATCACGTATGCGAATTCGCTGGTTGGGCGAGATTCAGCATGCGGCACTTATCTTTGTGTCAACTCGATGATCCAAGAGCCCTCGGGAAATCCTGTTTGTGAGCGGTCTTCAATCATTCTTTGGCAACTTCAACGACTGAATGTCTCCCCAGTTGAGATAGCTGTGCTCTTAGAACCCGTAGGTTGGGTCGCAATGTGAGTAGTTCAATCCCACTTACCGTGTTGCCTTGATTAGAGTATTGTTTCTAGCGGCTTTGGGCACAAGATGGCCGGAAGCCATATGATCATTCTGTGGAAGAACGACGACGGCACCGTGACAGTCTCGCAGAGATACGCCACCGGCCACACAGAGCCGTTCATCGACCACTCTCCTCCCCAGCTCGCACGGCCACGCGTACCCAGCGCCTTGGTACATCCCCCTCTCCGTTCATGTACGCGCCACACACTGACCTCAGATTTCAGATGCAGTCCAAAGCTGGCAACGAGGCCGCATTCGCCTTTGAACTCGTCCGAAACCAGAACCTCGGCGGCGCATACAACACCTCGCGCCTGCTGTGGGCGTACTCCAAGACACGGCCGGACTCTGACGACCCCGAGGCGACGATCTTGGGGCACTACGTTGCGGGGTTCTTGAACCTCAATTCGTCGGATACGACGGCGGAGCCGATGTACATGCCCACGGCGAGCAAGGCGGCGGCGGCGGCGCACAAGCGCATCGTCATCGCGCACGGAGCGTTGCTCTCTATAGGATTTATGATCGTTCTACCAGCTGGCGCTCTCATTGCGCGATTCGCGAGGTCATTTACGACGCGGTGGTTCATGGTGCACTACTACTTGAACTATATAGTCGCGTTGCCGATCATTGTCGTCGGATGGGTGCTCGGGCCCGTGGCAGTCATCGACGCCCAAGCATCCCATTTCATGGATGCTCATCAAGTAATCAATATACAGCGCATTTACCACTTAGAAGGCTCACGTTCTTTGACAGATATGTGGCGGCATTATGCTTCTCCTCTATATACTCCAAGTACTTCTGGGAAAGTACATACACGCACGAAAAGTCGGCGAGGCAACACAGAAAGCGCATCCGCCTTCGAACATCTTGCACGCCACTTTTGGAATCGTACTCCTGTCCCTTGCGTATCTCCAGGTATGTTTCCATCTCATAAGGACTTTGAGCGATCATGTAATGCTCGTTCTCCAGATCCGAAGTGGTTTACACGAATGGTACACGCTAACAGATGGCACCTCAGAACGATTGAACTTCTGGTGCACTTTAATAAGGAATTGGGCCATTGTGAGTAAGACATCCTCCCATTCCTTCAATTTACGAACGGTTCCAGGCTCTCCTGGTAATCTACATGGCAGGGATGGTCTTACTTCGCCGCCAGTTCGAGCAGGAGAAGACGAACACGTTATACAATTCCCTTCGGAACGATTCAGAAACACATCTCATTGGTGATGATGATGATGATACTAACAAAGCAGCACACTAGAAATACTGGATTTGTACAGGAATGACAGTACAGATGAGATAATGATAAATACTTCAAATCAACCAAGAAGAGGAAACAAGTAAGTTAATGAACGGTATAGGTGGTGTAGGGGTATGATTGTAAATGTCTGTCGAGCTACACATACGCCATCTCGCGCTGCAAGGATGATTCCAACCAACACAATTTTGTATCGTTGAACAATCACTTCTGGTGGCATTCCAACGATGCTACAGCCGAAATGGGGCCGGACGGGACCAATGAGCCATCTCAAAGAACAACGCCGAGTACATTTCATGGTGCGGTCAAAATTGACGCGAGATCTTTTTCACCTGCAGCCGGTAGTTGTCGAGAGCGGGCCTTGAGTCGCACTGGAGAAAATGATCAGAGAACTGTTCGAAAGAAACAAAATGGGCAGGACATACAGTTGCGATCTAGACTGAGGAGGACAACTTTGACAGGGTTTGCTATTGTCATCGAGTTGCTCTGCAAGAAAGCACTACGGTCAACCCAGTGCTCCTCGTGCCAAATGGCGGTCTTCAAAATCAGATCGTCCATATTCCTCTCCGGGTTGCCCGAAGAAAAGTCAACCTCTTCGGTTCGTACGTTGAGTGACGAAAGGTAGTTTCCCTTCGATGTCTGTACCTTGAGAGATGTGGAGTGGGACTTGATGTGCGAAGAGAATACGCCATAGCACCCCGTGCAGCCTCGCCCAATTGCGATGGGTTCTGTGAGATGCCGTCCAACTCCATAACGACGGGAAGGGGAACGAGAACGGTCCAGCGGAGAGATTCCACAACGGATGCAAACATCGACAACGAAGAGAGCAGGATGTTCGTGTCCACGACGAGAACAGTGTAGCCGGGTTGGATACGTAGAGTAGGCCGTGTATCAACTTCTCGTCTTGCCCGGCGCGTCCTCGATGTCGGTTGAACGGGAGTGTGAGATGCGGGTTGTTGGAGAAGAGTCTGCAAGTATCTCCGGCGAGCCTGCAAGAAAAGATCGGTGAACAATATACAAAATCCAAAAGTTGGACTAACCTTGAGTTCCTTGACTTCTTGACTGTCATTTTCCCCGTCACTCTCGCTGTCTTCCGAAATATCCAGAGAGTCTCCGTCAACGTCCATTGAGTCATCTGTCCACCGAGTTCCTAGACGGCGCCGTTCCTCTTTTTCCTTCTCGATAGCGTCCTCCTCTCGCCATGTCTGCACCTTCTGAGCTAAAGCACCCTCAACCTTCCATTGCCGGGTGCCCTCTGTCCATGAGAATCCATCGACGGCACTTGCAATCTCCACACCACATCGCACAATTCGTACCCATCGCTTCTTGATACTGCTGCCGCCCTCACAATCGTCATCGTCATCATCCTCAATGCGCCCATCGGTGATGTCCTCTGCCTCTGCATCGTCCAAAACTTCGAGTTCCATCTTCTTATCGGCACCGCTTTTCCAGAACCCACGCTCGTAGATTTTTCGGCCAACCCATTCCATCCCACGCAGACACCAGTCTTCCGGCAGGGGAGGAGCACATCCTTGCGTGATCATATCCCACCGTTTGACGTCCGCAGGAAGAACCGAGTCGAGCCGCTGCGATTTCATATAGGTGCTAGGAACAATAGAAAAGAATTTCGCAAGGTCATCCCAAGGTATCGTCCGCTCCAGGACTTGTTTTGCGCCGGCATGTTTGAGCATATTTGAAAGGAAGGTGAGTATGACGGTGAGATAAGGATTGATGGTGGAGCGGGCATAAGGCGACGATTTCCGCTTTGGATTGCGAAGGACGTAGGACAGCATTGAAAACGTTAGTTGCATCGCCAGAGTAAATCCCATCGGCAGATCTGGCGAGTCGGTGTCCATTTGAGCCAGCACAGGCGAACTGCTGGGATCGTCAACGTCCATCCTATCGTCGGCAAGAAGTTCGCGTTTGGCCATGACGCGCATCGCAGCTGTCGAGCCTGCATCTCGCACTCCCACGGCACCGAGTTTCTTCAACACTCCAGTCGGCTTCCCATACTCCAAAATGGAACCGATGTTAATGACGGCCATGCTGATCCACTCACGGTCCTCGGCCCCTTCGATTTGAAGCCTTTCCACGAAGCGCGCCATCGTGGGTTGAAACGCGTCGAGTTCGATATTGGTGAATAGCATTCCGTGTAGGAGAACGAAGAGATCTGAAACTTTCGCATCTGGAAGCGAACGCCGGGCCTGTAAGGCTTGAGACCATATGGGGAGAACCGACTCGCGCGAAGTCATGAAGGGGTGAAGCGTGGTCATACTGCGCAGTCCATGTCAGTAACAGTTTCAGCCACAGATCCAGAAGAGGTACATACCTCTTCACGAAATGGTAGACACCACGCAGCTCCTCGCCTTCAGCGTCGCGGCTCAACAGACCAAGATGGTGATGCAGCTTTCCGGTACCTGGTTGATCGGTCAAACCGGCACCGTACCAATCTCTTGCAATGTTACGCCATTGTTCCTTTTCAGGCTCGATCTCAAGTAACCGCGCCGCAGCCAGGCCAATGCTGGGGGACGGCGAGTCATCGATGCGCGCGGCAGGGGCGTCACTGATCGATTTTGCCTCGGGAAGGGCGGGGGGCATGAGTGACGACGAGCTGGGCTCCATGAGAACTTCGGATACGTTCTCAGAGGTGAGGGGTCCACCACCGCTGGTGTTACCAGTAACCATAGCGGCGACAGCCATCCGATAACGAGCGAGATCCCCGAGAGCTTCAAGCCAGCCACTCTTGAAGGTAGCAAGATTCGGCTCCTCCAGGACGCCAGTGTAAAATGTGTAAGCATAGTAGATAAAGTCTTGAAGATGCTCGAGGGCCAAGGGAGAGGAGAAAGATGCACGTCGGAGCGATTCCAGCAGCTTGTGAAAGCCGTATGTCCAGAGCCGTACGATGATGTTGTATTTGGTGGGAATATTTCGGAGAGAGGCTGGTACACTGGGTGCCAGTGAAATCTCGAGGAGGTTATGGCTGTTTTCAACGAGACTGTAATTGAAATTAAGATGTGAAAAACGCGCTGCTTGAACACGACTGACCTCTTGTGATCCTCAAGACGTCTCTTCCACTTTTCGATCTGGGTCTCTTCGTCCTCCTGTTCCTTCCCTTTGAGCATAACACGACTAGTGTCGTCGGTTTCGTCGCTGTCCTCCTGATTAATCTTGGATTCAAGACTTGTTATAGTGCGGTACAGCTTTTTGAGCTGGACAGCAAAGACATTGTTGCCTGGATCCTCGGCTGATTTCCGCTGGCCTTCAAAGAGGGCAGACGAGGCTGAAGATCCATCGGTGGTGGAGGAAAGGGTGAAGCTGGATGAAGTCTGGGAAGCGGCGTATGAGGAAGCAGATGAGGCAGAAACGTAGTCGCCTGAATGTTTGGGTGTGGGAGTAGGACGGCCTTGAGGACGAGCAAGGACTGAAAAGCGGACAGGGTCGTCCTTGCGATGATTAAACAGCTGGCGAGCGGCAGCGTCTCTCGTGGGTCCGCTACGGGAACTGGTGGCGTCTTGCATCTGCTCCGGTTCGGCCGTCCTGCGAAGGGTCGGAATAGGATCCCGCTCGGGATCGAACAGTTTCTGCGCCTGTTTTGCCGACTGCTGCGCTAGTCGCGGAGACGGTGAGGATGAGATTTTGAGGCGACGAGAGAAGTCATCTGGATCCGCTTCCTGGGGCGGACGCGAGACGACGACCTGGGGCGACATGTTTGCCCGTCTCGGAGATTGCAAAGGCTTCGAGGATGGCTGGGGCGCGGGTTTTGGAGAACGTTCCGGCTGAGCTGGCCGCTCTGGCCTGTCGCGGGGTTTAATGGCGCTGGGAAAACGATAAGCACGACGTCTGAGAGCGGGAAAGGGCGCGCACGCTGCGTTCCTTCGACGCAAGGCGATAAGTCTATCGTCGAGGTCTGTGGGCTGTGGGTCTCTGGAGGAGTCCCGATGAAGGAGATCGCGTTCTTTACCCTTTCGCGAGGGTTTCTGGAAATCCTGCAGCGCTGCTGGGTCGAGCTCGATGTGCATTATAGCAGCGTACAAGAGTAAAAAGAGCGGCTGACTGGGTGTTTGAGAGACTGCGAGCCCAGTCAATGCTGCGCTTGACTGCGCATGGTGTTTGCCGGAACCAGTGATCTCTGATCCATTCGATCAAAGGGGCCAATACTATCCTGTGCAATAATACAACAGCGTACAATACATACAACTTTACTTGTTCGGAACATGAACAAACCACGGCGCAACCTTTGCATTCACCCGCCGCAGAAAATGTGATCCAAACCACGTCGGCAGCTTGCCATCCCACTGGTCAGAAAGCTTTACAATCTTCTCCTCCTCATCCAGATCTACAACAATGATAGACTCAATAACCTGCACACCTGTTAGTATCTCCGTCAGTCACAATACACGCCCGCACCTTCTTCTGACCTCCAATTCGGTATGTATATTCTTGTGTTTGCGCATACACCAACCGATTGGGAGAATTTGTAGAACTCATCACCCGAGATGACAAGGTCACTGAATTAGAAAACAGTTTCGGCTGTGGCGCAGAAATGTCAGTTCCGTAGCATCGTTTCCCATTATATTCTCATACCATGGCATACCACTGTCAATACGTGTCATCTTTTAGAAACACAAGCAATATTGAGCATAACGTGCCTGCGCAGCATATTCGTGGAATCCTTTGCAAACAGAAAGCGGGTCCTGAAAGATGCATGACATGAGAGAAAGTACAGAAACGCGTGTGTATGGTCATCACCTCAAACACTGCCTCTTTATTCCACGAGCGTTCAAAAATCTCTGGCGTGGGCCGACAGCAATACAGCTCTTGCAAGTCAGCCATTACGCGATGATGGTCGGCCTTGAGGTTTATAGCCATCTCTTGTGATGAGCGCCGTCGGTCCATGCTCGTATGAGGGTGTTTGGGAGATTCAGCATCGACTTTGATGCCAGCGTAGTGAGCGCCTCCAGCCACAGATTCGACTAGAGCTGGTGTGGGCATGGAACGTGGTAGTATTGAGGCATGGAACGTTTGGGATGGTCGAGACGACGGAGACGGCGAGCGTCGATTTGTAGCACTCGATATCGATGTCCTCGACGTTCTCGACAGCGACCTATGGTGATGATGGTGGGACATGGCAGCGATTATGGACTTGTTCCGAGTGTCACTGATAAAAGGACGTGCAACGTCCCGACACGGCTTTAAATTCGCATGACGTCACACCGTATACTGCTTTGTGCGAAACAGTGATTGGCAGATGTACAGTATACTAGCAATATGTCTTCAAAAGCTTTACGATACTCTCCTCTAACCGTTCGTTCCTTGCCATAGTCCATAAGTCTTTCCTGGCGTAGTCTGCCATAATCGAATAGTACCTGCAGCAGATAATCAGTAACAGTCATCCCGATCAACAGTACCCGCGTACCGTCCTCTGCAAAGTAATCAGTACCGTGTCAGTGCGGAAGACGAGTAAAGACGTACCGCTCCCACTTGCAAACATCTCACCATCCGGACTGAACTCGACACAGTGTACCGAACCATGGTGACCTTTGAGAATCTCGCGTTCCTCCCCGTCCATTGTATGGACACGGACCCACTCGTCTCCTGAATTTCCCGTCACAAAATGGTCTTGTAGAATGGGGTGAATCGTTGCAGAAGAGGGCATGTAGTTGAGTTGGAGACTATGCGTTTGGCCATTGCTGTTGGGAAGCGCCGGTACGAATGCCACAGTGTTACCAGATGTAACAACTAAACGCCCAGTTTGTGACGAGAGCTCCATGGAAGTGATTGGTTTGGTAAAGTTCATGGTATTCGTTAACGTTCTTGTCCGCAGATCCCACCATCTAAACAGTCGTAAGTGGTCGCCGTGTCGGAAAGATTACGGCGTACTTTACGAGACCGTCCTCTCCCGCGGAGACGCCGGTGTGGTCACCCACCCACACGACGCTCTTGACTGTCCCGTCATGCGACAACGCACCCGATTCCCCGAGATAATCTGGATCTGCATCTGGCCTGCCGAGATCAAACATCCGAACCTTCTTTTCTTGCCCACCAGTGAGCAGATGGGAGGACGTGGGGGAGATGGCCACACTCCGGACGATATGATTATGTGGGAACGAGTGCAACGGATTTCCAGAATACGTGTCCCATATCTTACTGGAAAAAAAAGAGCTGTTAATGGTGCATATTGTGACACGCGTAGGAGACGTACGCCGTAAAGTCAGCACTTGCGGTAATCGCCCGAGAGGTATCGGGCGACAATTTGGTGCTCCAGACGGCGCCCTTGTGACCGAGAAATGTGCCTATCCAGTCTCCGGTCCACTCTCTCAACATCGGATTTCCATCTTTACAGCTCGAGATGAGCAGGAACTTGCCGTCTTCCTGCAGCGGACTGAACGAAAGATGTACAACGGGGCGGGTGTGTCCTTTGAGAATTTAGGTATAAAAGCAGGAATGAGCCAGCTAGTACATACCAGACGCTACGAGCGGCGTAGACTTGGGAGCGAGGGACATTAGGTCGTAAGTAGTCGTCACAATATTTGGGCAAGGCCTTTTCTCGGTTACCGATTGAGCTTCGGCACGTGTAGCCTCGGCGCGTCGGCTTGCTCTTCCTCCTGGCCATCATGGGCAGTGCTGCTTCCAAGGCATCCAGGACCTATCCAAAGTCCGCTAATAAGCCTGCGTGGTCCGGCGCTCGCACTGAAATCCCGCCTAATCTCCCGAGGGCCAGTCAAGTCAAATCAAAAGGTATACATTCACTCCAAGCCTGTATGTAGACTCCGCTTATGAGGCTAGACATTGAAAAGGACGCCCAGGATCCTCACTTTCTATCAAATCTTAGCAAACTGGGTGCCGTGCGCGTGGATCAGCATCATATACAGCCAGTTAGACCGGTCAGCTTTCTCGTTCTACGTATACAATATGAAACTCAATAATCTACAGTCCGCGCCTTCCAATAACGTTGTACGCTCGCGGATTCGACTAGAACAAGCCGGACGCGATGATATATCTGCGCAAACTCTTTCTGCTCTATTGACGCAGTGCAAGTCTGTGCAAACCACACGCGAACTTGAATCACTGGTACAGAAATACGGAGTCGACCTCGACACTTTCCGCAAAATAACGGCTTTTATAAACACGCCTAGTATCGATCCCGCCACTGTCATACGCACCGTAAACAAAGATGGAAAAGAAACTCAGACCATGCCGGTACGTGACCTTACCTCCCCCCAAACTCGTACTATTAGTCATTCAAAATATCCAAGGCGTTGTGGGTCGAGCATAGCATACTCAAGCAATGATCCATGAGGTATGATAGAGAACCTTCGACACGCGTCACAGCTGCAAATGATACGAATTACAATGTCCTAATTTGCAGCCCATCAAGATATTTCAGCAAGTCTTGTGGCCTGTCCTTTAATTTCGCAATCTTCGTGGCGGTGATTGTGGCTCTATCAGTAGGCATCAGTTCCGTGAGGACGCGACCAAGAATATTAGGTTTACCTGTTCTGTCTCATGCGCGCCGCGACTTCATCTTTCATCTTCTCGGATGATTCACTCGCCATGGTCAGCAGCTTTTCTGGCAGTCCTGCCAACCGACCACATTCTACCCCGAAGGATTCTAACGAGGAAACTCAGCGAGCTTCTGACAGTGACGTACGAGCATTACCATCAGCTACGCCCTTCGTAAGGGTGTATAGAAAAGTAATGTCCCGGGTCCCATTGATACGCGCTTCTGCCTGGTAGCCCATGTGCAGATTTTGCACGTCCTTGGAGTACTTTTTCTCCAAATCTAGCCCAATTGCGGGGTAGTGCGTGATGAACAGCGTCTTACATCGCTTGATATCATTGAGGTACTGCAGTACCGCGTGAGCAATAGCCATCTGGGTTCGCATGAGCACCACTCTCATAGAGTGCAGCAGACCTACCCCATCGAACGTAGACGTGCCCCGGCCTAATTCGTCTAGTATAACCAAACTGTTCTCGGTCGCAGTTCGGAGAATGTCACTGGTCTCAGCCATTTCCACCATGAATGTTGATCGCCCTCTGAGCATATCATCGGAAGCTGGTAAGTAGACGCTTAGTCCAAGAACATTAAGATAATTGAGTTTACTTACCTCCCATCCGCGTGTGAACGGCGTCTAACAGTCCCATTTTTACAGCGTCAGCTGGGACATAGCTTCCAATTTGGGCCATGATGGCGATGAGCGCCACCATCCTGACGGAAGAACTCTTGCTGGAGACAGGTCAGTACACATCCTTTTCAATCACCACACGAAGGAACGCTCACCCGCCCATGTTGGGTCCCGTTATGATCTTGATCTTTCCTTCTGTGCCGCCAATGCAGACCGAATTCGGTATGAATGGATCCGAGCTAAGGCTCTCCACGATGGGGTGACGACCGTTTACGATTTCAAGAATGGTGTCGTCACAGATGTCCGGCTTGACATAACCCGGTTGAAGGCCAACGAGGGCCAAGCTCAGCAGACAATCGCCGATAGCCAGATTGTTCACAGCGCTGCGTAAGACGCCGTAAAACTTGTCATGAATCTCGCTCAAGAATTCCCGGAATGCTTTGATTGCTTCTGCCTGCAAAAGTGTATACGTTAGCGTTGAAGAAATGGAGATGCGCAAGTTCCACACATCTAAGGATTCTTGTCGCTGGGAGCGCTCGTCTAGTTTCTGTTTGACAGCAGGGGTATGGTAACGGGCCAGGGTCTTCGTCCTCGAGAAGAACAGAGACTGAACTGGGGACCCGCAGAAATGAATTCAGTGCACACACCTCGATACTAGGATCCAATTATCTGGAATGGGCCGATTTTCACTTCTCTTGACTTCCAACAAACACTGCAACGATGTAAGACTCGATAAAGATGTTGTGTGAACGAACCTCGTCGCCTGCGATGGTGGAAAACTGCAGAGATGGGAACTTGAGGGTCTTCCGAGCTGTTCAAAGACTTAATCATCAGGTATTCTTTAGGCACATTCTTACCATTTTTTAATTCCACCTCTAATTCCGACTCTACCTGCAAGATGGCCTAGACGAGGGTTGAGGCAAGGAGAATGGATGATAAAGTGCCGACGCCATACCATGTGCTGATCCTCCAAGTCTGGATATCGATCCTTGTCTAACCATATTTCGTGTCTTTCCTTTTCCGTTAGGCGTTTGAGTGAAGTGACGCTTAGTATTTCGGATATTGGTTTCTTGACATGTTGCAAGGAATATATCACATCATTGAGGAGTGGCGACTGAAATCCAACGTCTGATGCTGAGTCTGTTGGTTCTACGGAATCCGCTATGCGTTGAAATGCCTTCAAAACCACGGCCAGCTCATGAGGGCTAGCCTATCGGTCATCAGACAGATGTCGAAGCATGAATGAGATATGCTGACCTGTCCAAACTGAATTCGGCAGAGACCTTTAGAGAGGTCGGGAAGACCCTTGAGGACTTGGCGAAGACTAACTAGTTTCTCTTCAGAGCTGGTAATTATCTCCTGCACAGCATCTATTCTTTCTTGTAATGCTCTGGACGAAGATCAGTCGAATGTACACGCTGTACAAGACCACTTACGCTTTATTTGTCAAAGGTCTACCAACCCACGTTTTGAGCATACGCGCACCAAACGCTGTTCTTGTTCGATCCAGAATTGATATCAAAGTTCCCTTGCTCGTGAAGTCTGTTTGGTTCTCGTATATTTCCAGGTTCTGAAGCGTATTTGTCGCCAAAAGCATATGGCTTTGTGTGGTGAACTTTCGGTAAAATTGGGTATCGGCAAGAACTTCCGAAAGCCCAAATGCGGCGAGATGGGACATCGTGTGGGCGAGCGCTACGACGACTTGCTTTGGAAGGCTCGAGACCTCCGCAAGGAATTGACCTGTAGTAACATGAGAAACGGTGACCAGAGACGTCTGGAATCGTCGAACCAGACCGGACGCCAGCGGAAGCAGCTCCTTGTAGTCGCTTCTTTCGGTAGTAATCGGTCACGAAGGAGAATGCCTCTGTGTATGACATGACAGAGTCACAGTATTCAACACGCGTATCGATTGCAAGGCTATTTAAGAAGTGATTAGTGGACCATTAGGATGAAAGGTGTGCGGAAGTACTTCGTTGTATAATGTGTCAGTATTTTCGCAGTTGACTTCGTTATGTTGTCTTTGAAGACTAACAACTCAGCAGGTTTGATGTAAGAGAATCTAGTCTTGAAGGAGGTTAGAGCAGACCGATGTATCAGCAGCTTGAATGACCTCAAGTTCGAGTCTCATCGGATCGTCTGGCAACTTCAATCAACAAATCGCAAGACTTATGGAAGAATGCACCTTCAAATTCGTCCCAAGTTATGTCTCCCGTACGAGGCGAGACACTTATCATTCCGATTTTGACGCGATCCTTTTGCTCATTCTGTTGTTCTTCGACCAGGCAGAGGAAAGGTGGCGAAACATATTTCTCGGTGTCGTCCACCGAGTCCAAATCATCAACGTAACTGAAAGTAAATGAGTAAGTAAAGTGCAGCTTGAGCATCTGGCGAACTCACGTCGCCGCAGTATACAACCTAGCTAGCTTGCGATCGAAGGGCGCGTTTCTGTTATCGCCGACTTTCTTGAGTGCAGCAGTTTCCGTCTGTTCGACGACACCGACTTTGTAACCACGGGAGAGTAAACTTCAATCTAGTTAGTGATGGAAGGAGAAACGCAGGGTTCGTACTTCTTCAGGTGGATATCGCGTCTGTGGTCCGGAATGGACGCTACCAGGAAGTTACGATCCTCAAAAGCGATCATACCCAGCTCCTTCGCTGCAACCTGGACAAGAGAATGAGTTCGTTCTCGAACATAGATTCGACACATACTTTGGCGTCCTCCCCGAAGAACCTATACTTGTACCCTACCTTTATCATGAGGAGGGCATCTTCGTTCTCCTTCTTTAGTTGGAGGACCTAAGACATGATGTAAACCTATTAGGTGAATTGCACGAAGCAAGCTTACCTGCTTCTCTAGCGGAGTATACGACTGCCCGCTTGGGCCAATGTCGTCTTGGACCTTGGGCTTGTTTGAAGGGTTTCCATCGCGTCGCACGACGATCTTCTTCTGCTTGAACATAGCAGTCAATGCTTTGAACTGCGGGTCCGAATCATCTCCGGACAGTTCCTCCACCTCCTCACTGACGGATTTGTTCTTTCGTCGCGTAGCCACAGGGGGCTTGGGCTTTGACCTAGCTTTCAGAGGAGGAGCAGAGGATTCCCTAGAAGCGACTTTAAATTTCTTGCGTGGAGGCTCCTCGTCGTCGGTAGTAAGGTCTATCGGGCTACCTTTTGTGGTTCCTTTTCTGCGAGCAGGCGGGGAGAAATAGGAGGATATTGTGGGCTGAGATGGACTGGACATTATACGAATGGGTCGCCACGACAATGATCGTGGTACGGTACACAAACGCAGATTCCGCTCCCACCGAAATGGTGGAACAAAGGGAAGCGGCGCCACGTGACTAATCCAAAATTTCCCCGTTCCTCTTACGTCGATGTTGTCGCGCTCAACGCGCCATGCACAGCGTTTCTGGTCATTACGCCGCCTGCAGTCCACTGTAGCCGACATTGATGGACCTGCGGTCACAGAGACAAACCGTGAGGCAGCAAAAGTTAATACGCGACGACTAGCTAACCCGTTCCGAAGGTGCCGAGGCTACATTGAAGCGATTTTGGAAAACTGTCGGCATTGAGAGTCGCGACGAACATCTCACTGTCACTCTGGATAAACGAGCCCTAAAGACACCCGAGGGTCGTGTCTTACTCTTACCCAGTCACAAAAGGATACTCGCTACTCTGGTCGCTGCCGAATGGGAACACCAAGAAACAGTGATAAAACATCATGCACTACCCGTCGTACGTCGTCCACCTGAATCCGCAAACTCGTCCTTAATTCTTACAGACCTCAATTGTGTGTCGGGCTATTGACGCGTTCCATAATACCCAAACTCGAGAGGAGGTTTGTCAGGCGCTGCTAGAGTATTTGGACACGGACACTATATGGTATGTCTCATCTCCATATCTTTACCACGAAGCTTAATGGGATTGATAGTTTCCATGAGGACTATCCTGACCAGCTCGTCGCGCTGCAAACGAAACACTGGGAACCCATCCTCAAGTGGGCTAAAGAAACACTGGATGTCGAAATAAATCTCTTCGACTCAATACTATCCAACTCTCATCCCCCTGAGACGAAACAAAAGGTACTCGATATCCTAAGGCAAATGAATAAATGGGAATTAGCAGGTGCGTGGACTGGTAACACTTTTCAGCTCAAGAAGTGACGGTCTCTAGCTATGGAGCGTGCAACATATAGTACGAAGTCGGTATTAATAGCGTTGGCTCTTGTCAAAGAGTTCATCAATGTTGAGGAAGCTTCTAATGCCTCCCGAGTGGAGGTCTCTAGTCAAATCGAACGCTGGGGAGAGGTGGAAGACAGTGCGTCTCCCATCAACATTACTCACACTGCCTCACATTTATTCCAGCTCACGACGTGGATCATTTTGATATAAGAAGGCAGCTCGGAAGTGTATCAGCCTTGTGTCACGATATCTAATACTATTTCGAAGTTACATGTCTTCATCTCGTTCTAGCTTTGCCAGCTCAAACGTCCCGCGGCGTCGAATAACTCCTGCCCAACTTGGCATTGGTCGAAGGGTGCCTGAAGACCTATTATGCCTGGAATATCACCACCTCTCGATAATAACGAGTCCAAAATTGTGGCGTAACGCAGACTGAATCAGATTCTGATCCTGATCCTTCAATGTCCGAATATGATTATTATGGAGCTAGGATCGATTATGACTTGTAGTAGTAGGCCTCGCATAGTCTTTTCAATCATGCGCACTGGTGTCCCCCCCAATGCTTCCTCCCACTCATCGACGCGGGCGAAATCGTATTTATACTGAAATTGAATCAACAAGTTCCTGTTTACCCTTCGTCCTGGGAGACCAAGAACGGAACGTCTCTAGGTCTAAGACTTCTCCAAATGTTTCTGGGGTCGTGTCCATACAGACGAAGCTCTTCATCAAATTGGATTCCGTTTGAGCAAGAGGCGGGTATTGTGGTGGCGCCGAAGAATATTCACCGTCGGAATTCAACTGGAGTTGGCCTTCAATATCGTTATGAACATGTATTCATAACAGGACTCGCCATGTGTGATCTATCTGTGGAGAGGTGCTTCAGATATATCCCAGCTGGAATGATACGAAAGAGACTGAAATGACTTTGAGTCATCAGATGCGCTACGTTTGAGAAACTGTACAAGCCTGTGGTACTCTATTGGGATATCTTCCCCAAAGGTTCTGGCCAAGTACTCTGCCTTTGACATAGGTGTCGGCACGGCAGAGTCGAAGTCATAGATCCAGGCAAGGGGTTCGCCAGTCGCGTCAAATGTAAGTTCATGTACCACTAAGACGACGTGGTAGTCCCAGACAACTGGATGACGCGCTTCTAGAGCTGCCTTTTGGTTCCATAATGCAACCTAACCCATAATTCAGCAGAATGATCAGCAAGAGGAATCATCATTTGCCGTTTTCCTGTGGTTGGAGATGAACACGACGTTTATTGACCATTCTTGTAGTGACAAGGTTGTATAAAAGTGTTGAGCAAGGAAATAGATATTCTCTTCGCACCAACATTTCGTGTATACAGGTTCTTGAGGAAATTGTGGTGGTGTGGCCATGGGAAGAAGTTCCGGAGAGCCGGACCGAATGATAATAGTGAGCACGTGCGTCTCGTATTTTGAACCCCAACCACTGAACTGTCGACTCTGTTCGTGCATTCCGAGGCGACGGGCCTTCTGATTTCCTTCCAAACTCGATATACGGTGCTAGATCTCCGTTAAAAACTACAATGAGCGCCAATACCATGTCCAACGGCTACGGTACCCATACAAACGGCTCATTGGGCCACGCGGAATCTTCCTCGTCGGCGGATTCCTTTGACGATGAAAAAGACGAGGGCAGCGCGACATCTAACTATGCGCCTAACGGGTATTCACAGTGCGTCATCCACGTATTCGGGCTCTGCGTCATCAAACTTTTCTTTGCCAGACTTCCGCTGCAGAGCCACAACGATGAACTAGTCGGCTACCTCTATCATTCAGGTTTCCAGACTGGTGTACGTGATGCTTAATTGATTACTTGTGGAATTTATTGACATTTTCCAGAACTATGCTGATACGATACTGGTGAGCTAGCACGTCCTAGTCGCGACTTTGTCCAAATAACAGGCTGCAGCAAGTACAACAACATAATTATCGCTTGCATGCAATAATACTCGCGCGTTCGCCATTTCTGGCACACTTGATGTCTACGTCTCCTCAAAACGGTGGCCAGAGAGTCATCTACGTTCCTTTGGAACAAGAACCGGAAGTGACTCAAGAGGTCAGTTGAGCAATCTATACTCATATCTACAAAAACTCACCACAATTTGCACAGGGTTTTGCGATAGGTACGCCCTTAGGTTTATCCGGGATGTATTCATTAAAAATTCCCCGCAGCATTGGGCTATCTCTATTCATCGATTTCATTGACTCTGGTTCGACCAGAAAACTGCAGAGCAGTACTTGCAGCCGGCCGTCTTCTCGGCGGTATGGATGACCTCTGCCAATATGCTTACGAGGAATGTAAGCGGTCGATCTCCGTTCAGACTATTGGCGCGTGGCTCGGTTTCATCGAGAGTCTTTCGTCCTCGTCCCCAGACGGAATGTCGACACCCAGTATTGCACCCAACACTGTTTTTGGAGACTATGCACGAAAAATGCGAGACGACGTGTTCCACTTCCTTGTTGTCACATTACCCGAAGTTCTTGATGTCCAGTCTCCACACGAACCGTCGTCAGCATCTGGACCAAGTGGGAGAGATGTGCTCCTGCAAATATTCTCACAGGTCCCCTTTGACATGTTCAAAGCGGCTGTTGAATCGCCTGTCTTTACCATCGGTAGGTTTGATACAGTCGCCGGTTTGCATGTTATTCATCTCCTTCGTAGGGGCGGACCAAGTGCGCTTTAAATTCGCCAAAGATGCCATCGATCTCAGGAAACGCGGCATTGCGCGTGGTCCAGGGTTAGAGGAGACCGTCGTATTGGCGTTTGGTGGGGGCAACGGCGCCGGCAGTGCAGTACATGTGACAAGGAAAATGAAGAAGAGGCCTTTGTGGAAGGTAAACTCTTAGATCTCCCTCTTACAATTTGCTTGAGCACGATCTTTCTCTCTCTCTTGAACATGATCATCATGTATACTGTATCTTTGTTGTGAAGTATATCTACGCTGCAGATTTTCCTGAGAGCTCGGATTGCACTGTGAGATTGACATGTTCTATGAATCATGTACCGGTATACAAGTATATGCTTAAATATTCGTTCTCATTCAATACCTAGTTCGGAGTGGCGAAGGGATAGTCGTTGTATCCCCGACTGACTTCGCCCGGAATGTAAAATGAGGCTCGGTCATAGGGAGCCAAGGGTATATCACTCTTGAGGCGCAGAGGAAGATCGGGCTGTTTGATGATCAGTACGCGCTTAACAGGCGACGGCAAAGCACTAACATTGGCGATGAACATCCTTCCGAAAGCAACAAGATCGCCTTTCTTGTCTGCGACTTCCATTGCGAGGTCTCTGCTGTATCCACCAGCAGATATCAACAGCCGAGGAGCCCAGATGTCACGAATGAAGTCGTTGGACCACTCTGCCGGCCACGACTCGCGGGTTGAGGATCCGTTCACGCGTGGCTCGACCAAGTGGATGTACGCAAAGTTGGGATACTTCTCCTTGATCTGGGAGACCAAGTACGCAAAAGTGGGTTTCGGATCCTCCATCTTCATATCTTTACATGATGTCAGAGGGGGGAACCACTGAAGAGGAACGAGGCAAACCTTGAAATTCTCCCCAGGGGCTGAAACGAATGCTCGTCCTCTCAGCACCGACGGCTTTGACAACGGCGTCGATGACTTCGAGTGCGAACCGCGCACGATTCTCAACACTGCCGCCGTACTGATCAGTTCGCTTGTTCGTAACATCCTGGATGAACTGATCAATCAGATAGCCATTGGCGCCATGAATTTCGACGCCTTGTAGGGGGATAATCAGAAATATATATTTCCATCTAGAAATTGACATACCGTCAAAGCCGGCTTTGTGAACGGCATTCGACGCTGCGTTTGCGTATGCCTGGACAAACTCCTTGATCTCGTCTACTGTTAG
The DNA here is from genome assembly GCA_015501055.1 of Mucidula mucida. Lineage (NCBI taxonomy): Eukaryota > Fungi > Basidiomycota > Agaricomycetes > Agaricales > Physalacriaceae > Mucidula > Mucidula mucida. The sequence goes on from JADNYV010000002.1 coordinate 1,075,112, forward strand.
AGCACGAGGGGTCTCCTCCTTCCCCGTCAGCTTTACAGGCGACGCAGAGATGTACTCGATTGAGGGATCCTCTTCCCGAGCCGCCTTGTAGTCTGAAGTGCGACCGAGAGCCCAAAGCTGCCCGAAAATGAAGCTCCCTTTCTCATGGACGCCATCAGTAATCTGACAAAACACAAGTCAGCGACTCGTAAGCGATGGGAATATTAAGGAATATCTCACCTGCTTCCACGCGTCGGTTTGCTCCTGCGACCATAATCCGGGCACATGGGTATATGTTCCAGCCTTCGCAGACACAAGTGTGGCTTCCGCGATAAGCAAGGTTCCCGGTGTACTTCCGCGTTGCGAATAGTGCTCCTTGACGAGCGCGACGTGAGGAACATGAGTCTTCTGGGTCGCCTTCATGCGCGTCAACGGCGCGAGAACGACGCGATGCTGCAATTCAACATTGCCGATTTTGATCGGCTGGAAGAGTTTGGAGGAAGAGGCCATTGGAAGAGACGCGTGTGGGAGGAGACTGATAGTGAATTGTAGCACAGACCCAAGAGTATATATATATGGAAGACAATGCCTCCGAAAATATTCTGCTGAATCAGAGCTGACAATAAACGATATATTTCATAAAGCATTGATCAGCATCGTTCTGCGCCACATGCTAAAGCCGCCGATCGACGTGATACGAATTGCGTTTAGGCGAGCCCCGGTCCTTAGCAATCTGTCGACATGCCGTCGCGAAGTTGACTCAGTGAGAATCAAGTTTGCATTGCCTCGCAAACGGAGCAAAGCCACTGACCGAAGACCGACCCGATGGCGCGCGAAATGAGATATTCAAAAATGGTGAGCACACAATATTTGGTGACTTCGCCACTAAAGGCATAACAGTAACTTACATTGTAGATGGTGCCTACACAAAATCCTAACTACTTCTTTCGTGCTGGACTAACACTCAAAACCAGAACATCTTCGTCCTCAATGTTATACAACGCAATGGAGCTTTGGTTCGTTAGCATCTTGCCGGCATACGATAGACGTATTCTCGACACTGGAACAGTGATTCCTGTATGCTGTGTGATACGTTCCCGAAGCGTAGAAACCAAAAGATTGAGAGGTAGATCTGGAATCGTAGCAGTGGAACCGTCCAGTTTCCATTCGGGTTTCGAGGTATCGTTCGGGAACTGAACTTTGAGGGAAATGGGCGCCTGAGAAAATTAGTCAGGCCGTCGTATTCATAGGAGAAATCTACCTACCGGGTGCATGGCAATCCAGTCATCTTCAGAATAGATCTGGGTGCCGGGTATCTTGGAAATCTTCTGGCGTTTCGCTGGAGGAATTTCATCGACGACGCCCTCCATCTCGTCAGCCGATCGCACTGTCCCCGCAACGGATTGCAGTGAATTGTTTGCGGCTGCCAAAGCTGCCATCCTGGTAGGATGCACAGAGGCTGGGGGTTGGTAACCAAAAGGCTGCGCAGCGTCAATGCCTTGATAATGAAGAGGGGGTAACATAACAGGCGCAGGTTGGTATGCAGACGCCGGTTGAGGGCCAGAAGACACTGTTGCCGCATTGTAAGATGGGTTGGACGCACTGGCGGCCGCCCTCGGTGGCGCTGGAAGAGAAGCAGGAGCAGGTGGTAGTGTCGTCAACGGCGCGGGAACTGCTGCTGGCCCAATGCCAGGCCCAATAGCATTCACGTCTTGTCTGTTACATAGCAATCAGCGACTGAATATAGAGATTGAATGAACAACATACGGTCCCAAGCCCTTTGCACGATGTATAGCAGCAATTTGTTCGTCGAAGTTGACGTTTGTTGAATACTTGTCCAAAGTATTGGCCTTTGATGCGGTATGACCGTCCCAGACTCCCTTCTCCCTTTCCTTTCTCCTTTCCCGCTCTTCCTCCTCCTCTCTCTTACGACGCTCTTCGTCGGCCTCAGCACCAAAGATATCCACACGAGTACGAGCGAGGTTCTTCAGCGATGATACAACGTTCGCGCCCCGCTGTAATTCCGAAGCTTGAGCCTTACGACGTTCAAGGGCATCGCGCTGTTCCTTCCATTTAGGATTGAGCAACTCAATACGCATGTGCTCCTGCAACTCGTCGACAGCTATTTGTTGTCCGCATATGGTACAGGTGGTCATCGCTGTTTTTGCGTTCTTGGAGCCGACTGTAGGGTATTAGCCTCATCAAGTACGGAAAAGATGAAAGACTTACGCTTGGGAACGTAATCTGTACGAATCTTCATGGGGCCAGAGGTAGAGCTGGACGTCGCTTGCATTGCCTTGGCTCTTTCCATCTCTTTCCGTCTGTCCTCTACGTCTTGAAGTCGCTTTTCCTCCGCCGCTCCCTCATCATCGCTCTCCTCCATTGCCGTGTCTTCCTCGTGTGCGACACCAGCGCTCCCAACAGCAGCCGCTGCTTCAGCCTCGGCCGCAGCCTGTCGAGCTTTATGAGCCTCAATATCCTCAGCGGTATTCTCCATTATCATAGCTGCCATCCTCTTTTGAGCGAGAGTCATGTTCTCCACTTCCTGTACGCTCATAGGAGGAGGAAGTTCCGAGGTCGCGTCAACTGCAGTGAACTCGATTGTTTGTACGATAGCATAGTCATGCCAGTCAATTTCGGCAAAAGCAACTGTAAAGATGAGAGAGAGTTGAGATACAGAAAAGCCAAGCTCACGTTTTTCAGCTTCCTGGTCGTCTTGACGCTTCTTGTCCTTTTCGCGTTTGTTCCTTTCCCATTTCGCGTACCGTTTGGCTATTTCAAGGGTTCTCCAACGGGATCCCTCTGCGGCCTGGTTTTTCAGCTGTTCCAGCATCTCCTTGTCAGGATATAACACTTTCTGGTACTGCTCCACCAACCGGTTAAAATAGCCAAAAAGCGAATGTGTTGGACGAAGGAATTCAAACTGGAAATTTCGAGCCTCTCGGGCGGACAAGGCAGAGAGGAAAGCACCTCCTTGTCGAGCAGTGAAAAGGGCAGTGAGCTTCATAGTGTCACTGCAACAAACTCAACAACGAACGAGATCAAAGGGGTGAAGACGCACAGGTCAATCGACGAAATGTTGGGCATGTTCATGATGAACATGGAAGGAGGCGGTTCTAGTCCAAAGTCCACGGTTTGTGTCGCGGTCTGACCATTCTCTTCCCTGGCCAGCTTTTCGGGGGTGGAATCATCGGTCATGTCCCCTTGCAAGACCTTGTCCATTTTGTTGCGATAATAGGCATGGTACGGGTCCGCGGGATTGAGAAAAGAGAATTTGGGGTCGGAGCGCTGGCCTTCGCGAATTTTGTCCTCGAATTGAGGTGGATTAGCAGAGCGGGCGACAAAGACAGCAGTTCTGTCAATGACGGCTGGGAAAAGTTAATAGAGTGTATAACATGCACAGAACAAGACGGACATTTGATTTCCGGGGGAGGCAGGATGAGACCGCTCGCAAATCTGGCTGTGGCGACGGCTGGTTCCATGTCGTAGTCGACGATGCCGTTGGCGTGGCCATTTGTCTCTGTGAGGACGTTCATGGTGAGAGTCAAAGCGACGGAACGGCAGAGTTCCCACGATAACTTGCTCTCTTCCTTGACATGTTTGGCGCCTTTCGACCCACGTCGGTCAATTTGGGTGGTCTCCTCTGGTGCGGCAATGCTCATTTTGTGTTTCTTGGACCGCTCTCATATTTTATTCCAGGAAAATTCCATGGAGGCTCTCCGCCACCCGAAAAGCAAACGCTAGGTCCCGACTGAAGAAAGTCGACTCGGTCATTGAGGCAGTTCGAGCTAGCGGCGTTCAGTGCCATGCACTTGTCAGTCTGTGATATCTCAAGCGTTGTCGTCAACTCAAAGTCGCAATAGGACGAAGCTCTCGCACTTCCCAAGGAGCACGAAATGCATCCTCGCGACAAATACACGGTCTTTACGCCCCATGCTCGAGGGTATAGAAAAGGTATACACAAGGTGCCAAAGTGGACAAGGGTATGTTTCTTTCTTTCTTGACTGGCGACTTGTCCTCATCAACATTCTAGACAACCAACCGGACGAACCCAAGAGGTTTCTAATCGTTGCCTCACGCTTTACATTACTTAAAACAAGACCAACTGTATCTTGCCGGCCTTTAATTCCCTCAATACCTGTGGACATCCTAGTACAGTCTGAAAGACCTCGTTCCGTGTCTCCGGTATATCCAACAGATTGCGTTCCTTCGCGTCGCGGAAAGTAATATCCAACATGATATGCGAAATCTGCGAGACTGCCAATGCATCTGGAAGATTGTTTAGCGCGATTCTGCCTATGTGTCCACAACTACCCACCTGTCTCGCACAAAAGCTTTCCTAGTCTTCCCGGAGTACCAACTGCCGCACCAACTTTTGTCCGCTTCAAATACGTGACATGTTCTGAAAGCTTGAAATGTTTGGCAAACAGCTTTGCAACCTCTCCGCCCTTTTCTCCTCTCAACTTTGGCGTCTTGAGAACCCGCGTCACGTCAGCGACGCGAAGTGCTGCGCCAGCAACAAAGATAAGTGTCGGGGATCCGTTCGTCTTCGACCTTTGTCCTAGTCGCGTGTGCAGACTTGGGACGCCTAGCTATAATTTAGTTGAGCACTGCAACTCAGAACTAAGCTCACTTTTCATGATAAAGTCCACGAGCTGGTCAAGAGTTCGAGGTCCTGTCCATGCTGTGGTATCCATGATAGCCGCAGCTGGGTAGGTAAGGATGAATGTACACTGCTTTGAGGCATAATGAACGTACCTGGTATTCGCTGATCTTCAATTTCGATGGCGGACAAGTCGGGAAAAGCCTTGTGTTGCAAGGTGAAGAGATAGTCGCTGATTTCGGAAGGGGAGTGACCAGCAATCGAATCGACGAGTACAACAGGTAAAGGATTTTCTGCCATTTTCCGTTTCTATCATAACTCGGTCAGCATTATACTATAGAGAGTGGGTTGCTCGCTCACCTTGCGCTCCTTCAGCTTTTCCCTCCGTTTCCGTTTCTTCTCATCGGGTTTGATAGTACTTGGTCCCGACTGTGGCTCGTTTTCCTCTTCGCTTATGTAGTCGCGAGTTTCCTCTACTTCCGCGGCAAGGCCATCGGATTCCAAGTCCTCCAGAGCGAAATCGTCTTGGAGGTCGTCGCCGGCGGTATGCATGTTAAGCAGATCTGCCGTGCGTAAAGCTGATGATGACGTGTCGAGTGGAACAACGAGCTCGTCGAGAAAGAGAAGGAATGGCATTTTATTCCAAGTATTTGTCGCCACGTGAGACGGCCCGGATTACCGCTGCTTGACCATGAACCACGAAGGCGCGGATCCTGTCCGAGAAATAATCAAACAGCTACAAGCCCCAGTTCCGGACAAGTCGACTTTGATTCCCCTCCTTGCCGCTCCCCTCGACTGTCTTGGCCTCCTGCCACCACGTTTTCGACAAAACAATCTCAATCCTGTTCCCAAAGGCGCCGTTCACATCGCTCGGCACATTCCACCCATACAACGCGCCATAATCGAACACATATATCCAACATGGGAACCGATTCTTTCGGAAGATGCTTCACTAAGTCTCCTCCAGCAATACTTTTGTCCAGACACCTTTCATTTTGCCTTGGACACGTCCGGATCGATCGCCTTACAGGCCTATTCCACTATCCTCTCGACGCGCCTTTCCCATCAATGTATCATGTTCCTAGATATGCTGACCCGGAACTACCCTGTCGATCGGTTGCATTCAGCTCTCTTCTCCGCCACAAGGACTCAAGTTCGCGTGGAAATGACATGGGAAGATTATATTCAGAACCTCGTTGCGGTGCCTGCGAAAGTGGCCAATTATATTGGGACCGGAGACATCCCTATTATTATGGAGCAGGGGAACTATTTCAATCACCTATCCACGCGTTGTGAGTGTTTGATTTACTCTTTGTCCTCTGAAGAAGCACGCAAGCGTGGTGAGTATACACTCCATTATCCAACCGCCATTAAATGCTCCTGGATAGGATCGTTGACTTCTTTGACATACCTACTCACAAAACTGGCCAATTTGGGACTCTTCCCATTCACTATACCCGAATTACCTTCTCAGTCATCTTTCTTTCACACTACGTTGCCTGTTATTCGCAAAAGAGCCGTTGTTGAGCAAGACCTACATTACTGTGCCTTCTGGAACGAGCTCATATTTGGAATGCCCTCGACGCTTACTCTTCAGACTATCTTGTCCTCCCTCTTCTTCTCTTTGGAGGAAATGGATTTTGATCTTGGGAGCGATACACTATGCAGAGCAACAGTGAAGAAAGAAGCCCTGTTTCTTAGAGCTCTCCTTGGAGACCCGGAGATGTATAGCACAGAGCAATGCGAGGTTGTGTTCTCTGTGATTTTGGGACGCGATTTCACAATCGCTCACGCTCGAGTCTTTGTCTGTTGGCTTTCTAGTAATTCGAAAAGTATGTACCGACGTATCGAAAACACACCACTTAATTCAAACCTGTGATAGCCTTGGAAAGTTTCCTCAACGAACTCATCACCAAATGGTCGTCTGCAGATCATGTCAAGCACTCCTTGCTCTCGCGGCATCGCTGTAAGCCTCCGTCTGCAGAAATGTCAAGTCGTTGACTATTGAGCAGATTCAACGTCACTCTTGGTCTTATCTATTTCGTATCTGGACCAAGGATCCTCATACCTCTCCTTGATGGCAACGGACGGGCGGTTTATTACTGGCGTTGGCTCCTACATCAACCATATGGACCTTTCTGTTCGACTATGTGGCATGCTAGCAGCGGAAATCGTGGCGTCTTCCTCTGGTCGAAAACTAGACTTTGACGTGTGGGAAGGAAACGAACCCTCCAAGGCGTGGGCAAGATCTTTACGAGCACTCCTTCGTTCTCGTGACAGAGACGTAGATTTGAGTACCCTTCCGGAAAACGACCATGTACACCCTGAATCGACTGCAATCCCGGATGCGCCAGAATCTACGCCAGCGGCATCTATCATCGTCAACGACGCCGGCTACGACTCGGACGACTCTATGACGGGATATCAATCCCCCTCATCTTCACGGTCACCATCTCCCACTCCTTCGGAGCTCGACGAGCGAGAAAAAGACCCCTCATTGAATGTTACTACGAAAAAGGTTCAGCGGCCAGTCTACCTAGTCCAATTGGGCGAACTGTTACGGGGCTCCAATGCGTTCAAAGGGACAGACAGCGCCCACGAAGCTGATAAAATGGAAATGGCTCTTATTCACGGAGAGGATTTGATTCGAAGAAAGCAATTTTTTGGGACTGAATTAGGTTCGTCTTGCTCTTGATACATCGACGACTAGATTGAAATCTGGCATGTAGAAGAGAACGCGGTCAATCTTGTGCACGCGTACCTAAATCTTACAGATAAGTTTGAGCTCGATAATTTCAACAAACATTGCCAGGCGGCGCTAGTAGCCCTCGTGGCGTGCTCTCCTACCAAAGCGGCTCCGTGCGTTAAGATTTAAGATGATACTGTTGGGTGTTAACACAGCAACCATAGATCCGTTGTCGAAGAGTTCTTCAAAAATCAGTATTCCATACAACAGCGACATATGATGCTGAACGCGCTGGTCTTGGGTGCTCAGGAACTGAGCGGCTTACCAAAAGTTCCATCTTTATCTAGCAAAGCTCTTCCCCCTGCTCTACATGACAAATATGCGCCCCAAATCGCTGCAGGACCAGTGCCACGACTTTTGGCCGATGTTGTCCAGTCTGTATATCGTGAAGAGAAAGCTACGTCGACAGACGAACCAAGTCGCCCTCGAGAACGACGCTTGCGCATCCGAAAGCCTGTTGGAATTTCTGAAAATATCGACGAAGCTACTCCCAAAGCCGCAACATTTACATCAGTCGCGGCAGAGCATTTCCTGGGACCCCTCCTGAATCGATTTTGGATATTCCTGCGGGATGAACAGACGCGGGAAGATCGCACAGCGCACCTGAAAGGGAGACAACAGTACTACGGTGCGGGGACCGGCCTCATTCTTAATCCCATCGTGTTGGGCTACTTTATCAATTCCTTGTGCGTCTTGATGCACTTGGCAAGAAACGCACCCGAGTGGTCTGCCGTCCTCGCCCCGGATGCGCTAGAGTTGGCTGTCTCTGTCGGTACCAGACCAGTCTCACGACTAGAGGAGGAAGAGGGCTCTGAAGATTTGGGAGACGAGAGATCAGGTGCCGTGAACAAACAGGCGTCGATTTTGACGTCGGTGCTTGAGCTCATTCTGGTGATCCTGGACTCAAGTTTGGACTTGGATGAAGGGAGGTCGCTGAGTCTGGAGCATACATCGTTGATGTTGGGAATTCGAGAATGGACGGCGAGTTTGTTCACTCATTTGGATAGCGGGTTGAGGGCACAAGGCAGTGGTGGTTCTGCGGAGACAAACCTCCCAAGAGCTTGTGCGAATGTGGTTATCAAAGCCGACTTAATAATCAACAAGTGGAGGCGGTCTATGATAGATATCTTGTAATGTAGTGCAGTGGGAATTACGTTGACGCGATTGGCTGATGTTCCACGTGCGCCCGACTTCTGTCCACCGCTCAATTCGATTCGTTCGTTTACTCACCGATGTTGTCTGCGCTGTCATCCCGCCTAGCGTCGCGCACCCTGTCGCGGGGTATTTCTACGACGTGCGCACGGCGCTCCGATGCTCTCTTCGTGGTGCGTGTGCTGCTATACACGCTCCAGACATCCAGCTCACTATAAACAGCATAGAGACACAAAGTACAACAACCCAAAGGCATGTCCGCCTCGCTGGTCGACCACGCTGTCATTTTATTGACTCGGTTTCAGATTGCGTTCGAGTTTGACAGCGAGAACAAGAAGAGAGCAGACGAAATCATCTCCCGATATCCCCCACAATACAAGAAGGCTGCAGTCATACCACTCCTCGACTTGGGACAGCGCCAAAACAAGGGATGGACGAGCATCAGCGTGATGAACTACGTGGCGAACCTGCTGGGAATGCCACCAATGCGGGTCTATGAAGTCGCTACTTTTTACACAATGTTCAACCGGTACGTGCTTCTCGTGTCTGAAGGCAATGTTATCCTTTACCAGTGCCTGTAGGGAACCCATCGGCGAACACTTTGTGCAAGTCTGCACAACCACACCATGTATGCTACGCGGCTCTACCGATATTCTCAAGACTGTATGCAGCCACCTCGGCGGCATACATCCTGGCGAAACTACGGAAGACGGAAAATTCACTGTGGTCGAGGTCGAGTGCCAGGGTGCGTGTAGCAATGCGCCCATGGTTGTCGTTGGAGATGATTTCTATGTACGCTCACTTTCTCCGTTTCGCAGCCATTGTTAAATATGTTTTATAGGAGGACTTGACTCCGGAATCGACCAAGAAGATCCTCGATGCATTCGCATCTGGTACCAAGCCAAAGCCCGGTCCCCAGAGCGGCCGTCAGACAAGCGAAAACTCTGCCGGATTAACAACATTGACGACAAAGGTCCGTCTCTTCTTCATGTTCACTCTCCGTCAATAACACCACATCCTAGCCCTATGGTCCTGGAGAGTTCTGTAGTCCCGAGTTCCAATGATGTTATAATTTGCGAATAGATTATTGTTATGAGGCATGCATTTTAGTCCGTATTTGGTCCGTATAGTCCGCTCGCTAATCGTCACCTTCACCATCATCATACCCGTACGCGCCTTCACCCATTTGTGGCAAACGGTGTATTATATAGCTAGTATGCGAGCTTCAGTGTATTGACCATTGAACGCTGTCACACACGTACTTGATTTCTTCCTTCAAATCGTGACAATACCGATCTAAAGAATGTAAGCCAACGATGACTCTGCTGCAATCGAGAAAAATGTTTACCAAGAGGTAAATCGCCACCATCGTCACCTGCATCAAAAGGCTATCAGCCGAGAGGTCGGAACAAAGTGGAGGGTACGTACCGAAGGGCATCTCAATTTCGTCGGCGATTCCTTCGATTCCCATGAAGGTGAAGGCGACCACGGTGACGAGAGGGATCATGGTCCATCCAAGATCGTTCACCAATGTGAGTGGTAAAGCGAAAAGATACAAAGTAACACATTGTTTAAGATGAATGCCATCTGAAGACGCGTCAATTTGCGTGCTATATCTCGATCACAGTACTTACAAGAGACGGGGATAGGCGTGTTGGCGACTCTCTCCATGGCAGTGAGTTGATCCACCATGCTTTGCACCCTAAGGAAAGACAGTGAACGGTTTCTTCAAAGATGTAGCCACGAGACGTACAGTACATTCATGGCATTAGTACCTTGAAAAGAGGGTAAGAACGAACATCCATCATGGATAACTTTCTTGCCCACCTGCAGGTCCAACCGTTTCTAAAAGTCCTTCGCGTCGGAAGTAGAACAACATCCGTGTTAACTCATGAGCGATGCTAATTGCACGTTACATTTATCATATAAATGACTGCAGCAACAGAAGATACATACATGAGAGGAAGTGGTAGCGATGCATCCGGGAAGAAATCGACGGTCTGGTGGCTACCACTTAATAACGGTGTGCTCTGTCCAAACTTTTGCTTGCTCCGCTTCGGACGTACACGCTTCGTAGCATCGCCTTTCGTGATGTTGATTATTTCCGGCGATGTGCGTCCGCTGATGGGTGTCGCCTGCCCACTGGTTGCTGCGCCATGCGTGGGAGCCTCCAAAGAAGTATTGCGCGTCGCAGCGTATGATTCGAATGCATCAATCTTGTGGCCGTACGTGGCATCGTCGTAACGCGCAAAGGAGGCGGGGAGAACTCCACGGTAGTCCTCCCAAGTGATCCCGTCTTCACCTCGGAGATAATGCTTTACTGCAAACGCGAAGGAGAGACAGAGCTGTAGAGTTTCGGTTTTGCGACGTCGGAGTTGGGCTGCAGTGATTGGGGTAAGTGACGATTTGCCTTTGACATCTTGATCTGCAGGAGGGAGAGCGACGTTGACCCATATTTGACGCGATAGATTCCGGATATTAGATGTCATCCCAGCGAACGATTTTCGGCCTTCCCAATAACGATCATACGAGGTTCTAGTGAACATGGGTAAAGAAGAGGAAAACATTGATGGTGATGGGTGCGTACGAGTTCCTACGATCAAAGTTGAATGAACTTTCAAACGTATGTACTATAGAAGGCTCACCTGAAAACGAGAATGAGACCAACAACGACAGACAATAGCGGTACGATCGAGTTGGTCAGAACTAGCTTGTAGCCTTTCGACCATGCAACCGTAACAAGAGTGGCAAAGAGGGTGACAGTGATAACTGGGCCGACTATACGTCCAATGATCTGTAGCATTTAGTTTATTTCATGGAGTCGAATGACAGCGAGAACAATGGTACGAACGCTTCCTTTAATACGAAAGACATCGGGAAGCCACGAATACTGCAACAGCAATGAGCTTATCGGCCACTAGAGCTAAGTATATGTGAGTACTTGTCGCAGATATTTTCTCTTGATGCGGGGAGCCTGGATGACGATGAGGGGGGCCCATGAATAGAACAGAGTACGCACCTGGAATTTTGGCAGAACCGAGGCAAATGAACTCTTCATAGTCGTCGGCATACTTTCGTTCATGGTCGTTGCATTCAACGAGCTACAAGAGCAGAAACAGAGAAACAGTTCGCTCCTGGCAACCTTCGGCCCGGGTTTGTAATGGTTATCCCCTTTCGACTCACCTTCCACTTCACGCGAAGTACTTTCATCTCCAAGTGAAGACCCTTGGAAGACCCTCATTGTTAGCTCTTCAGCAATAATGAGCCTAGTCAGCGTGACATTCTAGATATGAATCAAGCATGCTCCTTACTCATTGCATTCCAAGCCCCCACTCAATCGACACAATACTTATTCGCGAACACCTCAAAGTTTCCCTGAAGCTTGTTTCATGAGGCAACACGAGCGTCGGTGGCGCGTTCAAACTATTTAGAGCCGTTCAGTAATGAGCCAAGGAAATTTACATAACCGACTTTGCAGTACTCATATGCAGACATCAGACAGTAACGCGGCAACTTGCCTGAAGAAGATTTTATATACGAAGCAACGAGTACCGGCACTGATCGGAGCTGCACCACACGGAATCCAGTGGAATACGTGTATGCATCGATAGTACGAGTACATAACCCACCTCGAAGCCGCCTCAAGTTGAGAAGAACTGATGAGGCCTGATAAAGTACGAAATGATTGATACCAAGAGGAATCAATGCTTCGCGTCATGACGAACTACTCTTCTTCGAAGACATTCGGAATGGAACAAAAACCCTAGTGGGAGGCGCGTGTACCGTGCGCGCCGCGAGAAGAACGCGAGGCGATCGTTCTTGACTTTGATTTTTATAGAATGAGACAGTCCAAATCCGCTGTCAGGTGTACGAATTCACCTCAATTGTTATTGATAGCGGAGGTCTGAGGATTACATTCAACAGAACGCGGGTCCTGTGGCGCCATCGTTATCTTCCCAGCTCTGTTTCTTCGCGATCATGAGGACAGAACCTATTGAAATGAACATGCACAAGACCAAGCTGGCCTTCTCAATGGAAAAAGACACTCGCCGAATAGAAACCTTGCTAGGGTGACAAGCCGCTCAAATATTCAGTTTATATGCTACATCTCACCTCAGTAATCGTATCACATACATATATACAGAAAGGAAAATCACAACAAACGGTACATCCGTGCTCTAATCCAATGTTATCTTCATCTCCTCGAGCGGTATTGGCACAAAGCCATCGAGCACTATTCCCCGCGAGCCCAGCTCTGGTTCGCAGTGCGGAGGCACAAGCTGCCGAATGAGATCTGGGCGCACAGATAACTCTATATTCAAATCACGTTAGCAACGGGTAGAAAAGAAGAAACGGAAACAGAACGGACCCTCTCGCGTAAAGTCAAAGAGAGGAGGGAAATCTTTCCCATTTGGCATCCGTGCTCCCTCTGCCCGCAGCTCATCAAAGAATGGATGAACCATGGCCTCTACGGAACTCAACCGCGCGCCAGGCGTGTATTCTAGCAGCTTGGACACGAGATCAATTGCCTCGGGTGAGGTACGTGGCCGGAAGACCTGAGAACCATCAGAACCATACCAACAAGAAAACAAGTAGAATGAACCTTGGAAAATGGATGGGGTTTGATCTGGGGGAACTTGTGTTCCATGTAGTTGGGATTCATCGTCTTGATCTGCTCCCGGGAGGGCGTGCCCAGGACCTTGATGATCTCGACAAGCTGATCAATGCCACTTTCGCCAGGGAAGAGAGGCTGACCGAGCATGAGCTCTGCCATGACACAGCCCGTTGACCATATGTCAATGTTGGTGGTGTAGTTAGTGGCTCCGAAGATGAGCTCGGGTGCGCGGTAATACCGCGAGCAGATATAGCTAACGTTGGGTTCGCCAGCAACAAGGATCTTTGCAGAACCAAAGTCGCACAGTTTGAGGACGCCGGTTGCGGGATTGAGGAGGAGGTTTTGGGGCTTGATGTCGCGGTGACAAATGCCAACGGAGTGGATGTAGGCGAGGGAGCGCAGGAGCTGGTACATGTAGAGTTTGATTTGAAGCATGGGCATGGGCTGCTTAAGCTTGGCATAGTGACGGCTGGCGCGGTAGACGGTTTCTGGGATGTATTCGAGCATGAGGTTCAGATAGACTTCGTCTTTCTGGAACAAGGTCGGCCGGAGCATGTCAAATGCTGAACGACAGACGTACCTTTTCGCCGTTGGTATAGAAGAAGGCTCGTAGCTCACAAACATTGGGGTGTTGGACGAGACGCATTATCTGGAGTTCGCGGTTCTGGACAGCGGTCAGATCAGTGACCTATACGAGAGGTGCAATGGCGGACCTTGAAACGCTTGTCTTGCAGAACCTTCTTGATGGCGATGTCCTCCTTGTCCTTGGGTACGGAAAAGAGCTTGGCCTGGAAGACGACGCCGAAGGAGCCGTTTCCGGCGACCTTGCAGTTGCTGTAAGAGAGCTCGCAGGTTTCGCCGGTCTTGCCATCGGAGGCAACGACCTTGATGACCTTGTGAGGGTCGTCGATAACTATAGCAGGAATAGAGGGTTAGCGGATGCGGGGCAGGGGGAGAGGGGGGGACGGACGAGACATCTTGACGCCGTTTATAGGGCCATGTGTGGACATTGGATAGGTGCTGGACGATGGATGACAAGGGGAAAGGCGGGCAACGGTGAAGGCGGGACTAGTGGGGGTCGGGTGGTGGGCAGAAGCAGCGTAGCTTGGCAGGCCAACTTGTGACCACACTGCTGCAAAACAAGTATAAATACTAAACTTTGCTTTCCAGACTACTCTTATCCACTCCGCGGCTCTCTCTCGTCGCCGTCCATGTCGAGAAGCCGTGTCCTTTGAACGATTTTCTTTTGCCAAACTTCTGTCCGTGTTCCATCTATGACGCATTGACTCTCCGGCAATCCCCACCTGCTCCGTCTATTCGTGGCGTAAGGACTTGTCTACGTAACCCGCCTCTGCCAATCGATAGTTATCGCCCCATCTCTATACACGTTCTCTATCCTTGGACAGCCTTCAAACCTCCGGCACAACCCGATGTCATCTGTCCAGCCCAGAACACAATCCAACCCGGTAACTCCCGTACATTCCCCCCTCACTGTCTCGCCACCGGATGATTTGCCCAGCACTTCCATGAAGAGAACCTCCAACCAAAGCTGTTCGCGCGGGAGAAGCTCTCTGCAGAGCCATCTACAGCCTCCCATTCACACACCTATTCAATGCCATCTCTTCTGATGGCGTTGCAATCCATGTACGTGGTCTCATCAGCGTTATAGTCACAAAAGGGATATACAGCGGCGACAGCTGTCAACATAACACCAATGCAGCGAGCCAACTATTGGTGTGCTAATGTGGGACCTTGTAATACATAATGAACTTGAGAGTTGTCGCACCCATTATTGAACTTGAACAATCCGGTGACGTATTGCTTCTTTCCGCCGTCCAGGGCACGTCGCCGTAGACCATAGTGGTGACCGTAAATCTCTATTCGAAAGCTCTCTAATCCTTCACAGATCCTTTGCGGTTGTGTTCCTTGTTGCCCATTCCGCTTCAATCCATTTACATTGACCTGTTCTGTCTAGGGCGGTCCACTAGAAAATTGGTCGACGCACAAGGACTCGCTGGAAACACGCGACAATTGACAGCTGTGCTACATACCTCACATCATCAGGCGGTGGTTCAATCATTCCAGTCGCCGTCATATTCGTACTTTACCCTGGTTCAAATATTGTGCAGCCCCGTTTTCAAATCGTGGTGGACAGGTCGGCGACTGACGCATAATGGGGCGGCTTGCAACGTCCATTAATTCTAGACTCGCCCGGTGCCTGCCCGAGGGTATCTCGCTCACTATTTGCATTTGCGAGCGCAGAGTTGTTTCCTTGTGTTTCGCGCATCCGAGGACTTCATGTGAAAACGCGTATCACCGACTCAATGCTTTTCTACCCGGCGTCAACATGCAGAACTTAGGCGAGGCAGCCGGCAACAGCACATATAAGTGTCGCTTCCCGTGTCCTCGTAGTTCCCCCCTCGTTACCATACACCCATCTTATAATTCGTGCTACCTATGAAGCACCAGCCATCCGACAACTCGTTGGCGTCGGGCCACGAGCTCAAGGCCCCACCTCTTCCTACTCATGGCAAGGCTTCAGCTAAAGAGGCGTCACATCGGTGGCACTTTACGATGCCCGAGTGGGTCACGAAGAGTATCCGTTCAAAGAGAAACCTCAGGGTGCTTCTCCGATGTTCAGTAGCGTGCTGGGCTGCATATGTCATTATCCTTCCCAACGCGTCCCTTCGGAAAATGGGGACTCTGTGCGCATCATCTCCTTTCCCTATCCATCGATATCGCTCACCTTTCATAGTGCATTCTTTTCATTACTCACGAGTCTATTTTTGCCACCCTATATCCCTGTTCAGCTTTTCTTTTTCGTACGTGTACATTGCAGATATCCGGTTGATATTTGTTCACCTTCATATAGATGATGACTACTATAATGCTTGGAATGCTTCTCGGTTGGGGACTCGGTGTGGCTGCCATGCGCGCAGCAAATGCATCTCGGGATCCGGGAACTCTTCAAGCAGCATATGCCGCCGTCAACGCGACGTGTGTTGTTTCAGGTGTTTGTCCGTGCTCATCATGATATTGAGATTTTCAACAGAATATCGGCAAATCCAGCGTTCCAGAACAGTCCTGTACTTGCCCAGACCACAGCTATCTACACCGGTGTATTCCTTGATGAAAGGTGAGTACGAACAGCTCTCTACGGGCAAGAACTCAACAAAAGCGATGCCAGAGCATCAGCAGTATATGGATGCTTCTTGGGAGCAACAAGTTTTGTCATGGCTCTGTTTAGAGCTTATGCTCCGACTCTCATATTTTTGAGTATCTTTGGAACGATTGCTAGTGCGTTATGACGTTACTTATATCAACCTGTACTGACTTCATGATGGCACAGTTGATATATTCGCGGTAAGAAATGGAGCTTTCATCATAGCCATAGTCTAACTCTTGTTCCGTAGACTGTCGGACCGTTGTTCCCTACCGCGAGGTACACCATCCTCAAGTCAATGGCAATCTCTGTGTCCTGTTACTTCGCTGTCGGCCTTGTCTGCACGATCTTGATCTTCCCAGAAACGATGAATCATGCTGTGCTTAACGATCTTTCGGAGCAGCTGGAGCGCTTAAGGGCTCTAGTCCAAGCACAGAATGATGTTCTCTCATTTCGGAGTGACGATTTACAAGAAGAGATGGTTCAGCTGAACCAAAAGACAAAGAAAGCTCGCTCAGTGATCGTCGCCTCTCAAACACAGCGTACGTCTGATATCGTCTTTCCGTATCTTCACTGATTGGGTCTACTAGTGGCCGCTACTTCGCGATTCATTCACCTTGAGTTTAGCTGGGGAAAATGGAGTGGAGATGATGTTTTAGACCTCTTCGAACCGTTGCTTGCCTTGGTCACTCGAGTTGGTTAGTCCGCGCATTCATTTAAGAGAGCTTATGTTCATTCATTTTGATAGCTGCTCTTCAGAGTTTCGGACAGATGCTCTGCATGTCACAGCACATGTTTGACGCACCCCACGTTCCTAACATGCCGGACACTAGCGACACTTATCTCCTTCGCCAGGTGCATGAAATGAACACGGTCGTCGAAGAGGAACACAAGGTTCGCATCCTGGATATCCTGCCAATCCTCGACGAGTCGACGCGTGAACTGCGCGCTGCTTGTTTACAAGGAATCGAGAGTATCAAACGATCGTTGGATCTCGTTAACAAGGGCCGGTGGCGCAGCAATCCAGATATGGTCGGCGCTGTACGGGATGGTTTGGAATCAGACACCGCGCTTCTTCAAGCGGCCGTTCATGCGTTCAAGGAGGAACATCGTCTCGAGCTACTCAAACCCTTCATTCCGATTGTTGAAAACCACGTGTTGACCAATGCTCTTCCGCTGCGGTCCTTGTACGTCTCCTACGTGTTCGGGTCGACGATGGTGGGAGTGGCCGAGGCAACTATCGGGTTGATGATCCTTGTTGGGGACACGATGGAGAAGCGGAGGAAGAACAGGCTCTGGGCGCCCAAGGGTTTGAGGAAGCTCTGGAAGATCCTCAGTGCCCGAGGCGATCAGAATAACGGTGTCCTTGGAGAAGATGTCTCGCCACATCCCGCTGGTGGAAACATCACGGCTGAAGAAGAGATGAACTATCGTAAGTGGGATATTTCCTCGGTGTTGAAGGCTCGGCAGCTGAGTGCCCGAAAGGCCGTGACCCGGACAGTAGCGCTCCAACAAACGCGTTCCAGAAGTTCATGCATTTACTGTCTCTGCTCTGGAGATGGATGCAGACGCCCGAATTCGTTGTGAGTACATTTCATGCCACTTTATGAACACCGTGATCAACTAAGCATCTCAGTTCGCACTGAAATACGTGGTCATCAGTGTCGCTTTGTGGATTCCTGCCGTTGTCAACAAATCCGCAGGTACGGAACTCATTTGTCAACGCAGTTGATATATATACTGACGGATTTTACAGCGTTCTATTACAGGGAGAAGGGTATCTGGTATGCTTTCTCACAAGCACTGCTGCGGCGTTCTAATAAATCGTTGAACAGGGCTCTCATCATGGCCCAGACGATGATCAACCTGTATGCCGCTGACCAGATTTTTAACCTCGTGACGCGCTTGATTGGCACATTCTTGGGACTCGTGATGGGACTTCTGGTCTGGTATTTGGGTATGTGGCGTCCTAGTTCTGGAGTTAAGGCTCATGTCATTGAATATCAGGAAACGCAAAGAGTACTGGGAGTCCATATGGCTCTGCCGCGGCTGTGGCGGTGTTCATTCCTCTTATTGTTTTTATTCGTGTCTTTTCTCCGGTTCAATATGTTCAAGGTGTCATTCTGGGATGCGTGTGTATTGATGGTACTGTTTAGAAACGTTCGTTGATTTGATATTTAGGCAACGTTCGCCCTGGTTGTTGGTTACTCTTGGGTAGACGGCCATACCAGTCAGATTGTCACTCCTGGTAAGGATATTTTGTCCCACTCCAAGCCACATAATTAACTAAGGGACTGATAGGTATCGGTTGGTCTGTCGCCTGGAAGCGATGGGTTCTCGTCGTCATCGGTTAGTTGACGCCCGTTTCCCGAGAGGAAGTACTAACGCTCCAAAGGTTGTGGCGCATCTTCAGCGATCATGTTCTTCCCACCTACCTCCGGGCGAAAGGCTGTCCGGCTCCGTAACGCTTCTTCGATTGCTTCTCTTTCCAAGCTATATGGGTATCTTATGTCGACCTGGATATCCGACAACAAAGATCCCAAGGCCAAAGACGCGTGGATGGACGCTTTCCGCAAGAAAGTGATGGCTGCTTCTATGGAGATGCGAACCATTAGAGATCTGACAGACCTCGCAAAATGGGAGGGAAGCATCCGCGGCAAGTGGGCGTCCCACGAGTACATCCATCTGGTTGAGGTACAGATCGAGATGATTGCGAGTATGGTGCAGGTAAGAGGAGTTACCGGCAGTATGACCTGTTCCTCAATTTACCCGTATACAGCTTGGCGGCGCCCTGACGCATCTTGACGACGAATGGAGAGTCGCCTTCCTCACGCACACCGGAGTCCTCAATCCAAACTTTGTGCGTTCTTGACATTCTTTCGCTTTCAATACAGCGAATAACCATCTCTTCAAGATCGCTGATGTGATGGGACTGTTCACTGTAATATCCCAGTCCTTGCGTACTGCAGAGCCGCTCCATGAAGTTCTCCCCGAGACACTTTTGGAGAAACTTTTCTATCACCAACAGCATTATGTCACCAGAAGCAATACGCTCACAATCGAGCACGTCCAGTCGGTGAATTACATGTACTACGCATCTGGTGTAGTAGCAGTTTACCAGCTCCTCCATGTAAGTTTCCTTCTCAGAATTGTATTCGATCTACTGACACTGGCTTAGTCATTGGACGCACTCCACAAGATTACCAAGAACCTATGTGGTGAAGAGCCGCTGTCGGGCTTCAATAGGTGGAAGACCCAATTTGAGCGGTCGAAGGAGTCTGAGCTTTGAAACTTGAGGTTGCGAATGTTGACGATTTTTCTTGGAGTTTACCCTGTGTGCATAGTGTATATTGTCTTGATACCAACCAAGTAATGACTATTTTGTGAATACATCGTCGCAAGTGTGCTTTGCGTTTTTGTCATCCAGGGATTGTTGCAGTAAGTGTACGAGGTATGCACTCGTAGGCCATCGTCGCAGTAGAGTAATGTCTGAAGATGATCTTGCACTCTCCTTTGCCTGAAGAGTCGGCGGGCTAGCTCTGACTGGATCACTAAAGGAGAGGTTGCAGACTTTCGCCCGCTGGGTCAGTGCTGTTCGAAGCACTGAGTTGTTTTTCCGCATAAACGCAAATACCGCATGAAGAAGTTCCTCTAGAGCTGGTGCGATAGACATCGGTGCCTGTATATGTGAACGATGGCAAATGGGTTGCACCGGCGAACGACCCTTCGTAGGTGTTTGAAGCGGGTGAACGCGTTGTGGTGATCAACAAGAAACTCATCATCCTCTTCCAAGTCAAAGGTCCAATTCTTGTGAAGTCCGCGCAGCCGGGAAACTCGGATGAATACCGTCGTAATTCCCTGGGCCTTCAGTTCATTCTTCGTCGGAATCTGGAGTAGCCTGGCCAACGCGTCCGGGACTTGGAATATTTTGAAGAATGGAAGATTTCATCCAGAACTTTAGGAGGGAACAAGGCTCCAGATACAGTCGCGACGTCCTGCATGGTTGTAGGGCAAAAGGAAGATTTGGAAATTGTGGGATACTCGGGCCGGGGCGGAGTACGTATATTCGTCTCGTCCGTCTTGCTATGAAACTATCACACTTTTGACTCGTCCATCTTTACCATTGCTCAATCGTTACCCTCACACCATAGTGAAAGCATGAAGGCTTCCTGAATCCATTGGTGCCAGCGTTGGCACCCATAAGACGGTCACGGGACTCGCTATACCTTTGTCTGCAACCTCCATAACCGTGTTCAAGTAAATGGGCTTTGAAGCGCTCAGTGACGTCCAGCGTGCGGCACTCGATAGAGGTACATAATACGCAGTAGACTTATCTTGCCCTGACTCCTCCAGGCCGTTTCTTCAAGTTGGCAGATATTCTCTTGACTTCATCGGACATTGTTGCGCGTCGGTGTAGGATATCTCCTTTGGAAGCAAGAAACATCATCGAAATTGCTGCTTATGATGAGTTGGATGACATCAAATCGTTGGATGCGTTCATGGACGAGCCGGACACATGTACCACTGGCGACGAGCAAGTCGACCACGCGCTAGGCGGAGGGATACGCACAGGGATGGTATGGGAGGTTTTCGGGGAAAGGTGAATTTCATGTCTTTTATTACGCGCTTGACTTTGACTTGTGAACGTAGTGGGGCAGGAAAGACGCAACTGGCGCTTCATCTCTCCCTTATGATCCAGTTACCCGAAAGGCTTGGCGGGCTTTCTGGATCGACCTGCTACTTGTCCACGTCCTCGTCACTCCCAACGGAACGTCTAATCGAGCTCATAAATTCGCATCCCCGGCTTTCGTCTGCCTTATGTGGTTTGGAAGCTATTCACACGATGCCTTGTCCTACTATTCCCCTCCTTCTTCATATTCTAAGCGAAACCCTCCCGCCTTTCATTGAACAACAGTCTCATTCGGAGCCTGTCAGGTTGCTCGTAATCGACGCCTTAGGAGAGCTGTTTCACACGACGGATAAGACGACCAAAAGCACGCTGGTGGAGCGCTCTGTTGACATCGCACAGATTTCTGGGTTGCTTCATTCCATTGCTAGCACGCACAACATCGCCGTCCTCGTTTTGAACGAGGTTGTTGACACATTTGATCGAGGCTTTATCGAGTCGGATGAAGACCACCTGTCATACAGTGATCAAGCACGCTGGTTCAGTCGTGCGAGTACCATCGCGGGAGAAGACAAGAAGGAGGCATGCCTGGGGCTCGTTTGGGCAAACCAAGTAAATGTGCGGATCCAGATGTCGCGCACCGGTCGACGCCGTTACTTGAACGACTTCGAGTCAACGAAACGGCAGAAGCACCAACAGAACACGGCCAAATTCTCGCGCGACACTGACGATCAGACGACGCTTATTCGACGACTGAGCGTCATCTTCAGCTCCGTTGCACCCTCTGCTTCTATTGACTATATCGTAACAACTTCTGGGCTCTTCGGTATCCCGGAGGAAGGAGCGCCAAAGCCGCCATCAAAGCCGCTTAATCCAGTCGCTACAGCCGCTACAGCCTGCCCGTTGAGCACACAGGTACCACCATTGGACAGAGGATTCGACGACGATGACCTTGAGCCGTCAAACGACTCTTGGGACTTGGACGATCTTCTAGACTTGGAGGGACCAGCCGATATATCGTGAAAGTCGTGAAATCAATGACTCGAAGAGAATACAACAATACAGAATTAATTAGGTAAGTCTAGGTCGTAATAGTTGTGATTAGTATCGTGGAAATTGCTCCCATCTTATAGGCGTTTGTGGCTTCATTCCCGGCGTCCAGACTGGCCAGTTCTCTGGCTCATACGGCGTACTGCTGTGTCCTATCCGCATCGAAGGGGTTACAGACACTGAAGACTCTTCGTGATGGCAGGTCATCTGCGGGTGGGGTGCTTCGACAGCAGGTTTACCATTAGACACCGCATCTGTAAAGGCTAGGATGGCGCCAAGAACAGCTGTAAGGTCCTCCATTTAGTTCGCTCTTCCATCATATGAGAAATGCTGTGAAACCCACCGAGTACAGGTGACAACCATGACAACACGAGCAATGCTTTCGCAAAACTACAGCTGTGCGGCAATTTTGCGAAATTTTCGCATAGGGTACCGAGACCTGTGCTGACAGAGAAGAATATGGCACTTGCTGTCAAAGAGATGAGCCTCGTCGACGTATCGGAGCAAAATACTTGTAGTACTGACGTAGCGTATCAACCAGGAGGACGCCAAACGTCCAGAAGTGAATCCTTTGCCCATACTCGCGCCGTATAGCACCTCGGAACATCTCGATCATCTCTGACGCCGTAATAACCACCAGAGCCATCCAATTCGTGACTGTTAGGCCAGCCATGGTGGCTATAAACAGGACTCAGAAGTGATTTTGATAGTAATCCATTGGGGGCGCCCTCACCCGATATAGACGCCACAGCAAGAGATGTATATGACAGAGCAAGAATAGCGATATTGAGAACGAAGATGCAGACTAGATGAAGAAAATGAGTCAATTGATTTTGTCTTTTGAAGCATAACAGACGCACCAAGAATGGCAACTCTAAGGGAATGAGGCGAGACGCAGTAAATTGTCATTTTGCCTGATAGCACGCGCGTAGGGCGAGCAGGAAGCAGATGGATCGGCGACCTGTTGCTCAAAGCTTTATGAAGGATGAATTCCTTTCATCTCTAGTCTTTGTTCTAGCATTGAAAGAGCCTTTATGCTCAGAAGTCGGACATAGATCGCTGCAGATCAATCAACCTGAGGAGGATGGGATTCAAGAAGGATGGTTGGATAGTATATCACAAGTAGACAGTAATATTTAATATAAGCATCGATACATTCCATTTCATGCATTGAAAAAGAGACATTAAGATAGTACAACTAGAGCGGAGAAGAGAAAGGTATGCAAGACATGAGATGAAAGTCTGTGCTGGGACGTTTCCACCAGCTCTAGTCTCCTGGAATTTCATTCACGCATGCACAGCGCCACACGTCACGGAATCATGCATCTGAATGTAGCTCGATACATTCATCCCCACCAAACGTGTTCTCGCCCGAGTAGCTGACGTAGAGAAAGTTATCTTCATCCCTATAACAAGATCAGCAATCGGCCCTCCTTGCGACGGAAACTACAACGCACTTGTGCTCCTCGTATATTGCACTCATCAAGGCTGCCGTCGGTGGTAAGACCTCATCGACAAAGATGAAGATGGCCTTTTCCGGCGCAAGCTTGATACGCTTGCGAATCACATACACGAACTGGCCCACAGTAAGATCCTAGAAACAAAGTCAGCACCAAGAGCAGGATATCTGTATGTGCACGGACAGATGGTACCAGGTACTTCTTCTTATCGATGGTCGGGATATCTGTCCTATCTGCCTTCTCGCATATCACCTATAGGAACGGATTAACGCCACCGAACGCAGACACGGAGGTAACAACGGCGCTGCTTTGGCCCAACACTGACAGGTATGCGGTCCGGGTACTTCTGACGGATTCGCTCAGCCTCGGCCTTGCGCTTCTCTGGAGAAATAGGTCAGCACCATCTGAGACGTCCCACTGCGCATAGCACGCACCGAAGGGGTGCTCATCCTTGAATTTAGACCGCATAATGGCAATGAAGAGAAGAGCGGTGGTGAGATAGGTAAGAGTCGAATAGCAAGAGTGAGGTCGCTGGAGATGGTGGTCAAGTCTCAATACAGACTGACCACGCGGACGCCTCCATGTATGGGTTGCTGTTTGCACGTGTTGTTTTCGAGTCACTCTGCTTACTTCCGTGACCTGCACAATTAAAGGCGCGTCGGCTTGACTCACAGGGGAGTTGCCAGCGGCGTGTAACGGTTCCGTACAATGAATTCATAACACTTGATGAGATCATAACAAATACAGCATACAGTATACAGACGCGACTTTGCAACAAAGCATCAGAAAGCATACCACAAAACAAAACACTCAAAGATAAGGACCATTAGCAACCTGGAAGAGTCTCTGAACAATCATCGACTCGCTGGCCTGCTCATTCGGGTCTGCTTCATGCACAGATCTCCCAAAATCAATAATACGGAAGCGCTTCACATCACTTGCCAATGAATTCTGAAACGCAGGCCAGTCATAAATGTTGCCATAATCCATGACAACATTTCGAGGTGCAACGGACTGGTGAAGCCACCCTTCGGCATGCATCCGGAAAAATAGTGCAGCGCATTCTTGTCTAAAAGAACGATTAGTATGAGATACTTTGAGCAATCACATTGCCTACCTATCGTCCATTCCCAGTTCGTCAACATCGACGGGCTTTCCACAATCCTCAACCAACAAGATGGGACTGATATAGGGACCCTCATCCTCGTCAGTTTTCTCCGGTACATAATACCCATAGAACTGCGGGACGACAGCCGATACCGGGGTTGGATCGTGAAGTGGCGGAACAACGTTATATCCACTCCAATGCTGGAAAAAGTGCCCAGGAAACTTCTGGTAATTGCCTGCCTCTCGCTGGAGATGGCCGTCGTGCTGTATAGACAACTTGGCGGCGACTTCAATTTTGAAGGTCGTTGGCGCGGCACGGCGTTTGGGCTGGTGCTCGCAATAGTTTCCTGGCGTACTCCACTGCACACCTTGGACATCGATCTTACGCCTAGTCCCTTCGTAGCAGTCACGAGAGTAAGTCCCAGGTTTATTGAAGGTGAAGTGTTTGTCCTTCGACGGATCGTCCCTATCATTGCTGAACGCAAAGTCCTCCATCGGTTCAACCTTCTGTTCCGTCCAAATCCTTCCCGTACGCTTATGCTCCTTGGCCGCCGCCAACAACAGGTCCTCAATTTGGTATCCCAACGGTTCCTCGGGGTTGGTCTTGACGTGAGGCATCTCCGCCTTCAGTTGCTTCAGGATAGCCAAGGAGCTGCATTCATCGCACATGGTGGGCTCAACCACCAAAGACCTCGGGATCTCCCATTGCGCACGGTAGACGTAGGAATGGTTGCCTTGACCTAAGCGCTGATCGGCAGACAAATAAAGATGGGCTGCATGCGTGGACGTCGGTTCATCAGGATATGGGGGCAATTGGGCGAAGGTTGCTTCGGGAACTTTCCCATCTTCAAGTGGTTTACCACCAGGCAGCAAGCTAGGATCTGTGACGAACATCAGACCTGGAGGCTGTTTCTTGGGTGCATTCTCGATCTCCTCGCGTTTGGCGGCGATGGCTGTGCGAGTAGCTGCAGAAAGGCAAAGTTTATAGAAACGAGGGAGGGCCAATTTCTTCTTGCTGTCGTCGCCGTCGTGTGCGCCGACTTGGACAGTGTTGTCGGGGTCATGGACTATGAGCCTCTCCGGGAGGAGGTGGAAAGGAATACGATGGTGAAACTGGTGAAATGCAGCCTGTTGATTGTCGTTTAGAATGAGTGTCTTTTTAAGAATAGAGACACGAATTTCTTACGTTGTCGGGCATACTTCGAAGAGCGCCTTCATCAAGGTCCCTCAACATGGTGGCCATATCGTACGGCATGATTTCGACAGGATCGGCCTCTTGTTCTGCCCAAGCAATTTCGTCTGGTGCGTGGTCGAGTTCACCCACGGCCTTGACAAAAGCCAAGAGCTTGCTGCTCGTCGAGGTGAGCTCGAGATACGGACAATCAGCGATTCGCCTGGTGTGGAAGAAATCGAGAACAGTGGCACCCCAGAGCGGCAGTCCATTTCCCGCCATTTTGAAGGTGCCGTAGGGCCCTTGGATGACAGGACCCTTTGGATCTCTGGGCCACTGTCTGCGGATAGCGCGATGTCGAACAGTGTCAGGACCGGGTTTTGACGCGGTCGAAGGGGACTTGGCTTTGGGTTCGTCCAAGAAGACCTCGTCCATGAGCTTTTCGATGCGTTTGGCGCGGTTCGACGCGAACATGCCCTTGAATCCTTTTTCGAGATTGCTGTCGAACATGACTTGGAATGTTGAGTGGAAAGCTACAGACTGAATCTGATTGTTACCTGGCAAGTGGCTGAGTTGGTGGTAGTGGTTGATAGAAGAGAAGCTGGGCCACACGGCCAGCGACGATCGTCCATTGTCCTCGACCAAAAAAGTTGTCAACAAAGAAGCTTGTCAGGGTTGCTGCCGGATTCCGGGCCGATCATTCGATCGCGATTAAAATTCGTTTTCATCTCAGTCATCATGATGGATATAGACCTGCCTTGCAATCTAACGCTTGTGGCTACTTTGGAAGGCTAGTCTAGAGTCCAACTCATTTCAATGCGTATTGATACGTTTCTTAGGACACGAAGACCGCGCTTGGCACGTCGTATGGAATCCCACAAAGCCCCTCCTCGCATCATGCTCCAGCGATAGATCTGTACGGATGTACACCTATACATCAGAAGCAGACTCCTTCACCAACATCGCCTCGATACCTACAGGTCACACCAAGAGTGTACGTGCCGTCGCCTGGTCTCCGTCTGGAAATACACTTGCAACCGCCTCATTTGACGCTAACATTGGCATCTGGGAGCGCGAAGAGGATGGCGGAGAGTGGGAATGCCTCACGCTTTTAGAGGGCCACGAGACAGAATGTAAGAGTGTGGCGTACTCTTGCACTGGGACGCTCCTTGCTAGCTGTAGTCGTGACAAGTCTGTCTGGGTTTGGGAGGGTATGTTTTATCTTCAATCGAAGGCATAACCTAACCGTCTTTCAGTCCAACCCGATGCTGATTTCGAGTGTCTTGGAGTGATGATGGAGCACTCGCAAGATGTAAAGTGTGTCGCGTGGCATCCAACCGAAGAAGTACAACTCCTCGTCTTGACTTGACTCCTCAACTCATCATTACATAGCTGCTTGCCTCTGCGTCTTATGACAATACCATCAAGCTCTACGTTGATGATCCTTCTGACGACTGGTATTGTACCTCCACCCTCTCCGGGCACACATCTACTGTCTGGGGTCTTGCATGGTCACCAAATGGAAGATATCTAGCATCTTCCTCAGATGATAAAACCGTCAAGATATGGCAGCGAACGGGCGAGTTCACCTTCAAGGAGACGTTGACTTTGAGCGAGCACGAGAGAGCAGTGTATTCTGTGTCATGGGGAAAGGGTAAAGGCAAGCGTGAAAGCGAAGGTGGCTTGGGGTGGCTGGCGAGCACTGGCAGTGACGGGATGGTGAAGATATGGGAATTTTCTGTGCGTGTATCATTCTTCCTTTTTGAGAGAGGCTAAGCGGACAATGGACGTCTAGGAACATGAAGGTTCGTTACAGCATAAGTTGATTTCATGCACAAATGACGCACACGACGTGTACGATATCAATACTGTGGCATGGTGTCCAAGAGATGGTCATGAGGATTTGCTCGCCACCGCTGGGGATGACGGAGTGGTCAAAGTATGGAAGGTTGCACAGGGCTAATGAATCTGGTATCATGTATTATAACAGTTTTCCAATGTCGCCACAGTGCGATTGCGGGAGCGTCGGGGAGATAGAAATGGTAAGATTCCGAGGAAAAGTGCACATGTAAATAATGATACATCCGTCTATATCATACATCACCTCGGGCGCGTAGTCACAATAGACACCTCTGAATTCGTTCGTCTGAGTAAGCCACCAACGACATTTGACACTGCCTCCGTAATCTGGTGTTGCTGTTGATGCTGCGAATGCTTCACATAGAAAAGTCGAACATTGGTCGAGTTCCATATTCCCAGCGGTGACATGCCGCGAAGGTATATTTCCCCCCATATCAACGACGTCAACCACACCATCGACGCGTCAGACCACTACGAGTACAACTTATAAATACGAGGAGATGATGAGAGGTAGCGAGTTACTGACCGTAAACTTGCGAGGATTCAGCGGAGGGACAGGCGGAAGCACTTCCTTCAAAGTCACAGAGCCCAGAAAATCCAAGATCGCCGCCGTCGCATTGGTCTTATGACGGGACGCATGATAAACCTGTATTTTGGGTAAAAGTTCTGAAATGACCAGCATCACAGGATCTAATGGTAAGCTATAAGATGTTGTTAGTAGAGAGATACCATCAATGCAAACGAGCTCACCCTTGCTGCCATGAGCGCACCTAGACGAGAGGTTCAATAAGTAAAAGCGGGATCGTAAAATAAACACACCCATTCTTGCGATGGAACAAACCCATTCCGTCCGATACCGAGTGCCGCCACTCTTTCAAGACTGACCTCGACATCGGTCGACGAAGAACGGCGCTCCTTCTGTTTTCCGCGCGCTTTCTCCGAGGTCTCGGTAATCGATTCTCGCGGGATGACCGACTCCGTTGTAGGCGACATGGGAGGAGGAGCGGAGATTGACAACTCAGGCTCTCGATCAACAGCTTCACCTGATGATCCCATTTCTTCCTGCGACTCGGAAGCCAGCAATCTCGACTTTTCAGACTCCCGAACCTCATTCTCATTGGATCCTCGCGGACTCTTCATGACACCCTGTCCCTGCTGTTCTTTCAAACTCTGAACGCGTTTTATCTCGCGTACAGCTCTGGATAACGTAAACGTTCCCAAATCCTCGAATAACTTATGGGAGGATAAAATGCCATAGATCAAATTCGGATTCTCCGCCAAGTGGTAGAAAATAACACCATTGAAAAGCTCAAGCCTGAAAACAAAATATTAGATTCAGGTTTGGAAAGAGTTTTGAAGCCCTCACATAAAGAACAACAATCTTGGATGTCCTTCATCAGCTAGTAGGAAGAGGGGATTGGAGAATGATTTGAACAATTGGATTAATCGGGCAGAAGTCGTGACGCTTAAGTTCTTGAAATGCGGCGCAAAATTTGATAGGGAGATCACCAGTGCTGGGTACAGAGCATTCAAGGAGCCAGAGGTCGTAGCCACGATGGAGTATATAGCCTACGAAATCAGTAAGTCGAAACAAACACCGATGAAGCCCATACATTGATCATGAAGTCAGCAGCATTCCCCGGAACGGCCCACTTCGATGGCACTTGAATGGTAAGGGGTTTCGAGAGCTTGGCGCCAAAGCCAGACTCAGCTGACAGAGACTGAATAATGTAGGAGAGGGTTCGACATATTCCATGTTGCTCTACAAATACATAAGTAAACGACCGATTCAACATGAAGCGACGTACGTGGTTTGTCTTTGATCTCCAGGTTGTAGCAAAGGAGATGCCCCACTAAATCCATGCATTTATCGTGTTCTATAACGAAGACTCTAAATTTCTGCGCGACGTAAGCGCTACATATCATAGATAGAACAAGGTCTTACCTTGTTGAGTTCCAAAATTTTCCAAAGAAGAACAGTAGCTTCAACTACATAAGGAAGAGACTTCCTGGCGCCAGGAAGAACGTTGTTGATAGTCGTTAACTGCTTATCATATATCCCCATGATACCGTCGAAAATGAAGGCAAAGTCTTGCGTGCGGTGCTGAAGACAGGTCAAAACGAAGAATTGCGTACGGCGTATGTACACACCAGCTTCATTAAGAAATATCTAAATGAGTTTGTTTTCGCTGTTGGTTGTTCGCCGTTGTCCTTTGCACTGCCACTTTGGAAATCCAAGGCCGCAATCAGGACCTGAAGGCTCATTCCAATGAGATTCGATCGTGTGTCTTCGCCCTTGAACACCAGATGATTATAAGGTAGCCTTCCAGCCATGCCGCCTAAGCTCGAATTGACTTGCATATGCGAGTTCATGACAGTATTCAGGAGCGAGCACAAAATAGTCAAGACATCGCGTCTAGGTATCTTCTGTACGAGGTGTAGAGAGTAAAGCGAAGGCTTGGAAAAGAGGGACGATGGCGGCACGTATATCTGTCTTGATAATAAGACGAGAAGAAGGCGAAGCACCTCCGTTTTGTTATTGTCATACTGAGCATTAGGACCAGGATCCGAAGTAGAACCGACTCCTTTCTCCCTGTCGAATGGTTAAAAGCATCCAGGAGTTGGAACACAATCGCGCACCAGATAATATAATTAATCTTGTGGTGGTCAACTTGTATTTTGGTGGGCAGGGTGAAGCCGCAACAGAATAGCAAATCGACGATAGAGCCAAACAATTTCTCGCCCAAAGCAGGTTTAGTAGACTTTGGTCGCGGCTTCGGTGCTGGTTTAGGCGCTGACTCTTCATCGCTCGCGTCCTCGTCCTCGATGACAAATTGTGGTGGCCGAGAGTCCAAGTCTTCCGGCTCGTAGACCTCTTCTCTTCTCCATAGTACTTGTAACTCAAATACGCTGGATTCCCCCTCCACTTCGAATACCACGGGCAAGACGCGCTGTAGGACTCGAAGGCAATTGAGCACTTCTTTCGTCGTGTTCCGGTCGCCGTTACCAGCTTTCATGAAGGCGATGGCATTAGCGGCGGTGATTGTTGGCGTCGGGAACGTATGATCGGAAATGAGGTTGGTGAGCCGAGCTGTTATTACACGAATGAGGGTGGCGATGTTTTCGGGAGCGTCGAGTAGGGCACGTCGTACTGTTCGAGGTTCAATGTGAAGAAAGCGTCGCGAAATGGGCTGCTCACCATCATGGGGCGTAATGAGCGAGTACACTTCGGAAGCCGAGTCGAATAGGACGGTATACTGGACCACGTTTAGGATGGTGCGCCAAGCCTCCAGTAAAGACGGACCTGATTCCAATAGCTGTCTGTTTCCGGAATATTCTGCAGAGATATGAATGAGAATTCCATGCAATTGGCGACGGCCAAGACCAGGTTGGCACACGCACTCGTACTGTTGCTAACTTAATTAATCCCGAAGGCTGGCTTCGGAAAGCAAGCTTCTCCGCATCAGGCAGCAGTCCAAATGGCGCCGTCAGTTTTTGCGGTAGTGAAAACATGGCAAGGTGCTGCTCGCTAGTCGTCCGCAGTCTTCAATTCAGAGAAGGTATAATGGCAAGATGGTTTAAGTACTTAAGGGATCATAGTTGATCGGAAGGTGTGAATGTAATTATTTCATTAATTACTTATTTTAAGGTCCGGAATTATCACATCTCGTTCAACAGATGGTCTCCTTCAACATTCGATGTCGTTTACGCATTCATCACGCCCATCAGACCAGAGAACAGGATCGCAAAGGCACTGGTGACCCAAACATTCAGAGCTGTCGCTCCGTCCGTGTTGCTGCTCCCGCTACCAGATGAAGAACCTGAGCCTGACGAAGCCGAAGCCGTGGCAGCAGGAGTAGCGGTCGCAACAGCATTCAGGCCACCCGTAACAGGCCCATTGTCCTTCTCCTGAAGGAATTCGCGTTAGCCAGACACTTTTCAGGCAATCGCTTCGATGACTTGCCGTGGGTGCGCTGCTTCCCAGCGCTTGAGCAGCACTTTGGAAATTGTCGAACGTGTTACCTGAAGCTGGAGCATTGATAGACCCAACCATGCCCATACCACAGTGCGTAACCTTGATTGTAGTTGAGTATTGCGTCGAGCCATACTAAGGCACTGAATACCTGTTTGCAATGGAACCAGATGGCTAAAATGATGTCGGATTATTGTAAGTGTTGTATAGTAAGGGCGTACGTTTGGTATCGTCTGTGATTTGGATGGTGAATTGCTTGGAACTCGTTAACCCAGAATCGAAACCAGCCGGCGTGTTTGCGGTCGAGTTCGCGGCAAGGTAGGTGCAAGGGTCTGCGAACGAGGATTGGGTCACCGAATGGGTGATAGCAGAGCTACGCGACAATGAGGAGGTAAACACAGCGAATGACAAAACACATACTTTGGAAAGAAGAATGTGACGAAAGTGTTGTTCGGGGCAGTGATGTTCTGCGGCTGGTATCTGAACTTGCCATCGACATTCACGTCGACCTTACGCGTATTTAGTATGGACCTTCACAAGCATACCACGAGGAACACCAACATTGATATGCCCGTTGGTGTTAGGAGGTGCGGATGGAACCACTGCGGCAGCGCCTGTTGTAGCAGACGTGGCTGCAGCCGTCGTCGCTCCAGTGTCTCCATACCCGTACTGCGCGGCAGCAAAAGAGGACAGCAAAAGGGCGAAGAGAGAAGATCCAAACATAGTGGTCGTCTAGGCGTGCGATTGTATGCCATGGGACAAGGACAGCTGGCTTATATTGCCATCGTTCATGGGAGTTCATGCCACAAAATGGGTTACAAACGCGTTGTCGTTTCCCACCAACGTAAGCGACGGACGCCCGAACATTCATGTCATGTATGAGTTTCATATTAGGAACAAAGGAATTCAGATTCGGTGACCAGTAGTCAGGTAACTCGGAGGGGTGGATAACATAGTCCTAGTCCGGCTTCGAGCGGCCGGTCTGCAGTTGGTTTCAGAGGACAACAGGAGGCAATTCTCTTCATAAAGAAGCCCTAGGTGTGACTGGAGAAAAGAAATAGACCACAAGCGCAGCAGAGGAGCAAAAATGTCGCGTCGAAAGTGCCTGATTAGAGATTTATTTCTCACAGCTGTCTTATTTCCTGTCCGACATCCCCAGAAATTGTATTGGATGCTGTGCGGGTATTATGAGCAGTACAACGTACGCGTGGTTGCTGTAGACAGCGCTGATAGATGGTCTAGCGTTAGGAGTCGAGGTGAAGGTTGATGTCCAAGGATAGAAAGCGAGAATACTAAGTTATAATTATTTTACGTAATTTGAACGGCTATGACGCACAGTTGCGGACACTGGACAGCACCTGCTGTCGCGTACCATCATGGTTTATCCCGGTACTATCCGTACCGGTGGTCCGGATAATCACCTAGAAGCGGTTAAAGTGAGGATAAGTCCCAGAATACAGCATTTCCTGTCCTCAATGATTTAAGAGTTTGATTTAGATACCTTTTTTCCATCTCTGAGTGAAGCAGTGAGAAAATAGATGGATGGGAGGTATATGAAAACCGCGACGCGAGCATCAAAACTCACTGATCAGATCAGTGTTCGGAGTATTTCAGGCGCTGGAGATTCCCAGAAATTTTGGAAAAGCTATGGTACATAGATTCATGCTAAATACATTGAATGGACATTATTTTTCAACAGAGAAAACACAGACGAAGCTAACGATGCCTCCCGACTCTCAGAGCGTGACTATTCACCAAGTGAAGCGTCACGCTGTTACATCACGCTCCGGCGACTCATTTCGAGGTATATAGCTTCGTCAATCCTCTAAATTGTTGGACGTCAGGCTAGACTACTACATACATGGTATATTCATGTACTCCAGCTTTCCCAGAGTTTCTGGGAACCTCCAGCGCCTGAAATACCCCGAACACTGATCTGATCAGTGAATTTTGATGCTTGCGTCGCGGTTTTCATATACCTCCCATCCATCTATTTTTTCACTGCTTCACTCAGAGATGAAGAAAAGGTATCTACTTCGAATTCTTAAATCATCGAGGACAGGAAATGCTGTATTCTGGGACTTATCCTCACTTTAACCGCTTCTAGGTGATTATCCGGACCACCGGTACGGATAGTATGTTGTATTTGCGGTGAGTGAATAACGCTGATTTCTTTGAAGCAAGTCAGCATGCGATCCGCACTGTCCAACAGCTTGTCCAACTTCTCCCACCTGCGGAACAAGCAAAAGTTGGTCGATTTAGTGATTCATTGATGGGAGATCTTACTAACATTCACCCAGCCTCAAGTGCTGCTTCTAGCCGGCGAAGTCACGCCATTCAGAAATGACACTGATCGTGAAATGGTCTTCCGACAAGAATCCAACTTTTACTATCTCTCGGGATGTACTGTGCCCTCAGCCTACCTCCTCGTTGCTTACCAGGCCGGCACATCCTTAGAGAAGACTCCGTCAATACAACTGTTCATTCCAAAGGCCGAACTGGTTGATATCATGTGGTCTATTCCTCCCCCTCCTCTCGAAGTCGCCTCCGCGACACACGACGTCTCCAAGACCCATAATGTCGGAGCTCTTGCTGAGGAGATTGCTACTCTTGTGAAAGCGTTCCCAGACGTGTTGTTCCATACGCTTCCCAGAAACTCTCCTTTGTTTCCAAATCTTCCAGATCAGTACCCACAGGTCGTGCTTTCATCCGAGGGTGGAGCTGTCACCGATGCCTACCTCCTCGCTGCTCTCCATCAAGCGCGTCTAATTAAAGACGAGCAAGAAATAGACCTTATCCGCAAAGCGAATCAGATCAGCTCGAGAGCACATGAAACTGTTATGCGGGTACTTGGCAAAGCGGTCAAGGGTGGGGTAGTGCCGGAGACGGGCGCTGATAGACCGTTATTACCAGGCGAATGGCTTATCGAACAGGAAGCGGAAGCTGAGGCCATATTTGTCGCATCTTGTCGACGAGAAGGGTGAATTCCAGCTTTTGCCGCTTAATGACGGCTAACCAAGTATCATTTAGTGCTGTACATCAAGCCTATCTGCCGATTGTAGCTGGTGCCGAAAGAGCATCAACCCTTCATTGGTAAAAATGGAGACATCGGACATCCTGATTTCTACACGTATCTGCGCTTGCGACTACCCCTAGCGCAAGGCATGGTAGTTGTAAGTGCACTGCGTTAAACCAATTGCCCCAGACCGTGGAACCTGGCATTTACTTTTCTCCCCACCTGTTGGCGCCTGTCAGAGACTCAAAGCATATCAATCACGACGTTCTGAAACGTTTCGAGAGTGTTGGCGGTGTGCGCATCGAAGACGTTGTACTGCTCACAGAAGATGGCTTTGAGAATCTTACAACTGTGAAAAGTGATACTGATTGGATCGAAAGTGTTTGTTCCGGGGAACTGTAGGGTATTTCCGCTTCAATAAATCTAGATGTATTGTTCCGTATCGTGTACAAATGTATGTCGGGTGAGTACAGGTTGATTGTTCTACGTAGATCGATATAAGTTACATTTTGGGACATGCTAAATCATGAAGTGGTGCCACGTTCAGCGCCACTCTCCGCAGCTCGGACTGCTGCATGAAGGTCCAGGTGGAAGAACGGCGTGTCAGACGACAACAGAGGTTCATGACCACCTGAGGCCGAAGATATTGACGACTCTCGTTTCAGGTCACCGCCGGACTCGATGTCGATGGGTGAGTCTGTGGGTATGTGACGCAGTTCGTCCAGTCGCCTATCCCGAAGACCGTCACGGTAAGGAACGACAGCGGCGATCTCTTGTGTGAACCGCCCAGATGCGTGTCCCATTCCGAAACCTCCGGCAACAAGTGCTCGTCGTATCCACGGTGAAAGGATGGTCGCAAAATGAAACTGTTGGCCATGTAAGGGCAAGCATTATGTGCCTCCACAACGACTAACCTCGACCGGACGATCAGCCCATCTTTCAATCGCATTCCGTGCATCGATGAGAGACTGAATGGCGGTAGTATCGATTTGGGAACTGAAGATTTGAGTCAGCGATGCAGTTTCAAACAGTTTCTGAGCGACTAACATGGAAGAGAAGTCTAGAACAACAGCATGCATGAGAGGGAGGGAATTGTTCAAGGCCTGGAGGTCGATTTCCCCTCGCTTTGGTCCGGGATCATTCCAAGGACGATCACTGAGTTTGACCGAGCTCATGTCCTTGCCTCTGCGCGTATTCTCCTTCACGTAGTCGACCAGAATGCTGTTCAGATGCGAACAGTTGGGGTAGATATAGCTCTCTTCCAGACGATAGACAATGACACCCGGAGTGGGAGGTAGAATTTGAATATGTTCATTAGTGACGCCGTCCTGCTTCAGCGGCACGAAAACTTCGCGCGATTCTTTGTTGTCCTCGGCTCGGACCCTAACTTTTCCAAGAAAAGCGCCACGAGGGTGAGCGATACGAATCAAGAGGAGCGCGAGGGAAGCACAGATGGACACGTAGATTCCGTTCTCGATTGAGGAGAAGATTGTCACAAGAACGGCAGCGGCCCAAATAATGAACTCAAGAGGTGAAACCCTCCAGTATGAGTACACCTGTGGCGAGTCAACCTCATACGATCTCGCAACAAAATGAAGCTCACTTGGCTAGGAGATGCAACAAGATCCGCAACAGCATGGATGATCACAGCAGACAGACCAGCCTTAGGGATCCAGAAGAACGCGGGGGTCAGTCCGTAGAGAGCGACTATGACAACGACCGCGGTGATTATACCAGCCGCTGGTGTCCTAACACCCGACTTCGACTTCAAGGCAGATCTCGAGAACGATCCAGTTGCAGGATAGGCACCAAAGCAGGACCCAATGGTGTTGGTCACGCCAATAGCAATGAGCTCCTGGTTGGGGTTAATCTTGTACCCGTTGAGTCGGCCGAATGCTGCGAACTGTTAGTGACGCGAACACGAATGCAAAAGAAACTCGCACATTTAGAAATGGCGATGTGCTCAAGCAGCAGAATGATCGTCGCAACAGGTAGCTGGCCAGCCAACGCCGAAACGAGTTCTGGGTCGATGTCTGGCTGCTTGACGTGGCGTAGACCACTAGGAACCTCCTCCAAGATGCTGATTGGGTATTTTCCTTTCGCGTTTATACGATGTCTCGTATATAGCCAAGCAGCGATGGTCAAAATCAGGAGGACGAAAGCATTACGCAGGACCGATATGAAGAAGAAAACGCGCGCTCTTCTCGGGAAGCGTTTGCTCAGGATGTCACAAGCAATGCGAATAGCATATAGAGCGACCAGTCCTGTCAAACCCCAAGCTGCATCGAGCTTGGTTCTGGGGAGACCCTTCAAGGTATTGATGATCACCATGTAGGTAGCGCCCCGAGTACTAGATGCGGGTCTTAGGACAACGTCATGAAGAACTCATTATTGAGAACTTACTCGAATCCAGAGATGCCCATAAGTGCAGGGACTTGACCAGCGACGATGCTGATTGCAGATCCCGTCATGAAGCCACTCACGGCGGGAGCAGGGATAAATTCAACCAGCCATCCCAGACGCAACAATCCTATGCCAAGGACTATGAAGCCGCAGATGAAAGCCAAGGTGGTCGCAATCTGAGGCCCGTCCCATTGGCCAGGATGAGCATCTTCGACATGCTTGATGACTTGAGAGACCGTCAAGGACATGACGGCAACTGGACCAATGGAAACATCCTTGGATGTTGCGAAGAACTAAACAAGGTGAGCGTATGTTAAAGGCATT
This sequence comes from Mucidula mucida, assembly GCA_015501055.1. NCBI lineage: Eukaryota > Fungi > Basidiomycota > Agaricomycetes > Agaricales > Physalacriaceae > Mucidula > Mucidula mucida. The sequence goes on from JADNYV010000002.1 coordinate 1,112,361, forward strand.
TGAATAGAATACCTACACAATAGATCAGGACGCCAACAAAGGAAGAATAGAGACCATACTCTGGCGAGAGCGTAGCAATCTACATATAATGAGAACGAAGACATAGTCGCGAGAGATAACGGCTTACCTGGGCGTACGACATACCCTGTGGAACGAGGACCATGCCAACAGTTAAGCCAGCAATGACATCCCCAGTCAACCATCCAAGGTCTATTGACAAAGTTAAGAAACTGAAAGTACAATTTGTCGACCGAGGGAAAAAAACTGACTGTATCGAGTGATCCATCCAAGTATCGGGAACAACCCGACGAGGTACGAGGCGATCTAGGAATCGGTGAACACGGTAAACCTCGTGTATCCGACGTACGTACATGATGTCCAGGATTGTGCGCATACTGCGACAGGTAGTCCTTGGAGGAAATCACTGGTACCACTTCGTCCGGATAACCAATAAGCTGTTTCCCGAGCTGCTTCGCTTTCCCCGTTTTGGTCATCGTGACGAGAATGAAGGAAACAAGCCAGCCGTCGAATGTACAAGGAAAGAAAATAAATAAGAAGCGCTATTGCATCGATTATGAACCATATTAGCAACGTTGGTGCGATTAGAGGTGACGATTGCGCAATGTTCGTATAAGGCGTGATGTGGCTGGCCGATCACCTTTGTCCACGCAACTTGGTAAGCAGCCACAGGCGTTTAGCAGGTCCCGTTCGCTGTCTATGCGGCCGTGCCTTGGTTTATCTCGCGATTTGAAGCGAGCTCCTCAGGCTCAGTACATTGAGATGGAGGCAGTCTCCTGTTCGCTGCCCAAAGCGACTCTAGACGGCGTCATTTGGTCACTTTCGATTGGCCTGCGCGCTTTGAACTTGGCTAGACTACCATGGATAGAGTCTTGAGCGGAATAAATGTCATACCTGCGCCATCTTAGCGAATGGCCAAGGCACTGATGTCTGCGCGACCCTACATTACCTGGGAGTTGAATTCGTTACATGTACCGAGCGCCACATGCAAACGCTGAAGTTACCGACAACTTTCCACTACTTCTACCGCCGTTTCAATCACACTTGAGTGAATACAAGAATGGTTAGATCTATTGAGCAGTTTCATACTGTAAGTATTAACATCCCAACTACTACTCGACGAGTACACTATAACGTAGTATAGCCCCATCGCCGTATACGATGCCCTTACAAATAACGGTAAAATCAGTAACCATTACAGTACTACTAGCGTACCCAATTCTAAATCCGGCTGGTTAGCTACAGCCTGTCCTTTGTTGTACAAATAAGAAGTCAGGAAAATAAAGAAATAACGAGTCGTTCAATCTCCCAGGCCACACCCTTTTTGAAACTTGAAACGGAGATGTACATTTGCAAATATGGGTATCGAGAAGATGAAAGCTAAATGAGACCAATGGTGTTCGACCACACAGCGGAGAAAGCTTGATTTAATGAGCGTCAAGGATAGCACGATGGGATTGAAAGGAGAGGCGTCATGGGGTCGTCGTCGTGTCTTCAGCGTTTCAGGCATGGAAGGTGCCCATGTTTTGAGGATTCTGCGGATAACTTTGATACATGTAGGTTTGGTAGAGGTGCGGAGGGACAGATTGGGATGAGGGAATTGCGTACGTCGGTTGGCCCATGCCCATAATCGGGCTTTGACCACCAACATTAGCAGGTTGTCCATTGTATCCGGATGCCATGGAGGGAATGCTGCCACTGCGTTGAATCATCCTGGGACTGTTCGACATCTCTGGCGATCGCATAGTAAACGGGTTGAAAGGATCAGTCGATGGGGAGAAAGCGCCCTGGGGATTGGGCTGTCTCCTAGGTTGCGGAGGCGCATTGTAGGCGGATTCAGCATGAAGCTGAGGGGGCCCAGCCTGAGGATTTTGTCCACCCATCTGTAGCGCAGCCATCATCGAAGCTAGGCCTTGGTCATTGGTAGCATATCCAGCCTGCATACCCTGCATTCCAAACGTGTTTTGAGTGGCACTTTTAGGTTTGCCAGGCTGCTGCCCAGCAGAATTGTACGTTGGTTGGAAGTTAGGGATTGGCAACCCAACCTCCTCGATCAAGCGACGGTAGGCTTGCGTGGCAATCACCTTCAGTTCGATTAAAACCCTCTTTGTCGCTTCCATATACTCGTATTTCTCCGCGGGATCGATAAAAGCGCTCGTGAGGATCTTGTGGACGACCGCAACACCGTTGACCTGGTCCCCAAGGACATCAGTGAGCACGTGGTCGCCGGGAGACGAGAATAGCGCCTCAACGATCTGCCTCGAAGCCTCGGGTTCAATCTTCTGATTCACAATGCGTAAAACCGTCAAAGATGCGAGCTTGTGAGTACAGAGGTGCGATAGATGAGGAGTAAAACGCGGCGCCAGAAGATTGTAACGCGATGGGAAGCCTGAAGTATCCAAAAGCCAAGTCAACAATAATGCGCCATTAGGATTAGTGGCAAGCGGAATGGAATTCAGAATGACCGCAGTCGCGATGCGGCGTTGCTGGCTCAACGTGATATGCGGGCTCTCGAGGCAAGCACGCATACTGCGTGCACCGAAGCGTCCTTGTGCAACCTCCCACATCCGGTCGACGATGGCATCGAAGATGAAATCATTGGCAGGTGCCCCGAAGCGAAGACAGCACCTGAATCGGGTTTAGTTGCAAAGACTGACTCGGTGTATAAATAAACTTACTGTACGACGTAGTTCCCAAACTGATCGAGTAGAAGCGGTGGCGCGTATGGTCGAAGGTTCTGTGCAATCAATCCAATTTCTTCGGGGGACTGAACACATTCGATTATTTTTTGCGCCGCCCAAGTACCATTCTTGTGGATTCCAATCATAGCCAAGTTGGGAGTTATACGCTCGAGCATAGCGAAACGAGGCCCCGGCGAGCACCTTTCGAAAAGCTTTTGAACAACCTACAGCAGATGTCAGAGAGTGATATTCGCCATACGTAACAACTGACTGTATTCCCAAGCCAATCAGACGCCAGATCCACAATTTCTCCCTCCAAGAAGTCAGCTGCAACTCCATCGATTTCGTCCACGGACATAGTTCCCGAGTCGAGGCGTTTCCGTAACTCACGTAGTTTCGACGCGTCCCATCTTCTGTTGTTGGTCCTTTCTGATACGAGCGGAATCGTGGTGTAGTACATGGTGGGAGGGCGGAAATCTGTCAGAACGTCAATATTTTCCTCCCGACACTGAGACGAAGTCATTGACCTGAGAGCGCTTGAATGTCAGCTTCAGCATCTTTGTTTCCTGCACTTAATTCCATCAGAATCATTTGTTGCTCTGTCAAGTTCGGCGTCCATCCAACTGGCTTGCTCGGGCTGTCCGTAAAAGAGGCAGCGTGCGATCCCGAGCTGATCATGCTCAGCAACAAATTCGAACGATAATTTTCGACCGCGCCACTGAGTACTTGTTGATCCGAGGGAATAGTGGAAGCTCCCTTGACGCGCTGGAGGGCTTGTATTGTCGCATTGACGCTCAATTCGCCTATGCCTTGCACAACCACGGTAGCGCTCTCTTCGTTCGCGCCGTCCTGCCCGTTCTTCACTGGAACCTTCGCAAAGCCGATGCGGATAGCACCGACGTCACTACCCAAGACATCTCGTCCATTAAGAGCCTTTCTCGCTCGCACAGCATCGTCAAGGCGTTCAAAATTGACTGATATGCAGATTAGAAGGTGTTGCTCGACGGAAAGAGGTTACATACTGAAGCCACAATTTTTGTGTGTCAATACTCTAGCGGATTCAATTGGACCATAGGGGCTGAACACGCTGAGAATTGTAGCAGGGGTAGTCGTCGAAGGGATCGAGCCTATCCACAAGGCTCTGGTTGGGGTGGATTGCAGCTGCGCATCCATACCTCCCATAGAGTTACTCGCATTAGCAGATTGTCCCGGCGTATTGCCGGGCGAGTTCGGTCCTGGACTGGCGGGCGTACCCTTAGCAGGTGCAACAGGCGCACTTTCTGCTTTCCCGAAACCGATGCGCACGGTCTGACCATTTTGCATGCCGATATTCCCACCAAGCCGGTTAAGAACATCGTCTTTGGCGCGAATAGCATCACCTTGATCTACGAAATTGACGAAGCCACATTCCTGTTGCGGACGAATGAGCGAAAGAAGTATTTTGGGCGTTTAGATGTACACACCTTTTCGGGTAAAAGCCTGAGACTCTCAATGGCACCATATGGAGCGAAGACGTGTATCAGCTGTTCACTAGTCACCGCGCTATCGAGGTTCCCGATCCAGAGAGAACGGGTTGGAGTTTGAACTTGTGATGAGGGAACTTCGGATTTTGGGGAAACAGAGCGATTCGGCGCTCCCGGAGGAAGCAAATACGCAGAGGCACGACTCGCAGGGGCTTCGCCATTAGGGAAATGAACTGATGGCAGCATCCGAGAGTTTACGTTTTTATCTGACTTGAGGATGCTACCCGGACTTCCCACGTTACTTGAAACGATAGACAAGCCTGAACTCTGGTGCGTGAGCTCGTTTATGTAAGAATGAGCATCGACGGCGGCTGCGCGACGCTGTAGAGAATGAAGAGGATCATCCAAGGTCCCGACTGAAATAGCACGAGGACGAACAGAGAGATGATCTCCCGTTTTGAAGCCTTTGGCAATGTAAGAGGACCCATAGTTGCCCCCATCAGGAGTGTTAACATACGACGACAAGGGCGGACGATCAAACGCTTGCTCGTCGTAGCTGTCCAGGTATTCATCCTCCTCAGTGGCGGAGGGGGTAGAGAGAAGGGAAGCTGGTAATGCAGGTCTAGAACGATACGGGTTGGATACGGTGCTAGCGCGTGCGCGCGACGGATGACCACTGAGGTTATTGGCAATGGCAGCTTGAGCCTGGTTGCGCAACTCGGAAATCGTCGCGGCTGGCGGAGGGCGATGGCTGTCATCCAACCCTAGGTAATCGAGAGTGTGGACGTCAAAGTCGTCTGCGCCTGATTCCGAACGAAGTTCATCAAGGACAGAAAAACTGCCGTTGGCGTTGGAGGGTGAGAGCCACGATGAGGAGAAAATGGAGGATCCGAACGCGTTTGAGAGACCTCCCGAGGGAAGGGTGAGCGACTCTGAACGCAGTCTGCTGTTTGTGGGGACGGAAGACGTGACAGACGCGGAATGTCTTAAGTTGGGACGGGCTGGGGCAAAATTGTTGGCTGTGGCCGGCGGTACGGGGATCTGACGCTGCTGTTGTTCAATCAGAGACTCTGAGGATCCAGGGAGACTGCTGAGAGTGTTGGAGGCTGCAGCAAAGCGCTGGGCGGCGAGTTGAACATTGGAAGGTAGGGTTCCAGCCCTTGCCCTCCTGAAACCTTGAGGATAAGTCGTCGGGGGAGGCAACGTGTTTGCATCCACCGGGGTCGTAACAGAGGGTGATGCCTCATTAGGAGGGGAACCACCTGAAGCAAGGGCGCGTAATGCAGGCGGTCTGTAGCGACCACCACTCATTCTTTCCTCGGCCTCTCTGGCTCTGCGAAAAAAGTCAGTCGTGCGAATACCAATGACTATAGACACGCACCGCTTAGCAAAGGCTGCAGAGGGCGCTGGGGGCGGCGTCTTGCCCGAGGGCGGAATCCTCGAATAGGAGCCGTTGCTGTCGGAGGCTGATAATGACATTATACCGTTTTGAAGAAGAAGAATTAGGAATTATGAATGTGCTGGGCGAGTACTTTGCAGTCTCACTAAGAGACCGTCGAAGGCCAATTAAGTGGAGCGCGGGTCGTCCGAGGCTGGTGGATGTCCGTCGTAAAATCGGCAGCTCAACTCGAAAAAACCGTGCGCAAGCCGACTTGGATGGTCAAAGAAAGACAGCAAGAAAGGCCCACACCTATTACAATAGATGTCTGCGAAAATAGTACTAAGTAATAGTAGTGAATGGTGGTGGATGGGAGCAGAGAATCCGCGACAACGTCTTTGCTCAGGTTTCTAACTCCGCCGCTTCCCAATCTTGCCCATTCGTGATCTGGTCTCACAGTTCTCCGCGTCCCCTTTCTCTTTCTCAAAAGCTGATCTCTTTCTCTACCACCATGCCATATGCCATCTGGTACCCCAGACGGTCAAAGCTCTGCTGAAACAAAGTCTTACTTTTTCGTACCCATGCGGTGTATACTGTACGTACACATTCAACAGAATCACTGATGCGTGATACAGCATATGGCGCTGTCGAGTCACCCAAGTTTGCCATCGAAAACTCCTCCCTTCAGATTGAATGCTACATAAAGACAGGAACGAGTACATATGAGCCTCTCCATAGTACCAAGAGATTGAAACAAAAAGCATCATAATGGGATCATAGGTGCATGGGTGGCGGTCTAATAGCCTGTCGTAATGTATCATATGCGAAGGAAAACTATAGAGTACTAGTCGGGAAATAAAAAGCTATATCCGTACTTGAAAGATGGTCGGTGACAGGCTTTCGCTATGAAGCGATGGATCGAAGACTCGGCTGGGTGAAATGTACCGATGCCTGACGATGAGCAGGAAGGAGGGAAAGACAAGAGACAAAAGTAGTGATACAGATTCTAAGTTTGCAAGGCTTTTGAAATTGGACGAGGAGAAGAGGAATAGAATAAAGAATACGACAAACAGGTTGATTATAGTGTAGTAGAGGATGAAGTTCATCATCTGCGAGTGCGTGTCTTTGCAGCCAGGTTTGCAACCCGCTTCGACCGTCGTAGCGGTCGAGAATCTGACTCGTGAGAAGCCGATGACGACGGTTCCGGCTCTGTCTCTGTGGGCACAGGCTGAGGCATCCTCGGGGGTTCATCGTTTTCCCATTCTAAATTGACACATATCGACTGAAAGATTTCCTGCTCCTTCGCAGTAAGAGGCTCGTTGTAGCGCAACAGGACCGACGTCGTAGAAGGAAGCTCGTCCTCCACAGATATCGGAGTACTCGCTACGGTCTCTTCTGCAAGGTCACGAGCTTGCAGTGCATCGAAGCGCCGACCAAACTGCCCGGGAATGCTTTGTCGCCAATTGCTGTGTACGAGATTCCGCAGAGATGCAGGAAACCTGTCTGAGAGCCTCTCATTGAGGAACAAGTCCAGTACGCCTGTTTTCGAGGGAGTTGAAGAGGCTGTAGGAATGGGATGGTCATTGACGTATGTCTGAGCAACCTGAAGCGGAACCCAGGTTCCATGCAAAAGAAGAGGGCCTTCTTTGACTACAACTGCAGAAGGTATGGTGCTCAACACCGGAGGCGGCGATCGAGAATGGGTCAGGATTGCCGTCAAGTTGACATAATCGTTGTCAATCCGCCGCAAGACAATCTGGTCCCCGAGACTCGCCTGATATACGAAGAGCCCTAGGCGAAGATTTAGTACGTATCGCAAGGTTTCAGGAAACACTAGAACGTACCGTCGACCTGAGTGGCTGAGATTGGCGGAGTCGTGGGTTGACACGTGTCGACAACTGCAACCACATTACTACCAAAGACAGATGAACCGTCAAGTCGCATGTCGTTGGGAGATATGCAGACGGGCGGCGGCGAAGAGCTTTCACGGCTTACTTCATCCTGGCAGGACGGTATAGGTGGAATAGAATGAGTGTTAACGGATAATGACTCGATCAGTGAAGTGAGACTTCTGGTCAAGGTGTTATTCCGATCGGGTCCGTACTCATCTGCACCAAAGAGACCACCGAGGGAGGCAACGGTGTTTGCTCGGGGGCGTAGAGTATCATACTCACGATGGTCCTCTCTGTTCCAGGTAGTCTCGCTGCCTCGACGTGGAAGAGGTGACGATGAATACTCGTCGAAGGAACGATAGTCTTCAAAGTCAAAACCGGGAGACGATGCAGACAATGGGGATACGGGCATATCTGATGTTCGCCAAGATGTGAACGACGGAGAATGCAGGTCTAGCGTCAAGTCTGAATCATCCTCTTGCTTTACGTCCAGCGGGGACGAAGATAGCCGATAACGTTGAACATCCCAATCGGCCCCATCCTCTTCTTTGATGTGACCGGCTTCCAATACACATGTCGCTGCCTTGCCTATAACCTCGACAATTTTCGCTTCCTCCTCCGTCGTTGGCGCGTTGATGACGAACCCGCTCGAACCTTCCATGTCATCCCAAGCATCAAGGATGCCTTGAACATCACGAGGTTCTTGTTTGATGGATGGCAGTGATATGGGCGCTGCCGAGAACGGCGAACGTGGTCCAGGTGATTCGAACGAGGTATCAGCATCATTGTCACCAAACTCTGAGTAAAAGTCTGAGGAAGCGTAGTCATCGTCGTCTTCGACGTCAAAGGGTGAGTGAGCATATGAAGTCGAGGTACTCTGACTGCCTCCAGATGGTGAATCTTGGTCGTCCTCGTCGTCCTCTTCATCAGAATCTGGTGGGGGAGATGCCGTTGAATAAGGCACGGACGCAGAACGACGATACCGAGTGAATGGTTCCGATTCCGGGACATGAGAAGATTCGTATGTGCCATATGACGAGAACTGGTTTGAAGGCGAATATGGAGGGATAGATATCGATCGACGCGGGTACATCTGGGGAATAGAATCCTGGGGTACAGAACACTCGCCGACGAGAGACGCCGAGTCTTCATCAGACTCGTCAACTGACATGGCATCACTTTCGTCATCGGAATCAAGCGAAAGATCGATAACTTGAGGGAGTGAAGGGGGTGGTTGAGTAGGAGCAGGCGTTGAAGCTGTGAAGCACTTGGCCAAGGGCTTTAGGCGTACAATCAGCTTGACCTTTGCCGGAGGAGCCTCCGCGTCAGAACGCTCATCGTCGGAAGGGCCTGGAGAGCGGGATCCAGAACGTCTAGTGGCTCGTATGACGCATTCTCGGGTTGACCGGCGCTTTCTCTTGTCCCCGCATTGGTCTGCGGATACGTGATTGCCTCGCTTGCTACTCGCCTTGGGCAGGGTTAGAGACGGATCAACATGATCACACAAACGAATGCCGGCCCTGGCAAAAGGGCAAGGCGCGCCTGTGACACGGCTGAGATACCAAATCACGGTCCCCTTCCTAAAGTTGGTTGTGCGATTGGGCGCGGTTTCGGAACGTGAATCACGCTGGCACCCACCACCTGATGTGGAATAGAGGGCAGGGAAGAGCTTGTCGTCGGACGGAGTGCCTGAAAGTATGTGGCGTAGAAGGAGCGGTTGATCTTGCTCCTGTTCGCAGCGCTTGAGATGATCGCGCGTGTACGTGGTGATTGCTTGCGACGCGGCATTGAGACTGGATCTGGAATAAGCGACGAAGATTGATGAACACATGTAGACGCACTTTTGGCACTGAAGTCCTTTGTGTATGCACATCTCGGCCAAGTCTTTGACGGTCATAGCCCGATTGTCCTGTGACACGTGAGAATAGAGACTGGGTGGACGATGAAAGACATACGACTGCAAGCAGAGAACGGGCAACTGCGTGAAAGACCTTGCTGTTGGCATCATCAGGGTGGAGAACAACATTCGGGGATGGAAAGGGGGCGAGGTCTGATGGAGCGAGTTCGTTGTCGACGCGGGGAATGGGTGCTGGTTTGATTGCACGTAGGGTGTCTGGGTCGTATCTCAGACGTACGGTAGGTACGGACTGGCGAATACGGGTGGCATAGGAGTGGGCTGGGTGACTGGGGGTGGCGGGCAGTGCTTCCGAAGTCATTCAGAACATGAATAAGCAAGGAGGTATGGCGGCCAGCGACAGGATCAGAGGGACAAGAGGGAACAGACACAGTTGGTAGGGAGAGATGGTGGGGAAAGGCAAACAACCAAAAACGCCTGCGAACTTCTGCCTGCAAGGGCCAGCCTTCGGAAGTCAGCGGCTCGATGATGGCATGACATATTCATATTATTTGCGCCCTAATATGGTCACCCATCATTCCTGTCGTCCCATCCCCCGGACAGTCTCATATGGGGTCCTATCCTTGTTACCACACCCTACTAAATGTACACAAAACACAAATAAAGATATCACAGCAATCTACCCGAGTCATATAGCCTACGCCGTAGTCTACCAAAAGTCAGCAGTCACCCTTGTTCGTCAAAATTTATCAATCACCTTTGCCGGCTTCGATCGAGGCTTTGCAGTCTGGTTCCCATGAGCATCAATCCGTATCAGCCATGAAAACACATACCTTTTTCGGCGCAGTCTTAGTTGGGGCAGCCTTTGTGGCTGGCTTCTTAGCAGCAGGCTTCTTCGCTGCAACTTTCGTTCCCGTAACGGTCTGCGGATCATTATTCAGTAACGACCACTCAAACAACGACAAGCTGCCAAACCTTCTTCGCTACACCCCGTTTAGAAGCAACTCCGGCCTTCTTGGTGGTAGCAGCCGCCTTGGGTTTCCCCGCAAGAACCTTCTTGGGCTCGCTCTTCTTGGTGGTGGTGGTAGTGGTGGTGGTCGCTTTCTTGGTGGTCGCGGCGGCGTCATTCGTCTTCTTCTTGGGAGCAGTAGTGGTCTTCTTAACGGCGGCAGTCTTCTTGGCGGCGGGAACGGCCTTGCTAGCCTTGGTCACGGGTTTCGCATTCTATAGACGCGTATCAGCGATCACCAAACTTTATATAGTCGCATGCATACCTCTTTCGTGGCAGTAGCTTGGTTCTTGGAAACAAGCTTGACTTTGCCAGAGACGCCCTTGGGCATATGGAATACCTTTTGCTCAACACCTTTCGAGAGCGATCTGTTCAATTGGGAGAGTTGCGCAGCGTTGAGCTCTATCTGGTATTGTTCCTCGGCAAACTGTAACGACGCGTTGGAGATTGATTGAAGACAAGGTTGACGTGCCTACCTTCTTAATAGCGAACCTCGAGACTCCTTGACGGGTATCTTCCTTGTGAGCAAGTATGCATTCCTGGACATCTCATTAGTGGAGGAGGTAGCAAAGAGTGAATGACGACGCACAGTAATGATTTCTTTCCATGGCGGACGAGACGATGTCGTAGCAGTCGACTTCTTGGCAGCAGCCAATTTCTTGGTTGTTGTGGCCTTCTTGGTGGTAGTGGCTTTCTTGGAGGACGCAGGCTTTGCTGCAGAAGAGGGTGCCTTGGCACTGGAGGAGGGCTTCTCGGAGTCAGAAGTAGCAGACATGGTCGATGGTAGGCGAGTGGCTGGAATAAAACTGAGGAACGATGCGAGACGGTGGCCTTTTATAGATCGGCGCGCTAGCACGTGAGCGTATGTTCACATTGGGCGATCAACAAACAAAGCGGCACGTGACCAGACACACTGGCGCGCGCTGCAGCGGCCGATTTCCTGATTGTCCGCACCAAGTCCTATTGCTCCACGGTTGCCCACACACATGAAAACGGAATAAGCGGCAGTCCACCTCATAGTGACTAAATATGTGTAAACTTATAGCACCAGGAATGACCCATTCGTTTGTACTCTGGCACGGACGCCGGTTCCAACCCATCCTTCTTCCTCCTCGCCACTGCTACCGCTACTTCCCCCACTGGGAATATCCACATAATCTTCACCCAATAACTTGCCGACTGGGGGACCACGGACAAGCAATGCACCTTCGGGGTCTCCGTCCTTCTCCATGGCAGAATCCGATACGCCGTGCAGCCGTGCCTCGATGTTTATACTCGGAGGTCCCACATGAGCTGCAGCTCCTGGAACTGTTGGGAAATCCTGTAGATCAAGGGGATGCGACGCCAATATAGGCGCTGCGACCAGGGGATGAATGAAGGAATTCACAAAAGGAGTCGAGAATGCGACCCGCGTAGGTGTCAGGAGATTGGCAGGTACAGGTCCTAAACAAATGGCGATCAGTTTCTTGCGCAGACTAGAAATGTCTATACGTGCCTCCACTAACGATCACAGCAGCTAGGGTACCCGCTGCATCTCCTATGATTTTAGCGCGTGCAGCATCGAATACCAATCGGTCCCAAAGACTATCTTTTGTCAAAAATCCTTCGGTAATTCCTGATACTTTATGTCTCCATGCAAATGGGTAAAGCAAGGTGTTCTTTTTTGCGTGCCCGAGAATGGAGGAAACTAGACTTTCAAGATGTCCTGGCTTAATGAAGAAGACGGTGGGTGAAGGAATACGATACGATTTAGTAATCGTAACGTCTGCCACATCAAGCTTGGGTTCCACTAACGTACGATGAGAATTCATATGACAATCTAAACGACCTCGCGTACCGTCGTTGAACGTGAAAAGTTTCGCACTCTGCAGTGTAGCAAAGCTGGTACCTTCAAAGATTGCCGTATATGCTATTGCCCTGCCAAATGCCGTGCTTAAGGAGTGCGCGGACACAATAGTATCCAAGGGCGACAGAGCGTGAGACGCAGGCAATAAGGCACGAGTCGCGGCGACTCCCGCAGTGATATTCTCGTGAGTTAATTGCGCGCCTTGCATTTGCCCATTAGCCGCAGTGAAGAAGGAAACAGTGAAGACATCCGAAGGCTCTATATCAACGATTCATCAGTATTTGAGTCGTCCTTGTAGAAGATATTACTGACTGGGTATGGGGCTGAGGATCTTTTGCGATTTCACGCCTTCACGTTCTACGTCGTCCCAGCGGAGGACTTTAACTTTACTGGCAACAGTGGCCATGGCTTGTGGGCTGGGATCACCAACGATAACTATAGTATGGTGCTGTCCAGCTTCTCCAGCATCATAGATGAGTTCGAGGAGTTGAGGGAGAAGGTCGGCATGAGTTATGATAACAGTTGGTGGATGCGCGTCCAGAATACCGGAAAGAAGCGTGGGCGACGATATCGTAAACGAGGGAATCGAGTGGGACGCGAGAGCCATGTCGCCGATAATAAATTCTGCGGTGCATGTGTTAAAATGCTGTCCGAGAAACACGAAATTGGGGTACCTATACAGTCATTGAGCAGAAGGAGGACATTGGATTCTTGCGCTTCCAGCTTGACCAATCGAAGTAGGCCGGACCCAAAGGACGCGATGCGGTCTTGGAGGGTGGAGTTGGTGATCTGGTCTGTGTCAACGACGTGTGAGAAACCAGAATATAGAGACACACTTTTGTATTCCAGAGGGTACGAGGAGCATCATTTTCGGGACGGATGAGGTCAGCGAGTATATGGACTTCCTTCGTGGGCCTGAGAGGGAACTGTAGTCGACACGTAAATTGGCAAGTAGTTGGAGCGAAAGATGTCAACGAACCCTCCCCATTAAGCCAGTACCATAATTTCTGTACACAGCGCTCTCTCCAGGATTCCTGACTCTGGCCACGTCGCTCTGACGACCGAGCAAGATGGGATGAACGAGTGGTTGCGGTTTGTAAAAGTTATGGAGAAGGAAGACGGTTGCTGCAATAAGACCCAGTAGAACTGTTAGGTCGTCCGTGACAAGGTAAGTAGAGACGTCGGCCATGTTGTCTCGACTGCGCTAGGAAGACACGGTCGATGAACGTATTCCACTGTGAGTTGACCGGTGCAAGGTAAGGTACGAACGAGTTGGGAGCCGAGCATGAGAGATGCCGTGCCGGCACACGCTCAGCCAAAGACGATCACCTTGGATCGTCCTGCAGGCGAAGAGGCAAATGCGACGCCTGTCTTGTATACTCTGTGGCTGCATAGTGGCTGCCTCGACTGCTTCGGTCGTCTGGCCTGGCCTGTACCTGCCCTCCTTGTCTGGCTTTCCAGGGACAAGATACGCCTGATTCTACTACAAAGGACACCTTGCAATCGACGCCTTTTGTGGCCTTTTGGCGCGTAACCTGACCCTGGATTGTCCTTCCTCTGCCTTCCAGATACTCCCCACCCCCTTTGCCTATGTCTCCCGATGCTTTCTCATCGCGAAGGGCGCGCACAGCGCCTCCTGGACCGTGCGCATCCAAGATCCCGTGACTGTAGGTTCCGAACAAATAGACCACCTTGCTCCTCCTTTCCTCCCCTTGTCCTGCCGCCCACCAGCCTCGCGCATCGATATCCCTCCGTCCCGCCTAACAACCATGCCTGTCGCTGCCAAGAAGTCTTCTGCAAAGTCTTCCAGCAAGACTAGCACCGCTGTCAAGTCCCAGTCCGCTTCAGCTCACCCGACATGGGTTGACATGATCAAGGTTGGTATCCTTCTGACCTCGCCAGACTCTTCCATGCTTTTGGCAAGACTCTAATCACTCCCTCCTACATCAGGAATGTATCGTCGCCCATCCGGAGGACGCGCGCGCGGGTGTTTCTCGCCCCACAATCAAGAAGGTAGATACCAGTCATCCGTCCCCATCGAGTCCACCCTTGACATACGACCACTTCAGTTCGTTGAATCCAAGTACAAGATGGACATGAACGCTGCTGCCAGCAGTCAGCTCAATCGCGCCATACATACGGGCAGCGAGAAGGGTGTCTTTGTGTTGCCCAAGGGTGAGTACCCATCGGCGTCGTCCTCCACGCAACCATCGCCTAATATCTACCTGTAGGTCCTTCCGGAAAGGTCAAGATGGCTCCCAAGGTCCGCACCGACGCCGCGAAAGAGGTCTGCATCCCGCTCTCGTCGTCCGCGTCATCATTTTTATTGTTGATCAGAATGCTAAACCTGTCGCCAAGAAGCCTGCTTCAACCACAGTCAAGAAACCCAACGTCGTCAAAGCCAAATCTGCCACTTCTACCAAGGCTGCCGCTTCGACCAAGAAGACCACTAAAACTGCGACCAAGGCTGCCACTACCAAGACTCGCACGGCCAAAGCCCCGAAACCCACAGTGAAGAAGGCTACCACCAAGAAACCCGCTCCCGCAAAGAAGACCATTGCGACGACTAAGAAAGTCGCGGCGGCGAAGAAGCCAGTCACCACCAAGAAACCTTCCACGACGAAGAAAGCAGCTACCGCAAAGAAGGTAATCTTGTTCACGATAGCTATACCTCTATTACTTATATCTTATCAAGGCCACAACCGTCAAGAAGCCCATCTCCAAGCCGAAGGCTACGAAGCCCAAAGCGGAAGCTACTCCCAAGGCGAAATCTGCTGCCAAAGCCAAGGTGGCGCCGAAACCCGTCAAAGCTGCCTCCAAGTCGGCTGCGAAGCCTGCTTCCAAAACAGCCGCGAAGAAAGCAAGCTCGAGAAGGGCCGCTGAGGAGAAGGTAAAGTTATCCGACATGGTGCTTCCGGCGTAGTGACTAAGTTTTCCTTCCCCAGACTGCTTGAAGAGAGAAGTGTTGCGATATTGATAATCTTGGGTTGCTATTTTATTTTTGCTTTCGTTCTTAGCATGTGCTGTATCTTGTAACTTTTTGTAATTGTACTGCTTGTTCCTTGGCCTTTTGGTTGTCATAAAACACGATGTTTGCTAAAGTTGTCCCTTTGCCTCCGGCCCTCCATCTCCCAAACCTGACTAAGTAACATGAAATGATATGCTATTCGCAGTGGTGGTAGTTGTATCCATTGGCATGTTCCTTGTATCCATACGCCGATGTGCTTTCTCGTATCGTGCGAGCTCCAGGACTCTGTCTTCATCGACTCGTAAATTGCAATCCACATCCCCAGGATATCAGAAGGCGAACGAACAGCCAAAGGCACCGGTCCTTTCAGAAACGAATGTACCCTCCCATCCCTCGCTACTGTCGGCCATCAAGGCTCCCGTCTTCCAGCCGTACGACATTTTGCTCGTGGTGGATTTTGAAGGCACCTGCACCGAAACGTCGGGTTTTGACTATCCTAATGAAATCATCGTGCGTCGCATTCTTCACGTTTTGTTCTGGTCTCATAAAGCGTCAAGGAGTTTCCGATAGTCCTGTTAAAGTGGGAAGACAAAGAGAAGGGCAAACTTGTTGTCCACGATGAATTCAGGACCATGGTCCATCCTACCTGGAAACCCAATCTTACGCCGTTTTGTACACAACTAACGGGGATCACGCAAGTTGGACCGTTTCTCGACGATGGGGGTTGTTTTGACATTTATGTAGAAGGAAGTTGACGAGGCTCCTCCTTTCCCCTTCGCGCTTAGTCTCGTCCAGGATTTTCTCGTTAAGAACGGCGTCATCGACCACGCCGGAGAAGACACAAGCCTTAAATTTTGTTGGTGTACAGACGGCCCGTGGGATCTCAGGGAGCTTCTCTTGAAGCAATGCTTCATCTCCAAGGTAAGTTGTATTCCTTTACGTTGTATTCCTTTTACATTCCTCGCAAACCAGATACCGCCCCCGCCTTGTATGATCAAAAGGAGGTTCATCAATACACGATATCTGGTTAAGAACCATTTGTTTAGCGAGGCAAAGGTGCTTAAATCTTACTCGTTTCCCAGAGCAAATTCACAAGTCGCCATAGAGGCTTAACCCGCACGCCACTCCGATACCGTCCATGACTCTTCAGCAACAACTCGAAGCTTTGCGGATTCCTTTAGAGGGAAGGCTACACTCCGGTATAGATGTATGTAGCATTATTATCCACCTCGAAGCGTCTCGTCTCTGACATCTTTTCAACAGGATACCCGCAACATATCGCGAATCGTACAGGAACTCGCTCGTCGAGGCATATCCCTCAAATCAAACGAACGAGTTGTGGCAAATCGTCGTTGGGGTTGGATGGGGAAGGCAGGTCAAGTTAGGGAAGAGGCCATAATACCTGACGAAAGGCGAATGAAGCAACACAACGCGTTGGAGGCAGAAACTTCCTACAACTCGATTAATACGATTGTAGGTTGGAAGCATAAGCAGTGAAATTTCGTTGACCGCAGAAACACGAGGCTCGGGTTACTCCAGCATACCAATGTATCGTGATCTGCTGTTGTACCACCTTGCATGATATCTGTGTTTTGGATATCATTCGGCGTTGTTCTACGCTCGTGAACGCACTAACAATGTTTTCAGGTCCCGAAGGCTTCGCACCTAAGGCTTCTGCGTGCCAGCTAAGGCGCCTTCCATGGATTCGAAACCAGCATACCTGGCCTTCAAGCATTGAACTAGGCTGGACCGTTCAGTGCCTTGTTAGTCTGCATGCTTCAAAAAACTCTGTATTTTCGCCTCCTTGTTACATGTGGACACGATGGCCAGCCAGAGGCGGTGGCTTTCTGTGACGGTGATGAGGGCTGAGCAGACTAAATTTCCAACACTCTGAGCGACGACAGTTTATTTCTGTAGAACCTAAGTACAGAAGGACTCCCACTTTGGGGAGGAATAAGGTAAGTGTACAAAGAGGATGGTGAAGATGCCAAGGAGCTGAAAAATCTATGAATTACAGGCTTTACAGCCCAGAAATAAGTACCAGGCTCAGCAACGCAACTCGATTCGTTTGCCGACTTCTCTGGATCACTGTTACGAGAATTATCAACCTGTATGAGTCTCGACTGCAGCAAACAACTTACGAAGTCCCAGAGCGTGCCAAAAGCCGGTATGCCTGCTTCCTTGCAACCTTGCATAATTTCTGAGTTTCCGATGTAGTTCGAAGTTATGAATACCACTGGCATATTACGAAATTAGGCCGCGTTATTAGTGAGTAAGAAGGACTAACCCTCAGCGTTCCAGGTGTGGTACGTTTCTTCCAGAAGTTTCATAGTGTCCGGCCGTCCACCGCGTTTCTTACTATCCCAGAGTATGAGACGCTCTGGTCCGAGGTGCTTATGAATAAGACCGCTGATTGTCGGCCCAAAGGTCTTCTCCTGGTCAGATCCTATGACCATTCAACGACCGAAAGGATCAAAACGGGTTCGTGAACCTACCTATCCAAATTAGGAACCTAGGCCAAAGTTAGATTACGATGCGCCACACAAGATTTCACATACCAGTTGGGGGATTGCAGACAAGTTGAGAGGGCAGCGCCTATTCCTGTGCCGGTACAGACACGGATGCCTCGCTTGTAAAGCGTCGATGTGTTGGAGACCCCGGCAAACTGTGGGATGGCGTCGTAGGGAATACATGCGTCGACAACAGTGAGATATCGTACCTTGACTTCACGCGTCCATAACGTTTTTGGTGGATCGTTGACCAGGCTACGCGTGAAATCGCCTGGAAGTGTCCGTTGTTAGTGTGGCATTCTCAGGGTCTGCAGGCAATGTCATACCCTGAACTCCCGCAATCATGTAGTGATGCTTAGCGTGTGTTCCTTCTCTGAATAGAACTTAGCCTGACATTCGGGCGAGAGAAAGAAACACCTTACGAGATGATGCCGAACGCATGATATTCCATGATTGACGAGCGGCTGATTCTTCCCAGAAGTCCTTGCTGCATTCCTCGCTCAAAACGAATGATTGCGACCTTGGGAGACGGCTAAGGACAGTCAATGAGAGATACATATAACAAGCGTGGTTGCACGTTACCAATTCAATGTCAACCTCGACTTCGCGAACACAGATCCAGGGCAGAGCAACGCTGAGCAGAAATGAGTATGAGGGAGGTCAGCCAGGAGGGACATTGCGTACAATACTGTCATTCCCACTGTGAACCAAAAGTCTTGATGGCGGATCAGATGAACGCCATCCAAGTCCCAAGTACGCGTAACGGGATTGTAGGTGTCTCCGAGGATGACGAAGGCCCCTAGAAAGGCTCAGAACATGCCGACCATGTCATTCATTGAATGTACTCACATGTTGACAAAATACCTATCCAACCAACGAATCTATGGTGGCGCTCGAACACGCTGGAAGATATCGTTAGTGTTGAATGGTTGGCACGCTTTCCACGTACTTGTGATGAGTGTTTCGGACCCACGGGAAGGCGCTCAACGCACTGATCATGACTGCGAGGTTCGTGACGACTCCGAGAACCAGAACAGCGTCGTGCTGAACGTCCAAAGTGCGGAACATGTTGATAACTTTGAGGAGAAGCCATAAACATCCAGACAACGCACATCCACTGTGTATACCGCCGAGGTGCTGCGCGAGTCCGTTAACAGAGGAAAATGAGATCGTCAGCTGGAAATTACCTGCAAGACAGATGTGCAGCCCAACCGCCACCACAATGGCGTCCACTAGGAACATGTAAGTCTCACTAATACTGGTACACTAGGTAGGTAGACCAGACCTTAGCGAAACAAAAATTAACAATCCAGTAGAGTATACGACCAAAGATTTCGTTACGCATCAGGATGGCAAAGTTGAGGTTGCCCACAACCATTGCTCCCGAAAACTTGACGGCGTAAGGAAAGTGGCCAGTAGCGGCTAGGACGAGCCCAATCATGTTCAGACCAAAGGTAAAAATGAAGAATTTCCTGTCGTGAGGTCAGTCAAGAGAAGTTCGTTCCGCACAGGGATCGACCTACCGATAAGTGTTGAACCATAGCGTCCAAAGTGTCCATCGAGAGACTTTCTTCTTCGCCGGCTTTGGTTTGATCGCAACAGCTTGGGCAGTAACGGTCAAGTCTGATTCCTTCTTCTGACAAGACGAGTCCAACGACGAGTCTTGAGCGGCTGGTCGGGCGGGCGCCTTCTCTTGTTCAAGAGTCGGGACGACATCAGCCAGACCCAACTCCGCGTCATTGAGGCCTTTGGAGAGCAACATTATTCCACCAATCAAAGGGGAGTGGAGAAACAAGCGGTTTAAACTGAATAGCAGGAGAAGAGCCAACGCAGGGGAACGCCATGAATCTGACTCTTATTCTCTTCTTGCTACCGAATGACGCGACGATACGCTGTTTCGGATGTGGAAATGTGTAGATTCCCATTCCGAAACAGCGTATCCAGTCGAGGAGTAGACCTAAAATTATAAGAGTGCCATCGAATTTCGGCGCAGACGCGATTTCCTACCGATATCCGGAGTTTGTATAAAGCTGGAACGCTGATAGTACCTCGTGGAAGTCTCTGGTTGGATCCTCCGCTGCTCCATGTATTCCAAGAAACGCTTGAGATTTTCACTCAAGCGAGGACCGCCAGTCTCCTCTCTAGCTTCTAGATGTGCTTGGCCGATGTCAATACCGTGTCTTTAAGACCGAATCCTAGAAGATGTTATCGAAGTGGACCTGAGGCCCTAGACTGCCGTCACCGAAGCATTGCACGTTGAATCGTTACCTTCAACACTCACGCGGTTCGCAATGAAGAGATCGGCGGAAGAGTTCACAACCGGATACCGAGTTTACTTTTCATCAGATGGCCACACTGTGTAGTACCCAAATCCAGCTCCTGTTTCCCTACCATGTCAAGGGCGCAATAACGACACCCTTGGCTTGCTTATTCCTAAAATGCAGCATGAGAGTTCTATAATTAGTTCCCCGAAGGAACAGAAGCTCACCGCTTATTGAACCTTTTCGCGTACTTAGCCTGTTACCCACCGGACCGGTGAATGGATGTTCCCAATCAACATTCTTATATCGTCCTCGAATCGGAAACATATGACATCTGATAATAATAACAACAACAGAGGATAGTTAGCACGACCGTCGTCCGCTAATCGTCCACCATAGGGAGGACCTAATTAGGATATGTCCATCTCAGCGAAGTCCTTGAGGTCGGCAAGGTTCCTGGAGACTTCGTTCTTGAACATGGCGATATCATGACTACTCTTGATTATCGCACGAACTGTGTGTTCCTTCAGCTTGAGAACCTTTTCAAGCTGTTCCTGATACCTAACAGCGTGTCAGCCGCGGAATCAACAGGAGGAAAAGATAAACGTGCTCAATCTGTAGACCCTGTAATCGGTGTTTCACACCCATCCCATTCGCTAGCGCGGCTGTTCTAGCGTGTGCCAAATCTCGTTCCAGTCGCTCAGCTTCCTTACTCGCGACGAGTGCCTCTTGCTGAGCAGCCTAGAGAAAAAGGTCAAACAGGGAAATGGTGAAAGGTCGGGCCTCTCACGTCGCGTAAATCATCTGATTGCTGGTTCAGAGCGGCTACTTTCTTCTCCACCTCTATCGTGTCCAAGTCGATATTCTCGCACTCTGTCATGAGTTGATCGAGTTCATGGTCTACCCTGAGTCGTTCGTTTTCCACGTCAGCGCGCTCCATGCGTTTGGTCTCCGCAACCAGATTGAGGTTGGGTTTAATAACAGACTTGATATCTGCGCCTGAAATAAGCTGCTGAGGATTGGAAGCTGCCGTGTTTAACTCCAGAGTGAAGTCAATATCTTGAAATGGGGGTGACATGGGAGCAAATAGGCCCAACGAGGAGAGCATTGACATGTAAGTCTCGATGGCCTCTTCTGTGGCGGCGGCCCGGTTCGTCACATTGACCTCGAGATTCATGACTACTCGATGAGTTTCCGCGATCTTTTTCGCGAGATCCTCCAAGCTCCTCTGGAGATTTTCATGGTCTGTAGTCATACGAATCACCTCTTCTGGCGTCAGATTCTGCGTTTTGACGACATAATTGAGCTTTTCGAGCTCCGCTTTCATCTGAATCAGGTTTTCGTCTGGCGATAACATGAGTTGGAGAAAGAAATAGAAATACTTGACGTACCTTTTCGCGCAAGGTCGGCTCTTTCCTGAGAAATAGTATCGATGGATTTTGCTTTGCGAATGTCATACTGGTGGAGAATCTTTTGAAACTTTTCATAATCGCCATGTAGAAGATTATTCTCATTTTGGAGAGTGGCAATTGGCGCCTGGGAGCAGATTGAGACCACCAATAGGAATGAGAGGCTGCGAACGCACCGCCGACTTCTTGAGTTTATCATACTCAATCTTAGCTCTATCGACCAGTTGACTTTTCTCGTCCAAGTCACGTTGGATTACTTCGTTCTTCCGACCTAAGGGATGGTGTCAGAGCTTGGTAAATGACCGGTTTGAGAAGCTTTTTACCATAACGCTCCTCTAGGGCCTGCTTGGCCTCGATCATGTCGTCGTTGTATCCTAACCAAAGGGTATAAGCGTCGTGGAAGAATTCAAAGACGATTGCTCTATGGTCGAGGGGATCTTCGAATTCGTCAGGTATATCAGCTGCGACTTGCAATGTAGGGTGATTGCTGGACAGGTAATTATTCACACTCTGCACAAAGTAAGAAAAGAAATCATGATCAGAGTCGCACGAACAAACCTCGGCGACCTTTGCTACCCAGTGCAGGACCCCAAGAAGAACTGGCCACGAATGCATACTTGCAGGAGCAACCAGCCACTTGGGATCGATGGCAGCCACGTATGGATATCGAAGAGCAGTCAGAGTCTGTTTGAAGTAGTCTTCAAGTTTGACCTTGGAGGGATCCGGTATAGGATAGTGAGAGTCCAGAGTTAGGATAAGGAAATCAAAGATGGAACGGTAGTCCTTGGCTTGTATGTTGGTTAGAGTAGACATGCCAATTTCGAGTCCTGCTTGTTTGAGGAATGCAAGCAGTTCTTGGCGCATGGTAACTTGATAGGCTTTGTCGCGGAGGGGTCGCGTATCCTTCGCGGGTTGACTGGATTGAGACGATCCAGACGCGCCAGGCCAAAGCGATGTGCGGCGCGTGCTACTGTAGGATGGTCAGGTACGACCCAAGCACCTCACTCTGAAGTACACACTTGTTGAGAGGTGTCCGACCAAAAGTTGGTTTAGATGCACTCGAGAGGAGGGGGTTCTGGTTCTGCGAGCGATACATAGACTGGCGATGGCCACCAGACCCTTGGTTGGAGAATGGGGTACGGAGGGGGTTGGCAAGTGAAGGTCGTCCCATTGAGCTGGTTGGAGTAGGTTTCTTCGCGGTGGTAGGCAGTGGTATGTGAGAGCGTATAGGAATGGTATCTGGAGGCGGCATCGCCGAACGACGACGCGAATCCATATTTGACGCGTGCACGCGCAAGCTGCTGCGATCGGTGGTGGTGGTCAAGACGCGCTATGTAACGGTCACTGTCACATATTACTCATCATGACTTGGGCCACACGCTGCCGGGCTTCCTATTTAAACGCGACGCACTGCGACCTTCTGTCATCCAACTATGTCGACTAGAGAGCTCTTTGCAGGCGCCATAACGGCAGTAGCACCCGTCAACCTCATCGATGCTTCGTAAGTGACATCTCTATCATCTGTTCATTGTTGAGTAGTTTGCAGTGAGATCCGCCAAGTCCCAGATACTCAAGAAGTATTCCTCTACCCAGACTCTAGCGCGAGCATCATTGTTGAAATACTAGAGAGGGTGGATCCCGTAGATTACCAAGCCGCGGCCAAGTGAAGTGGACTTTATTCTGGCCCTCTCAGATTCATAACGCCCTCTCTATCCAGATTCCACTTCGACTCATTGGCGCATGACAACTCTGCCGCGCGATCTGAAATAACGTCTGTCGACCTCATTCCGAACGATAGAGGCGATCGCACCCCATCCGTCATAGTGCTTTCTGGCACCCAACGCGTCCAAAAGTTCAATCGAAGCTCGTTGGATGAAGTCCTCATTCTGATGGCTATCTACCGCGTCACAGAGAAAAACACGGATATCGTCGTTACCTTCAATATTCCTACGGAATCTGAGGACGGCGGGGCTCTAGACGCGCAAGGCGTCCAAATCATTCGATCGCACTTCGACAAATTCAGTCAATCGCTCCAGATCATCAACTTTGATCTTTTTGCATAGACCGTCTCATTGCTTGTATAAGCGTACAAGGGTCCAAGGTCATCCGTATACATAGTATACATATGTACTGTACATGTTGGATACATTTGAAGAACGAAAGGGTATCTTACCTCTGTTCCCATCACTGACCCTCCGGTTCCGGCTCCTCAGGAATCCCCTCCTTGACAGATGAAGTAGTCGCGGCTGCGGCCTTCTTGGCTTCCTTTTTCCGTTTTGCGGACTCTTTGAGCTTTTCCCACTGGTCTCGGAATTTGACGATCATCGCTTTCTGGAAGACCTGTCAGTGACTGGGAATTGGGGGTGTCCGTGTACTTGCATGTTTTTCATTTTCTACCCGGAGCGCGCGAAGTTCGTCTTCAAGTTCCTTGACCCGCCGCGCGTACTGGGACTCCCGGGCAGTTTGATATCCTGGCATAGCAAGTGGGGATGTATTCAGAGTCGCATCTATATGTTGCCGTTGCAGCGTCACGGACGTTCCCATTGTTCGTTGAGCCTCATCATGGGATGAGCATGGAAAAAAGACAGATAAAAAGGGACTTACAATCTCTCTTGTAGCTTGATAAACAGAATCACGAAGTTGTACATCTTGCTCCTTCCTTACTTGCAGAACCTTTTCCGCTGCTTCAAGCCGCCGGCGTAGGGTTTCGTTTTCAGATTTCAAAGTGGTGTTTTCCTTCTTCAGGCTGGACGCGGAGGGCTCCGCGTCCAACGGTATTAGAAAAAAGGACTCCGAGAGCTCATCGCCTGAGAATTGATAAGACAGCCGAACAGGACGCGTGAAGGGAAAATGGGACCTTCATCAAAAATTTTTTCACCAATGTCATCCGTAATCGTTGATTGACGTTGAGCGGTTTTTAATGGCGACGAAGAAGACGCTTTGGATTTCGAATCCTTAGTCAAACCAAAACGTCTTGTTAATTTGGAGACGATTGGCTCGTCCAAGTCAGTGTCGCTGCTGAGGCTCGAGTCGCGGGCCAGTTCCTTGTGGAATGGCGGGGTTGCAGTTCTAGGAGGGATAACGGAGTCTAATCCAAGAGGGGCGCTCGCGAACGCAACTGCTTGTGAGTGAATATCAAACTTATTCTGCACCGTATTCCACCAGTTGTTGAAGGCATCGCCAGGATCTGACTGGAAAAAATGAATAACAGAAATGGCACAACATCTAAAGACATACACGTTGACCACCAAGTAACATGAATGATTCGTCGACAGTCCCTTCATGAGAATCCATCATGGGGGGCCGGAGTGGAGGGGAAGATGTACGCGAAGAACCGGTGGCTCCCGAGTCGCCAAAGTGCGATTTACTGGGAACATCACGCTTTTGTGGAACTGTGGGATCTTTTCCATCTTCGCGTAACTTCAAGATTTTCCTTTCTAATTCTGAACTGGCTTTTTTATGCTCGTTGTGTAACATCAGCAGTGTTCGTTTGGCCTATGTAACACGTAAATCAAACAGCACTAAAAATCTACAAGGGAAGATAGTACAGAGGGCTCGCTAGTTCGATCCGCAGAAGTCAGGTAGGCCTCGGCCGCTTGGGCGTGAGCTTCAGAAGCCGGAATAAGTAGACCATTGTGGAAAAAATCCTCTGCGTTGGCTGCATGTTGGTGGGCCTATTTAGTGAGGAGTGATCAGTCCAAAAGCCTGGGACGATGAAGAGTCATTACAGTGTTCATTGGGGCAGCCATGTCGGCTTGTGCAGACATGGTTAAGTGGAAGCTTGATCGTGACGTCACTGAGTGACACTTCATCTTCGCCACGACCTCCTAGAATGGTCAAGCTGTCTCCTGTTGGTGTCCTGTGCTCTTGAAGCTGCTCTGCGACACTCGTCACATCTAAACGCTCTGAAACATGTTCTGGACCTAATTGGCTCACCTGGACTTGTAAATCGACAAATTAAGGTTTTTTTTTTTGAAAAGTGGGAGATCATGCTTTACTCCCGAAACCCCACACACTTCCGCCCCCCTTTCTGGCGAGAATATAATAAATACGCGTCAGTCACTTTTGCACCCCTCGGATATCTCCTGTCATTATCACCATGAAGAACCGTTTGTCTGCCTGGTTCGAGAGAAAGGACAAGGTTCGGTCTAGAGATGGTGATGATAAGGCAAGTTTCAAGTTCACAAACCACTTAATGCTGTCGTCTAAAGCCAGGATAGCCGGTCACGGTGCATGAGGAACCTTCCCAAATCAAAAGTGCAGCGCAGCTGAGGCAAATGGTACGCATTCAGCCAGCAAGTATAAGATTATATCTAATACTCTCTTTGATAGCTCTCAAGACGTCTGTCGCGAAATTACGCTGCTAGTAGTCCACAAACCGGAGAACTGCTACCGTTTCGCAGGCATACCAGGACCTCTTCTGATCCAGAGTCGGCGAGTGTCGCTGTAGCTCGTGCAACGTCAAAACGCACTCCCCGACCGTTCTCATTATACTCTGGTCGACCATTGTGGGCGAGAAGATCCACCGCACCTCCGGCGGACCTGCATCAGTTCAATCCATTCTGGGACGCTGAGTCGACCGGCTCTACCACGAGCCTCTCTATCAAAATGGATCCATTCCCAGACCTTGACATGCGCAGCGTGACTGCGCTGCAGACACCCACATTTGACTCGGCTCCGGTGTTTGTCGCTAGCGCAAGCGAAGTGGGGATTGTCGGCGAAGTGGGTAGTGTTGACCCTTTTCGAAAGGCACCAGCGCCACCATTATGTGCAGCCGCCAATGCATTCTTCATGTCGGCACCCTGACGGGGACTCTGTATTCTGGATCGATAAACTGTATTGCTGTACTGCGGGCATTTAGTTAATGGATGTGTACAATACTACATACTTACGGTTAATGACTTTTACGCTCAAGAGGAGAATCTGGGTGATGAGTGAGCCGGAGCACCGTTCCGGGCCGCGTGGCTTAGTCAGAGTTCTCGCATCGCTTTTGACGCTCACGAGCGCCTACGACTTGCCGACAACGGTGACCGAGCTTTGGCCTCGTCGATAAGCTTTTGTTGAGCTTGTGGTTGCCTGCTTTTCTCTCTCATTAGGACCAGGTTGGAGCGCCGTCTTCAGCCCCATTGGCGCCTCAGCACCGACAACGACCATCATGTCTGTTCCACCAGGACCATTGTGAGTGATACCCCTCTGCTGCTCGCGACGCAGGCATCGTTCCCAACATACTTGTTACATTGGCTGAATGTCGTCCCAGAAGGAAGAAGATCAGGATAACTGTCGTTGCCGCGGGTACGCCTTCCTATCTGTCGCTCTGAGCTTACTTATCCCTCGCCCAGATGGACTCTCCAAACGAGATGTCTTCAGGCTAGTCCATGCATCCATGTCAACTGCAACTCGACCATAACAGTTCACAGATTGCCGGACCCTTTCGCCGTAATTACAGTGGACGCCGAGCAGACACACACGACAAGCGTCATGAAGAAAACCCTCAATCCGTACTGGAATGAAAGTTTTGATATGTAAGCAGAGTCCAAGATTGAACAGACTTGTTTCTCAATATTCTGCAGTACCGTCAAGGATTCTTCTGTTGTCGCCGTTCAGATATTCGACCAGCGCAAATTCAAGCGCAGGGATCAAGGCTTTCTCGGCGTTGTCAATGTGCGCGTGAGCGATGTGCTAGACCTGGAATTGGGCGGCCATGGTGCGCTCTCCCGCCGACATTGATAACGCGAGGCTTATTTCAGAACCAGAGATGCTTACTCTAGATCTCAAAAAGTCCAACGACAATCTGGTTGTCCACGGCAAGCTCATCATCTACTTGTCCACAAACATCAATCAGCCCATCAGCAATCCTGGCCCGTCGCAAGTATCCGGTCTGAACAGTGCTCTGGCAGACATGGGACTCAACGGTTCTCCATCGGCAAGCACATCAAACTTGGCTTTGCCAGGCGCTTCAGGATCGCTCTCCCGTGCCTCTAGTTCCCACGCCACAGGGCCAGACACAGCGAACCCTGCACCTATCTCCTTGCCTTCTCCCAACGCCTCATCTACGCCATCTCCAGACACCGAGCAGCCCCAAGCATCGGCTCAATCACCGGCGACGACATCCCGCCCAACGAGCTCCACCGGCCCTCCCCCTGCTGCTTCCGCTGTGGCTACAACTCCTGCCACCAACATGCCTCAGGTACAGACCTCTCCGTCTACAGCGGCATCAAACAACCAGCAGATGAGGAACTTCAATCCCAACGTTGATCAATATGGACCCCTTCCGCCTGGCTGGGAGAGGCGCATTGACCCTCTGGGTCGCACTTACTATGTTGACCACAATACCCGAACCACGACGTGGAACAGACCATCGCCGAGCGCTGCTGTCAACACCAATGTTCAGGACAACGAAACAAATGCTGCACGCGACCAGCATTCCCGTCGTATACTCGCTGATGATCTACTGGAGGCTAACAATAACACGTCTAGTGTCATTAGAAACCCTAGTGCGACAGCCTCTCCTGCACCCTCGACGACACCATCTGCAATTCCAGCCGGTAACAACGCAACGACGCCGGGAACCGGCAGTCTGCCTAATGGTTGGGAGGAGCGCTTCACTTTGGAGGGCCGCCCATACTATGTTGATCATAATACTCGTACGACGACGTGGGTTGATCCTCGCCGTCAAGCCATCATCCGAGTCATGGGACCAAATGGTCAAGGCTCCGCTTTGCAGCCGCAGGCCATCTCACAGCTTGGCCCTCTCCCTTCAGGGTGGGAGATGCGTCTCACCTCTACCGCGCGCGTGTACTTTGTCGATCACAATACCAAGACCACTACTTGGGACGATCCGCGACTACCCTCCACCCTCGATGCCAATGTGCCTCAGTACAAGCGCGACTTTAGAAGAAAACTTATATATTTCCGCAGCCAGCCTGCTATGCGCGCACAGCCTGGCAACTGTCAAATCAAGATCAGACGTAACCACATATTCGAGGACTCTTATGCGGAGATCATGCGGCAGACGCCCAATGACTTGAAGAAGCGTCTAATGATCAAGTTCGACGGAGAGGATGGGTTGGATTATGGTGGACTGTCTCGGTACGTATAGGCAGTCCTCGCTCTTTTCGTTCTCTCTAACGTGGCACACAACAGTGAATTCTTCTTCCTCTTGTCTCACGAAATGTTCAACCCCTTCTACTGCTTGTTCGAGTATTCGGCGCACGATAATTACACCCTCCAAATTAACCCTGCGTCTGGCGTTAACCCCGAACATCTCAACTACTTCAAGTTCATCGGGCGGTGTTTGGGTTTGGGTATCTTCCATCGCCGTTTCTTGGATGCCTACTTCATCGTCAGTTTCTACAAGATGATACTGAAGAAGAAGGTCACTTTGTCTGATTTGGAGAGTGTCGATGCTGAGTTGCACCGTGGTATGACATGGATGCTGTAAGTTTTCCTGTTGATTCTTTTTTCTGGCTAATCAGAATCGTAGCGAGAACGATATCACCGACATCATCGATGAAACATTCACTACCACTGAAGAACGCTTTGGTGAAATGGTTACAATTGAGTTGAAGGCGGGTGGCGCAGACGTTCCAGTGACCGAGGACAACAAGAAGGAATATGTTGAATGCGTGGTCGAGTATCGCATTTCCAAGCGCGTCAAAGAGCAGTTCGAGGCCTTCATGTCCGGATTCAGCGAACTCATCCCTCAGGATCTCATCACGGTCTTTGACGAGCGAGAACTTGAGTTACTCATTGGTGGAATGTCAGAGATTGACGTGTAAGTTAATCGGTAACACTTCAGGATTCTGTCTAACAATTCGTAGTGACGATTGGACCAAGTTTACGGATTACCGCGGCTATGAGATGAATGATGAAGTTATTCAGTGGTTCTGGAAGTGTGTCCGCAGCTGGCCCCCAGAACGCAAGTCTCGCCTACTTCAATTCGCGACCGGGACATCCAGAATACCTGTCAACGGGTTCAAAGACTTGCAAGGCTCCGACGGTCCTCGTCGGTTCACGATTGAGAAATCGGGTGACCCGTCTCAGCTTCCGAAGAGTCATACTTGCTTCAACCGCATCGATCTTCCGCCCTATAAAGACTATGCCAGTTTAGAGCACAAGCTCACCCTCGCGGTTGAGTACGTAGTCTCCGTCATATGCGACGACTTTTTACTGACGTTCTGGCTAGGGAAACTGTTGGGTTCGGGCAAGAGTGAAGAACGGACACTTGTACTATTTACTATATTTCTTATGCTATATCGGCGCTTAGTTGACCGGTGGTTATGGGTACGTGGCGTCAAACGTGTTATGCCAGTATGTATCCCCGCGGTACCCTTCAAAATACATTGCGTGATAGAACAATGCGCATTGCTAATGCTCGCAACACTCATTTGTGTGCATTCTTAGTAAATCGACGTTAGATTGATTACAGATGGTTAGGATACTATTCGATACACTCCTAGGGTACATGGAAATATTATCTCTTCTGAAAAGCAAAGGCAATATAAATATCTATGAGCAGGAAGTTTTAGTTTTGTCAAGGAACTGACACTAGACCGACTCACTAGCAGCCTCCCATTGATCCTCATCCATCGAACTCTCGCCGTTCTCGTCCACTACCTTCATCTTGAGCATTAGCGGGCCAAACTCGGGATCTTCCTGGTGCTCTCCGAACACATGATGGAATTCTTCCTTGTACGTTGGGTATAAACCATACGAAGACGCGAGTCTAAAAGACGTATAAACGAGAGAGCATGGAGGAGGCCGGAAGGCGACGTACTGCACGAAATGACCCCAATGGACGACGTACTCGGGGACATCCTCAACGGCATCTCGAAGGAAAAACCAATACTTGTGACCATATATCGGTTGTTCTGTCCGGTCTTCGAATCGAATTTTGTATACATCGTTCCCAAATGACAGATCTGTCGCGTCGGGGGGTATTTCGTTCAAATGTTCACTGGCAATCGGGTAAGAGCCACGGAGATGTAAAGAGGCATCGGACATACAGCAAAAGTTCACCGTTTGGTATTGTGCCGATGAAAACACCCCCCGGCCGTAACCAGTTTGAAACATTCTCCAGCATACACCGCACCTTCTGCTCCGTCTCAAAAGCATAATGCATACAAAACTGCATGGAGACAACATCGAATGGTTGATCTAGGGTATCGCGGGAAAATGCAGTCGCCAAGGATTGTGTGTAGCAGTCGAGCGCAGCAAATCTGGCACTGAAGCGCGGACCGCGGAGAGAATCGTATCGCTGCCGTGCTTGGTCGACCGAGACGGCAGCAATGTCCGCTCCGACGTATTCCTTTACCCGCGCCTTTACCCACTTTGTGATGTCTCCACCTTTCCCGCAGCCCATGTCCAGTACCTTGCCCGACGGAGGTGGCCCCTTGCCCGGATGAGAATTGCGCGAAGGGCGGCTATGGAGGACAGGATGTGCGAAGCGGGATATTAGGACAGACTTGACCCAATTGTTGAAATTCTTGAGGCCAATAATGGGTGATTCGAGACGCTGCACGACTCCAACGTCCGGTCTTGAGTTGTCTGAGAGATGTTAACGTAGTCATTGGTCTAAGCAGTGGGAAACGCACAGTGATTTACGACGACACCCACGTCGCCAGCATGCTTTTTGGCTGGTCTGACATCTCGGACATCTGGCTCTGAGCTACGGTCCCGCTTTCGTTTCGTCAAGCGCAGGGTGCCTTGACCGACGTATTGTCTGTACGAGGAGATTTCTGCCGGTGACAATGGTTTGAGCACGGAGGTGGCTGGCGTGAGACGTTTCTTTGGATTGTAAGGAATGGTTGTGGGCGGTAACGGCGGCGGTGGCATTACAGGCGATACTGTTGAACGTGGAGTGGTCAACGATTGTTGGTGAAAGGACGAAGAGGAGGATGAGGGCCGTGAAAAGACTGGTGATTGGTTTGGAGAGTCGGGGACGGGCGAGGGCACTGTAAAGCGCGACGACGAGGATGTCGGACGATGGTCGTAGTCGAGTTCTGGTTCCTGTCTCCGCAGGGGCTGAGATGCTGCAAGTTTGTTGTCGTCGTCGTTGTCGATATGGACTGGATGGAGTAGATGGGTAAGACTGGATCTGCGGTTGGGACGGGGACCGTCGTCGGCGTTGAGAAGGACGGAGAGATCTGTTGCCCGACGGGACAGCGAAGGTGATTGCAACGATGGGGACGCAGGGAAAGCACTTGTCGTGCTGGTCGGAAAAGGATAGGCAGAAATAAGTGGCGACTGGCTGAGCGGACTGTTCAGGACAGCGTCGCGCACGGGGTCAAAGGCAGGCATTACGACAGCACGCGGAGGCGAAATATCCCAGTCCCCGCTCGCTGCAGGCGATTCAAGCAAGTTCACGATGTAGCAAACACAGCTCAGTATCTACGCATTATGTAACTTGTCCCTTCCAAATCAAGCCCTCCCCCGCCACTCCTTGAGCCAGCTGCCCAGGTCGTCGCTCGAGCGCTACATACAGGTCAACTCATCGTCCAACTCGTCTACCACAGAATATCGCTCACCTCCAGATACGCAATACGCGCCCCAATCGTGTCCAGCGTTTGCGCCAATGACAGGTTGAATTTCGAGACATCTTTATCCTGATGCAGCAATCATCAGCGTCCCGTCCTGTCAGTTCTAAAACAACCCTACTTGGAAGAAAGACTTGGTTTCATCGTAGTCTTTTTGTGTCGATAACGCTGTGAACGAGCCCTATCAAACGCAGTGAGCGTCTCAAGATCCAGAGCCCATTTATTTCACTCACCGAAACCAAGTATTTCAGCATCGAATTCTGCTCAAAGCGCTTGTAGATCTAATCAGAGTGTCAGAAAGAATAAATCCTGCACTGCAGTAAAACCAGACCTGAGCATAATTGTCCTTGAACACCTGCGCTGTCTGACGACGGCTCTTAAAGTTGGAGGAGAGCCCTCGTAGGAAGTAAACGAAATCCTGGTCGCGGGATGAAGTCAAGAGGTAATCAAAGGTTTCCTGAATCAACGCCGGGTCCTGAGTCTGGCCCAAGGCGATCCTGCAGCGGAACGGCGGCGTTAAGACGAGGCAACCTTGAGAACTATTCAACGCCACTCACATGGCCGCAAGCTTCGATGTCGGAGTCTTGACAGACTCAACAAGCTGCTTGACGGAGTCATATTCCTCCCGGCCACCATATTTTACAGCCTAACCGGTCAAGCATCTTCAGGCAAAACTCCACAGACCAAGGTACGTGACTCTATACTCACCGTGCCATAGATAACTCGTTGAAGCCCGGCCGGAATCTTTGAATCATTCCCAGTAGACTTGAAGTAGTCGAAGCGAGCTCGGAGCTCCTTGATCACACTACACATCGCATATGAGAAATAGATCAAGGATTGTGATAAAACAATACCCTTCGTCTTTTGCAGCCGCTGCTTCCCCGACGACACATGAACGCAAGCGTGTGATATCGGTGGGTTCAGAGTCCGGAAAGTCATACCCTAGTTTGTCGACGAGGGGAACGAATATGGACTACAAAGGCACCATGAGTTCTGATAACAACAATACAAGTCGTTTTCACCCTTCGGAAAGCATTCAAATTATCGACGATCTCGGGATACTCCCACCAAGTAGAGACAAGACCAGCCAGATTGCCAGAAATGGCATCCAAGATCAAGACTGGCGACATTGTGAGCCCATTTCTGTCGCAAGTTACGGAGAATTTCTTACACTCCTTCTCGTTGCGTAGATTGTCGATCAGGTTAAGAGCGCTGCTCAGTTTCTGCAACCCAGCCTTGGACAAAGCCAGAGAATCATACACCAGACCCATACGATCCTCAATAGAGAAGCAAGAGTCAGGTTTAGCAGCCTCGACACCGATCTTGGAAAGCCTCTCTGGAGTATACAGAACGCGGTCTGCGGTACAAACATTGTGAGATGCAGCACGAACAGGAAGGAATTGAGGCTCACAAACGCCGGCAGTTCCCCCATTCAGTTTGAAAGGCTTGCTGGTGTCCAGGGTAAAAGTCTTGGAACGCTCCTCTAGAAGGGCAGATCTGTCGATAGTGGATTTGCCGGACTTGTCCACGGACAAAATATTGAGCGGTACGTTCCTGTGGCGGCCGGACGTCAGCTGTTTCCGAAAACTGAAGATCTGACGCACCATAAAGTTTTGTTCTCTTCAGGTTCAGCAATACCTGTTTCCATAAAACGATCTTGTCGTACTTCAATGCCATCATTGTTTTCGGAGACTGTGATAACCGGGAAACCGATCTAAACATATTCAGCTTCTGAATTATTGTATAGTCAATGTTCACAGACCTTTTTGATCCAGTTCTCCATCAAATGGACGATATCTTGACCTAAAATCGCTCAATGAGTTTCAGAGTCAAGGTGATTCAACGTTCCGACCTGTTGCAGCGCTGATCCCTTTCCAAAGATCTTCAGTTACGCCGTTACCGTAGAGTTTGCTTTTGAGGTAGATGGAGACACCCTTCAAGAAGCGGTCTTCGCCGACGTAGTCGGAAAGCATTCGCAGGACTACATGAAATTAGAAAAACTCCAGTTTTACCACTTGTACTCGCCTGAACCAGCCTTCGAATACGACAACGAGTCGAAAATCTACCGTCCGGATCGTTGAGTACAAGCAATGGGGCAGCCATTTCATATACCTGATTGATAGAATCGGCGTTTGGGCATTGGACCTCAATTGGGTGAGAAGAGGGTTTGGCATCCAACGCAAGCGCGGCGTTCAAATGATCGCTGATGAAATCGGCCTTGGGTTTGAATTCGGGGAAAACTCTGCAAAACGTTCAACAACGTGTGCGTCCAATACAGGAAAGCGTACTTGTCTGTGGAGTGGACTAATTGAGATGTGAGGTTCAACGAAGGGGAAGAATGAACATACCGGCAACAATGACTTCGCCCATCTGAAAGGAACTGTTAGAGAAGGACAAACGAAGATACTTGAGACATACTAAAGTCGCGAATCCTTCGTTCAGGTAGAGGTAATCCCACCACTCCATTGTTGTGATGTTACCGAACCTTGAACAATCATCAGGTTGACTACGCGCCGTATATATGGGTTACTGACCACATGTGCGCCACCTCATGACTCTGAGTCGTAAATACGTTCTTTTTGGCATTAGTGTCAGTGGTCTTCGGATCCAACAGGAAAGCAGTTGTGCGACCGGTTATCAAACCCCAGTTTTCCATTGCGCCTGTTGATCATGAACTTGCAAGGTCATGCCACGCTTCATGGCATCTTACCAGCATCGAAGTCGTGTACCTGGTGTAGATTGATAAGTTTAAGCGACACGATATGAAGAGCACATACGACAAGTGTATCGAGCTTAGGAAGAGGAAATTCCACATCGAAAATCTCCTCGTACAGTGGAAGAACCTTTTTCTTGACATCGAGAGCGAACTGTGCCTGATGGAGAAGTTCGGGAGTCGCTAAATACTTGTTAAAGCGCGCAAGAAATTTCAAAAGGAACCGGGACGTACTATAGATTTTGAGAGAAATATCCTTTCCGCTGGGCATCTTAACCGAGTCTTCCAAATATTGAAGGGCCCATTGGCGTACGCGACAAGGTATGTCGACATCGGAGGCGTTGAATCAAATTTAGTAATCTTCCAGCTGCTGTCAAGCGCCTTCAAAGAGGGCATGTTCTTCTCTAGGGCGTCTTCCGAACCAGGCGCATAGACCTTTTCCGAGTAAGCGGGCATGTTAGACAGATTGACACTTTCGGAGCGTGAAATCATAGTGATTGCAAAGGTCGCCTTGAGCAGAGGTTCATCCCAGCACGGGAACGCACGTCTCGCGTCAATAGCCTGAATAAGTCTTGAGCGGGCTACGGTGGAGGAAATACACATAAACGCACTTCGAACTGCGTCAACGCATAGTAGTTGGGTTTGCCATCCTTCTGGTAAGAGGATCGATAGTAGCCAGTCAAACTGTCGCCCAAAGGCGCAGAGTAAGGTCCGATCTTTAGCTCGGCCTTGGAGTTGGCAGGAATGAGCGAGTCGAAAGTAAGAAACAATCGGTCTCCTTCGATGGATTGTCGGGACGGTTTCTGCTCTGTCACAGCTGCTTCCGAGGTCAGAGATCTAGCGAGGTGGTTAGTGTGAGCGATGAGAGACAGAGCATCGACGTACACCTCCTGGAACGACAAGCCGGCACAGTTGAGCACGATGGATAAGGTGTCCTCCTTGACGTCGAGGCTAAGCGCGGACACGATTTGTCAAGACATTAATCGAGTAAGGTAGGATATACCTAATCTTGGTGAAGCCTTCAAACGTGAGCTTTTCGAGGTCAGTCTTGATCGTCACGTCGTAATGGGTCGGCTTGACGTTGAGCGGAAGACGATTGGGATCGAGGTCTGATGGGTTCAGTACTGACATGGTGGTATGCGCTCTGGAGAAAGATGTCTTCGGGAACCTGAAGTCGAGATGATGGAGATTAATAGAAGGAGCTGGCAGTGTGACCAGCACGGCACTTGCCTCCACACGCCATATCCGAGGGCCGAACACGGGCGAATATTTTGAAGAGCAAAATTATGGCATCGCGGCGACAACTGTCGAAAGAATGGCACTTTCGTGCGTATGATGTTCATACACGCACGCCAGGCAATTTGCAGGTGATGGTAAAAATTTGAGTGCAACTCATAATTGTTCGCGGAGTTATGTACGCAAAGCCCGACAGGGTGATGTATGTAATTGGAAAAGCAAATTAAGCCATCCGGATCAGCAGTAGGTTCACGTCTCAAGCAAGTTTCCTGTTTACAAGTCCAGAGGGAAGAGGAGGAAGGACAGCCGGGAAGACTTTTGAAAGCATGTGACGATCATGGAGGCGCAAGGTTTCTCCCACTTGTTGCCCAATCTCCGTCTGGACCAGCGCCGTCTGCTCGAAGTTATCAATCAGTTTTCGCCTGTACGAAGCATATTCGGTTTCAAAATCAATCAGCAGGTTGAAATGGGCCACGCTGTCAGGTTGTGTGAGCGATAATGACATGGTAGAGAAAGAGACCAACCTCTCATCGCGCATGGCATTCATATTGTCTGCAGCTTCTCGAAGAATACTCGCGCGACCGAGGCGAACGTCAGCCTTCACATGGTCGAACTTGCGAGAAATTCTCTGTACGAGAACCTAGGTCCGACGTTGAGTACGGCTCTCTCGCGCACCGCTACAACTTACATTTTGAATGTCATTCAAAATCTAAGCATGGAGAAGTAAGGACTAAGAATCGAGAATGCATAGAACAAACGTACTTGAGCTATACCATAGTCATCAGCTTCGTCCCAATCACGGTCCTCGTAGTCTTCGCCAGGCTCCGTGGTGTAGGTAATGTCGTACGAAGGTTCTGTGATACGAATTCATCAGCGGGAAACAGCATCTACGGAACATGTCACGGACCTCGCTTCTTCGATTTATGAGATTTGGCATACTTCCTGTTATCCTCCATTGGCGGACGAGATGATTTGCTGTCCAGCGTAGACTGTCCCAGAGGTTTCCCAGTAGATGGTAGGTAGGTAGACGGACTGAACGACATTAGCCTGCTAGAATCCGAGATCTTTGGTCTGACAGAGGCTTTAACGTTGGAGGTACAGTTCAGAGCAGGTTTTCGGCTTGGTGGCATAATCTTCGATGGCGTGGCGTATTTTCTAGGCTGTAGCGGATTCGGGTAATCAGATATGTGAGGCGGTCCTGCGCGATCCGATTGTGAAGTCTCTTCTGGGCGTCGGAACTCGAAAAATAGTTTGGCGGGTTTCAATGGTTCAGCTCGAAGCATAGATGAGGATTGGAGTTTGGAAGGAGCTGGCCTTGTTTCAATTTCGACAACAGAAGGCGATTTTGAGCGCTGTAATAGATGGATAGGCTCCATTGCAGCTTCCTGCGGACGAGAGGCGACCATATCTTGAAGTACATCTTGTGTAGGTAGTGTGCGATCAATACGTTTGGATGCAGGCGTTGGAAGCTCAAGCATTGAGATTTCTGGAGCAGCGAAAGAGGGTTGAGCAAATGGGAGCGGAAGTCTGTTTTTCTTTTCGCGTTTTACCGGATGCACTGGGCTTCGCTGGAAACGGGAGACAGGATGCGGGGAAGCGTCGTCTTGGGTCAGATCAATTGTTTCCGGCTCGCCCAAGGTGGCACTAGCTTCTCGATCCCATGGACATGGCGTCTAAGCGAGATACTGTTAGACTCAGCAATAAATTTCCTCGAATAACCTACCGTGGCGGGAGAGACGAAATCATCGTCCATGACTGTATCGACAAGATTGAAGTCTAATGCGACTACTGGAGATGATCGGAGCGCCCGTGGTGGCCCTATTGGAGGCGCTGTATGTGTTAGTAATTGTCTAGGCAGCTGTCAGGACTATGTTCAGTCAAAGGTTCAGCATATCAAGTTTGAGCTTGGTACCTTCTCATCGTCCAATTTCTTGATGCTTGCTTCTGTCTTGTTCTCTTCATCTTCTGGGCCTTGACGGGCGTTCTCGTACGTCGGAGCGATTAACTCTTGGACCTTATCCGCAGAACTTCTCTTAGGTGTAACCTAAGAAGTCAGTCAGATGACAATCTTTCCCAGGAAGAGACTGCAGACCTTTAACTCTGATACACGAGTGATTCTTCCAGAGCGTCGAAGATTCTACAGGGAATGGGTCTACAAATTTTAGTCTTTGAAAGCGAACACTTCACCTTCTCTTCGACGGGTTTTACAACTTGAACCGTTGACTTGGATGAGTAATCGGCATCGGAGACTGCTTTAGCCTTGCTTGGGGCTTTCACTGTGGATGCGTGAATGTCGCTCTCCTTGTTTTCGACATCTTTAGACTTGAGTGTCACTTCACGTTTCGCCGCTACAGCTTTCACGGAGGCACGCGTCGATCGAGACTTGGTATCCGCTACCAAGGAGACTCGACCTGAAGGTACCGGAGATGAACTTCTCCCCTTCTTTCTGTAGCGTTTGTTGGGTTGAACAGGCTTAGAGAAGATAGGCGAAGGTTCGATTTTGCGACGCTTGGTTACCGGTAGCTCGACATCTTCAGAAGAAGTGTCAACTTTCTGGCGTTTGTTCCGGGCAGATCTCGTCATTTTAGCCACTGGTTGCTTCGGTGAGGGCGAGCCGTCATTCTCATCGTATTCGGCAAGCAGTTGCGTGTCCTTCACCGATGTGATCTTATGGCCTAGCCGCTCGCTTAATCAACAGATGTTGCGACGAAAGCAATAGAGCAAACCTTTTACATCTGTCCGAGGCGGCGCAACTTCATTGAAATGAACCCGCAAAGGTCTAGGCGGAGAACTCTTCACGACTACGGGCGAAGAGGGCGGTCTGACCGGGTTTGTAGCTGCTTTCCCGACATCTGTGCCCGGCACCTTCAATATCTTTGGTACTCGGTCAACGGAATTTGCGACTTGAAGGTCATCATCGTCTTCATCAGGCCTAATACATAGCTTTGCGGAAGAGGGCGACATCAACTGATCTGACGCTGCGTCAATACTCAACACTAAAGATTTGTCGTTAACCGTTTGTCAACGTAACACGGCATAACTTACCGCGTGTAGCCTTTTCCTTCGCATAAGCATGAGCATTGTATTTCAAAGTTAAAAGTGAAGAATTCTACTCACCGTGTACGGGACGCCGTTACAATTGAAATCCAAAGCTAAATCGACATTGAGTTTCGACATCTTTCTTGCAGCCCGAACAATGTGTTTACCCTACGAACATAGCGAATGAATACAGCACTTCGGCGAGGACTAAGACAAACAGACCAGACGCCGGGCATTCAAAGCGTCAACGAACCTCTTGACTTGGTGAGTATTGAGCTCGAAGGTCAGATCCACACTGCCATTCTTTCGGTGGACGGAAGCTGCCTGCCCCATGTCTGGAAAACGGTTCAATTTCAAAGAGATCAATACGTGAGAGTCCGCCAAAAAAGGGGGAATATGAATAAGTTCGACAGTTTGAGTGGCGACGTGAAAAGTTTCGTATGTGCCATTCTGAGATGCACATTAGTCTCAAGAGCGTAGCATATATTCCACGCACGTTATCAATGCTTGAAGTGAAGCCTTCAGCGTCAAGGTATATGCGGTTGACGAGGTTGGGGACGAAGTCATCAATCTTCGCTGAGCGTATTTCGAACGGTTGGGGACTAGACAATCAGGAGATTGGCCACAATGGATGATAAGAACATACAAAGCAATATGAGCTGCCGCAAGAGTGTTCAGGATATCTTGAGACAGAACTTCCCAATCTGTCACACCACCAGTAGGGGATAGAAGAATGTTGCGAAGCTGGGAACTGCCAGGGAAGAATGTTGCATCGAAGGTTGAGTTCACAAAATCTTGTCTCCTGTCCTTGACTGCAATGGGGGGCAAAAGGTTTGCAAATATATCGAGAAGAGCCTCTACGACGAGGTATTCTGAAGAAGCTATTAGCAGATATTCATCTTGGTTCACGAGTATCATTGTCTGACCTCTTGAAAGAGAAAGCGCAAGTCCGATTCGACGTCTGTATGGGAACAAGATATTGATTTCAACGCCCCAAACGAGACTAGCGACATACCCTCCAAGTAGAGTAGCGTTTCTCAATTTCCTTCGGTTCTCGGTATGGCGGAGAGAAGTCTCTAATAGTAGATTATAAGCCTACGGAAGTCAGCCTCAGAGATCCTTATGACGCGGATTCAATGTACCGTGCAGATAAGGTCGCGGCCGAGGCGTTGCTTGTCCGTAACCGATTCAGGAAAGCAGCGATTGCACAAAGTCGAATACAGTGCATTGCCTATTGCAGATTTCGCGTTTTCTGGATATACTGAGAGAAAGCTAAGTAAAAGAGACATGATTCTCACCTGAGGGGTCCGCCTCGAGAAAGTCCTGCGGATCGTAAGCCAAGTGGTAGGATGACGCACAGAACATACCAAGAGTCCTGATAACAGAGCACGCTGGACAGCTTCCCATGAATTGGTAGGCTCATTAGAGCCCCTATCAACAGCAGAGAGCCGTTTAGAAAATACGAAATCAAGCACGGTAGAGCAGAAAGTATAAGCAGGCAACGGGTGCTCCCGATACAAGGGCAGCATTGGCTGCCTAAGCATTTCGGCGAGCTTTCCGACTGTGGTAGACGGCGGAGACGATAGTTCCTATAGCAATCACGTCACTGAATCCATCGAAAGGGCGAAGTGAGCTAACCAAGAGTGTCAATGCACTACCCAATTGTGCCATCGATTTGCTGACATCGCTACCCTTCGACGTCGCCTTGGTGGCCGCAATGAGAGCAGAGAGGGATTTCTTGACATCGCACAGGGTCGCCGTGGGCGACATCGCGCACCGACGCCAACTATATATGGCGGTCCTGAAGAAAGGAAGGAGCCAGTCACGGTTAACAAAATCAGGTGACACACTGTAACGTGAACGTGACGGTGCCTACATAGTACACTGTACTCTCACCCCAGGGTCGCACCAAACCCACGGAGTACATGCAACCACGTCCAAAATGAGTAATTGGAACAGGCCTGGAATGCAACACGCAACATCGCTGCAAAGATCCTATTACATGCGAACAATCCAAGTCTCCCGGATACAGACATTCAAACAAGGACGATTAGTCCTCTGTTATATCCATATACGTAGTATTACAGTTCGGTGCAACAAGATACTTATCACCTCCGAGGACTCCTTGATCTCTGTTCGCGTTCATTGCGGCGGGACCTGCCGCGTGTTTTAGTTTGTGCGTGAGAGTGGTGATGTCGGCGCTGTTGCTGATTACTTTCTCGTCCTCGGTGTGGGCGTGAAGAGAAAGAGTGGGACGTCTCGTGATAGGTGTTGGAGGATGTGGGATATTCATCAACACCATGAGGCTCATCGCGAAGAGGAATATCAACCCGCATAAAATCCCAAGCAGTCGTCGCCCGTCCCATACCCCACGCCTCGCTCGCCTGCCTCTCAATTTCAAGCATAACGGCCTGTCGTATCTGGAAAACATGATGGCTCTGGTCCGAGCTCGGTAACGTGAATCTACTGCCAATGTGATTCAGGATAAGCCTCTTTGCGCCGACTTGACGCGCGAAAGCACCAGCCTGATCTGGTGTGGAATGACCACGAAAATGAGCTGCCTGTTGAACAGTTTCGACAGAGCGGGAGGCGCGAGGATCAATGTACGGCGGAATGTAAGCATCGGTAGCTTCGTGAATGAGAAGGTCGGGGGGCGAGCCAAGGAGCGGTATAATGTTTGACGGATCATATGTGTCTCCGAGAATGGCTATTGAGCGGGAGGGGGGAGAACCAGCAGATGGAGAGCGCCGGAAGATGTATGCTAGACATGGATCGCGGTGCTATTGAAAAGTCATGATTAGGACTGGCGCGCTCTGTAAAGACGGCAACGTACACTGATTGGTCCTGCGTCGACAGTCACCAGTTGTCCTGAAGCAAAGTTGCGCCAGAATCCAGCCTCATCTGCGCGAATGTCCGTTCCAGGTGCTTCACTTTGGTGGCGTTCGTCGTCCGCACATCCGGTCACCGCATCGCTGGGGGAGAGCAATTCGTGCACTACGTACTTGTCGGCAGACTTGGAAAACGTCAACTTCATGTTCATCCGTACGAAGTTACGAATCCCAGCAGGCCCGTATATCTCGACGGTCGGTGACAGCTTTTCGGGTCGAGGAGGCAGGACAGGATTCGGTACAGGATATAAGAGGGACCTTAACAGTGTAACCAAGCCCATGACATGGTCCGCGTGCATGTGAGTTATGAAAATCTTCTCCACGCTCGTTGATTTGAGGCGCTGGGCATCCAATGGCTGTAAAGCAAACTGTCGAAGGGTGCCCTCAGCACAGTCCACCATCCATGATTTTCCATTGCCCTGGAGGTCGGCAAGAAGGCTTGAGCAGTTCCGCGCCATAGTAGGTCCCCCACCGCTGCTGGTACCGAAAAAAGTTACGCTTAGCATCTGGTGCAGGTGAGAGCGAAGCATGTATAACACGTGAGAGGGAAACTTGGAAAGCTACTGCCAGCCTCTCACTTACAATCTTCAATTCAACATCTAAATGTCTCCTTCAAAATGTTAGGGCTGACGGTACGTGCATCATATCTTTGCAGGTCGGGTTTGTTGACCTCGCCGTGAGTCCAAGTTGAACGATGTAAAGATGGTAAGCACTCTACTAATCGTTTACATGTCAAGAACGATGTTGTTTGTACTCTATCTTTATTTCACGGTGTTCAGAAACTCAGGAAGAAAGGCTGACTTCAACATAGCCGGCCTTAGCTCACCACAACCATTTTCTGACCAGGGTTTCGGCTGAAGATCATCAGGAGATGCAGCATATCTTTTGATTGAACCGATTTCCTTAGAAGTGCCATGTATTTCCTTCGCATATGTATGTTGATTCTACTGTTGCTATGGCCGCTCGAGGAACAGCTAAACATCATACATGTTCAGACTACTCCCCCCCCATCTAGTAAAGTAGTTTCCGGCTTGGTCTTGGAAGCATTTCCGCGTATGGCCGTTCCAAGAGGCAAATATAATCGTCGTATTCGCTCCAGTGAAATACCGAAGCGCTTGTTCGAAATACTAAAGGTCATTCGCAACAACGTCAGTGATGGTGCTAGTTCCATTGAGTCCCATATGCCTTTGAAGGGCGCAGATGTGTTTGTCGACTCTGATTTGTTGCCAGCGCCATAGAGCAGAAGCTGTATGATGTCACGAAACCTATGTAAGCCGATGCCTGGCGCATTAGGCGCATAGGTTCCAATTTTCTTGCTCAAGCTGAGTCCTAAAAGTAAACTCACCGTATAGCAGAAGTCTGGAACAACCCGGTCCTGCTAACAAATTCTACCCTATGCGGAAAATCTGTGCGCACGAACCTCTGTTGCATGCGCCACAGATGGAGGGGGCCCATGAGCTGAAACGAAATGTCAAGCAGGTTTAGAGAATTGCCGTGGGTAGTTGCTCAGTATTGAAGTTAATACGCAATGCATCCAGTGGAAGATATAGCCTAGGACCTAGGTGCCTAATGTCTCGCGATGGCCCTGCGTGCCAAGGATTTATGCGACCGAGTCACAGAGCAGAAGCGAGTAACCCATGTTGTAAGGAGAGCTCAACGAAAAAAGAAAGCCTGTGAATGGTACCATGAAACCATTAAAGTACAAAACATCTGCTGTTGAGGTTATTCAGTGCATATATGGCGGATGAGTGCGACTCACTGTAGCGAAAAATACCAAGCAAGGGGTCAACGTTGTATACAGACAGCCGCTGTTCTGGTATAGTGTCGCGCGACAGCTCCCGCTGTTGCGCCGCGATCGCACTCTGCTGATGTTGCTCTACCATCGCCATAGTTCTAGGCTGCTGTTCAAAATCTGTCTGCGTTGCCGCTCGTGCACGGGCGTTATCCACGTAGTTTCTTTGCCAATTTCTTATACGGCGACGACGCCACCATATATATAGCAAGGTCCCCGTAAACAGCAAGGCGCCTACCGCATCATATAAACGACATAAACGAATAACAAGCGAAGAACGCACCAATACCCAACACGACGCCGATGATCAGCCCATATCCGGGCCCTGCGGAACCTCACTGCAGTTGAACCCGGTACATGATGATGCGCGGACGAGCGCTAACCGAGTGCATAGCGATAATAAGAGCAATCGATGTATCCGCTCCATTATGTCTTGTCAAAATTGATGATGACAGGAAAGTCAGAACAGGTGGTGAGGGTGTTTCGCCGCGCCATCAGTTGCCATCGCTCGACGCAAGACAAGGCGGTCTTGGCCAGCTCTTGGCAGTACGAAAGCAAGGACAAATTCTCCTTATGATGTGCAAACCCGATCAATTCGTGATGTCATGCCTCTCCTC
Organism: Mucidula mucida; assembly: GCA_015501055.1. Classification (NCBI taxonomy): domain Eukaryota; kingdom Fungi; phylum Basidiomycota; class Agaricomycetes; order Agaricales; family Physalacriaceae; genus Mucidula; species Mucidula mucida. The sequence continues at coordinate 1,156,471 of JADNYV010000002.1, forward strand.
TCGTAAAGGAAGGTGGAGGAATAGTTGGTTCTGGCTTTCAGAACGTCGAATTCTCTATCAAGTAGACAGTAATCAGCTAATTATCTTCAGTGGATCGCGTCGGCAAAGAATTAATCCGTATATATGTAGGACGGTATATGTTCGAGAGTTGTGTGAAGCCCTAGGTCACACTGCGCTGTGAGACCTGGCTTGATGGTGAATATAACATGGGACGAGAGGTCGCTACAGCCAAAAATGGCGAATACATGAAAAACGGAACTTGAAAGGGAGAAAAATCTAGAATTAATTCGAAGGCACGGAGTCAGCCATGAAGGCGAAAAATCGGCTGGCATACATATGGTTCTGCCACGAGCATTGAACGCAAGTACACATTGACATTCGAGGCTCCTTGGGCAATGGGAACATGACACGAGATGAGGGAACGATCAGTTGGACAGTGTAAGTATTGACTAGAATTGAGTCGGAGTAATTTGGTTCAGCGGCGCACGCCCAAGAGGGGCCAACCGGATCAGGTTGAAGTAGAGAGCGACAGAGAGATAACTTATTAAGGAGGACAGCAGGTCAAGTCACGTGGCAAAAGTTTGGTTTCCCCTTTACGGTCATCTACTAGGACCTCGACGTTCATTTGCAACAGACTATGGCGCCGCCACCGCCCTCATCATCGCCCGCGCAGGGTATGCGACGACCACATGTGGTTGTGCATCCGCCCGAAGAAGACGAAATTGAGCCTTGGTGCTGCTTCAATGCAGATGACGTATACGAGAACGGCGAGCTACGCGAGGCACTGGATGGCCTCGAGAGTGACGCGGAGGAGGAAGAGGACGATGACAGTTATGGCGGGAGAGGGCGGGAGGACAGCGAGATTTACGAAGTCGTCAGGGTGCGGCGACGTGACCGTTCACCGACACCGCCGCCACGGGCCCGACGCTCTCGGAGCATCTTTTTCGCCTTCAAGAAGAGAAAGGAGGAGGAGCAAGAACAGCAGGAGCCAGAGCGCAGCACATCACCAACTCCGTCATTTTTGTCAAGACGATTCTCTTCATTCTTCAGCAGCACGCCCTCGCTCCCCCGTATGTCCACCTCGTCCACCAGTCTATCGGATAGCGGTCCGGATACTCCCACCGACCCCATCCCTCCCAAACCATCCCGCTCTATTCTCCGACGTCTCTCGTCCTTTCGTAAAGCTCCTCCTAAATCCGCACCGCCTAAACCCGCATCGCCTTCTCCAACGCTGGAGCCGTTTGAAGGCGAGATGCGACTCGACTCGTTGCATTTTGAAGAGGGGATCAGTTTCGACGTTGATCGTTTTTAGTCATTATCATTATTTCTAGGTTTCGCCACATATTATCATCACACTTGCATAGCTGCCACATGTCTACCATATTTGAACATTACTTTGACTCCATTTCAGCAGTGTCTCCAGTTCGCTCAACATATTAAATTCGGTTCTTCAAGGTAAGATACTGCAACTGAAGCTCCAAGATATTGCGTCGCGTGGAAATTCAGAAACTTCCAAATCGCAGAATAGGCATTTTGTTCGTGGTAAGGCAGTGATGCACAAGTGGGTTTTATAGGGTATTGTATAGCTTGAGGTGAAATGTGAGTATACAAACTCGCGTAAAGTTGCTTTCATTGTGAACGTGTATGCTCAAAGATAAAGTCACCGATGGTCCTGCATATTTGACGAACTACGAGCAAGGAACCAGGCACCGTCCACACAGCCCCGATCCAATTATGGCTCAAGGCCTGACCTGTGATGAGCTCTAAACAGCCCAACATCATGTCGACGTCCCTCCACACCCTCCCGCCGTCCATTGCCCTCTGTTCCGCTCCATGAGCATCAAAGACCTCATCTCTCTATCCGGCGTACCAGGCTTGGATGTGGCTGTCACTTCGCGTATGTTCTTTCACTCTTATTGGTCTGCGTGCCTCATGTGATTCATCGCTAGTCACCAGCACGTACGCGGCAGTCGAAAACGTCAAACTCTACAAGGTTCGCATGCGTAAAATGTGCCTACCATTACACTGACCTCTTTTCAGAAACAATGCGAAGACATGAGCTCGAGATGCGTCAGTTTGATGCTTTCCCTGCGGGACAGCTCTACAGGATTGGAGGGAAACAGAGCGGCGGAACTGATAGACGAGGTGAACCAGTGAGTTCTCACTATCTTCAGCCTTCGCAGGGTTTATCATCATGCAGTGTCGTCGAACGTATCAATAGAAAGGTCCTGGAATGGGCCGCTCTGAGCCGGCTACGGAGTTTCATGTCGCAGCGCGAAATCAAAGACGGTATTGACAGACTGCAACATGACATTGATGCAGCAATCGGCAAGTTTAATGTACGTTTCCCTGGCTTCAAGTCCATTTGATGTTTACCGTTCATTTGCAAGATTCAATTAAATCTGGAGCTGTCGCGTGTTCAGCTCGAAGCGCGCGCCACACAAGAGAGAGACAGAGCAGAATTTCGAGAGCTCTTACAGAAAATTGTTCGGAGCACCGATGACATGAAAGTCCTTCTAAGCGCACAATCTACGGCGGTCTTGGAGGACGTTATGGAGTCATTGCAAAATGTGTGTTATATCGTTTCTGTCCTAAGCATTGAACGCCTAACCAACGTAGGAACTCCATGAATCGAGTACGCTTGAACCTGGTCAAGAGAAGAGTTTCCGACAAGGACTCTGGTGGCTTCACGATCAAACTTCAAAACTGCCTCCATTAGAAGACCGTACGCTTTTCAACCCACTTCCTACTAACGCTAAGTAAATTATCCAGTAACTGGTCAAGTGACTTTAGAACGCGACCAACCGAGTGTCGCGCGAGGGACGTTCAATGACATCTTTCATGGTGAGTTATCTTCCATGGTCGATTGCAGAATGACCGTACTTAACCGTATAACCGCACCAGGACAATGGCTAGACAAAGAACCGGTACGTCACACCATCATAATGCTCCATATGTCACCCACATTTCAGGTTGCTTTGCGATTACCTCGGGCATTGGCGAACTCGCCCGATATTCGCAGAGTGAGCTTCAAACAATCTGAAAGAGGTTAACTTTTAACTTGATACAGAGGTTTAAAAGAGAGGTCAGCATTTGGAGAAGTCTAGACAAACATCCATATGTCGTTCCTCTGTAGGTGTTTTCGGACCTTAAAGCTTCCAATCTCATTTTGTCGCTAGCTATGGGTTTGCTAATATTGAAAATGAAACGTACTCGGTATGACGTCCTGACATTCCTTTGGTCTTCTCTCACAGCGACAAGGTCAGCCCATGGATGGACAATGGAACTGCAATATCATTCGTTCACAAGTCTCCTGATGTTGATCGTTTACGCCTTCTCACTGAGATCGCTGAAGGTGCGTGTATGTCCTGCAAGCTCTGTTGCAACCGTTCCAGCTTGCATCCTTTTCTCAGGATTAGAATATCTGCACGGACACAAGATAATCCACGGGGATCTCCGCGGTGTAAGTGCTGTCATTTCTTTATGAAAGCCCCTTAACGAATATCTACAGGCCAATGTCTTAATATCCCGCAACGCAACGGCACGATTGTCTGACTTCGGACTATCCAAGTTTTTCGAAGATGTAAGTTCCCAGCCTGTCTCCTCTTGGTGTATTAAGCGTTTTCAGTGTGCTCAAGGATTGAGCACTTCCCCGTCGATGAACCCTCGGTGGTCTGCACCAGAACTCCTTTTAAACACAGGATCGTATTCTACGTACTCCGACGTATGGTCTTTTGGGATGGTTGCACTCGAACTTCTGACGGGCGCACAGCCCTTCAATTCATTACCCAGAGATATCACAGTAGTTCGAGACTTGGACCACGGGAAGATTCCTAATCGTCCCGCATCCTTTGCTGCCCCCAAAGAATTACACAATGAGCTCTGGGAACTGATGCGTCGGTGCTGGCATAGAAAGCCCTCGTCAAGACCATCAATATCCTTAGTGAAGACGAGATTACTTGAGCTGAGAGGTATCATTTCCTGTAAGTGAGTCTACTCGATATCGTAAACATCGTTATTCACTGTTTGTGCAGCTCCGAGAAAAGAGAAACGAAATTCTCTTCTGTCCAATTTGAGGTCGCGAACTTCATCAGCCAGTAGCGACGGGAGCGGCGTCAAAGCGAACACCCATCTGCGAATTCCGTCAAGTTTAACGTCGGTGCCTCAAGGTCAACCGTTACCTCCTTCACCTAGTCCCTCGAGTGTATCCGAGGGGCTCAGTTCGCTGTCCAGCGTGAACATGGTGTCCAGTGCCACTCACGCTCGTCGCTTTTCAAACGCGTCTTCACCGCCTGCCACAACTCGACATGAATTGATCACGATTGATTTTGATACCGGCCCGAGCTCGCTTCCTGCGGACTTGGGCTCCTATTTCCCTCAATCTTACAGCCCACTCTCGAAAGCTTCTTCCTCAACGCTCCCGCCTCCGTCAACATCTGAAGAGCCTGCCTGTTCCTCGTCGGACTCGGTCATTGTCCATGTAAACAAACAAGGCTCAGTGGTTTCGGGAACGCTCGAAGGTCTGGTGGATAGACTGATTACGACGTCTAGTACACATCTACAACGGGATATGGAATATCGAGACATTATGCTTACCATGTGTCATGGTTTTGCTAGTCCAGAGAGCGTTTTTCAAACCCTATCTCTCCGCTTTCGGGATGCAGAGCGACGGGGCGTGCCCACAAGTCAACGGATTGACGTACAGTTCAACATATACGTCGTCATTCTATATTGGCTATCAAATTCTCACCTTCCTATTGACCCGCCGCTCCTCGCACAGCTGAAAGAGTTCTGTGTCTCTGGAATTTCCTCTCATCGTTCATCGACAATGAATGAAAAAGCCAAGGAGATTCTACGCGCAATAGAAGCACGATCAAGGATGCCGCAACACGCACCCGTACCTTCTTCACCCGGCAATAGGAAGGTACCCAGGAGCGACACTATCATGCCCGAAAATCTAGCGGTAGCATTGACGCTGCTCGAGGTAGATCGTTTCAAAGCGATTTTACCCACCGATTACCTGCAGCACACGATTGTGTCCACGTCTGCCGGCAAGGTCAACACCGCTTTAGCAACCAGTGCCAGAATTCAGTTGTGGATCAAGAAATCCATCCTCCACAGTGATGAACAGGATGGGAGAGTCGAAGTGCTCAAGTTCTTTGTACTTGCTGCCCAAGTAGGTGCTGCTTCTGCTCAAAGAACCAGACTTCTCATTTTGAACAAGGAATGTTGTCGGCTGCGTAATTTTGGATCCATGGCATCCATCGTTAAGGCCCTTGATTCTGCCCCCATCAAATACCTCACGCTGATGAAAGATGCGCTTCCTGCGCCGCTCCATCGAGTGCTCGACGAGATGACGCAGATTCTCGACCCAGCGTCGAACTACCGAGCATATTCGAAATTATATAAAGATGCCCCAGTTGCAGTCCCATGGCTAGAACCGCATCTTCACGAACTTGCTGGGAGGATGACCTTCAGCCGGCCGCTAACTGAGAGTGGAGGACGTTTTCTAATTAACTTTGAACGTTATGTGAAGTTTGTGGACTGTATCAAGGACCTAATGCGTCTGTCCGGGATCGAGAAGGAGCTGAAGGAAGATTCGGCGAACGATGGGCCGCTTGTCTACTTGGAGCACCATCTCAGGAATGTGGAGAGGATCGATCCCCACATCTGCACGGAGGCCGATATGATGCAACGGAGCGAGATACTTCGACTCAAGGATGAAAGACACTATCAGCTGAGGACCGCACAGCTCAAGAAGCTCGGCTTCAGGACCAGATGAGTCTAGGTGACGAGATGATGTGCTTTGTTCGTTTCATTAGCTTTCCGTTTCGGACACTTGCTGCTGAATTATTTATATTTTATACCTTAGATACAGAGATTGTAGCTTCTAGCACTCGTGTATATCACAACTGCATAAGATCGATACGCGCGCGAAGTTATTACTAACTGATACTGAGGCCGAAATGAAAGGCCAAGCCTGGACAAGTCGAGTGGAATTCTGACGAGATTGTCAGATATGAAGACTTCGGCAGTCGCCACAGGTGCAAGAATGAACGCAATCCGCCGAGATAATTCAATTTTGAATTGTTGTGTGCGTGGCACACGAGAATTGCGACATGTGGCGTTAGTGGCCATATATAGCAAGATATGACCCTAAGGGGACCTTTCCTCCAAAACTTTCGGACGCTTTTATCCTTACACTTATCATCATTCAAATGGCGTCCAGCAGCAACTCCTATGTCTGTGATACACTGCCGGCGCCGCGACTGGCGACTGGCGACAGCCCAATGCTCAACCAGGAGGAAGATTCGGACTCGGAGGTTAATGTGGAAGATCATGACCATGGCGCTCAAGAGACGGAATCCGGGTCACCGCCGCCATCGCAGCAACCTCCAGCGCGAAAGTTATGTGTTCGACATCAGAGGATGGCGGACGAAGGGACGAATCTCAAGTTACAGCATGTGCGTTTAGCTACGTCGGGATATATGTGTATATGCTAATGATCAACCTAGTCACTCGATGCTCTGCCATGGAAGAGCGAGAAGCAGTCAACGCCATTTGGAGCAACTTTTCGAGCAGTTCACATCCACGGCGAGCGTTGATACTACAAGGACTCCTCACGATGTGCTGCTTTAGCCAACTTTCCCTTCTCACTGAACAGCTTGCCCACCTTATCCGCATCGACCCCTTCTCTGTCCTTCCTAGAGAAGTATCTCTCAAGGTGCTTGGATATCTAGACGCCACATCTCTCTGTCGCGCAGCCCAGGTCTCGCGACGCTGGCGGGCCTTGGCAGACGACGATATATTATGGCGTGGAATCTGCGAACAGCACATCGGGCAAAAGTGTCGTAAATGCGGATGGGCTCTCCCTGTCCTCGAGAAAAAGCGGACGTTTGTCAAAGCCGTCTCGCCTTCTCCATTACCTTCCAACGGGAAACGGAAGCGGGCGGACGATAGCAGTCCGGAGCGGGATTCAAACAAGCGAAATCGAACAAGCGACGACGGGAACACCTCGGATTCGAGTGACTGCAGCCCGCAAGCCCAGTCTGCATGTTCCATTCTCGTCGATCCAGGCGCGACGACCCAGGTGACGCGTCCCTGGAAGGACGTTTACAGTGAGCGCATGACCATTGAGCAGAATTGGCGGCGGGGGCGATGCCTGGTGCGAACACTCAAAGGCCATACCGACGGCGTCATGTGTCTTCAGTTTACAGAGACTCTCACCCATCCCACTTTCCCTGTTCTTATCACCGGTTCCTACGACCGCACTGCGCGAGTGTGGAATCTAGAAACTGGAGCCGAACTGCATTGCTTGAAGGGTCACACGAGGGGAGTTAGGGCGCTGCAGTTCGATAATGTGAAGCTCATCACGGGGAGCATGGACAGTACCTTGAAGGTGTGGGATTGGCGGCGAGGAAAACTCATTCGAACGCTTACGGGACATACGGCTGGAGTCGTGTGTCTCAATTTCGACGCCAACGTCTTGGCAAGCGGAAGCGTTGACTCTACCATCAAGGTCTGGAACCTGCGCACAGGAGGCGCGTTCACGTTGCGGGGGCACTCTGACTGGGTGAACACAGTTCAGCTTTGGGATGGCCAGAATGCCACCACATTGGCGACGTCATCCGCACCGCGCGCGCAGGAGATGTTCGATGCTCCTGGAAGCGAGGCACCTCAGATTGATGTTGGGAAAATGCTCTTCTCTGGTTCTGACGACGGTTCGATTCGCCTTTGGGACCTGACATCACGGACATGTGTGCGGATGTTCACAGGTCACGTCGCGCAGGTGCAAAGCTTGAAGCTCCTACTCGAAGACGAGTGCAAGCCGGACGGAGAGGAGGGCAAGAAGAAGCCCGTGCTAATTCAGGGAGTCTGGATAATACGATCAAGCAATGGGATATTGAGACGGGGAAGACGGTGCGCACATATTTCGGTCACATAGAAGGCGTATGGGGCGTGGCGAGCGATAAGATGAGGCTTGTTAGCGGCAGTCATGACAGGACAATCAAGGTCGGTGGACACGTTCTTCTAAACACAAATCATCCATCTTATGATTCCTACTCAGGTTTGGTCTCGGGAGGATGGTAGCTGTACTGCGACCTTGATAGGGCATACGGCTGCTGTGAGCTGTCTTGCCCTTGGTGAAGATAAGATAGTGTCTGGAGGAGACGACAATGAAATCAAGGTCTGGAGCTTCAGTGGATAGTGGGGATATGAGGAGCTATATGTATGGTATTATTATTATTTGGATCGTGCTATCGTTGCCTTGCATATCATTACTCTACATAATACACAGTGTATTACATTCTACTGTACCTATTTTGTCACTTGGGTAGCATCAATGTTTAATTGATCGTCGAAGTATCTTGACAGAGCACCATCACGTTCCTTCTCCCACGAAAGCGACACGTAGATTTGACCTGCGCAGTTGCAGGCCAACATGATACGGGTTCGTCTGGCAATCTTTAATTAACAGCTTGCAATAACATTGGTATAGTTAGCTCTACTGCTAACATGCGTTTCGCTGGCGCTCGCCACAACGTCGACATGGGGCCCTTACCGACCAAACCTCTATTTTGGCCTGCGCCCACAAATTCCTCAATCGTTGATGACGGGTCTTATATGGTACGGGGCGCATGACTTCCAGAGTGTTTCGCGGGCGCGGCACGCATGCTCTCAGGACGACGGGCTTGCGACGTATACTTGGACATACTACGATCCTTCGTCTGGCGGCTCTCAGGTCCTTACTGACCCATACAACAATGTGCGCCTGACCACTTCGTTCCTATTGACGCCCACCGGCTGGGCAGCGCGCGTTCAAGGAGAGCCGATCGACGAAACGCGCCCGTCGCGCCCAGCGTTGATATGGTATATGGGTCTGGAGGGACTTGGAGCTATTGACATGGATTCAGACGAAGAGACCGAGTATGGCTGGGACGGAGATGAGGAAGTCAAGTTCAGTGGGGAAAGTGCTGGCTTAGGAGCGTTCACGGTGAGAATTGTGGAGGATCCCTACAGCACGCGCCTTACCCCAGGACCACGAGCGGGCGACCTCAAACATCGAATTGGCAAGACAACTTTCCTCGGTTCGCCCGTGCCCCCGGGAAACATATGGCAGGCAAAAGATATCATCGTCCAGCGCTTGCTCAAGAACGCACAAGAACTTTTGGCTCCGTTCGGAAAAGAGGGCCCGTTCCCCGACCCAGCAGCCATCTTAGGTCTCCCAAATGACGTTTATACTGGAAGCAATCTCTATGCCGTGCATAAAATTTTCGATGGTCCATTTTCTTTTGATATCTTCTACGAGGACGGCAACGACAAGAAGATGACTTGTAAGACCAATTCAGTTAGTGTCCGTTCTCGCGATTGAACATCTTGTAGCAAGCGAACTCGATGCTGGCCTTGCACGCGTCAAAGAGGCGTATGATGCGCGTTTCGCCGACGTATTCCCAGTGCCCGCAGATTATGCCGGCAATCCCGACCTTCTAGCCTTCTCCGAAGCCATCACCGCCAATCTCATGGGGGGTGTCGGTTATTTTCACGGCCAGTCTATCATTGACCGTTCCTTCTCCTTCGAATGGGACGAAGACGAAGACGACACCTCTTCAGAGTCTGGTCCTGAGCTCACAGATCCGATGACTCTTCTCACCGCCACGCCCTCTCGCTCTTTCTTCCCTCGCGGGTTCTACTGGGACGAAGGCTTCCATCTCCTACATATTGGGCCGTGGGACGATGATTTTGCCATGAAAATTCTTCAGAGTTGGATTGGACTCATAGACAATGATGGATGGGTCGCGCGCGAGCAGATTTTGGGCGAGGAGGCGAGGAGTAAAGTGCCACCAGAGTTTCAAGTTCAAGTACCCAAGTATGCAAACCCGCCTACACTCGTCATGGCCATCACTGCCTATATTAAGCGTGTGCGCGCGCATGAGAGCTCAGACGAGGTGGACATGGGGGAATTGGGAATGGGGGACAGTCAAGTGCTATTAGGCGGAAAGCAGGAGGTATTGTCCGCACTGCAGCACGAGAATGCTCTTGCGTCTCTCCGCTCGCTGTATGGCCCGTTGAAGCGGCATTACGATTGGTTCCGTAGGACCCAACGTGGGCTAATTAAGCCTTACGGCCGAAAGGCTAGGTCGCGCACTGAGGCGTACCGGTGGCGAGGCCGCAACTTGCAGCACGTACTTACGTCGGGCATGGATGACTACCCACGCTCTCCTCCACATGCTGGCGAGCTCCATCTGGATCTAATCTCCTGGATGGCGTATTTCACCCGTACGATGGGCGAGATTTCAAGCTTCCTCTATCTGACTGATGATGCTGAATCTTTTGCGACGATTTATGATGCTATCAAGGGGAACATTGACGACCTGCACTGGGACGACGAATCTGGAATGTATTGCGATGCGTCTGTCGACGATGAGGATGAGTCGATCCATGTGTGCCACAAAGGCTACTTGTCCCTTTTCCCGTTTCTACTCGAATTGGTGGATGTCGATTCGCCCAAGCTTGGTAAAATTCTAGATCTAATGAGGGACGAAGAGGAGCTGTGGAGTGATTATGGATTAAGGAGTCTGAGCAAGAGTCATCCGGAGTTTGGGAAGGGCGAGAACTACTGGAAAGGTCCGGTGTGGGTGCAAATGAACTACTTGGCATTGAAGGCATTGCATAACGTTAGTCGCTCTCCCCAACTAAGTGTCAACTCATATAATACCATCTATACAGACATACGCCGCTACCCCAGGACCGTATCAAGTGCGAGCTAGAGAGATATACGCCGAGCTGAGGAAAAACATTGTGGACAATGTATTCAAGGTTCGTCTGGATTGAGCTTTTCTCTGTAGCTCTCGCTCATTCGGTATGAAATCAAGGAGTACCAACGTACTGGCTATGTGTGGGAACAATACGACGCATTAACAGGCGAGGGGAGAAGAAGTCACCCATTCACAGGATGGACGTCGTTGGTTACCCTTAGTGAGTCATTGACGTCGTCCTTTGAGACTTTTACTAACCATGGGGCTAGTATTGTCGGAAAAGTACTAACTCAAGTTAATGTTGTGTACGACGAAATAAAACGGACCATGCTCATCTCGTCGATTGAAGTTCCAAGGTCAAGGTACTATACGTTAAGGGTCCGATCGTAAGCTTTTACTTGTTCTCTTCGTAACTCTTGAAAGCGTGCTAGCATTCAAAAGTTGATGATTATCGATCATTTCTGCTGTGTTTCCTTGACACTAATGATTTCTTAAGCACAGGAAGATTGATGCGATGTGCACGTTCAGCAGGAGGAATGTCACTGTAAAGGAACTACAGTATAGGAAATATATTCTTGATCTAACATGACTCTCAACTCGACCACGTTCGTAGAGGTATTTTGCCTATTCGCCCCGACTCGGTCCGCCGATTGTACAAACTTAAGTCCAAACTGTATGGAACTTTTGCCGAATTGATGAACTCCTCAAGCAGCATTGAATGCCAAAATTTCAGCGCCGAGAGAAGGCCGATATCTGATTCCGATTCCGTTCCCCTTTACATATATTTCACGTCAAAGTGCGATAGAAAGACGGATTCAGGCAGGAGATAAGGTGCTCGGAAGATGGCAGGGGAAATGAAGTATTAGCGGATATAAGGAGAGCACGTTTGCGGAAAGAGGAATCAGTTTCCAAGTCGACTGTACGTGCGGCTTTCTGTGCCACGACCATCAAGACGCCCTCCTCGTTTACCCTTTCGTTGTCTTCCCGCAAAGTTCATCGCACAAGTTGGATTTGTGAACCAATCAGCGAAGCGCCGACTGAGTTGGAGAGCGACCTTGATCAGAAGCGACATCATAGACCTCGTGGGCCCTTGAGTAGAACCCACAGTTCTCCTTCTCTCATCTCAACCACCACCACTGCCCCCGTACACATTCATCTGCTAAAGTAAGTCCTTGCTCATCGTCCGCTACCGCGTGCTCACCATCATCGCCTTTCTCCAGCATGTCGTCCTCGAGCCTTATGCCTCGCAGCGACTCGTTCAATGCCCGTGTCCGCGGCACTAGCCACATCGATTTCAAGACGGCCACCACAGGCGTCGCTGCCAAGTCGATGCGCAACGAAATTAGCCATCTCGTAGCCACTGTCGATGAGCCCTCCACGAAAAAGGTAGGCGAGTCGTCGATGGAGGTCTACCCGTACTTACGTGTCATTAGGCGTTCGACACGGAGATGCAGTCCTTCTTCTATCTTTTCACGCGTTACCTCGCTGAACGCGCCAAAAGCCAGGACCTGTAGGTCTGATTAGGGCGTGTTGAGTATATGCTCAATTTTCGCTAGCGAGTGGGATCGCATCAAATCGCCCGCCGACGACCAGATCGTTCCTTATGCCAATTTACCTACACCCAAAGACACTAAGAATTTGAATAAGCTTGCTGTCCTCAAGGTCAACGGTGGTCTTGGTACTTCCATGGGTATGCTTTCCTAATACCTCTCCTTTTCTGTGAGCTCATACAGCGCATACAGGTATGACAGGCGCTAAGAGTGCTCTGGAAGTCAAGGACGACATGACATTCCTCGATCTGACCGTTCGCCAGATTGAGCACCTTAATACCACCAACCGTGTCGACGTCCCTCTGATACTTATGACATCATTCAACACGCACGAGGATACACTCCGTATCATTAAGAAGTACGCCAACCAGCAACTCCGCATCACGACCTTCAACCAGTCGCGTTACCCACGTATCTTCAAGGAGACTCTTTTGCCATGCCCAAAACGCGCCGATGATGACAAGAAGAACTGGTATCCTCCCGGCCACGGTGATTTGTACAATGCCCTCCTCCACTCTGGTGTTCTCGATCAGTTGTTGTCGGAGGGTAAGGAGTATCTCTTCGTCTCCAATTCTGACAACCTGGGTGCTGTGTACGATTACATCCTCATCTTCCCTCATTTTCTGACCTTCGCATCCAGCGTCGATGAGCACATCCTTCAACATATGATAGACACTCAGGCAGAGTTCCTGATGGAAGTCACCGACAAGACCAAGGCTGATGTCAAGGTTTGGTACAGTCATCCTCATCCTATTCTTTTGCTCATCTTTTCATCATAGGGCGGAACTCTAATTGATTACGAGGGTTCTATTCGCCTCTTGGAAATAGCCCAAGTTCCTTCAGAACACGTTGAAGATTTCAAGTCAGGTAGAGTCTGCCTTTCGTTCACTTTCTATATGTCATGAAACCTGTGCCTCTAGTACGCAAGTTCAAGATTTTCAACACCAACAACCTGTGGATCAATTTGAAGGCTCTCAAGCGTGTTATGGAAATAGAGGGCATGGAACTTGAAATCATCATCAACCCCAAGACGACTGATGATGGTCAGGCCGTGGTCCAGGTAAGACGTTCTGAGATTCCGCCTCGTTCAAACTAACCCCCCCCCCTCCTCTTTTACTAGCTCGAGACTGCTGCCGGTGCAGCGATCAAGCATTTCAAAAATGCGCACGGTATTAATGTTCCACGAAAGCGTTTCTTGCCCGTGAAGAGCTGCTCCGATCTTCTCCTGATCAAGAGTGACATTTACTCGTTATCTCACGGTCAGCTTGTTATCAACGAGCAGAGGATGTTCGAGACTACACCTGTGATCAAACTGGGCGACCATTTCAAGAAAATTCAGCAGTTTCAGAAGCGATTCAAGAAGATCCCCAAGATTATTGAGCTGGACCATTTGACAGTAACCGGCGATGTCTACTTTGGTCGTAATGTTACCCTTCGTGGAACTGTTATTGGTAAAGAAATATTTTCTCTTTCAGACTCGGTGCTCACGATGTTGGTAGTTGTTGCCAATGAAGGGCAGAGAATCGACATTCCTGATGGCTGCATCTTGGAGAATCGTGAGCGCTTTATCATTTGTTGTTAACAGCCCAAATCGTTGACATTTGATCAGGATTGTTGTCCGGAAACTTGAACATGATTGTAAGTCGACTGACACTGGCGCTATGCAGTTCTGATAAGCAACCTGTAGGAACTTTAATGAATGAGTGCGTATACTCTTGGACGGAAGACAGCAAAGATTAATTTTACAATAATGGACTTGTTCGATAGATGGGGAAAGGACTACTATCAGATTTTGCGGTCTCCTGTGTTTACTTTCTGGTATCCAATGTTGCAATTACACACGTAGTTGAAGACAGCGGTGGCACCACAGTCAAGCTTTCAAGATTGAAGCTGGTGAGAACTGGGAGTGGGACACGAGGACGAAGCGGATCAGCCGAGACACCTTCCTGCTCAACAAGAACAAATGTTATCTGGGTCGCGGCATTATGCATTATGACTTCTAGTTGCTTCGTTTGTTACATCACTTCAACCGCCTCACTGGGTAACAGGTTACATCCTGCCACGACAAAGTTGAAGTTCTTATGACAAGCAGGCCCATTTTCATAAGTTTTGAGGATCTCCCTGGCTCAAGATGTCAAACAAACCCGTGGAGGTAGATAACTTTGATGACTTTGACGGTATGCAATAGAACCGTTGTTGTTCAATGTGAGCTGATCCTTTGTAGATGTACTGGACGAATTCCATACTAACTCACTGCCGGCCTCCTCCTCTCGCCCTCGAGCCAACACTTGCATCGAACCGCCGCACCCAACTGAGAATGAGGACAAGCTAGAGACATCTGCATTCGCACGCGAGTTGGCGCAGGGGATGGAGAACCTAATGAAAGAATTGGGTTCCCAAGCGGGCGTGGACGACGCGGCGAAAGACGAACCGCTAAAGTCTATGAACGAGCCAACGAAAACTAGTAGCGGGATCGCGACTCCTCGACCCAATGACTTCCAGTCCACCATCAAGGAAACGATGCGTAAGCTCAAAGAGGGCGGTAACAGTGATACGGTGAGCTTCAGATCGAACAGATCAACGTATCTCCCACTAATCATGATTCGTAGAGTGATCCTGACTTGCAATCCATTGAAGCCATGCTTAAGGATCTGGGCATGAGTGAGGACGGCGGCGATGAGAACGAGATGGCCAGTGTCCTCGAAACGATGATGAGCCAGCTCATGTCCAAAGACATTCTCTACGAGCCACTCAAGGAGTTGCACGACAAGTTTCCTGCGTACCTCGCCGCTCTTCCGGAGAACGAAGACAGGGAGCGGTATGAGAAGCAGAGCAAATGCGTTGGGGAAGCGCTCAAGGTGTTTGAAGCACCGGGATACAGCGATAGCAACGTGCTCGATGTGAAGAGAGTGACTGATTTGATGAGCGAGGTACTTTCTCTCCATGAAGTTTTAGAGTCATGCTGATTATGTTGGAAGATGCAATCGTATGGCTCGCCCCCAGAGGCCATTATGGGTCCCGGACTCGACGCTATGCCGCAGCTGAACGACTGCGTTCTTGTGTAAATGAAACTATTCAGGCAGAACAACATGTACATTATTCAATCCCATGCTCTTCTTCAGATGATCATCTCGAGACGACGGTGCTTGTTCGATTGAAGGCCTATGACTATGAGTTGTGGGATGATGTCCAGAGGACACGTCTCTGAAGCTTCAACTGAGTACGGCGAGACAGAGAACACTTACATATTAGAGACCCTGCTATGACTCACCGCACCTCGAGCCATTGTCCCTCTGAATCTCTGATGATGTACATTCAAATGAATAAATACCCTTTGAGAGAAGAAGAGGACTTTCTTACATGGGGCTGATTCCTTGAGGATGACCTTCCAGGCGCGGGCAACGTGCGATTCCGACATGGCTAGATATTACCCAGGACAAATATACACTGTCGCCACGCAGACTTCTTGGTCAGAGTGAAAGTATTTGTTGAGTCAATGTCAAGAAGTCGCAGCCTGATACAGGGAAAGATCGCCATTATTCTTAACAACTGACAATCACCAGTGCGTGCACATCTCAACAAACATTTTTGTGTTTGACGTGGGATCGACTCTACATATAGGCAGCCAAATCAGTCAAACGTATCACTGTAGATAGCAGACGGACCTGCTTCTCATTCGCTGTAGTATGAGACCTAACCACCTTCTGAATGGCCTCATAAGGCCCACCGTTGTGAAATCGCATGCCCAAGGGATTTGTCTCGTCTAATTCATCAATAAGGTCCAGACGTTTCTCTCGCTCAGTCTTCATCCCGTTTGGTTTCGAGTGATGTGCATCATTTGCTTGTTGAACGTTGAAGGAAGATGAAAGGGGCTGCGACATCGGTTGACTTTGTACTGCTTCTGGTTGTGGTGGATGATATGCAAGTACGACGGGTGGGCGATGAGGCTGCGAGGATGAGGGTATGGAATGGGATGATGCATTCGTTGTGGTATCAATGTTAACTCATTCACCACCTCTGTCATTAGGCTGTAGAAACGCGGCTGGCCTATGACGGATAGACTCTATAGTCCAAGTATTCAAATGGAAATGGAACTCACGGCGGAGATTGCTATGAATTTGATTCTACCGCTTCTCGATGGTGAGTGCCACAAGGAAGTACATATCATCGCAAACCAAATAATCAATTCAAGATCACCGCATTATACAGTTACAACAAATAGATAGAAACAGACATACAGCTATTTGACCAGAAAGTCCGCTGACCTATAGTGTACGATGAGCAGCATCACGAGATGGAGTCAGTTACGACGCCAACTGCTTGATGAATTCGAGCGCCAGCGTGGGACTGTAGGCATGATAGTAGTCAGCAGGCGGGGACAACCAAGACGTCAGAAACACACAAACCTGTCCTTTGGCTTGACTGGAGCTTCTTGTCAATCAATTTGCCCCCTTTCTCGAAGATGAAGTGACTGCGAGCGGTTCTTGTCTTCCCAGCTCCCAAAGCCGAGATGAGCTCCCGCTTCGGATCAGAGAGCAGAGGATAGGGTAGGGATTTCTGATAATGCGGATTAGCACAGAACCCAGATCGATTCGTTTATACAACAAACCTGGGTTTGCCATTTGGTCTGTGCAGTTGGCGAGTCGGCGCTGAGACAGTACACGTCGTACTCGACGGAAGTAAAGTCCGGGTAGGCATCGCGGAATCCGCACGCTTGCGTCGTGCATCCCGCTATCAGCTGATCATGAGTGGTTGAACATGCCCTTGGATGTTGAACACAAACGTGTATTGGCCTTGGGGACCAAGAAGATAACAACCCCTTTTCGGCAGCAAGCGTATCAACTTGAACGTCTTCTCCCTTCTCGTTTTGCACAGCTATCGCAGGTAAAACATCGCCAATGTCGAATGTTTTTTCCGGTTCTTCTTCTGTCTTGGCCTATAATAGATAATTAACGACGAAGATCTGCCGAACAAAGGAGATTAAATACTACCTTTTTCTTGACAGAGGCCTTGTCTTCACTTTCGGTCTCCTCACCGCCATCGCTGTCCTTGGTTCGCTTTTTGGGAGCAGCCTTGGGCTTGGGATGGGGTACATCTTCAGACGCTGATGACTTGATCCTGGATGAG
Organism: Mucidula mucida; assembly: GCA_015501055.1. Classification (NCBI taxonomy): domain Eukaryota; kingdom Fungi; phylum Basidiomycota; class Agaricomycetes; order Agaricales; family Physalacriaceae; genus Mucidula; species Mucidula mucida. Next base: position 1,173,905 of record JADNYV010000002.1, read on the forward strand.
CGACGGGGCGGCTCGTCGCTTTCTTTCTTTGCACGAGGAGGCATAGTTGGAAGCAGAAGGCAAGGAAAAAGGATAAAAGACACGATGAAAATCGCGCGCCTGTCAACAATGTTGATCAAACTCCGGTCCCACGGCTCCATCACGCGCTCGGTCAGCTGACTAACACGCTCACCTTCTCGAACAAGCCGGCAGAAGAAATCTGTTCAGCAGCCGAAGTTTTATTGCACGACATTTGGCTGTACTGAGGGTTCAGGACTTGGTGGGACAGTAAGGAACAAGACTTCCCCAACCTTGGAAACGGAATTTTGGCGACTCAGTTCAAAAACGGTGCACGTGGGCAGCCTTTCACATAGGACCAGGGAAATGTTGGTCGTACAAGATTGCTTGAAGAAACGTCGATTTGGATTTAACTGTAGTTCGTAGGACACGGCAAGACAACAACTTGATATACAACTCTCAATATTTCACGGGTTTCCAGAAAAACTTACATGACGGAGATACAGATCACCAAAGCTGAGAAGCTGTGTTAGCTGATGAAGCCAGAATCGAATAAATGCACACACATTGTGGAGGTTATCCTGGCCGCCAGGACCTTCTCGAACCCTGAGAGAGAAAGAGTTAGCTGTATGTATTGTCCAATTGCACATTGACGCACCGTCGCGTAGGTTTGAATTCCTCAGGTGGAGCATCAGTGTCCCACAAGCTGGCTATAGAGCTTTTCCCTCCTGGTTCGGTCCTTACGCGACTAGACAAGGCTATGAGTGTGCGATGACTAGAATTTGTAGATGCGTACCGGGATGGCTTCACGTTTGAAGAGAACTGAATTCCTTGCTCTTCTTCTTCTTCTTCTTCCTCAACTTTTGGATCATCGGGAATAGTGGTATCGGCGGCTAGGACCTAAGAAGAAGATGGTCAGTGATTGCGAAGGTATGACGGGAGCTGCATACAGCGTGTTTGGGGGGTGCGCGCGAAAGAGCATCCTCTTCACCTTGAAAGTCTTGTCCAAAGATATCAGTGTGGGGTCCGCCAGGTGCGGTCCGAACGCGACGTGTGGGCTTGAACGCGTCGGAATCATGGTCTAATCATTGTAAAGACAGGATTGATGACACGGTAAAGAAAGCGCACCAACGACAGGCGATGTGACAGCAGAAGTCGCGGCGTCATCTTCATCGGAGAGTGGCGGGGAAAAGGACCCGATTTTGGCATATCCTGGACAAGAGATCAAGTCAAATAACTTGAGGTGGATAAGGATAGTTACGAGGCAGCTTGTGAATGTTGGCAAAGTTTGTGTCAACGGTTGTGCCGGTGTACCTTGCGGATGCAATCTCAGCAACGGACGCGTTTCGCGAGATGTGGGTAGACTCACTTGAGGAATTCGATGAGGGAGCGCTTTGTGAAGACAATGTTGACATCGTCCCAGTCAAGCATTCCTGTTGCGAAAAGTATTAACAAGGAGGCCGTTCGAAGGAGCTGTATGAACAGACCAAGGCCAGAGGCCCATTCCTTTTCTTTTGTCATGTTGAAGACATCAGACGGGGTGAATCTAGTAGCTGTTAGAGGAGTTGTTGACTGAGATGAAAGACGCGTACGTTGTAGACATGATTGGAGTGGTTGCCAATGAAAGAGGTGGTTGTTGACAAGGCGTCACAACCCTAAAGTGATTGTAACGCTGTAACTCTTATGCTACACTCATTGTCTGCTCGCTGTCTGCGGCGTCACGGGTTGCGACGGTGGTACAGCGCTCTGCCGTCCAATGCCTACACCAACGGAGATCCATCTAACCCTGCCGTCTCATCCACTCCGGACGTCCCGAGTGACCAACGGAATGCTTTAGACAGCGCCCTGCGCGTCGACCAAGCTGGAGAAATCGCAGCTACATGGATATACAAAGGGCAGATACTCATTTAGGGCGTGACAAAAAGCTGGATCCTATGCTGCAGGTTTGCCCATGTCTACACTGACCTTGTTCGGCGCGTGAACGATTGACTGGTAGGAAATGCTTCAACAAGAGGAGAAACATCTAGCGGTTATGAATAAACTGCAACTGCAACACAATGTTCGGCCAACGATATTTGCAGAGGTCGCCAAAGTGGCCGGCTTTGGGTTGGGCGCCGTCACCGCCCTGATGGGTAAAGAATCTGCGATGGCATGCACCGAAGCGGTGGAGACAGTTATCGGAGAGCATTACGACGAGTGCGTTGATATGTGTTACATGCTGCTTATCTTACATTCACCTTTAGCCAACTGAAAGAGATGGCTCAACTTGCTCAGGACCACGCAAGTGTGCCGCTGCTGCAGGATGTCATACGCGAGTTTAGAGACGATGAACTAGAACACCTCGACACTGCAGTCAAAAACTTTGCTCAGCGAGCACCTGCGCATGCCCTGTTGAGCACAGTCGTCGGTGCTGGCTGCAAGATAGCGATTGAACTTTGCAAAAGGGTGTAGACTACTCTGTTTTCTGTTCCAATGTCTCTGATTTGAGGGCTCCCTTCCACTTGTAACGTCTCTGTGCGAGAGTCAGCCGTGCTCATATCGACAAATCCGAAGAGACTGACGTCGCCGTACGAGGCTATTCCGTATATGACCGTTGGGACGGCAATCACGTAGACAAAGAAGAAACGGGCGTTGGCGGGCGTCCATCGGAAATGCTTGTACTGAGTTTCACGCTGGCATTGGGCATTCAGCGACGAGCACAAGAACGCGAATGTAGCAAACTCACGAATTGGTCAAAACGTTCAATTGCTGGGTCGGTCATCTGCAAATAATGAATATTCCTGAGCTCTGAACGCAGTCAACACTGACTCTGAATGGACCTGTAACGCCATGTTAGCCATGAAAATCAAGATATACGCCGACTTGCCGTGTCCATGTCCACCAGCCATGATGGAATCAAGTAAAGTCGTTGTTTGGTCTTTGTTTACCTTCATCTTTTCCTTCAACCCCCACTGTCAACATGGCCTACAATCGCGAATGGGACAGAGGAAAGGATTCCTGGTCCGATACCAACTCCCAGCCCTGGCATGGCACAGGTGCAGGCGTACGGCCGCGAGAAGAGGAATATTTCGGCGACAACAAACGGCGCAAATCCAATGCAGGAGTCAGCCCATCTCTCGAGGCGCCGCACACTGTCTGATTACTGTACAGGGATATCAAGCATACGACACAAATGCTGCACCAGACGACCACGGCAATTACCAGAACGCAGCCGGTGGCGCATTCACCAAGAAACCGCGAATGCAGCCCTCGGAGCCCAGCCCGCATGTAATCTTCCTAGGCCTGGATACTGACTTTACCGAGGCTGACGTGCGTGTAAACTCTCCTTGGCCGCTCTCTGCTCATTCCATTTGCAGCTCCAAGCATACCTGTCGTCCAACGGCTGCAGCGTAGAGACAGTCACAATCATCCGAGAGAGATCAACAGGCACTTGCGCATTTATATCTTCCTTGACGCGTGCATTAACTTAATTCGCCATTCGCTTTATCAAGGTGCTTCAAAGGGTTTCGGCTTCGCCCAGTTTGCCTCCACCGAGCATGCGAGGGCCTTTGTCGATCCACTATTCCCTTTCATCCAAGTGCCTCCCCCTGCCTCTCACGGAGGTACGGCCACCATGGCCTTTTACAAGGCATTGGAGGCAGGCCAGCCGACGAATGGTCGGCGTGTCAAAATAGACTTTTCCCAGAGTGCCACGCCACACGAGCGTCGCGCCAACAGAGCAAATGTCAACGACGGAACGCGTGATATTGGCAACTCTCAATCTGCGCTGCTCCTTTTCCGGGGTCTGGATGCGTTATCTGGTCCTCAGGCTATTCATCAAGCAATGAGAAACTCGTCTGGCGTTGGAAAGGAAGGTGCCAAGGGTATGAAGAGGATCATACTCATCAAAGATCGAGCGACAATGGCAAGCTTTGGTTTTGCGTTTGTCGAATTCGTGGATGTCCAGGTAAAGCTGATTACTCTTCAACTGATACAAGCTATCTTACGCCGATGAACCAGTCTGCAGCCGCGGTTTTAGCAGCCACCATGTCGCCTCAAATTCATCCATCTGGATTTCGGATTTCGGATGTCCCCGTCGCTGCTTCCTTCGGCCATTCCGAATCTTTTCAACCCATTGACAACGTCATGCTCCGTGATGATGCTTGTATACCTTCGTCGCTAGTGTTGGGTGGGATGGAGGGACATTGGGTCCGTTATTGGGACGAGACCTCTACTCTCGCCATGCTCGAGTTCCAGGTCGCTTCCCAAGCAGCGGCGGTCAACACTAAAGAACGCAAGGAAAAGAAGAAAGTCAAAGGTTAGGTGACTGCTTTACTTATCATTAACTTTGCTAAACCTTTTTCAGATGCTGCCAAACCTCTGGCGCAGGCAGTTCCATCCGCTATAACCGTCTCATCTAAGCCTATGACACTCAACTTCAACAAGGGCCCCATAAAGATAAATCCCGGCAAGTATGCTCATCGTGATGTGTTCAAACCACTCATCCTGTAACAGCTGCAGGCGGAGGCCTCAAGACTTCGGTGCTTGGCTTCTCTGCCGATGACGACGAGCCCGAGGATGATGATGCTTCTAGAAAAGGTGGGTATTGCAATTACTTCTAGGACTCAATAGTAATCATCCTTCGTAGCCGGACCATCCAAGCCTTCCCATATCGTCAGTAAGAAGGTATGTCAAATCTTTTTGAGACATCCTCGATAGGAAGTCCCTGTCATCGGCACCTTGACTACTTTTTTTTTTTCAGACTGCCACGAATATTACCAAGTGGAATCAAGTACAGGAGGAGCTCTCCCAAGTCAGTGCCGCACCGACTCAGGTTTCCGCACCGGTGATCATTATCTTTTGGCTATCTTGGTTGCCATTCGGACCGACGAAATTCTTACTTTGTATCCTCCTACACAGGCAAAAGTGGCGAACGAACCTCTGGTGACACCAACTCCATCGGCGACAGTGAAGGACGTCACAACTGCGGACGCCGATTTCGAGTTTGCCGACCAGAATACGAAGAGCTGCCTCCTTTGTTCGCGACAATTCAAATCGGTGGATCAACTAAAGCGACACAACAAGGAATCGGATTTGCATAAGGCTCGCGTCCTTCCCTCTGGTGCTCTGTCTGCGTTCTGTGACTGGGCTAACCTCTGTCTTTTCTCTTTGTTTTACCATTGTGCAGACGAACCTCAAGGACTCGGCGTTGCGAGAAACCGCACGGCAAAAAGTGCAAAAGGCGCAAGCGCCTAAATACCGCGATCGGGCGTCGGAACGTCGAGTGTTGTTCAACCAGCCTGACGCGCCCATGCCAGAGACGGCACAGACATCAAAACCGATGGCTAAGCGTGAGGCCAGTGGACCACCTAGGCCTCCGACTCCTCCGCCTGCACCTCTAAATCCCGGACAAGATACCAATAATGTTGGGAATAAGCTTCTCAAGATGATGGGATGGACAGAAGGCACTGGTTTGGGTACCAGTGGTGAAGGTCGCGTTGATCCAATGTATGCTCTTTCGATGACTCGCCCCATACAAAAGTTGACGCTTGTTTCAGTAAAACAGAGATATACGCAGAGGGTGTTGGTCTAGGCGCAAGCAAAGGCAAAGAAGTGGGCAAGTACGCAGATGGATACTCGGGCTATGTCTCCATGGCGCAGGATGCGGTAATTTTTGTGGCACCAATATCTAAACTAACCGTTACTTACTCCTTCCGCCATTATAGGCACGGGAGAGATATGGATCTTGAGCGCTTCGCAGTGTATAGTGATGATCTCGGTGATAATTATTCTTGCAATATACTATGCGTGTCCATTCCAAGTCATGACCATAAATTATCAACACAACGAGCGTGGTATCTATCGTATTGTCCTTTGCTAACTAGAAGCTTTTACGCCATAACGAAGCCAAGGAGGCCTAGGACAACACTGAACTTGCCCAGAGATAGTCCCATTGCACCATTGTCGGTCTGCGTTGACGATGCTGCTGAGCCCGTTCCAGTTCTAGTGCCAGTTCCGGAAGATCCTCCAGCAGTCCCACTGGCAACTGAAAGCGTAGCAGAGTCGACTGACGAGGTGGCAGCAACCGATGTGGTGGCTGTGCCAGTTTGGACTGTAATGTAAGTGGCACCGACAAGAGCGCCCATCTTGCTATCCTACATAGATTGTCAGCATTGGAAGAAAGACGCGTACAAACGCGATCTACCTCCAAGTAATTCTCAAAGTCAAAGGTGGAAACACCCATGTTAGCTTGCGAGAAGTCGGCAGGTGCACTGAACGACGACGGTTGCTGGTATACAGCGATGACATAACTGTATTATTCGGTCAGAAGACAAACTGCCAAGGCTAGCGCAATGCTTACCGATGCGCGGGATCGCCCTCAGGAGGAGCTGGTCCGGCGTATTCGGTAATAGCAGTAGCGGACGAGTTGGAGATGGTGCCGTCTGAATAGCGGATGTGAGGAATACACAAAGGCTGCTGCGGAATAACATACCGCCAAGAGTTGCGCCGTTCAATAACCAATGACGAGTGACAGCGTCGTCGTCCTGACCAACATAGCTGGCATCGACCATAGCAACGGTGAAGGTATCGCCCAGGTCAACAGACGAGTTGGCGGCTGTCACTGTAATAGTCGGGTAGCCGCCGGCCTCTGCGACGCGTTAGTCGCTCACGCCGGGACCGCATTCCAACCACTCACCAGCCTGAGTAAGGGTCTGTCCCGGAGTGATGTCTCCGACGCCTATATCTACATTTAGAATGGACCACTGTGTGTACAGAAACGACTCTGACCAGGATAGTTGACTGCCAACACGGCAATGGGGTTGAAGCTGTCGAACAAATCGGGAACAATGTGCGATTGCGTAAAGTGCGCCTTGATGGCTGCAATGCCTGTTGCAGTATTCGACTGCGAGGCAACGAAGGGCAGAAGGGACAAGGAAACAGCAACGAGTGAAATCATGGCGGACAGAAAATGAGAATATGGGGGTTAAGAAGAAAGAGGTTTTATACTGCTCTGTGGCAGTGTTTCTTGGCAAAGCAATGCCGTCCAGCCGTTCGCGCGCCTTGTTTCACCTTTGCAGGCAATTCCACGTCTATGGATTAAATATTGCAACCTATGCTACAGTCTGTGATGAGAGAATGCGACGTAATACAGATACATAGAATAAATCATTAGGAATGTATGCGACAAAGCTTGAAACCCGGTCGTGAACCTCTCAAGTCATGCATCACCACCACTCTCACTCGACTTCTCCGACTGACCCGTAGCCTCTGAAAAATCAAGCCCGATCTCCGCAGACAATGGAGAGGTTGGGACATCCTCTGAAAACGACAAATTTCGCCGGTTCCTTCTCCGCCGAGAGGCAGCAAACGTGGGTGAAGATGGGGTAGGTAATTCGAAACCACCAGACTGCATGCTGGCAAGCAGATTCAACGCGAAATCAGGATTGTCTATGTTCGCACCAATGGGTGCTGGAGCGCTGGGGCGTGCTTTGTTGTGACCTTTGCGTATGGTTTCCCCGTTTCGCAGCTTCTCCAACAAACTATCCAGTGCATCAGCCTTTTCGCTTGACATCTCGATGGCTTTCTCCCGATTAGCCCGCATTTCTTCGGCCGCAGTTCTCCTCTGCTCGGCTGCTAAACGTTCGTCTGCAGCAGTCTGATTCTCCCCTTTGAATTTCTGTCATATATTAGTCAGTTGGTGTCGAAAGAATGAAGTGTAGACCTACCTGGTACGAAGTTGTGAAGACCTTGAAGATACGGAAGAATTCCGATGAGGTTAGGTTACGATTCTCTTCTTCGCCATAGTAACTAACGACTTCAGAAAAAGTTGTCTCCGCTAGCTTGACTTCGTCGGCCAAATCGTCCAATTGGAATTTCGCCTTATTGATGAACGCCCACATCTGAGTGCCATACCGGTCCGTTGGATCGATGTTCGCAAAGTGCTTGGTCAGTTCCTCCCGCACAAGTTTTAGTCCATCTCGAAGCTCTGCAAACCCTTTGCGAACATCCACAAGGTTGACTGTCACCGATGTATTAGGCATGTCCTGTTTATACTGATACGCGTACCTCGATGTGCAGCCGCCGGTTTTTCTAGTTCGTCGAGGAAAGCTTCTATGTGAGGGAAATGATTGACCACCGTTCGCTCTAGGAAATGAAGCAGTGTCGTGTTGTTGACCGATTTGGTATCCACTAACTAAATTTCCGTCAGGTGTGCTCAAATTATCAGAACGAAATTGTACTTTGTTAATACTGCTTATTCGGAACCCGAAGGCGCCACCTTTCACCCCCGTACCATTCATGTAGTTACCGATGAGGAGAATTAGCTGACACACATGGTCAATATAACAGTAAGGCATTGAGGTAAGGAAACTAACGTTGAGAAGTTCCTTGAAGGCTTTGGCGTTGAGGAGTGCATCAGCGGCTTCCGACAATATTCGTGCTCCCTATCACTGTTGTCAAACGGACGTAAAGCACAGGAAGATGCATGACTGACATCGTCTAGTAGAGTCCATCGCTCTTCGAAAGTGCATTTGTACAACATGCCATCTATTCGAGCCCCGAGACGGTCAATCTGAATCAACTTCACCATAAGACGATCAGCGGGATGCAGTTCGGCAAGTTCTTCCGGTTCAGAGTTTCTATAGACATTAAGTTTGCCCTCCTGTCACAAGGCATGAGCGTAGCACGTAGACGAATAAAAGTACATACCTGCTCCGGTGTGGGCAGGACTCGTTTCAATTCACTCAAGAACAACTGCGTGCAAAGATCCTGATCGAACTGTTGGATCTTGCGGGCAATTTCCTCAGGCTGGAGCTTCTTGACCCCTTGGATGAGGATCTCTATAACACGGGAATGAATAACACGCAGAGGGAGATAATGGAGTGCTCTTACCGACACGCTTCTTGGTTTCCATATCAAGGACACTTTTCAATTCTGCACGTTTCTGCTTGGCTGCGACTAGGTCAGACAAGTTCCAAGATGTTCAAGCCAATGGCATCGCTCACCCATGAGATTGATCATCAATTGTCGAGCCTTAAAGTCTTCCTCCATCTCCAAGAAGATACGATCAGCTTGGAGTTTCTTCAGCATCTCTTGCTCTTTCTGCGGTTCTTCTTCATTCCAAATCGTCTTTGAGACTTGTTGATGAGCTAGTTTATCCCACTGGAGCTGTTTCATCTTGGTCCCGGGCGTGACAGGAAGTTCTTTGCGGGCGGATAAAAGATTGAGGTTAGCACCCAACAACATAGATGCACGAGCGGAGCCAGGCGCAGAGCTGGGATTGGAAGCAAAACCGCGAGGTGGAGGAGGCGGAGGCGGTGGTGGCGGTGTACCGGCCAACGATGAACTAGCTGAAATAGTGCCAACAAACCCAGGCGGTGGAGGTGGAGGTGGTGGAGGTGGTGGTGGAGGAGGAGGCGGAGGGGGAGGAGGCGGTGGAGGAGGAGGGGGAGCACCAGAAGTCGGTACCGCCGGCGGTACTGCAGGACTACCGGTCAATTCTCCCGAAGGCGCTGCGCCCTTGCCCGACTGCTTCCTGGCTAATTTTTCCTTAAGAGCCTCAGCGAAAGTGCTAGAGTTACCGGCAGGAACGCCGTCAACAGATATCTGCGAACTGATCGAAGTCAAGGGCGTATCCGACGAATGGTTAGACCCGCCAACTGACCGAGAGCTCTCACTGATGTCGTCCTTAGATCCAGACGTCGGGATATCACCCATGAAGTCGCCATCATCAACTTGAGGTGCCAGCAAAGCGCTAGTCTTGTACGGCGTTTCAAGCCCGAGGGGAGGCCGATCAGCGCGACGCGGAGACCCTCTGGTACTTCGCGAATTGGAGAGTTGACCATTACTAGGCGGAGAGTACTGTAATGCACTTAGATGGCAGTTCAGATGAAAAACCAGCAATGACTTACGATAGTCACGCCGGCCGCTATCTGATGTTGGATTTGTTCCTCCGCATCCTTGTCATCAGCGTCCATGAACTGCGATACACGACTTTCTGCCTCGTCGCTGCCTTTGAACCCAGGCTTCGGTGATTTTTTAACTATCTTGGACCCTCGGCGCAGTCCGCCTGCCTTACGAGGAGTTGCATCGGAATCCGCATCGTCACTATCATCGTCGAAGCCAGTGGTCGGGCCTTTGCGGCGTTTCTGTTTGTCTCGGCCCTCCAGAATACCTATGGTCTTGCTGCGCTGGAAGTGCTTTTCGAGAGTCTGTACAAGAGCTTTGCGGTCCATGGCACCAGTGTCCATAATCGTGTCTACGCCTTTGCCAACCTCCTTAAGCATCTTGAACAGCTCCATGATCTGATATTCAAGTTGGGCTATCTGCTCCTCGTATCCCGACTTCTGCGCTACCATCTGGCTCTGGAGTCGCGTCGTAGTTTCCCTCGATACCTCGAGCTTGTGCTCGAGGTGACTAATGCGATCCTTGAGCTTTCCGACAAGGCCGTCTTGCCCTTGAGAAATCTCGTCCTCGAGCGCCTCCTTCTCAAGTTTGAAGCGCAGAGCGTCGGCCCGAGCTTTGTTGGCCTCTTCTTCCACGCCTTGATATCGATCGGTTTCATTGAACTGCGCGATTATACGCTCAACGGAATGCCCGAAGCGCACCTCTGCACCAGCCAATTTCTTATCCATGACGACATCTGTAACCAAAGAATCCAGAAGTTGATAGTAATGAACCATGGGAGGTCCTTCCTCCCGAATGAGAAGAAGATGCTGCATCATGGAAAGGAAATGATCCTTCGCTTTCGAATCCTGAACCTTGGCCGAAATAGCGTTATACACATCTTGTGGATTGTTAAGGTCCCGAAGAATTTGCTGGTCAAGTCTCTCTCGCAGTCTTTGTTCATCGTCGTCAAGAGACTTCTGCAGGGAACGTAACTGCTTGTCGATGCCTGGCACCCCAAAATCCCGACATAGAGCCAGTATTCGCTGGAGACCTGCAGCCTCCATCTGAGATCTATGATGGAGCCGAAGATCAAGATCATCTATAAAGTAAAGAACGCCACCCAAAAGGATGAGGTTCGCAAGCTGAAGAAATCATGAGAGAAGGTTGCAACAAGTATCAAAAAACAATACCGCGTATTCGTTGAGGTTACTCTCTATAGCACCGGCTTTGCGTACGTCTTCACTGGCACCGACTAAACTACCCATCTTGCCCCTACCGGACAATGAGTGCTCCATAGACTTGAACCAATAGTCATACGGCCCTCCATTCTCGTTGTTTGAAGAACTGAGGGTCTCCAACGCGGCAATAACTAGATGCAGTGCTTGGCCATCATTCCAATAAGCCAAGAAAGAAAGTAAGTCGAGAACGAGACGTCGTGTTGGTATGTGTGGCGTATTCAAAGAGGATGCAACTTGAGTTACGATCAAATTATGCGTAAGCGCTTCAGCGGTAGCAGACTATTTAATGCTCAGTAGGATGTGGGCATGGCAGTAAAAAGCTTACGGGATTGTTGAGAATCTGTTTAAGACATTTGACGATCTCGTACTCCAGGTTGATATCATTCTCCGTTCTGAGGGCAAATTAGTCTAAACCAACTACGTTGTTGATAGTTACCTTGAACCGCCTTTTCGGCTAATGTGCATCAAAGTTTGAGCGAGTACAGACGTTCCTTGTATAGATATAAAGTGCTGAAACCAACTACATGTGCGGTGTTGAGCAACAATTCATATTGTGTAGACGAAGACGCACCTTAACTCTTTACTACGCAGAGAAACTAACAAACTACCAGCTTGCTTCGGAGTAATCGTCTTGTTCAGAAACTTCTGGATATACCACTCTGGCGTCTCCCGAAGTATGGCGATAGGCTGACCGGTTTCTGTCTGGCGTCGCGACTGGTCGTCTCGAGCGCGCTCCTCTCGCCTTCGTATCTGCCAGTCGTTGTACACCATGTGCCATTTCTGATCAAGAGAAAGAGACGGCATGTCCGTGAGATCTCGAGTGCGCTTCACGTTCTCGAACAGGGCTTCGATTTCCTCGTCTGTTTCGGGGCGTGGAAATTGGGCATCATCGTGACTAGTGCCATGGGTTTGGCGGTGTGGATGATAGAAATGCGAGACATGAGAGCCACTCTCGGAGCCAGAAAGGGAGGGGGCATGCCTCGAATATCGGTTGTCTGACCGTGTCGTTGCTGTAGACATTGGTCGCGTGGTGCCAGAAGATGAGGCTGTGGGAAGGGGCGGGTATGAAGATCCATTGGAATGTGGGTATTGTCCAAAGTCAGACATGGAAGGACTGCGGCGGCCTGAAGATGTGGATGAAGCTTCACTTCGCCGCATACGGGAGGTCTGCGGGTTCTGTGCTTTGGAGGGTAACGACGAAGTGGAGTCGGTGTACAATGTCGCAGAGTCCGAGACTGTGCTGGGTGATCCTGGGCGATTGTTCTGGGCATAATCCTCATAGGCTCGTTCTCGCTCTGCCCTGCTTCGGCTCATCGCAAATTTGTTGAGTTCGGTGCCATTGGGCGTCAAGGTGGGATTCGTGATGGGTGCAGATATGTAGGAGCCGCCACGGAGACCTTGGGAGACGGTCCCTACAGGAAGTGGGGAACTTGGAGGCGGTCCAAGCTTGTCGTAGGGCACGGAGCTTTCACCTAGTTCTCGGCCTGACAGAGACGACTGACGGGGTCGGCCTTTCCGACGCCCGAATATGGTGTCCATGCCGCTACCCGAATCTTAGGCTATCGCAATGGGCCTCGTCGGGCAAAGGGAGGAGCGGGAGGGTAGAATCACAAAAGTGACATGCAAGTTTTGAAACTAGCGATCGTGTTGTGTTCCTGTGCGAAGGGTTCTGCTAAATAAAGCAACACAATCTGTCTCCAACGTTCAGCACCCCAAGCACATATCTGTAACGCATTTGTACATTTGTAGTCTATCCGTGAGTAGCTAGTAACATGTACATACAAAATCCATATCCAAGATGTCAACATAAATCTATATCTTTTTGTTCAGTTCCATATTCGATTCTCCCAACAGCTGCCTCAAGATCACCTCCATGCGCATTTGATCCTGTCTCCAACGTTGCTGCTCCTCCGCCCATCTCGCCTCATACAAAGATCCCAACGTACCCACAGCAGCTAACGCCCGCTTCAGTTGGTCCTCCTGTCCACCATCAGTAGACGGCGACATCAAGCGATCCGTCAAAGAAAATCGCTGAGTGCGAGAGTTCTTCCTCTGAGTGGCAATTTGCTTGAAGCTCGCTTTCAATGGAAGGATAGCAGTGGTCGGGGTTCGGCGTACAGCCCGGGAGCGCAAGACGTGCAACTTGCTTGAATGTGATGGAGCAGCCATTAAAACCATAGTCGCATCGGTTTGACGATCAAGGTTTTGGAACTAGATCCCGAGTCAGTACTGTTGTCGGCGACGAGAAGAGCAACTTACAGCCTGGACCAAAGCATCCCAACGAATTTCCCATCGTCTCCTCCGCTTCTCGACATTGCCCACGTACGTCGGATGATACTCGACTTCGAGCAGATCCTCTTCGTCATCTTCTTCGTCGACCCATTCCTCATCATCGTCGGTTACCACAGTCGGCGTAGTCCCGTTGACCCATTGACCTTCCTCTGGAGCAGCGAATTGACTTTCTCCTGCGGTCTCCTCTCCACTGCTCGACGGTTCGGGACTTGTTTCTCTTGGTTGAGTGCTTTCAACTCGGGGAGGCGGCTTCCTAAAACTGCTTTCCCTTCGCAGATCGGCCGAATTTGTCTTCTTTTTCACCCTTCTCGGAGGAGGAGGGAAACCTTGAAGAGGCTCGTGGCTTGGACTGGAGCGCATGCTCATGCTCGGAGGAGCTCGGTTTCCGAGGATACGTTGAGTATACCAGTACGCCCACGGATCGAATGTGGGAGGGAAAGGCGTGGCAGAAGGTGTAAACGTGGATTCCGTTATGTTGCCCGGAGCGTTGTTCTGGGCGAAAATCTGCCATTGCTTTGCAAACTGTTCTTGAATGACAGCAGGATTGAGATCGACACCGTTGCGCGCAGGAGGCATCTGCTGAACGCGTCGAACGTGTGAGAATGGGTATGGATACGGCGAGCCAGGAGGTAAACCCCCAAAGTCATAATTCCCTGAAATCAGTGGAGATGGGGAAGGTGGATTCGTCTGGCTATGAGGCGTTGGGGGTATGGGTGCATCCGGTCGCGGGCTTCGCGCAAGATAGGCTTGAATATACGCTGAAGTCGGATTATCCATAAAGTTATGCAAATCGTCAGGATTGAACTGCGACGCGTAATCTGGATGAACCTCGGGATGCGCTATATTGCCATGCCGTTGGGGTTGGGGTGCATCAAAGAAAGCTGAATTGAGACCTCGGAGATTGAGTTGGTCGGACGCAGCATTTCGAGAACGCTTGTTTTGATAAGGGATGTCCGGAAGAGCGGCAGTAGGAGATCGCGGGGTATATGAACCCTCCTCAGATGAACGTTTCTCTGACTGCTCGATGAGAGTGTCATCCTCGTCGTCGCGATGACCGGCCCGGCTACTTCGACCATCATACCGCGACGAATTACCCTCCGGATGGAGGTCTGACGACGGGGTAGGCGAAGTGTCCCTGTCCTCCTCGGGTTCTTCTTGAACTGGAAGGGACTTGTCGGGACTGCGCGTATGAATGGCCTGAAGGGGTGGAGTCTGTGTCGCAAGAGAAATGGGAGCTCGTTTGACGGCAGGAGGAGAATCGTACTGGTCTCGATACTGGATATAACCTGGCGCTTGTGCGGCAGTCTCGCCCGGGGTACCAAGCGGCGTATGATAGCTCGGTGAAGCCCGTCTCTCTGGGGTCTTGACGTTGGATGTGAACTTTGCATTAGGGTCTTGTATGGCGGGCATATCGGAAGTGCCATTGGAATATCCGAGCGGATAGCTACTTACAGGTTGGGCGAAATTGACGCCTTGCTGCTGTTGATCTGCACGCTCGATGTCGGCCAGTAGTTCTTCAGTCATCTCCATCTGCCAGTCAACGCCATCCTGGAACTTTTGGAGAAACTGTTGGGGCGGAACACGATTAATAGGACGGGGATAATGCGTGACACCACCGGCATGTAATGGAGATGGGCTCATGCTGCGGCGCTCGTCTGGTGGACTGGGATGAGGCGGCGTAGGCAGCAGCCTCTGCACCTGAGGCTGAGCCTGGGGAGATCGTCGAGTACCGGGGCCGTTCGTTGCCGTTGGACTGCCTTGCTGGGCGGAGGCAAAGATCTGAACGGCAGACGGCATCAGTGGCATCGACTGGGTCTTCGCGGCGCGTGGCCGAAAAGAGGGAGATGGTGAGTTCTCGCGGTGAATCCCACCCGCCGTTTCACGATGTATCGAGCCTGTGAATGCGCAGTGAGAACGTAGAGTCGATCTTTGTAGATGTAGACAGACCTATCTGTGATTTCCGTGGGCGCTGGACCTGGGGAGAGAGAGACTGGGACTGATTTGTTGCCATCGTAGAGAGGCGGGGAATGGGAGAGATGGGCAACGTAAAAAAAGAGACAAGGGTCAAAAACAAAGACTTTCTATTAGGGCTTGCGCGTGCCTCCAGCAGGAAACAACGAGGTGTAAACACAGCGACGACGCCTCGAGGCTGCCTCGCGGTCCAAATTGGGCGGCCGCATGATCCGAAATGCTTGCTTGCCACAACTTGAACTAAAGCCTGACTATAGCGTGTTGAAGACGAGAGCAAGTCTCGCCACGTGTTGGCTGCACTACCCGCCGATCTCTGACGTCGCTCTCCTTTGCCAATGCTTTGACTCTGACGACCGCGTCCGATACCCTCTCTGCTCTGTCCATTTACGACCATCATGACATCTCCTTTTACCGTACCCGTCATCCTCACCACCGGCAGTCTCTATTTTGCTCAGGTCGCCGAGGATGCCACTGTCGGGAACGTTATCGACATTCTGCTTGAACAGGACCAGTGCAAAGCCGAGGCCCTCGAAGGTCTATCAGACCAAGGATGGGCGCTACAGACGATTAGAAACGAACGCCACGGCAGAAGGTGGGACGATGAAGCCCTTGAAGCCCTTGGTGATGGCAAGTACCTCGTTCTGAACACGGTCTCTGTGCTCATGTTCTGGCAGGTACTCTCGAGGCATCTTCCTCCGTTGCACCTCTGCTGGAGACGCCATCCTCCGACTCGCCGCAGCAACGTACCTTTTCCCTCTTTCCTCTCTCAGGCCATCTACATGATCCTGTTCTTCGTTTGGTCTCCCTTCATCCATCTCTATCGATCTATGTTTCCTTTCTCAGAGTGCCAGAAGTACCCGACGATTTCCGTTACAAGGTCTTCATATCCAGGACCAAAACTATCTCCGATGTAATACATATGGTGATTGACGAATTGGGTCTGACAAAGTTCTCTCCGGGAGCTGGCAATCTGGACTACGTCCTGGAAGAAGTCTGGAAAGATGGAAACGCAGAGAGTATGTCATTCCTGTTTCTACTCGCCGTTTGTTAATATCTCGCAGAATCGACTCGTCTCCCCGGCTCTTCCCTTGTCTACACTGTCAGTGCCGCACCCTTTGCCGCAAATCCGTTCACGTCTGCTGCCACTCGTGGTTTCCAATTCTGTGTACCCGATGAATGGTATCGGAGGCCTACTTCCAGGAGTGCTGGCGCGTCTCAAGCCACTATCAGGCGTTTGGCAGCGCTGCAGGAACAAGACGAGGACGGCGACGACGAGGAAGAAGAGGAAGACGACGATGACGATGATGCAGAGGGGACAGCCAAAGTCAAAGAGAATAATCCCGTCTCCCAGAACAACCGGCTCTCGACCTTCTTTGATGGCTGGCTGCCTAATCGACCGGCGCCTACCACCTCACCACAACGCACCAGTGTCTCCGTGGCAGAGAATCGCAGGAGTATCGTCAGCGAACCCATTCTTGTGCCACAGCATACAGGCGGTTCCGCAGCTGAGGCTTCCTCAGATAACACCGAATCTGATATTGAACATGCGGTTGAAGAAGTCATGGTATGTTCCACCTACTGTACCGACGTGCTCAGATTCTCATCACACACTAGAACTCTGTCGGGATGAACAAGCAATCTACGCTGAATATGTCACCTGAACAGAAGCGAAAGCTCGTGCAACAATACAAAGCCGCAAATTCACCCCGCATCGCAAAGCCAGCTACATATGGGCCCACCAGTGGGATAAGTTTGGTTGCCAAATTGACTCCTCAATTAACGGGCGAGTTAACGAAACGTCTCTCTTTCTGGGGTGGCCCAGCAACAGCTATTGCATCCAATTCATCCGATTCCATATCGGCGCCAGACACGGAACAGAAGAAAGCTGATTCTATGGAGAAGCCGCCCGAAGATTTGCAGCCTATACAACCCCAGACGACGGGCGGACTATGGAGTACGTGGTGGTCTGCGTCTGCTGGCTCGACCGAAAAAGCTTCTAAGAGGACGAGCAAAGAGCTAGATCGATCGCCTCAGGCATACGTAGACGAAATGAAGAGTCTTAGGACAAAAGACCTAAAGTTGACCAAGTCGTTGATAGCACTTCGCGTACAGCTTGCTACCGCGAAGATTCTTTGGTTACAAGACTTTGTCGGTCCTTGCAGAGGACTCGTCGCTCTCGACACCATTCTCGGTGCGCTTGTGGGAAAGGGAGGGAAGCGCAAAGCATTCGTTGAATACGAATCCGAGAATCTTTTGGAGATTGTCAAATGTTTCCGTGTCTTGATGAATGAGCCAGTACGTGTTTTCAATGACTGATGCTCCTCTGTGTGACTGTTGTATAGTTCATTCGCCATCAAGTCCTGGCCGACCACCCTATCATTATCACCCATATTGCATACTCCTTACATGGTTCGACTCTCAAGTTACGGCGACTAGCTTCCGAACTCCTGGCTGCTTTGTGTTACCTTGATGATCGAGATGGGTACAAGTCGGTTATATCAGCACTCTCTGATTATCGAGTAGCATTTGACGAATCATTTCGCTTCGAAGGCCTTGTCGCGTCTCTGCAGCTTCGTGATGACGCCGAGGAAGACGAGATCTTTAGTTCAGACGAAGAGACCGCGCATTTGGTGTGGGAAGCCAGATGTGCCTCGATGACCTTGGTAAATGCCCTGACAACCTATTCCGATACAGTGGAGGAGCGTGTGCTGCTTAGAGAAGAGTTTGCTAGAAGGGGCTTAAACGAAGCCATTGTGGTATGCTACTTTATACATCTCCCTTTCCACGCTCACTGCCCGCATGTTTAGGCCTTGCGATATCTCAAACCTCCGGAAAATCTTGTGAAGCAAATAGACATATACACAGAGGAGAAGTTCGAGGATGAGGAAGATTTGAGGGATCGAGCGAGGGCAGTACTGCGCGGTGCCCATGAACGGCCCCATTCAGATGATGAAGATGTGTTGACCGACATCGTTCGCCTTGCCAAACAACACGGCGAATTGTACCCCATGATGGTGGAAATCCTGACACATTACGGAGAGATACTGCAGAAGGACATTGGCTTGTAAGTAACCCTTGTCATGCCGCCACATTTTACTAGGCCTGACTTGAACAGTCAACTCAAAGCAGATCTTCTGACCATTCTTGATCGTTTCGTGCAACAGGCTGCATTACTTGACAATTTGTAAATATCACACTACCGCCGAGTCATCCTGATCCCGCTGACACTAAATTTTAGCGATGATAATTGGCATACATTCATGAAACGCTTTTCAGCTTCAGTTCATGATATTACTGGTCAAACATTAGAAGTAAAGTCGGCGGACGAACCGTTGAATGTTGTGGAGCAGGAGCTAGAGGATCTACGCACGAAAGTTGAAGAACTCAGTGACGAGGTAAGCTTTCCCATCAACGGGTTGCTCTTCCTTATAGGCTAATCTGTGAATCAGCGCACACAGCTGAAGAACGAACTTAATCAGCAAATTGCAGAGCTCAAGACACTCAAGTCATTGCCCAATTTGTCCGCCGTGACGAGCAAGCTTTCAGGTAAAGGTGGTTCAGAGGTTTGTCTGTTCACATGCGCTATCATTTCGA
Organism: Mucidula mucida; assembly: GCA_015501055.1. Classification (NCBI taxonomy): domain Eukaryota; kingdom Fungi; phylum Basidiomycota; class Agaricomycetes; order Agaricales; family Physalacriaceae; genus Mucidula; species Mucidula mucida. The sequence continues at coordinate 1,192,864 of JADNYV010000002.1, forward strand.
TCTAAGCCATGTTCGCAGGGCATGAGTGGCATTGTGCAACGTTTGGTACAGAAGGAAAAAGAGGTGTTACAACTCCAAACCGACCTTGACAAGCTCAGAGCCCAGCAGCACCCCGGTGACCGCGATTCGGTATATATGGCTGTTCCTAACTTGATCTGGCTTACTCAAACTGTTTCAGGATGAGCGTGCTAAGAAGGAGCGTGAACTCAATCGCGCGAAATGGCATTCACTCAACGAAGAGATTGCGAAGCTTCAGGTGAAGGTACGTTCCAGATATCCGGAGCCTTCTTACCAGTTATCGATGCCTGCCAATAGAATAAGGAGGTCGTTGATCTCATAACTCGCAAGGACAAGGATATCCTATACCTCAAACGGGCCCTTGAATCTGTATACACTCGTTTCACTGCGAGGGAAGAACAGCGGGAAGAAGAGAGAGAGGCTGATTTTGATGCCGAGCGAATGGCGGCTCAAGCAATCGATCGTCTGTCCAGGAAAGACGATGAAATTGCTAGTCTCTGTATTGAGGTCGCCGACTTGAAAGCTCAGCTTGCGGCACGACCGAAGACAGAAAAGGAGTTTAAAGGCAGAGTTGCTCCGCCCCCACCTCCGCCTACGAAGCCGAAGCGCTCGTTCACAGTGCCAGTATTTTCAGAACCGCCACCTCCTTCACCTTCACCTTCACCTTCCCCACGCCCTCCACCGCCCCACCACCGCCGCCGCCGCCGCCGCCGTCCCTTCCTGGAAGTCCCGTTGTTGTGCCAACGTCGCCAGTCTCTCTTCATCCTCCTCCTCCTCCTCCTCCGCCGCCGCCACCACCACCTTTATCTGGTACGTCAACGTCTCCAACTTTCCCGTCCACGTCTCCAACTTTCCCGTCCACGTCCCCTCCTCCACCGCCACCGCCACCGCCGCCGCCACCCCCTCTTGTTCCGGGCGCACCGCCTCCGCCGCCTCCAGCACCGGGAATGCCTGGGGCACCTCCACCACCTCCACCACCTGGACCTGGGCGAGCGGCCCCTTTAAGTCGTCTACCGCCCCCGGGCAAGCGCCTCAAAGCCTTCTACTGGAATAAACTCAATAACGCTGGTGGAAATACTGTGTGGCAAGAAGCAGGAGACATACAATTTGATCTCAACGACTTGGAGTTGACGTTCGCTACGGACAGCACTCCCACAACTCCTTCACAGATGGCGAATCCTCGAAAGCAGCTCAAGGTCACGACATTGCTTGACATGACACGGGCCAAGAATATCGAGATAATGTTGAAGCGGTTAAAGATGGGCTTACCAGATATCAAGAGAGCGCTACTCGAGCTCAACGATGCTCAGTTGTCTATAGATGACCTCAAAGCCATTGCCAAGCAGCTACCGACGAAAGACGAAGTTGCACGAGTCAAAGACTTCTACGATATCAGCAAGTTGCCAGACGCGGACCAATACGTTGACCAGGTATATCATTTTGATGACGTTCCAATCTTATTTACTGATTGTTCGTCACTTAGATTATGGAAATTCCAAGGCTGGCGCAGAGAATGGAATGCATGCTCTTCAGGCGCAAATTTGAGCTAGAAATTGAAGAAGTTAGACCCGATCTATCCGCCTTGAGGAATGCATCCATCGAGCTCCGTAACTCCAGCAAGTTCAAACAAGTCTTACAAGCCGTTCTTACTATTGGAAATGCACTTAACGGTGGCTCATTCCGTGGAGGCGCTGTTGGATTCCAGTTGAACGATCTGCTTAAGGTGAGCTCTCCTCTACAGCCATCGTCTCGCCTCTTCTCATATTAGTTTTCTCTATTAGTTGAAGGAAACCAAGACTCCAAAAGGATCTTCTGACTGTCCGACTCTCCTACACTATCTCACTCGGGTACTCCTCCGAACTGATCCTTCGCTCATCGACTTCATACAAGATATGTCCAATGTGGAATCTGCGGCTCGTCGTAAGCATGATCTCCGCCTTGTTTTGAGGCGGCACGTCTGATGCATTCGTAGTCTCTGTGCAATCCATCACCCAATCGGTCTCTTCATTGACGTCTGGGCTTTCTCAAGTGAAAACCGAGCTAGCCAAGGTAGAGATAGATTGCAAAAGGCACCCGAGCGACCGCTTCATTGTCGTCATGAAGGTACTTTCGTTTCTTTTCCTCTCCATTGCAAAGCTGACACGTATGCATCAGCCTTTTGTGAATACGACTGAACCTCGTGTCACAGCTCTCAAGGAGATGGAACAGAAGGTGGACGTAGAGTTGAAGACCCTTCTCATATATTATGGCGAGAATCCTACATCACCCGATGGCATGAATCCAGAAGACCTGTTCAACCTCATCTTAACATTTTCGTCGGCGCTAAAGGTGATTGTCCATCTTCGTATGCCTTTCATCAACGCTCATACAATGGTCAGTTATGCTCTCTTGAACTAATGAGATCAATGCCAACTCCACCACCTGCCGTAGTAACGGTCGAAGAGACACCCAGTGAACCAGTTAGTCCCGTCATCGCATGGCTCCTTCAATATTTCTCAATCTACTTTAGACGATCAAGGGTTCAAACGAACCTCGCATTTCTATAACGCCTGCCAACTCCCAGGGCCCAGCGGGTGGTCTTTCGATGAATCGCGGTGACATCGATCAAGCCATTCGAAGTATGAGGGACGGCAGGCGGCGAGCAAGGCCTCGCCCGCTGAGTAAGATATTCCTCGATGGGGCGCCTGCTGGTGGCCGACCGAGTTAGTTATGTGAACGACGCTAACTACGTACATATATCCACATATTTCTGTTTGTACGGGGACACGACCTTTGCTTACGCTTTCATGAGCACAATTATGATTATTGAAATTAGTATTGGACGTCCAACACGTGTGGCTGTGCTCTTTTGTCTGTCATCCTCTTACCGCCATGGGAGGACCTAATCTCGAGATATTCAAGTTCTCTTTGTATCTCTTCATTCCTATTGCTGCACTAGTCCACTTTGGCGACCCAGACTGGTACCGTGCCAATGTCTTACCCGTCAGTCAAGCCAACGTTGCAACCAATTTGCTCATACTCATAATTTCTGCAGTATAAGGACAAACTCTTCCCACCCTCGGCAAACAAGGCAGGATTGCACGTTTCATGGATGTTCCAATGCTGACATTGAACGCGGGAAGACATTACCGACAGATCAAACGGCTCTGCGAGAAGAGTTGGCGCGTCTTAAAGCGAAGCGTTTAGCGTCGAAGGCAAACAGCGGGCAAGAAAACAAGGATTGTGCGTCTTCGTTCTTGTGATTCGACACGGACTATATCTTTTCTACGAATATTACTAGGAAGGACTTCATAACGTGTCTGTCTAAATGCGATGTCTCTCCAATAAGGTCGTCTCCCCGTCTCCGATGACTACCTCCCAACCTTCGGATCCTTTGCTTGCGGAGCTCGTCTGAAGGATGGCCTCATAGTCTAGGATGTCCTTTATGGATATCTTAAAGCCTCCACACACAATAAAAACCACCACTCTGTCACCACGCGTCGACTCGTCCGCTGGGACCAGTTTGTCGAACAATGACGCGTTATACGCCGGTGTTAGGGTCGTAGAACAAGCAAGCTCAATGAGCTGTTTGTGGTCGCCTACGATATCATCAACATCATTCTAATAGCAATTTCAAGTGCCTCGTACGTGAAAAGTCAATAGCAGCCTGCATACTGAGTTCATCAGGAACCGTGACACACTTGACTCGTCCCGATCTTTCCAAAGCCATTTTGACGACTCTCGCAGAGGGTTGAGAGGCACCAAGCGAGCCTGACGCCATCGAAGAAAAGGCACTGAAATGAGCCAGTCGTACGTGTTCCTCGTTTCCCTCTATGATCTCCACGTATGACGGGAGATTTTGGCTGAATGGGCTGCTGCGCTGGCCATTCAAGAGCATAGAATAATGGAAACAGTTGGATCCCTCTGTCTCCAATGCAACAATAGGGACTAATCTGACATGTAAGCTTCAAGTACAGAAGTTGTAATTCGGACGTGCCGTCGCTCCAACCAGACTTTTCACATCCAGTTATGATGCCACCTAACAAGCCGCCTCCACCAACGCTACAGAAAATAGCATCTGGCTTTCGGTCTAGTTGCTGCGATATCTCTGAGATCATGGAGCCATGTCCTTCCCACAAAATGGGATCATCGTACGCAGGAATCATTACACTGTGTCGTAGTTCAGCTTCCTTCCCGAGAGTTTGTTCCATGGCTTACGCTTCCTCCTCTGCGTCCACCGCATCTTGGGCGGCCTTGAGCGCTTGCGAATAGAAGTCACCAACTACTATCACTTGTGCATTTTCTCCTTTGATGAGTTGCAAGGTCCTTTCTGCGACACCTTTTGGGATATACACAGTGCAACGAACTCCAAGGCGATTTGATGCCGAGGCTGCAGCTAGACCAGCATTACCACCAGATGCGGCGATGGCGTGTAAAGACGGCCCGTATCTCTCCTTTGCTCTTTCTACGAATAATGACAGACCTCTCTGTTTGAACGAGTGCGATGGGTGTAGGTTCTGGGATAATCAATTTGATCAATCTGCAGTAGTGATCCCTTGACGCGTGCTCACCTCGAGTTTAAGATAAGCGGAACACCCCAACAATCTGGAGATATATTGAGATTGTATCAAAGGTGTCTCCTGCCATAGCGTTGTCATTTTCGGCGGTGGGAGGTCTTGAAGAGGGGAGGAAAGGTAGACGCGCGGTTGTACCTAGCTACCCATCAATTTGAATGAGTCATGAATTCACTGACTAATGTACAATCCAGTTCTCCTCCTCAGCGCTCACCATTGAAGCACCCGGTATTGTTAAGGTGGTCCTTCGGTCGCTATAAAAGCGGGATATTTCGTGACACCCTTCTTTCTTAGTACGACCGGTCGTCAATGTTGTCCCGCCACACTATTGGATTCAACCTTATGTTCTAGTAGCTCGCTATGGCTGAAAGTTATGTCCATTCCAGGCCGCCACAAGCCAAGGCGCAACCAGGACGCGTCTCCGGAAGGCCGGGCCCCAAAGGTCATGGTCATGGAGTTTCCTAAACGCTCGAGGCCCGGTTCCTGTTCGTTTGACCTTGAGCACGGGGAATCTTCGGAAACGGCCCGTCCATGGTACTTAAGGCTGTCTACGATGTGTATAGGACCTTTTCTTTTAAGTCTCATCTGGTCTCATCTTTCTCGCAAAAATGAAGTTTAACGACGGGTTTTGGCTCCTCAAGAGTGGTGTCAAACCCTACTTCGCCTTACAAGTCGTGAAAGCGGAGCCCACGGAAACAGGGTACGATCTACATGTATCTACAAGGCCGATTAGGCATCGAGGAGATACGCTAGCAGGTATAGATTGAGACGAACATCGTAATTGTAATTTGTTTGACCCATTCATTAGGTCCTGTGTTCACTATCAATATCCATTCCCCTACGGAAGGAGTCGTTGGGGTCAAGATTAAACACTTTGCGCGCGATGATCCATCGCCTAGTATCCCTCTCTTCCCTGATTCACCTCCGATTCCCAACGTTCAAGTCGGCCGCGACGGAGACACCCTTTCTATTTCTTCTGCCGGTCTGACCGCCGTTGTTTCTCAAAACCCCTACTCAATCTCATTCAAGTCACCCACAAGAGAACTCACTTCGGCGGGTCAGAAGTACGTGGCTCTCTACGATGTTCCCTCCAAATGGACTCTCGGCACAGCGGCGAATAGTTCTTGTTTGATGACGGATATTGGATCCAATCCTAACCCAGTGGCCAAATCGGAGACTATCAGATACTTGAATTCGGAATTGAATATCTCGCCCGGCGAACTCATTTATGGTTTCGGAGAGCAGTTTGGCGCGTTCGTGAAGAACGGTGAGCAATTGCGTTCTCCACTGAGCCAGCAATACTTATGGGTGTGTAGGCCAGTGTGTCAAGCTCTGGAATCAAGGTCCGTTTGCTCATCAGAATCTACACCGCAGAGTGTTTAATGACGTTCCTGTAGATGGTGGAACTTCTAGTGACCAAGCCTATAAATGTGTTCCCTTCTACATCACGAACCGCAACTATGGTGTCTTCATCAACAATCCGGGAGAGGTAGAGGTCGAAGTTGGCAGTGAGAAAGTGTCTAGAGTCGGGATGTCCGTCGCGGAAAGCAACTTGGAATACTTCATCATCTACGGCGAAACGCCACTTGAGGTATCTTGGTTCCATTTGGTTTGTATTCTACCTCTTCATGACCACCTTGTTATAGATCTTGGAACGGTATACGAGGATGACTGGTCGCCCAGCGTTAGTTGTGGCGTCATTTTTGGTTCGACATAAAATGACCTTCGTGCAGGCTCCTCCCTAACTGGACTTTTGGTCTATGGCTCTCCACGTCTTTCCTCACTTCATATTCGAGCGAGACCGTTTCTGGGTTCCTACAAGGCATGCAACAACGAGACTGCCCGGTTAGGGTCTTCCATCTCGATTGCTTTTGGATGAAGCAGTACGAATGGTGCGTTCCCTCTCTTCCTCCTGATCAAGCATGGCTTTAATCACATTCATGAAGGTGTTCCTTCACTTTCGATCCCGAGAACTTCCCGGATCCTAAAGCCTACCTTTCGGAAATAAAGAGCAAGTACGGTGTTAAGATTTGTCTTTGGAGTACGCGAATTCTGCATATCAACGAACGGACCACTCATCGTCACTGTAGTCAATCCCTATATTTCTCAGCTTTCTCCGATCTTCCAAGAAGGCGCAAAGAATGGGTACTTCATCAAGCGCACAGACGGTTCTGTTTGGCAGTAGGGTTTTCCTTCTAAATCTGTCCTTCTTTCTCACATTCTTAACAGGTGGGACTTGTGGCAACCCGGTAAATCAATCCACCAGTAGGAGTTACGAAGATTGACAAAGCAATCGTCTAGGACTTGCCGTAGTGGACTTTACCAATCCAGCCGCTGCGAAATGGTACGAAGAGAAGCTAGTCGCCTTGTTGGATCTTGGTGTCGACTGCTTCAAAGTACGTCCCTTTCATTATGCTAGGATCGTTCTCTTTTCATATTGATTTAGACGGATTTCGGTGAACGTATCCCTTATGCTTCAGTTGCTTTTCATGACGGATCGAACCCGATGGACATGCACAACATGTATTCTATTATTTACAATGAGCTCGTCTTCAATATCTTGAAGAACCGGTTCGGTGAGGGTGAGGCCGTCCTATTTGCTCGGGCATCATTCGCTGGCGGACAACGGTACGTACTTCAAATTCTGAGTTACTGTTGATTCACTGTCGGTCAGATTCCCAGTGCATTGGGGTGGCGACTGTGAGTCGACGTGGGAAGCCATGGCGGAGACAATTCGGGGATGTCTATCATTGACGTCGTCCGGATTCGCGTTCGCCTCGCACGATATTGGCGGCTTCGAGGTATGAATTTGGCTTTTGACACGCATAGCGTAATCAACATTGGTTTATAGGGACATCCGCCACCAGAGATTTACCAGCGTTGGGTCGCTTTCGGCCTATTTTCGTCGCATTCTCGTTTACATGGATCGTCATCCTATCGTGTTCCTTGGCAATATGGCGAAGATGCAGCTAAGACCATGTCAAAGTTCTTGAATGCAAAGCACGAGTTGATGCCCTACCTGTACCAGCTCGTAGGTCAGCACTGTTTTTACATTGAATGCAAATTGACACACAATATAGGCTATTGAATCGAACTCGACGGGTGCCCCTGTCCAGCGCGCCATGTTTTTTGAGTTCCCTCAAGACCGGACCACTCACCATCTGGATCAACAATATATGTTGGGGCCTTCCTTGCTAGTGGCGCCGGTTTTCGTTCCCCTCGGACAGGAGACGGAATACTACATCCCTGCAGGAAGATGGACGTATTATTGGGACCACTCGCGAGTCGTCGAAGGCCCTACTTGGCTCCGTGAACACGTTCCGCTCGATGAAATTCCGGTTTGGATACGTCCGGGGACGGTTCTGTGCACAGGACCCAAAAGAATTGGTCGCCCTGACTACGAGTATGGTCAGAACGCGTCGATTCACGCGTACAGTCTTCAAGACGGCCACATAGCTCAAGTTAGGATCCCACCGCAGAAGGGAACCAAGCCCGTTGCTGTCCTCAAGGTTGTGAAAGACGGTAGCGATCTCGGCCTGACTGTCACTGAAGGTAGCTGTGAATTGAGTTTCTTGGGTGTGCATGGTCCTGGTGTCGTGCAACAAATTTCAGGAGGTGAGAAGGTCGCAGAGAGCATTGGGTACGTGGGGATCAAGTTGGTTGGCAATCCGAAGGAGGTGAAGTGTGTCTTTCAATACTGAGCCGCCCCAGAAGTGTATCAAGTAAACCAGAAATGTATAATCTTGCATCGTCAAAGTAAAGCGATACGATGCGCGGCGGTTATGAATCGTCATCACCGTAGAAGTCCCTGATAGCTGCTTCCTGCTTGGCGCGCCGAACTTTGGCCGCTTCGCGATTCTTGTCATGGCGGGCTACGCGCTACAAACTAGTTAGACTTATCGTGACAAGGAACGAGGACACACCTCTTTACGTAAGCAAGCGTTGAGCTCGTTCTTCTGACGATTACAGCCGCCCGTCATTTTGGCGACGAAACTGAGGTGGCAGTCATCCAGAGCCTGAATGAAATCTCTACAAACTGTTGCTATCATGAATGGATCGATTCAACAGCAAAAATGGCGGCGAACTTAGTTTCTTGTCAGATAGTTGTGGATGCATCTGGTAAAGAGCAGCCGGCAGTCTCCGAAAGAGCAGGATCTCGTTCTGAAAACGAAATTACATAAGAAGACCATGGCTGATCGCCCTCTAAAAAAACGACCATCCAGTAATTGGCTTGCTCTGCAAAAGGTACGTTGTCTCTGTTTTCTTGTAACCGCGGGATCCTAAGTGTTACTAGACCTTACCCAAGCCATCCTCATCTAAAGACAAGGACGTCAAGCATACCAAGAAACGCAGAAAACTCGATAATGGACGCTCAGAAAGCGCCAATTCCTTTGCCGCTTTAGACCTACCCGAAGCCGAGGAGCCTGTAGCTTCGACGTCTGATTTAAAAAATGGAGAATCTCTAAGCTCTCTCCGCAAAATGGTGGCAGGAGAACTACCCTACACCGATGCCCAAAAACTGTAGGTTATTCTCTGTCTTGTGCTTCATTCATTGACTTTGATAAGCCCAGGAAAGTACTTGGCCATTGATTGTGAGATGGTGGGAGTTGGAATCGAAGGAGCAGAGTCATCACTGGCACGCGTAACACTGGTCAATTTTTATGGGGCAGTACAGATGGATGAGTTTGTCAGGCAACGAGAACGCGTTGTAGATTATCGGACCAGATACAGTGGTATTCGGGAATCAGACATGTTCAAAGGTGCGTCCTGTAACACAAAGTATGCCATGGTTGCTGATGTGCGCATACTCAGCTAAGCCGTTTGAGCAAGTCCAAAAACGCGTAGCCGAGCTACTAGAGGATCGGATATTAGTAGGACACGCGGTACACAATGATTTGAAGGTGAGCGAGCACTTAATCTCACTTGATGGTCACTGAGTGCCCATACAGGTCCTTTTACTCTCACATCCTCGGCATCAAACAAGAGATACCCAATATTACGCGGGTAAATTCAAAGTCACCAAGAGCCGGTTTGTAGCTCTACGGAATCTCGTGCAACAGGAGCTTGGAATAGCGATACAGGAAGGAGAACATTCGAGTGTATGTCACACTTTCGGACCGTAGAGCATCGACTGACGGTATGGCAGTTGACAGACGCTCGCGCGACCATGGCTGTATATCGTATACATCGAAAGGAGTGGGAGAAAGGCACAAAACAGCCAGCTCTCAGCAAGAAAAGAAAAAAACCAGATGACAACGATGAGCCAGAAGAATTTCCGGGTGGTGGGCGTAAAGGTGTCAGTTCGGGGCTTTTACTGTTGTTAAGCGCGATAAGAGAGAACCTGTCAACCAGTCTTGGTGGAAAGAGCTGGGAACTGGGTCCAAAGGGAGCGTTCGGCTGTAGTATTTCATGAGTAAATATCATCCGCATCTCACGAATCTGCGGGTGCATGAGAATCTGGTGCGAAAGGTAAAGAAACCTGGTAACATATCTCCCTTCAAGTCTGCGGCTGAAGCGGGCGCATGAAAAGCCAGATTTGAAGGTGCCGTGCCCGATTTTTGGTTGGGGTGAGCTGCCCCGAGTATTGGCAATCGCTTATAATCCTTTTCCGTTGCCGCCACCTTGCTCTTTCCTTCCAACAGTCATGTCCTTCGTGCCCAACCAGTTTGACGACATTTCCATCGCCACCATTCGTGCGCTAGCCGCCGATGTCGTTGCAAAGGCCAACTCTGGTCATCCGGGTATGTTTTCATCTTTATCTCGTCCATCTCGTTGTAATCGTCGGCCTAGGCGCTCCGATGGGCATGGCTCCCGTAGCCCACGTCCTTTTCTCTCGGTGGGTATCGCGATTTGGTTTAATAACATTGCTAGACATGCCAATAGGTTCGTCAACGCCAACCCGAAGGACTCCAAGTGGTACAACCGGGATCGATTTGTGCTTTCTAACGGGTCCGTAATTTTGTTTTTCGCGTTCAATCACATACCTACTGTTTATCGACAGACATGCGTGCGTATTCGTTATTCGGCCGTGAACAGTCTACCCATATTCCTCAGCTGTGCTCTTCAATATGTTCTCCTCCACTTGATGGGCTACAAATTGACCATGGACGACCTCAAGGCTTTCCGTCAGATTGACTCCAAGACTCCTGGTCACCCAGAGTTCGGACACACTGATGGTTTGTTCTGATTCTATTCGTTGCCAACCAATTGATATTCTTTCTCAGGCATTGAGGTCACGACTGGTCCCTTGGGCCAAGGTTTCTCGAACGCTGTCGGTCTGGCTATTGCACAGGCACATATGGGCGCTGTTTACAACAAGGACGGCTTTGACTTGATCAACAACTTCACGTACGGTCCGTGCATCTCCAAGGGTTTAATATTCGCGTTCTAACCCCCCCATTTAGTCTTCACCGGTGATGGTTGTCTCATGGAGGGTGTCGCTAGCGAGGCTGCCAGTCTTGCTGGGCACTTGCAGCTCGGAAATCTTATTGTCGTAAGTGTCTTTATCTCTAATGCACTCCATCTTCAACGCTTTACTAGATATACGACGACAACCGTAAGCATGTTCGAGGCTTGGATGATTGGTTTTCTCACAGTCTACAACTCGATAGACATCTCTATTGACGGTGACACCGCTGTCGCATTTACCGAAAACGTCGAACAGCGTTTCTTGGCTTATGGTTGGCAGGTGCTCCATGTCGACAACGGTGACAGGTAAATATACTGACAATCTCTAAGACGCGTTCTGATGAGGATTAGTGACTTGGCTGCTATCTACGACTCGATCGCTGCTGCTAAGGCCGATACTAGCAAGCCTACCATCATCCGGCTGAAGACCACCATTGGCTTCGGTTCGAAGCTCCAGGGTACCCATGGTGTCCACGGTGCTCGTATGTTCTTCCTCCCAAGTACTACATTCATTTCCGCTTACTATCGTTGCTCAGCCTTGAAGGCCGATGATATCGCCGCCTTAAAGACCAAGTTCAACCTCCCCGCCGACCAAAGCTTCTACGTCCCTCAAGAGACCTACGCGGCGTACTCTGAGATTGGCACTCGTGGTGCTGCTCTTGAGGAGAAGTGGACCGCCCTCTTGGCCGAATACGGAAAGAAGTACCCCAAAGAGCACGCTGAACTCACTCGCCGTATCGCTGGCAAGCTCCCCGATGGATGGGAGAAGACTCTTCCCATCTATAAACCCACCGATGCCGCTCAAGCGTCCCGAAAGCTATCTGAAATCTGCTTAACCTCTATCATTCCCGGTCTTCCTGAGCTACTTGGCGGCTCTGCCGATTTGACTGGCAGCAACTTGACCAAAGTCAAGGGTTCCATTGACTTCCAGCCCCCAAGCACCGGACTTGGTTCTTACTCCGGCACCTACATTCGTTATGGTGTCCGCGAGCACGCTATGGGAGCCATTGCCAACGGTTTGTCCGCTTATGGTGGTATCATACCTTTTGTCGCTACGTTCTTGGTAATGTTCGTTTCGCTGGATCGACTAGCTTTCTAATTTATGGTTTTAGAACTTCGTTTCATATGCGGCTGGTGCTGTCAGGTTGTCCGCTCTCAGTGGTCACCCCGTTATCTGGGTTGGTGAGTGGTTTATGTATCAAGTTGCAATGATCTACCGACTAATGTCTTATCAGCTACCCACGACTCCATTGGTCTCGGTGAAGATGGACCTACTCACCAGCCGGTTGAGACCGCGATCCACTTCCGTGCTACACCCAACCTCGCTTTCTGGCGCCCTGCTGATGGTAACGAGACTTCGGCTGCATACTACTGGGCAATCACGACCAAGCGTACACCGTCTATTCTCTCCCTCTCTCGTCAGAATCTGCCCAACCTTGAGGGTTCAACGATCGAGAATGCCCTCAAGGGTGGATATATTGTGCATGAGGAGGTTGGGGAGGACCTCACAATTGTCAGCGCTGGAAGTGAAGTTTCTATCGCACTTGAGGCGGCGACTAAGCTCAAGGCTGAGGGAATCAAGACCCGTGTCGTGTCCCTGCCTTGTTGGCTTGTATTCGACCAACAGTCGGAAGAATACAAGCTGAGCGTCTTGAGGAGTGGGGCACCTATCCTCTCGTTGGAGGCACTGTCGACGGTTGGATGGCAGAAGTACAGTCATGAGGTATGTGAATAATTATGCAACTTCGAAAGGTCCTAACATTTGCGGGATGCAGCAATATGGATTGCCTTCATGGGGTGCTTCGGGTCCGTACCAGAAGGTGTATGAGAAGTTTGGTATCACTGGTTCCAGTACGTGATTTAACTGTGTTGCATTTCAGTTTCCTAACATGCCTGTGTAGATATCGCGTCTGTGGGCAAGAAGGTCGTCGACTTTTACAAGAAGAAAGGTGGCGAAGTTATTTCACCCCTCGTTAAGGCATTCACGTTGTAAGTTCGTATATAGAGAAGTGAAGATAATAGAAAGTAGATTGTACGAATGATGATGATACTTGCAAGGACCTTGGCGAAATGAACAACACGACGGCTCTAATTGGTTCGTGGCAACGAAAGTCTAGAATCTAGATTGAGGAGGAGATTGACACTGCAGTATCCTACTTCCTCTTGACGGTCAAGTTGTCCCAGTACACCTTCTCCTGATCTTCTGCGGCGACGTTCTCGACATGGGGCGCGAGGTAGCGGATATCCTGAGTAAATGTTACAGCGAAGCAAAGTTTGAGAAGCCAAGACAGACCTCCTCGGGTTTCGTCCACTGCTCTTTTGGAAGAGGCTTGTGAAGTACGCTGGCCTGACAAGCGCGTTTGAGACGGTATGCACGGTCATACTGCTCTGCAGGAGTAAGACGCTTAATAGCCTGCGTGTGGGATTGAATGGGACTGAGATTGCAGAAAAGCGGCTGTGCGTACGCGCTGAACATCCTCACGCTCCTCAATGACTAGAGAAAAGAGTAAGGACCAGCTGGTAGGACAGCAAGACGACGACGTACGGAGGTCGTCGTACTTGAATCCGTATTTGCGGTAACCTTGGGCCTCTGTGTACCATTTAGCGATGGGAACGACCCATTTGGAAAGGGTCTTTGAGGAGTTGACAAGAGGTGCGAGCGACACGCTTAATGGGCCGAACATGGTTGGGGGAATGGAGGGGATAGATGGAGGATGCCGGGCTATCCCGACCTGTTTGGCCATGTTGACTTGCGACGGTATAAAGTCTATCGATCCAGCCATCTACCTCCTGAACTGTTACTCGTCTAATAACCGCCATGTCTGTCCAAGAACGCACCTACATCATGATCAAGGTAAATCGATTTGTATCCAGTTTGTTCTGCGCGTCGTAACCGCCATCGTACAGCCCGACGGCGTCCAGCGCAACCTCGTCGGCAAAATCATCGCCCGTTTCGAGGAGCGTGGCTTCAAGCTTATCGCCCTCAAACTTGTCCAGCCAACCCCCGAGCATCTCGAGAAACGTACGCTTTTGGCGACCCTGTTCCCTAAACTGATCACTCACCGCCATCATCAGACTACGCCGATCTCAAGGGCAAGCCTTTCTTCCCTGGTCTTATCAAATACATGGCCTCTGGTCCCGTCGTCGCGATGGTCTGGCAAGGTCTTGATGCAGTCAAGACTGGTCGTGTCATGCTCGGTGCTACCAACCCCCTCCAATCCCCTGTTGGTACGCGTCTTGATTGCTCTCAGATACAAATCCTGTTCTCATCCACGTCTCAGGCTCCATCCGTGGCGACTTTTGTCTCGCTGTCGGCCGCAACATTTGCCACGGCTCCGACGCTGTCGAGAGCGCCGAAAAGGAGATTGCTCTGTACGTTCATTATCAAGCGAACATTCGACGCGTTACTCACCCCCTTTTTTACTTGTAGCTGGTTCCCCGAGGGTGTCGTCCAGTACACTAGCGCGATGGAGAACTGGATCTTCGAGTAGATGAAGAATCTCAAAAGATAGACGTGTAACAGCAATGTACCTCTAGTTGTTGGGCAAACCAATCGGATTTCATAACGGATTTAAAATGTTGTGTTTCGGTTGTTCTCCTTCCCTTTGCCTTTCTTCGACGGTGCTCTTACTTCGTTATCTGTCGTGAGTTGGGTATTCTGTGATTTGTACAAATTTGTGGCTTAACGTTAACAATGGCCACAGCCAAGGGTCGCAAGCTTTGTTCAGTGGCGCTATCCCATTGTTCGCCATATCAAGTCCACAATGTCTGTAATTGTCCCTGGCCTTTGGCCATCGCAGCATCGCTATAAAAGACCGCACTTTGCCTGGTCGGATGCCCACACAACCCGACTTCGACGACCCGCCCTATCCTTCATTTATACATGGGAGACATAGACTGTTGGGGATCTTTCATCCCGATGGGCAATCCCATCCTCCGCAGAATGGATTTCCTTCTATTCCAACCATATATGAAAGTAGGACGCGACCCATTGTGCAACACTTTCACGTACACTTCAAAGTACGTCAGTAAGTAATCTCCCCCGACTCCAGTGCTCTCTTCAAGACACTACGAGCGTTCTACAGGCAACGAGCACTTTGTCATTAGGTGGTCAGGCGACGATAATATACTTATCTGGGATCTTTCCTCTAACGGGACATGGGTTAGTAAACTCTCGCATGAAAAACGCCGGCCTCAGTTTTTCCTAGGTCGACGGTGTAAAGCTTCAAAAGTATGAATACCGTTCGCTGCGCGATGGACAAGAAGTCTCGTTTGGACGCGACGGACGCGAATACGGTGAGTCTGGCATGCCGAATCATCGACGACAGCTCATCCCGTTTGTCAGTGTACACTTTTCGCGTCGGTACTGCCGTCAGGGCGCAGAATGCATACGATGACTACGATGTTATCTGCTCACTTGGACAGGGCGGCTTCGGGCAGGTGAAGAAAGCTCTCAACAAAAAGACGGGCGGCTTTGTTGCTATCAAGGAAATCAGGTTGAACACAAACGGTCTCGAGAGGGAGGCTATTTCGCGAGAAATACAAATTCTTAAGGGGGCACAGCATCCCAACATTGTGGCATTCGAGAAGACGTATGCCGGGTACAACAAAATGAGTACGTGTCTTGATTTTTTTGTGTGTTTGAGATACTCAGAGCCGTTGATAGGCGTCGTGCTTGAGTACGTCGACGGCGGTGACCTGCATCATTTCATGGACAATACACGCGATGTTGTGGACGAACCAATGGCGCAACATCTCATGTTTCAATTGTGTGATGCTCTTTACGTGAGAGAACACTTGCTGTCAATCGAAGATGAAAAACTTACCCTTGTAACAGTATCTTCACTCTTGCAATATTGCCCATCGAGATGTTAAACCTTCCGTAAGACTTGTTGTTTTTGTTGGTGTATCATCTACGCTCACGTAGTATCATTCTAACATAGAACATCCTGCTAACAAATGAAAATCCGCCTTTTGTCAAGCTCGCGGACTTTGGTTTAGCGAAAGTGGTAAACTCCGCCGCTACACTGTTCAAAGTAAGCAACGTCGCAAGTGTTCTCTCGTAACGATCTTACTCTTTTATCACAGTCAACATTCTTGGGTACGAGAGCCTACATGGCGCCGGAAGTTCTTCAACGTGCTGCGTATACCCCTCTCGTCGATAGTTGGAGCGTTGGAATGATCATATTTTACTTGTACGTTGGCTGTCGTGGATGCTGGACATCGTTGATACGTTATCAGGTTTACCAGGGAGCATATGGTGCCCAACGTTTATCCAAGCTCTTCCTTCGGTCAATCCCTCATTTTGAGGAGGGACAACTTGTACATTCAAGCCTACACGCCACACATACTAGATTCATTCAACTGGCGCTACCACAGGCTGAGCGCACCAGGTGAGACTCTTTCTCAAGTGCCTGTGTTATTTGTTCTTGATCTCGCTGGTAGCTCGAGATTTCGTCCACCGACTCCTTCAGGTGGATCCCGACATGCGAATGCCCATTACAGGCGGCCTGGTGCACACGTGGTTTCTACGTTATCAGGCTGTTTACGCGTGGAATGAAGATAAAAAAATCGTCAAGCAAAGAGAGCTGCTCCCGCTGAATGCGGGCAACGAACATGTTTGCATGCCGTTCGCTAGACGAGAGATTGAAGCCCCAGAAGGCGGATTCTTTGAAGAAGCGAACCGTGCTTTGGCTGATGGCCTTGCAGAGAAGCTCAGGGCATTGGAGGAGAACAACGTTGTCGAGGCCTAGAGTTGATTATTGTCTATAACTCCATCTTATGACGAGATCTTTATTAAAAAACCCAAAACTGATTCACGATAAGAAAATAGTGGTCCGCCTTCAGACGCCTAGATTACCATGCATGATGTCCGCCATCAACAAGAATACTATGAAGATTGAGTAAATATATTGATATCACGCCACAGGTGACTTACTCAGTCCCTGTGCAGTAAGTGGACGCGTCACTTGCAAGGAATGCCAAGACACCGCGAATCTCGTCCGGTCTTCCTAGACGTTTCGTGGGATTCAAGTTCGACCAACGACCCATAAGTTCAGGATCCTTATCCAAGTACGCGGCAGTCAAGCTGAAAACACTTGAGTGGTCGTACAATCCTGCACTGGGGAGCTCACCGAGTATATATGTGACCCGGGGAAATCGTGTTGACGCGAATGCCTTCGCCGGCCAGCTCACAGGCCATGGTGCGGCACATTTGTAGAACCGCGGATTTGCTGGTGTTGTATGGCACCCATTGTTGGTCCTATGAAACTTCAGGTCAGTCGAATACGATAGAACAGCAGGAGACGCTTAGTACGCGATTCTGGATCGTTCCACTCATTGAAGCAATGAATATTATGCTACCTGGCATATGGAAGCGTCTCATTTGACGGCCCGCAGCCTGGGCAGTGAAGAACACTCCGGTGGTATTGACATCGATGACCTGTAATGAAACAGGATTGAGAACAAGAGCAGCACTACACGCAAATTGTTACGTACTTCCCTGAATATGTCACCAGGAGTGTCGAGACAGTCAATGTTTGCTCTGAGGATACCGGCAGCGGCAACGCAGACGTCCATCCTCTTCTCTTGGTCCCCAATGCGCGCAGCCGCACTGCAAACACGGTCCTGATCAGTCACGTCGACTGACTGATACTCGAGCCGACTCCCGTTGTTCATTTTCGCGACATAATCGCGTGTCTTCCGCCAAACCGCAGAAGGAGATTCGGGAAGGTCAAAACAGTAGACTGCGCGCGCGCCGGCTTCACAAAGCGTGAGGGCCATCTCGAGACCGATTCCGCCGTTACCGCCAGACACGATCGCGACACGGTCCGTTAAGGCGAACTCATCAAATATCTTTGGACGAGGAACGAAGGATGGATCTGAGGCAGCATGGAGGGCGGCGGCGACACCCAGAGGTGCCAAATGTGCAACAGATTGTGTTGGCTTGGAGGTTGTTGAGGACAGAGCGCGTACCACTGGAGCGCGCCCCAGGAGACGTGAAAAGTCAGGGGTGAATCTGGAGCGAGAGATTAACGGCCTAAACATTGTGGGGGGTTTGAAGAAACAAGAAAAACCTATTGTATGCGAACAGTCGATAAGCGGTCGATGCAGGTGACCATTGGCATGACCAGATATCCCGAGTATGACATTCACCTGACGCGTATTTCGTTATTCGGAGGGCCGATACCTGTTCCGTACTAAAGAATACAAAGTTCTCATGGTGAGACGCCGTGCATCTCTAGCTGTCTAAAGTTGTCCAAACTTGGGATACATCTTCCTTCCCTTCCAAAGCCGCTACCAACTGCGCTACGTTGGACATTAGTTCGTCTGATGGCTCGACCTTTTCCAAAGGGCTATAGACTAGCTCGCTTGACAGTAGCTCGCAGGTTGGTGCAGCGAGTGTGACAGCTTTAGTCAACTGGGATAGGGCGGGGGTTCGGAGTAGAACTGGGCCAGAATGAGATTGTAGGACCACGGAACAGCACAATGAACACACCTCTATTTCGGTAGCTCCCTCATCCGAGGTAGACTCTTCGAAATCCACCGCTCCGTTTTCGAGAGCAGCCTCCACAAGAACTTCCTTTTTAGCCTCGTCCATAGAACCATCAAGTGATATTTTGACGACACCTTTCCGTTCGAACATGAATTTGACAGGTGTAAGGTGGCCGCTGTAGGTAAACTCAGAATTGCGAGGGAATATGAAGAGGGCTATACTCGCCTATTAGCATTGAGAGCTTCGCGAATAGTTTGTATGGTCCTCGTTGGATTGTTGCTAACACATTCTCTGAATAGATTGTCAGCAACAGGCCACGCTGCACGAGAGATGGAGGGTACACAATGACGCCAACAGAACCGAAAGCAAGGACTTCATAAGTGATAGGTTCGCCGGTCTTTTCTTTGCTTTTGGATGCCTGTGAAGAGTATGAGGACGTTCCAGTCAACACCGTGACACGTACAAATGCTAAAGCTCGATCTATATTGTCCTTCGGAATGTCCTTGAGGCGCCGTAAAGTGACTGCTAACGCGACATTCTTTTCAGGGTCGGTAGAGCCTCCCCCGGCTGGTGGAAGAGTCAAGTCTGGTCATGTTTCTGTAAACTGGGGCGTACTTCGGACGGCGATCAAGATGGCATTGCGCGCTCTGCTGACTGCGGCGCTCTTTGAAGCATCGTTTGCGCCTTTCTTGTCCCTGATTTTCGACCACTGCCGGACGCATGAGAACACAAGTCGAACAAAACAAAAAATGGCAAACTTTATTATGGCCCGCCAAGGCAACGGCCGAGGTCGAAAAGAGACGCGACGTTCGAGGGAAGCAAATTGACGAGAGCATTAGTGATTACGTACATATCTTGAAGGTTGCTGCGCGACTAATGGGGTATCACGCCACTGAGCAATCTATGATGAAGAACTCCAATGTATCGCACAGCGTCATCCTCGTCGACGTAATCTATTTACAGTATAAGTAATGCTGAAACATACCCGCCACAACCCTCATCTTTCTTACATTTGCTGTCATGGTTTGGCAGATAGAGGACCGCATTCAGAACGAGGTCAAGAGGGAAGAGATTCACGTCGTACGCGCCCTCAAGGAGTCAGGACCTGCCGTCTTTGATTACATCGCCGACGATGCCGTCTTTGCCATCGACGGTCGCGTCCTCGATGCAGACTCCAAACCCACTCTCAAGGACTATATGAAAAACAATTACCACCCATGGGCCACCTTCGAAATGAAGGATGTCAAGGTGGTCCCCACTGGCCTCATGGCAGCGACCGTTTGCTACAGAGCCAAAGCGACAAAAATCATAGCGAAGACCAGCCTCCAGAGAAATACACTGTCGTATGCTCTTCTTCCTGGCGCCAGGAAGCCAGCGCAGATTGGATATTGGTCTCACATTGCGAAGGCTTTTGCTGAGGCTTGGACGAGTACGTGTTGACCTTGTATTCGTCATCTTTTATTCACGTTACAACAGAATCCTTGTTCCCGATCTCCTTGTCAATGCGTGACAGCCGTTTTCAGCGGACTTTTACTTACCAGGTCACCTCTTTCTTTCTCTTTCGAACAGTGCTGTCAAGCGCGTCTTGACTTTTATGGGAATGTACTTTATTATTTGACTCTACTATTATACTGTGATATGTGTCTGGAATTCAAACGGCTTTCAAAGAACAGTTGCACGTTTAGATTTGCTTCGAATACTTTTGCCAAATTTGTAAAACAGGAAAGGAATTGGTATCTGGTGGAAGTCAGCATTATTCTTTGAACAAGCACAGTGGAACTAGGAAAAATTCAGCCTGACAGTGACCGAAAGCTTCGCTGAAATGCAGAGATTCGGAAATGCGACTGTGACGCTCCTTATAAGGCAAGTAACATCACGCTTTGCCTGATTCTGCAGATTTCGGCGTAGCAGAATTTTTCCTAATTCCACTGTGAATTAGGACAGCTGCATACCATTGCCACTGAGACAAAGGCCAACAAGGAAGCGGCCCAGCCGTTTCCGAGGCCATGGTACATTTGAATATTGAACAGCGGCATGGCAGCACCTGCGCCTGACCGCACCACCTATACGATGGTCAGCATGAGGCTGTCACAAGAGGAACAGTATACTAACAGTTTTTGCAGCCAATGCGGACGCAACATAGTCAGGAAACGCGTCAATGATGTACGCATTAGCGCTGAAATAGATGACCACCATTCCGAATCCGAACGGTATGCCGGCGCTACAGGGACCAACCCAATTCCCGCCACCTGGTAAAACGGCAGGGGGGCTCGTCCAGCCAAAGATGAACAATGCGATTGGAACAAATGGCGCGCCAACGAGAGCTCCGACAAGTCGATCCTCTGGTTCTGCCATGCCACCTTTTGCTGCCGCGCGACGGAGATAGTCCTTCTCGAGCAGGGGTGTGATGAGCAGCGCTATACTCAAACCGATAAAAATCGAGCAGAACATGAGTCCAGTTATGCCGTCGCTGTACCCGTAGTCTTCCCCAAATACAACCGGGAAGCTAAAGAAGAACGCATACTGTCGCCAGGTAAAATCAGTCAACGTTAAAGGTTCTGAAGAGAAGACTTACCAGAAGGCCATAGATCAGAGAAACGAACAAGGACATCAACAAGAGAATAGGCTCGGTAACGAGCATTTGGAACGGCCGGACAAGCGTATCCGTCAGCATATCTGAGAAGCTTGGGGGAAATATTTCTTGCTCTGCAACAATGTCTTTCCGACCGGTGTCATGTCGAAGCTTTGCGGCTCGTTTCTTCAGAAGCACGGGTGCAAAAGTCTCCGGGATCGTCAAACATAAGAAAAATACGAGTCCGGCGAACATCATGTTGATCTGTAAACGATATCACTCTGAATGAACTAGTGAGTATAACAATATTTTCGTACCCAAAGAATCCATCTCCACCCTAGAGCGTCACCAATAAAACCCTAGAAGACAATGAGCATTTACTGGGGATGAGAGGAGGTTGGACTCACGCCAACTAACGGTCCTAAAGCAGCACCCCCATAGGGAGCGGCGGCAAAAAGAGCAATGGCAAAACCTCGCTCGTTGTTATCCCAGATATCACTGATGGTACTTCCCGCGAGGGTAAGAGGGCCAGATGCGAATACGCCACAGAAGAAACGACATATGAGCAGGGTCTGAATGTTCGGAGCGACTGCGCAGGGTATACTAAAGACTAAAGTACCACTGAGTGAGATGCAGTCATATGGATCAAATGATTGACGTACTGATATATGCAAAGGTTGGGATAGACCACAAAGGTTTTCGACCGTATTCTTCGGAAAGCGGGGAGATGATGAGAGGACCGACGCTGTACAACAGCTTTCAACTTGGCGATTATAATTCAACGTGAGTGAGTGCTTACCCGAACCCACAGACCATTAGTGAGACACTAAGAGCAGTAACAACTCTCCAACATGCAGATCATGTTCTATGCCAGAGAAATCGCCGGTTATGACGGCACTTGAAAAGGCTACCGAGACCACGGCCAAAGCCGCCACAAGTGTGATATCTGTAAACACTGCATCAGTACAGGCACTGGCCATGGAATCCCAACACAAAACCGACGTACACCACCGCCAAGGACCTGACCAGTTTCTGGGATCTTCCGGGTCTCCTTCGAGCCATGTTACGAGGTAAAGGTCTTTGACAGAGACTGCCTTTTCGGGGTCGGTGACGAGGTTGGGGAGACCCTCGTGTACAGGTCGAAGCGCCGAAATAAACTTGACGTATCCCTTCTTTGACACGCCACGGGCTTCATCGGTGAATGCGTGTGCAGGCCTACTAAGATCAGGACGTAAAGAATCGTGAGTTCTTGTGCGTTCAAGGATGAGCTGAAGGTCGGGTTCATGGACGGTAGATGTGGGGGTAACAGGCTCTAGTTTTTTGGTCAGCGTGAGCAAGTATAGGAGCAGAGCTGCATACGAGTATCTTCAGGTCTACGTTCGCCAGCAAGGAACGCAGAGTCTGGCGCATAATGAACGTGAGTGTTCATGATAATGGAAAGAGATTTGAGGATAGTGGAGAGATCATCTCTTCTTTATACAAAGGACTCGCGCCGTAGCCGCCGACTACCTTTCTTTCCGTAAAAGGATGGCCCATACTTTAAGAAGACTTCGGAACAACTTCAGCGTTGAGTGCACCAAAGAGGAAGTCGATCAAGCCTACTCGGCCAAGAACGGCTACCATTCTCCCGGCCGACAGCGGAGGTGATGCGATCCGGTCCGCGGTATGCCACCCGATTGGTCGCCTTGTAGGATCGCCGTTATCTCCGACACGAGGGTTTACCCACAACCCCCATGAGTAGCAAGAATTTTGTCTGCCGGTAGATGCGCCGACTCGTTCTACATCCCGGGACGTTTTGGGCATTGTGCAATGTCTGCCTTGTGTGACTGTGCAGTAATGCAATTTTCAGCACTCCAGTGCCGGTCATGCCGCGCGTGTGCATGTAGTACAAAGTTTGATTCTGAGACATACCCCGTCAACTCTCGAGAGGCCTCTACAAGAGCACTGGGAGTACCGTCTGAGACTCGAAAGCCTGTAGAAATTGAACAACGTCCCAATAGGAACATTTTAGGACTTGAGCCGCAAAAGCACATCAGCTCGTTAGCTAACGAGTGTAATCTGGATCTCGCAGGCCTGTATATCAATGATAATGTAGATTAATATTCAACTTTTATATGCACCTAGATATCCTGCTCGTCTTCCTCTCCTGACTCACTCGCGCTCTGGGCAACGAGGGGTTTTGCGCGGAAAGTTTCGTCTCGCCTCACACGCAAGGCCCACTCGTATGCTTTGCACACATATTTAATGTAGGCAATCCCGTCCATGTCTCCAATATGCACGAAACGATGATGCAACACGTCTAGATCGTTGAAGAGAAGCATCGGTGGTACGTGACTATCTGGTACTTCTACGATTGAGGACATCCGCACAAGCGGTCGTGCAGCGAAAAGAGACGTCCGCGTTGATCGCATTGCTGGCTTGGGGTCTTGCTGGCGTAGTGTGGCTGGGGGATATTTGGCGACGAAAGCCTTGACACGCTCGACCGCTTCACGTTCATTCTTGGTGCTGTGAAAGGTGTTGATTAGCACCAAGGACAACAGAAAAGGGTAACGACGTACAGTGCAAGAAGTCGAATGAAAGCGGTATGCACTCGTTCAATCGTCCTTGCATTGACCACCTCTTTTCCAGAGGTCTCGTAACTCGAATACTCTGCAAACAGTTCTCTTGCGAAAGTCAGCGCATCCGCTCGGTCACGCTTGGGAGCCAATAAGCATCGCTCCAGCGCCTCCTTATACGAACGTGCGCTCTTTTCAACACCTGCCTTCTCAAAGACTGAGTTGAACAGCTGCTGCGCCGCTTTTATTGTCCCGTGTTTATAGTGGATAGCAAGATACGAGTTGACCAATCGTGTCGACATATCCACATTCCCGAAATTCAGGGATGGATCGAACGGACCGTCACCGCGAGCTGTACGTTCCGTCATTGACCGGTGGAATAGAGTATCAACTTCGGCAAGGACCTCTCCACGACTTTGCGGTGCAATATGGGCGAAACTGATAGATTCTAAGGCTGGCGCGCGAGACTTCGCATCTGTTGCAGACGTGGAAGTAGAAGACGAGACAGGTTGATGGTCGTCCTTGGCAACATCGCTCAACGGCGCAAGTTCCCTCTTGAACGGCGGGTTGTAGGATGCATACGTATGGAACGCGTGCATCATCACCTCCTCGTTGATGCTTGTGTTTGGCGAGCGATTCTCCATCATGAGATTGCTAATCTTCGCCAAAATCCACCGAGTCCTGTTCAGATCCCCAATACGTTTTGCACCCTCCAGCAGGGCGCAGAATGTCTGTTGATCTGGCACGTAGGTTGGAACGCCATTAGCATCCTTGTGAGACTCAATCATCTCCTTGGCTAGTCGGAATCCTTCATTTATGTATGTCTTCGATCCAGAACGAGTGCACGCAAGAATGACAGCGTTGTATGTGGCTACAGTCGGCCGCATGTTGTGATCGACGGTCATTTCCGTCCACAGATCCAGAGCGCGCTCAGGCTCAGCGACTCGGGAGCTGAATGTCGGAGACGCACACGCGCGAATCATGAGAGTGTATAGGAATGGATCGGGGATGGGATGGGCAACATATCGCATGTGGGTGTACAAGTCCCACGCCTGTGCGTTTGCGATAGAGTCGCGCACCGAGAATAACGTAGTAATGACACTTGTATAGGTGTTCATAGCAGGTGGATTTGACTTGGCTTCGTACGCGTGCAGGACAGCCAGCGCTGATTCAGGGATTGTATTCGGGGTTGTTGCTCGAAGATAAGCTCGTACGTGAAGGTGCTGCTGACGGTCGGTAGCCGGGCCTGTATAACGCGTCTATCTTGGTAAACAATATGGAGCCATGGACGACACTAACCGGTCATGTAGGTATTGATGATTCTTTCCGTCTCCGCGATATTTGCATTGTTCGCGTGGTAGTAGATGACATCCGTGACAGCCTCCGCCGAGATAGGAACACCTGTGCGCTGCAAAAAATGAAGGACTGTAGGAAGGGTCAAAGCTGGATTAATCACCTTCATGAGGTCCAAACATTCTTCTGCGCCCTTTACGTCGTTACTATGGATCTAGGAATATTTAGCACTTTGAAAAACTGAAACGATTCGATACATACGGATATGCGAATCAGGGCTTGCCATTCTTCGATAGACATCACAACAACCGGTATAGATAATGCACTTGCTGAAGGCCTACGCGACTTAAAAAGGCTTCTACTTGGGCGAGCAAGATTCTGTGCGGTTGGGAATGGGTTGTAAAGTCGATGGTTGGGGAAGGCTGGGTCATGGTGGGAGTGTGGGCGCGCAAAGCGCGAATGAAAGGCGAATCTTCAACGTCAGATGCTGAGACAAGTTGTTCTTGTAGCCGATGGTATGCCGCATCGACCAAAATCGCGTCATTCGCGAGCTGTTCGTCGAGCTCTTTAGTTGAAGCCTCCTGTTTTAGAGGACTTGGAGACGGCTCGTAGATGATATCTTGGTACAAAAGCTGTAACTCCTCCTCCGTGAACGTCGGTGGATCCATTGTTGCTTCCTGAAAAGGGTCAGGACGACTAAGACGAACAGAGAACGGCGTACCAATTTTGCTGCAACCTCTGTGAGCTTTTCGACGCGCTCCGCCAACTCAACTGGAAGCGGTCGGGATATTTCTTTTGACTGCTTGTCCTTCAGGGCCCGCACTTGCAGTCCGCCCAGAGGACCTTTCCCTTTCCGCGTTTTCGGCAGAGGCTTTGCTTGTAGGTGTGGATATAATGTAACTCTGGAGGACACCGACTCGGACGCCAACGCCGCCTCTTGCATCCTGTTAACGCTGGTAGATAATGTCCGTCGCGGCCATTGCGCACGCTGTTGACATATGAAGATATCCGTTCCAATAAGACCAGACCGATGGGAAAGACGTGTCAGCGTAAGGTCAAGCAACGCCGAAGGGAGCATAAGCCTCTACAGTCGAGATGCAAAGGGAGCAATTCCTACTTTTGCATTTTCGGGTATTGCCGACTTTCAAGTGACTTTGTCAATGATTGGCAACTCCGTCTGAATCAAGGATTGAACTCATATCGTCCATTCACGAAAAACGTTCACTACTTGGTTTACAATTTTAGTGATACATTGTCCCTTTCGACTATTGGACTTCTTTTTGACTTGTTCAGCAGGGTTTCGCATATGTACCGGAGTATTCACGACCAGCACCTTTGCCCATACTACCTTGCTGATGCTCTGACTTGGTAAAAGCTGCACCGAGACTGTTAAGAGCATGCATAGGTGACGCCTTGTCCATGAGACCTTCCGTCACTTCAACCTATAATATGATCAGCATCACTGACACGAGTCAACAAACTGATCTCACTATATCAGCCAGAAGACGATCAACGAGCTGCATATTCATATCTTCAGATCTAACAGTACCATGAAGATTGGGTGAGACATACCACTTCGGTGAAGCTCTCCCGAACGACCACACGGAGAATCTGAACGTCCTGTAAAGCGGGAGCCAACTCGTAATTGGGTACGATCCATCCTTTCGCGCGGAGCAAGGTTTGAATCCAGACTTGTTGAATTTCCGGATACTTGTCTTTGAACTCGTCCGAGAATCGGAACGAGACCACCGGAAGACCGGGAACGTAGTTCTACGAAGAGATCAACATACAACGGAGACCAACAATTATGGCATACTTCAACGTTGTCGTCCATACCAACAGTGGCTTGTTTGAGAGTCGAGCTAAGCCCTTCCGCGGGCCGATGAATGTCACTGAGAACAGAGTAGTACGTGCTCCGTTCTAGCGCTCGGCTCAGTAGACGAGCGTTTTTCAGATCGTTGAGAGCAATGGTCCTGTACCCTTCAAAACCGAGATGGATGAGGTTGAAGTATTGGGTAATGATGGGCGCCGCCGGCCGGGAGAAATTCAAAGAGAAGCTATCCACAGCGTCAAGTTAATACGATGATATGCTCGAAGCACATACCTGTATTCAACGGATCCCAGGTAGTGCAATTCAAAAATGAGGTCTTTGGGCAGGTGTTGTTTGTCGCGCCAAACGACCCAGCCAACTCCGACGTACGAAAGGCCGAACTTGTGTCCTCTGCAAGAGTTGGAGATTAGAATGAGAAGAGTTAGTTGATAGAATGTCACGTACGAAGTATTAATAGACACTACGCGAGGAAGTTTGAAGTCCCAAGGCAAGTGAGGCTATTTAACAAGGTCAAATGTTTTTTTGTTGCAGGGTGCAAACAAAGCTTACGGTAGCGAAAGGCGCTACAAAACCTCCTGAAGCAGCATCCACTGAGTGATGTTTAGTAATATAATACTCTACATGGCAGAGAATCCCACCGTGGATAGGAACGGCATTCCCGCTTTCCTGTTCGTACTTGTCCAACAGATCGGACATTTCTTTGACAGGCTCATAATGCCCGGTGTAGGTACCTAGATCGTATGTGATGACAAGGTCCAGGTAGAGGCTAGGTACTCACTTCCCAAGATAACAAAAACCCCAATAGTGTTCTCGTCGACATACTCTATGGCTTTCTTTGGGTCAAGGCAATACTTGCTTTCGACAGAGACAGGCACGAGGCGGCATTCCACTTCAAAGTATCGTGCAAATTTTTCAAGAGCGACCTGAGCATTCGCGCCCATGATGATATTGGGACTATAGTCCAACGTCAACACAGAATTGATGACGAGTGATGACGACGCCACTTGCCCAGGTTCGTGAATACTCTTGCCAGCAGCCTTGCGCTTTTCTTGCCAAATGCGCTTCATAGCGAGTCCACCGAGTTGAATGGCTTCTGATGAACCTGTCGTCGCAGTCCCGATAGCTTGTTTGGCGGACGGCGCATGCCACATATCGGCCAGAATGGAGACACCTAGAAAAAGGTATCAGATGATTGAGGCAAGAGACGTTAACCAGTGACTAGCATCGAGTATGGATGAGTTCTAACAGGTGATGGGTTAGGTCTGAAGTGTGCGTCTCTGAATGGAAGACATACGAGTTGCTGGATATTCATCGGCGTCTAAAACAAAAAGGATAAATACAAATTTGGCGCGGAAATAACGTGGCGGACCTATGAGATTCTTGTTTTGATTCTCCGCCATGAGTTTGTCTGCTTGTGCAGGCATCCATGTATTAACGAAGGAGGCGAGGTTGAGAATAGGCGATCCATCTACCACGCGTCGACGCACGCACATCCGAAAGAGTACGTGCACTTACCCAATGCCAGTTCATCGT
Source organism: Mucidula mucida (assembly GCA_015501055.1). NCBI lineage: Eukaryota > Fungi > Basidiomycota > Agaricomycetes > Agaricales > Physalacriaceae > Mucidula > Mucidula mucida. The sequence continues at coordinate 1,221,122 of JADNYV010000002.1, forward strand.
GGATGAGGTTATAGGCCGATTCGGCGTCCAAGCCCTAAGGAGGGTGAGGGTGTGGTTATCAAAGATTGAGCTGCACACCTTGGAGGCCAGATGGTATTTCGGGATGGGGTTCGTGCCATAGCGGGCTCCATATGAATGCTGTAGAGCGTTTGGATCAGACTGGGTCAAAGAATGGACGTTCTTTTTGTCCTAATGTAAGAAGATGAGTGCGATGCGGTACGATGTCGAGGACGATGAACTCACGTGGGCGTCAGCGACAAGGCGGTCAGGATTAATGTGCTATTAGGAATCATGTCAGACAGGTAAGGACAAGACTAGCGATCTACCTTGGACAACATGGCGGAAAGAAAGAAGGAGGATTTTGGTAACAATGGCAGCCGAGACAGGCTTTTAATAGCGTGACGAACGCGAGGGTGGGTGTATATTTGGAGTCGGGTACGATGTCATGAGAGATAAGATGATATCATTCTAGGCCAAGTTTAGACGCCTGCAGGCAGCAGCGAATGGAGTCCTTTGACGCGTTGAATAGGTGCCCTGCAACAACTGTTGACCGTACGCATATAATTTAGAACTGTGACTCCCATCGATGCCGTCAGACTCCCAGAGTCGCAACGCCCGTCACGCCGCTGCAGAAATTAAATTTAGGAACAATAGGAAGACGCGCAGTAAGATGGATGCATTGAGTAGAAACAGGCAGAAACCTGGCGTCGGAGGACTGCGAGAGGGTTGCAATCGGTTGTCGGCCCGATTCAGCCGAGCACGTAGGCGAGTCATAAACGTGATTGAATCTTTCCCAAATTGGATGCTGGGCCGCTATCGATTTCTGCAACTTGTCCTTCCCCATCGCCGTCTGCTGTTCTCGTCGCCGTTCTCTGCGATGTCTACACCCCCTACGCCAGTCGATGCTCCAAATACGAAGACTGCAGGTACTACCGTGACTTGCCCCCTGGCAGCCTGCTAACTGACTCGTCCATCAGCCAAAAAAGAGGCCAAACGTTTAGAAAAGGAAGCCAAATTAGCCGCAAAAGCCCTTAAGAATGCGGTGAAACCTGAATCAGAGAAGAAGGTCAAGGTAGAGAAAGAGAAGAAGGAAGAAGAGGCGCCATTTGTTAACACAACGCCGAAAGGCGAAAAGAAAGGCATACCACCAGTTATATTCCCCTTATATCGTTCTGACTGTGGTTAGATCTTTCTCAACCCATGGCTGCTGGATACAACCCCATTGCTGTCGAATCGGCTTGGTATGACTGGTGGCATGCCCAAGGATTCTTCGAACCCAAGTTGACCCCGGAAGGCAAACCCACCGAGGATATCTTCGTCGTTCCCGCACCACCGCCAAATGTCACAGGAAGCTTACACATCGGACATGCTTTAACAACAGCTATCCAGGATTCTCTTGTTCGCTGGAATCGCATGCTCGGGAAAACAACCCTCTTCGTTCCCGGATTTGATCACGCTGGTATCTCCACCCAATCTGTCGTCGAAAAACGGTTATACAAGGAACATGGGCAGACCCGACATGACCTGGGGCGTGAAGTATTCGTAGAGCGCGTTATGGACTGGAAAAACGAGTCAGTCTCTGAATTTGAGTTCCAATCAATTCCTCTCATCTATGTTTCAGCTACCAGACCCGGATCACGGAGCAATTGTATCGACTTGGAGGCAGCTACGATTGGAGTCGCGTTGCGTTTACCATGAATGAGCAACTTTCAAAAGCGGTCATTGAAAACTTCTGTCGGCTCCACGAAGATGGCATTCTCTACCGCGCAAACCGTCTCGTCAACTGGTGTGTTCAATTGAACACGACGCTTTCCAACTTGGAGGTCGACCAGAAACAGCTAAGCGGACGAACGTTGCTGAACGTTTCGGGATACGATATCAAGGAGAAATTTGAATTTGGTGTCATCACGTCGTTCGCCTATCCAGTGGAAGGTTCAGAAGAGAAGCTCATTGTGGCTACAACCCGACCGGAAACCATGTTGGGTGATACAGCCATCGCGGTACATCCTGACGACGCACGCTACAAACATCTCCCTGGAAAGTTTGCCGTGCATCCCTTTGTCAACCGACGAATTCCAATCGTAGCGGACACCATGGTCGACATGGAGTTCGGAACTGGTGCTGTGAAGATTACTCCAGCACACGATCCCAACGATTACGAGGTCGGGGTGCGCCATAAGCTCGAATTCATCAATATCATGAACGACGACGGAACCTTCAATGCTAACGCTGGCGAAAAGTTCAAGGTATCTCAGACCTTGAAAATAATCCAAGGGGGACATTGAAATCATCGATAGGGTATGAAACGTTTCCACGCTCGAGTAGCCGTGGTAAAAGCATTGCAAGAGGCCGGATTATACATTGAGACCAAGGACAATCCTATGCAGATTCCAATTTGCAGGTAAATGAGGCGTTGCAATATTACTTCGCCTTTCCCTGATTTCTTACCAGCAAATCCGGCGACATAATAGAACCGATTTTGAAGCCTCAGTGGTGGGTGAATTGCAAGCCTCTAGCTGAGGAAGCCATCAAGGTTCGTGTTCATACTAGATCTCAGTATTGCCCTTGACTCAAATGCCGGTTCCTTCATAGCGCACAAGAGCCGGTGAACTGCACATCGCTCCAAAGCAATCCGAAAACGAGTGGTATCGTTGGCTGGAGGGCATTCAAGACTGGTGCATCTCGCGCCAACTATGGTGGGGTCACCGGTGTCCCGCATATTTCGTTCGAATCGAAGGCAAGGACCAAGATGTATGTCAGTCTTCTGTCTGCAAGCATAGCATCGACCTTGGCCTTTCTAGATGAATGATGGGAACCAATGGGTCGTCGGCCGTAGTTTGGAGGAGGCTACTGCGCGCGCTAAGGTTCTTGCTGCTGGGTCCTCCTTCACCCTCGAGCAAGATGAGGATGTTTTAGACACATGGTTCTCCTCCGGTCTATGGCCGTTCTCTATCATGGGCTGGCCAGACAAAGTGGGTGTCTTCTGGCCTGTTCGTCTCTCTCTCAACAACTCATTAGTCGCCCGATTTCGAACGCTTTTACCCAGCGTCTCTTCTTGAGACCGGATGGGATATCCTCTTCTTCTGGGTTGCGCGCATGGTTATGCTCGGTATTAAGCTGACGGGCAAAGTACCCTTCAAGGAGGTTTACTGTCATGCAATGATTCGTGACGCCCATGGAAGGAAAATGAGTAAATCCCTTGGCAATGTCATCGATCCTTTGGACGTTATAAGTGGTGTATCGCTCGAGGCCCTCCACCAGAAGCTGTATGAGGGGAATCTCGATGAACGTGAGATTGTCAAGGCAAAGTCCGGTCAGAAGAAAGACTTTCCCAAGGGTATACCACAGTGTGGTACGGATGCGCTGAGATTTGCTCTTTGTGCGTATTCTGGAGGAGGTATGTTGTTGCAAAATATTGAGAACGCACGCCTCACCAACCTCCAGGTCGGGATATCAACCTCGAAATTCTTCGCGTGGAGGGCTACCGCAAGTTCTGCAATAAAATATTCAATGCAACCAAATTCGCGATGCTGAAACTGGATGAGACTTTTATTCCTGAACCATCCGCCAAGGTACGAGCTTGCTGGTCGATCGGCTTGGTTTTGATTAATCTTGGGACAGCCTACTGGCATGGAGAGCCTTGTGGAACGCTGGATTCTTCACAAGCTCAACATAGCCACCACCGAGATCAACAACCATCTGGCGGAACGCAATTTTATGTCTGCTACTTCGGCCGCTTATAACTTCTGGTTATATGAACTGTGTGATGTGTATATTGCAAGTCTTTCATTTTCGCGCTTGACGAGTTTTGGTTGATGTTTCTGTAGGAGGTTATGAAACCCATGACTGATGAGGCCGCTCCTGAATCTGTTCGTCGGTCTGCGCAGCAAACGTTATACACATGTCTTGACCATGGTCTCCGACTTCTGCATCCATTTATGCCTTTCGTTACAGAGGAATTATGGCAGCGATTACCTCGCCGACCCAATGATGCGACACCCTCTATTATGGTCTCCGCATTCCCTGTGGCTGTAAGTGTTTACTCTCCCTACCAATCAATGTGCTCACCCCTTGTAGGACAGCTCCCTTGTCTTCGACGAAGCGGACAAACAATTTGATCTCGTATTCTCTGTCCTTAGAGCTGGACGTTCTTTAGCGGCGTCCTACAATCTACAGAGCGACATACAACGTAAGCTGTTTTTATTAAACACTTGGCGCTCTCCTCATTCGTCCTTAGTGTTCGTCCTCACACAGAGCAGTGAAGAGACCGCACTATTAGAGTCACAATTATCCACTATAGTCGCCTTGACGAAGGGCGGCAAATCCGCTCAGGTCGTCAAGTCATCAAGTGATATACCAGCTGGCTGTGGAAGCAGTACCGTCACTGCTTCCATCTCCATACACACACTTGTTCGGGTAAGCATTCTTCAAGTTGAGACTGTCCAAATGAATCAATCAATGTTGTGGTAGGGTCTCGTAAATCTTGATGTCGAGATCTCGAAATGCGACAAGAAGTTGGACATAGCACGATTGAGTTTGTCGAAGATCGAAAAGCTAATCTCGCATGCGGAGAGTGCGGGTAACGTCCCTGATGATGTTCGACTCGCCAATGAAGAAAAGGTGTGTGAACTTTTCGACAAGTAATAAGTTCAATCTGACTAGGCTTTCTCATTCAGAGGAAGACATTAGAAGCAGAAATTGCTACTTTAGAGTCTTCAAAGAGCATGTTCGCCGACCTGAAGTAATCCATGTGTGTACTCGTGACGTTCTACTACTAGACTATCACAGCACCTTCCGTTTTTGACAAGCTGTCTAGCTGAGATATCATGTTCATGGCATTCTGGTGGGCATGCATGAGTGAGATGCCGCAAGAACTTCAGATTCGGATTGTGATTGTGAGTCAAGAGATTCGCAAGTGGGGCGTGGAGAGACAAAGAAGCTGTCAGTGGGGTTTGAATACTGGCATGTCGTCGCAGTGGCTACTCATGGCCGACCCAAGTAAAGAGAGCTCCGTAGACAATTTGCAAGCAGCGTGCTTGCACTGTAAATATAGTCGACCTTCTACCGGTATGATACAATAGTGTGTTCTCCAAACAAATACTAGACATCCCAAGCTACAGTAACATTTTGTTGGCCGATCTGGGCATTGGGATGCACTCTCGCACGTTGTCGATTCCACCTAACCACGACACTAGACGCTCAAAGCCCATACCATACCCACCATGCGGCGCACCGCCATACTTTCTCAGATCTTGGTACCACGTGTACTCACTACCGGCCATGCCATTCTTCTCCATCTTCTGGGCAAGTACATCGGGTCGCTCCTCCCTCACCGAGCCCCCAACGAGTTCCCCGACATACGGTACGAGTAAATCAAAGCATGCTACGGTCCTGCCATCCGCATTCTCGCGCATGTAGAACGGCTTCAGCTCTTTGGGGTAGTCTGTTACAAAGATGGGCCCACGAACAATAACCTCTGCTAGATGCTTTTCATGCTCGCTCTGCAGAGGCGCACCCCAGCGAGGCTCAAACTCAAATGGGGTGGAGGGTGTAGCGTCTGAGAGGAGCTTAACTGCCTGAGTATAGGTCATCCGGGTCCAATCCTTTTCGAGACACGATTCGAGCGCCTTTTTCCGCGTTTCATCGCCATTCTTCCATAACACTTCGTAATCGTCTGAGCTAGACACACCACAGACGAAGGATTTGAGACTATCCTCGACGAAGCTGCAGATGCCTTGTAAGCCCTCCCGTGTGACGTCCATCCATTCGGCTTCTAGCATCCAGAATTCGGCGAGATGACGATTAGTTTGAGAGCGCTCGGCGCGGAAGCATGGGGAAAGCGTGTAAACGCGTGATAGGCCGGATGCTAATGCTTCAAGATGTAATTGAGAAGACACGGTAAGGTGTGCAGGAAGTCCAAAGAACTCGTCGCCTTGTTTAGAAATTGGGGCAAGACGGAAAGTCTCTCCGGCACCTTCAGCGTCGTTGGCGGTGAGAATGGGAGTATGGGTGAATTGGAATCCTTGCATCTGGGTTTCGTTTAGTAACGTATTCGAATATTGTCCCAATGACCCACGTCAAAATACTCCAGCATGAGGCGCATAAGGTGACTACGAAGCCGAAGGACAGCGGCAAGTTGGGTTGTACGAGTGCGCAAGTGAAGATTCTCGCGCAAGTGTTCCAGTGAAAGTTGTTGCTTTTGTATAGGGTACACCTGCTAACGCGTGAAGAATTGGCTATTACGCGCCAAAAAAAAACACACCTCCGGGTCGCATTCGCCCAATATCTCTGTGGCCTCCACCAGCAGCTCTTTATCTTGTTTCTGACCTGGACTCTCGACGAGTTTACCCGTTAAACGTACACTGGCGCCATTCGTTACCCTTCCCACTGAGTAAGTTAGCGTGAACGCAATGAAACGGTTGTTGTCTACACACCCATTAATCAACGAGGTGTTACTGAACACAGCTTGAAGTCCTTGTGAAGAACTACCATCACTTATGACAGCAAAAGACACTCGTTTTTGACGCCGAACAGACTTGACAAATCCGGTGACAGATACCTGCTCTTCGGCGTTGACTGGAACCTTGGACAGGCGCGATATCGTTGGCGGCAGCCGGTAAACCAGACGCGTCAAAGATGGCCGCATACGTGTGGGAAGCAGGCAAAGTGCAAATTTCTATAACAGGAAGGAGGCAAGTCCGTGAAATAGCTACGAGACTCCAGATCCTTATGATACATCTCCTAGCTCTACCAGGACGTATATGTGGGGTGAGCAAGGAAAGGTTCAAATCGACAACACGACTTCAAGTTGACTACGTCGATGCCGACATAAATGATGAGTACAGTCGCGGTAACCAACGAACATAAATCTACTGTGTCTATAACTATTCTTCGGAGCGTGTTATATCTCCTTCTGCTACCTTGAGAAGAAACCTTTCAACGACTGCCTTACCTCTCTGTAGACTGGGAAGCAAAATTCGCTCGTTTGGTAGATGTGCTTGATCCTATAAACCAATATCAATGGATGTCGTCAGGACGTACGTAGCGAGCGAAGTGACTCACTGAGCTCTGGCCCATTGGCAGGTGGAGAGCATGGCACTGAAATTCTTTCTCGAGGTAAGGGATTGAGGGAATCGACTGTCACCGGTAAAATCAACACAGAAATTTGAATGTCGGAGTCCATACGTACGCCTCCTTCTCTGATTCGCAATGGGGCAACACCCCACTCCTCCTGCACGGCACTTTCAAGCGCCTGGAACCAAGGTCCATCCAATTGACCGAGCCACCAATCTGCTGTCTCTTTCATTTCGATCTGAACGCGTGTGAATCTCAATGGAATCAAATGAACGGCAAACACGCACTTGCAGCTTATTAGGAGAATCAAGCGCAGAAAACGACGAGGTAAGATGATCACGAAGGGAGTGCGAAATAGTCTCAAGATCCTGGTCGGGAACGATGCGTATTGATACCTGAGATTTCACGGTCCCGGGAATGACGGTCGCATCTAAATTTTGAATGATGAGCATCAATATTGAAATACCAGTCCAGAGCTAACTTTGTGGCCCTGATGCCTCAATGTTGTGTACCGTCAACGATGGGCTACTCCAACGTGACGACAGCCACGACGCCGGCTTGCCAGTAATTTCAGCCAATGTGGCGAAACTTCTTCGCTCATTTTCCGATTGCTGTCGTACATGATCATCTAACCGTGATCAAAATCCTCAGCAAAAGTTCATGGTAGAAATACTCACAAAAGCCTGGAATTTGGACATGTTTCTCTCGGCCTGTCAGAGTAGCTAGTAGCTGAATCCTAGAGTAGCAGGCGTTACATCTGAAGGTCGTATGAACTGTTCAACGTACATATCGTTCATTGGCTCTACAATACCACCGCCGTCGATACCGGAGTGCAGATCAGGGAGACTGCTTGAAATCTTGACCACGTTCGTAATGAAGCTCTGTATAAAGAAAGCACTCACCTCAATGTCACAATGTACAACTCCTCGTAACCCATAGGTGATACATGGATGTTCGTCTGTTATCCAAGTAGAGTTACTGCGCCAGAGTGAGATGGGTAGTTTTTTTGGTATGTTACTGGGAACTAACCTTATCAGAATAGCGTCGACATCGCCTATCGCTTCCTGTAACACACAAGTTAATCGGTTTGCTCAAACATCGACGAGGACGACAGACTTTATGTGCTTGCACGGACGCCTCAAAACCGCAGCTACCAGACTCTTCTTCACCTTCAATCAAGAACACCAAATCCACTGCTAATTGTCGTGACGATAATAGTGCCGCTGCAGCAAAAGCCACGGCTATGATAGGACCTTTGTTATCTGTCGTACCTCGTCCGTACAGATAGCCATTTTTCCCGGTCATGACGAAGGGATCCGACGTCCAGCCGTCACTGGGCGCCGGCATAACATCGTAGTGCCTAGGTTACCCAGATTTAGTCGAGTTCATGGCATTCTACAATCATCATACCCGTAGAATAATATTCGAGGTTTCCTCGCAGCATGCTGTCGTTGAACACCAGAGAAGGTACCCAATACGAGAGGGTTCATGCCCTCGCCAGTAGGTATCTTTGAAGAAACGTCAGCCCTCTGCTCTATGCCGGTGTCGCGGAAACATTACGAGAGATGTTGTTGCACCTAGTTGACTAAGACATTTCTTGAGCCATATACCGGCTTGTCTGCAGTCCTCTCGGTGGGAGGGAGAGGAACTGACACTTGGTATAGATATAAATTTCGACAATGCATACTCCAGAGTGTCTGAAAATCGACGTCCTGATCAGGAAAAAGCTCTTGACTTATTCATAAAACGTACCATCAACAATATCGGAGTCACTAACGGCGTTATCGGCAATCGACAATGGAGTGAGGCCTACTCGGTTGAAGTCAAGCGCCACAGAACGACTGCGAGCCTTGGGCACGTGAACTGTCCAAATCTTTGGGACTGTCAGAGAGATTATTGGAGCAGAAAGAACCTACATTGATATTATCATCATTACCCCCAGTCAATAGCACCGTCCGGTGGTCGTTCTGGGTTGCTATCGACGAAAGAACAATACCCGAATGAGCTTGCCACGAAGCCGTGCAATCGAAAGACGCTGAGTAGCGCTGAACTCGGCCGTTAGCTAGGCATGCGTACAGGTCAGATTTGACTAAGGACAGGGAGAGGATATCGACTCCCTCCTCCACAATGATAGTCCTGACAATCGACTTGGTCTCAATGTCCAGGACCTTGACGATGCCGTCCTGGCACCCGCCATATATGGTGTCGCCCTGCGTGACCAACGCGAACACAGCACCGATATGACATTCAAATTCATGGTTGAAGATAGGCCTCGGTGTGCAGTCCCAGATCTTGATCGTCTCATCGCCACTTCCGGAGACAAGCTTCACGTCACCAGAATCACATTCCTCGAGTATGGCGAGCGAGTAGATGTAGCCATAATGCGCGGCATCGACGACATTCGTCACGGGGATGGCGAAATGCGGGAGCACCGACTCGAGCGTAGGGGTCGCCTGCCCGCTGCTCGCGTTGTTCGCGTAGATGTCAGCGGGCCTACGTTCGTACTGGGGATAGCTGTCGAAGAACTTGTGGGCCTTTCTTGAGATGGACGAAGCGGAGTCTGATGGAGGCCCAGTCTTGAAGTCGAACCATTGCAAGGATGTGTTTTGACAGCCGATATAGATGGTTTGCAGCTTCTTGGACCACGCCAGAGAGAACAGATCGCCGGCGCCGGTCTCGAGGTAGGGATCGATGACATAGATCGGTTTGAGAGAGACGGTGGACCACACTCTGACTGTCGAATCGCCTGTCGAACGTTAACCCCAAGTGAACACAGATGACTGGGTCATACCGGACGAGCTGAACAGCCATTCCTTCTCTGCAGCATACACCAATGCAAGCACACTGCCAGTGTGACCACGGAGTGTGTCTTTCAACTTGAATGACTTTTTGCACCATACCTGCGCGAATATCAGTTGCTGGCCGACGCCTTCCGGGAGTATAGACGCACTGAAATGTCCTCATTCTGGCTTCCAGAAAAGATATACCAGTCGCTAGCAGCGAGACTAAGCACTGAACTGTGCAATTCGTGTAATGAATGGGATAGGCGCGGTAGTGACTCGTTTGTGTGCAATTCGCGACTTAAGGAAGCTAGACCGAATTTCAACGCAGCTAGCCATGTACGATAAAAGCCAGACACTCACGACCGACTGGAGACAGCGGAGAAAGCGTCGACTCCATGGACATGAAGCAAGGGTGTGGTGATGCCGACTTTACCTACGTTTACAGACTGAACGTGCCGTTCGCAGGCAATTGACGGGGAAACGTCCAACTGCACTGCAAACCTGCTTTAAAGATCATTGCAGTGTATGATAGAGAAGTTCTCGGTAAATGATCACTGCCGAAACATATTCAATATCAAGGACGCGTTCCATTTCGCGTTCTATTTCGAAACATAGCAGTACTCATAGCGCGTATATGTGTAGAAAGTATCAAATATGGCCATTTGTCTTAGGACCTATTCCGTGACCCGCTTCAGCCTGTCCCAAAACACCACCACCGACACCCATGCCTCGACCACCGCTACCTATGGCGGTTGCATCACCAGGTGCGCCCACGTAGGCTTCACCGCCAAAGCCCCAACCACCTTCGCGCGTGAATGGAAGATCTACACTTGTGAACTCGCTCTGTAGCGCGTAGCCGAAAAAGGCAGATTGACTAGCAGAGGTAACAGGAACACGCATGAACAACGACGTTGCGCGAGGTAGAAGAATGTGGTTGAATCGAAAATCGAAGATAGCGGCAAAAGTCTGTCGAAACGCCACCAACGCAGTGCAAATGCCGATGATAGCGCCAGCAAGGACATCATACCAGTTGTGAACTATATATATATTAGTCATAGTCAAAGACGCGACAGACAACATACATTCATCGATTGTCAAAGCACCCGAGATGAGGGTTGCCCCAAGAATGGGAGAAAACAGAAGAATCATCTTCCAATACGCTGGGTTGTGCGCACTCATAACTTTCAACTGGGCATTGAGGTAGAGAGCGAGAAAGAAGAGTCCTGCCCATCCAGCGGTGGAATGGCCCGAAGGAAATGATTCGAGCGCGTCATTAACAGCCTTGTCGTCGCCAGTGCAGACTCTTCGGTCATACATCAACGATGCGAATCCATTGCCAGACACAGTCCCTGCATCGATGTTAGGTTGGCAAACTGCGTAAAAGTGGGGTCGGAGCCCGCCGATTAACCATTTGATCCAGACCTGCGTAATGTTTAGCTACCGTCTACAGATGTGGCACTGAATTAACCTGAAAGACTGCGGCAGTTATCAAACTTTTGAGGACTCCCATGGTTGTCGTGAGAAGATCATCCATACTGCGACGGCGAATCTGGAAGACACAGATGAAGAAAAATGGGACGAAGAATGCGATGAGGGCAGCTGCATAGATGGGGATGATTTCATGTCGAAGAGGGTACGCAAACTGCGGGTACACGACCTCTCCATTCTCAAAGTAGATGGGGAAAGACCTGCTTGGGGCGGGGGCTACAAGGAGATTGAGTAACTTGTGACAAAGTTAGGAGTCCGGACTGACGAGCTTTGTAGATGCCGAGACCCAAGGCACCCATGAGAGCCATAGTAATAAGGTCGACGCCATGTCGCCGAAGCCAACTGACCAAACGGAAGGGCTGGGCTGGATACGATCTGCCATTATAGGATGTTGGTGGGGATAGGACTTGCGTATGGGAGCAACGGCTCGAGGTTTTAACGTGGACAGCAAAAATAGATATGACGTCTAGACAGCTGAGCGCGTCATGAATCGCGGCACTACGCCAAATAAGACCAAATGAACGTCAAGTGTGGCGCAGCGTTCTTGACGCCGTTTCGAATTGGCTGGTGTTGGTGGGGTAATTTTCACCGCAACTGAGCCAAATATCCTAGGACGCGAAGGAGACACGCTAATGCTCGCTGTCGTGGATGCGCGATGATCGTCTTGGTCGCACCCGCGGGATTCTCCAATCGTCAGTCGAGTGCACACAAGGATCCCAACAAAGACAAGTAGAACAAAAACGCCTATTGCGATTGCAGCGATGATTACTTGAAAAAACGCGTCAAATGATGGTCCGTGCGCGTTTGAGCAGGATGATGGAGGACAGAGGCAGAATGAGCTGACAGGCAGCGAAAAGCTGCACTGTCAGAGAAGGGCTTCCTCGGGTACTGCCATTCTATCTAGAAGGAGGTTGTCGACGCCCACTGTACAGTTTAGTTTGCTACTCATCTACTCATCTATACTTACTAGTATCACGTTTTGGGAGAACAATGAGAGTTGTGGTGGCTGTGCTACTTGATTTGTTCGTGTCAGCCACTCATAGCGCGGCGGTCTTGCTCTTGTTCTGCAACACCCACCACTATCTATCCATCTTCACCAGAGAAACTGGCGCTATGCTTGACTCATCGCCTGTGGCGCTACAGCCAAACATACAGCGCCCAATGAAGCGCTCATCGTCTACCGTCTCACTTCCAACGCCGCCGCGTACTCAGCGCAAACGGAGAATCCGTTCCAAAGCTTCTGCTCATGGAACTGAATCGGATGAACCCGACAACAGTGATGACGAGCGTGCTCCTAAGAAACGTCGTCGTATGGCCAACGTCCCAGAGCACGAAGAGGACTTTGACGATGAAGACGCCTTTTGGACTGGGAAAAAGTCCACTAAGCCCGTTGTTCACAAGGATGGCAGCAACATTGGCGCCTTTTTGGATCGACGATCTCTGTCGCCTCCAAGTTCGCCTGTTCCGCTGCTCGAGCGGCGTCGTCGGCAACGTGCTCAGTCCACAACGTCTTCCCTTGCCTCTCCGCCACCCTCTTTTCGCCAGCCGAAAGGATTGACGCGCAAGCCAGCCCTTGTCAAATTCTGCACTCCCTCTCCCCCTGAACTGCCTAGCACTCCCAAGGCCAAGGCCAAATTTGCGCCGCCCATCAGAGATTCTCCCAACAATCCCTTCCTTGACTCGCCAGACGCAGAGGAAGAGGAGAAAAAGGCTGCAGCACTTTCTACAGCTGATAGAGAGAATCCTTTTGTAACTTTTGTCTGGTGAGTTCTGCTTGTTTGCATAGCTGGTATCAGTTACTGACGCGTCACTTTCAGCCGTGGTGTTCGCAAGTCGTTCGATAATCCATACTATGATCCAGTGAAGAAAGGCCCGGTGTCTCCGCCTCCCAATTCGCTTTTGCCAATTGATCACATCGACTATTCCCCCGATACGAGATGTCCGCCCAGAGTTCTTTTCCCCAAGGCCAAAAAGCAAAAGAAGGCCAGTGGTGCCAAAGACAGAAAGGCCACATCTCATAAGCTGTTGGACGAAGTAGAAAGTGATGGTGAAGGCGAACAGCTCAAGCCTATCAAGCTATTTGCAGCGGAGCTCGATGGGCAATAGCCGCATGTTTCCTTACATATCACATTCTATCATCACAGCTCTCTCATCATTGTCAGTTTCCGCGGTTATTCGATTCCCTCGTCGTTGACAGTTTCTGCAGGTTGCTCTATCCCTTTCCTGTATATTTGATTTGCGATACCTTGTTTCTTGTTCTCGATCACCATCTCTCACGTAGTTATCAACTCATTGTACATGTTATGAAGCCTCAGAATTATAGACATTTATGCCACTAATCATCGTCCACTATGGTGATCTTTGCGCCCTCGACTACTGCTACCTCTTCTCGTACTTGACTAGAACAGATGGAGGAGGTTGTATAAGTGTATCGTCTTCGGTATCACTGTCCTCTGGTCGCCGAAACTGTATAGCTTCGCCATTGACAAGCCGACGCTTCTTTAGCGGAGTCTCGTCGTCTTTGGATGAGCCTTTCGCGCGCTCCTTCCGCTTCTGCCTCTTGATCCGATTTCTGGCGGTTTTTGAGTCAGCAATGGCGGCTGCCTCTTGCCTTCTCCGCTCGAAAACCCTCTCATCGATTTCCTGCGTATATAATCAGTCACTGCTATCAGACATAGACACGCTTTCACACCTTTTGAGATTGTTCCGCGAGGATAGCAAGGCGTTCGTACTCGCGGCGCCTGCCTGCTTTGTAAACATGGAATTCACCACTGCCTGCCCCAGCGCTCGAGCCTTGGACATTCTTCATCATCTCGCGAGCTGGGCGGATAGATTTCTCCTGGGGCGGCGGCGGGACATAGGCTGGCTTGGATGGATCCTTCAAGAGGCGGTCAAGCTGCTGGCGCTGCCTGTCGACGGCGGTGAGAGCATAGCGTTGCGAGGTCGCTGGCGTGCTCATTGTAAGTATGACTGGTCTGCAAAAGAGCGACGCACAAAGTATTTGCCGACTTGGTGATGGTAAGAGCAAACGTAGCTCGGCTGCTCGGGCCGATCATCCATCGCTTCTTTCCCAGGCGCCTCCATGGAGGACTCGTCGCCAGGATGGCCGTCGCTCTACAGTCCCGGCGTCGAGCTCATCGGCATCGAACATCGTCCCCCGGAACAGCCCCGCGGCGTCTACCTTCACCACTACCGCGACATCTTCAGCTTCACTCTTTACTGGACCCTAGTACTGTACACGCCCGTCTACTTTATGTGTGCCGGCGTGGCCTTTTACAATGTAACGTTTCCCGGACGCAAGAGAAACCACGACGGCGAATGGTGGGAGATGCAGCTCTTGAGACATAGCAGACGGCCAAGGAAAACAAACGAGAGACGGTCGCGACTCACGTTCGCCCTTATTGTCCTGCTGGTCTTCATGGCCATGTCCGTCCTTGGCGCTTTGATTGGGTCTACGATCACCTCCGCAATGATGCTGGCCCTCTGGCGCTCTGGAAATTATTCCATGTCAACGTGTGTTCAGTTTCTGACAATACCATATTCTGCTGATCATCGCTCAGCTGGATACCGTTCCTTGCGGCTTTAATGCAAGTACTTGTGGGCCTTATGAAGTTTGTTCATTCCCTTTGTCTATCTCATCTCATTGACTTGGGATCATTCAGCGTATGGCCTTCTGTCATCAATATAATATGACCATCCTGTATGCTTATGTCGACCAAATGTTAATCGGACCTTATCAATTTTGGCCTGGCCACACACTTGCTTTGTGTCCTCGACCTGGTCCTGCTAATACCACAAAGACTTTCCGTGCGTGTCGAAAGGTTCTTTGTTGCCTTTGTGTTGCACAGCTGTGTATAAAGCCTCACTGGCGAGCTTTCGAAACCTTCACATAGATTCATATTTATCGTCTAGCTCTCTCGTCAGTATCTCTTCTCTCTGTTGCTGCGTTACCTAAACAGATTGCCCAGATATCTATCGACCCTCACGCATCTTCATTCTCGACGCCCATTCCTTCCCACTTCCCTTCTTTCTGGTTAATCAATGGAAACCCCTGTTGACGAGTCTACTCCCCTGGCGGCGGGTTCCAAGACGCACAGCACCACCACCCGCCAACGCGTCTTCCCAAAATTTTCGTTGAAGCTTCCCTTTGCCCCTCAGGCCCGTCCGCGCTCCAAAAGTATTCGCCAACCCAAGTCACCCAAGAAATCCAAATCGGTCTTCTTTGCCCCCATCCGCCGCATTGCTCCCGCGCCAGTCGTGTTGGCTCGTTCGCCCAAGGGCAAAGCCAAGTTCAACACCGTCCATCCAAGGACGCCGGTTTGCTTTGATAATTTACCGGACGACAGCGAATTGTCGTCAGAGGACTCGGACAATTTCAGCGTCGCGTCTGCGCCCGTTCCATCATGCGAAAATCCTTTCGCTACTCCTCCCAGGAGCGCCGCACGCCTTGCCTTGGCGTCTCTTAACGGCGGTGTTGACGACGATGGGGATTTCATCATGGATCTTGACGGTAGTCCTACAGGATCAATGAAACGCAGGCGTAGTCAGAAGAAGGCCCTTCAGTTGCTGGGCGACGAGGCAGTAGGCGATGTGGCGAGGATGTAAAGATGTCACATATCATGTACTTAGGACGTTATGGAGGAGCTCATCGTTGTATGTTTGCGGACTTTCGTGCACGCATCTGTTATTGTAGCCTTGAATGTATATACACCAATGATAGCAGACCAATATACAGACAAAATGTAAATAGATACGACAGCGAAAAAGAGCAAGAAGGAAGAGGTTTCATTTCTTCTCCTTTTCTTTCTTTTCCTTCTTCTCTTTCTTCGCCTTCTTCTCCTTCTTAGGCTCAGCACCCTGAGTAAGTATGAGCGATATGTTCATACGACCCCAGCAGAGTACACTTACCTCTTCAGCAGCCGCTGCTTTCGCCTTGGCCTTCTCCGCTTTCTTCAAAGCCTTTTTCTCCTCCTTGGATAATTTGACCTTTTTCGCTGATGGTTCGTCCTCCTCATCAACATCCATGGCATCGGACTTGCGCTTCTTGTCCTTCTTTTTCTTCGGGGAGACTTCCAACGTTGTTAGCTCCTTCATAGCAACGTCGCCATCATCGTTCTCGTCCTCATCAGCCAGCGCATCCAAGACCTTGCGCATCGCGTCCGCATTCTTGGACGGCGGTGCGCCGGTCTCGAAAAAGTTTAGACGTTCCTCCACTTGTCCTCGTAGGGCTTCGCCGAATTTCGATGTAGGATTGTCAGAGTAGCAGTCAATTCGAGAGGCGATGGAGCACTTGTTGGCAAGAAAACGGGATATGCGACCTTTGTGTTTGGGACCTGCACGCCCAATGAAGGAAGAGTGGTATATCAAGCCGTACTAGAATGCTACGATCAGCACTACGCGACAAGTGAGAGACGAAATCAAACTTTTGGAGTATTCCCTTTAGTCTTGAGAGCACGGAAAAGAGCCTTCTCAGCACCAAGGATCTGCACGGTCGAGGCAGGATACTTGCTTAGATTCGTCAAGCTTCCGGCATGGCTAATGAGACGAGCGCCTATACGATCGCCCAATAATGCCGTTAGACTGGGTGCAACCATGTTCATCTTCTCCGAGAGATATGTTATCAACGACTTGCGGTACTCGCTTAACGAGACAACACGGATGGCAAAGGTCGAGATGTTGAGCATATCGATCTCGGATAATGACGCGCCCATGGAACCACGGGCAGCGTCCAAGATGTTCTGTGCGACAATGGCGTCGTCACCAAGGATAGCCTCTATTTCTGGCAGCCGCTCTTCGTTAAGAGTCTCCTTGTCTCCGATGAGTTGTACAAGTTTCGCGTACTGATGGTTGTCGGGAACGAGCTTGACGAGCTCTGGGAAGTGATAGCCATACCACTCGCGGATGCGCATGGAGAACAAGTTGACATCCTTGTCGAGCTGGTCAAGGAGGGCAATGGCCTGAATAATCATGTTGTCGTGACGGTTAACGTTGAACTTTAGCTTTGCACGAGAGTAAGAATGACCGAGGCCAAGCTGTGATTTGGCAAAATCGACGTCGTTGAGACCTTTGATGAGATTTGGTGCATGCAGACGGATGCCGCGAAGAATTTCAAGGGCATTGGCAGACGCGTCGCAGGGAATCTTGACTTCGTCTGATATGGAGTGTGCAAGATTGGAGTCGGAGACGGCAAGGAGGATGGAGGACTTTTTGGAAGACTTGGAAGACAGGCAGAGTTCTAGCAAGTCCTTGAGAGACTCGTTCACGATACCTGGTCCGATTATTAGCATACTATAATCATACAAACAATGTGTAGATACCTTCAGACACATCATTGATGTTTTCAAGAGCGTGTCCGGCGCTTTTGAAGGGGGAAAATGACACCAACGATACCATTTTCTGGAATTTGGCGTAGTCGCTGATGGATGCCTGGGCTGCCGGTGTCTGCGCAGCGATCTGCTCGGCGAGGTCGACTTTGAATATGGCATAGCCAGACGCTGTTTCCAGGAGAGCATGGGTGATTCCCATCGTCGGTGTTGTTGGCCTCGACGAGCGCAAATATTTTTCAAGGTCCGATCGAAAGACCTAATCGGACCGAACTGCCGATTGATGCGGCAAACAACAGGGCACAGCCTCACTCTCCCTTGTCTTCATCATCCATGGCTGCACTCGCTGCGTAAGTCTTTGTTTTCGCTACGGTCATCAATCTCATTGTACCTCAGACTACTCCCGACTCCGCTACACTCCTCCGCTGTATCCGACGACGAGGACGATGTTCCGACTATTGCTCAGCCTCAACAACAAATCATAAGCACCCGTATCTCAATACCTCCCTATGGCCAGCGCTCTACCTGGAAACCGTCTCGCCCCGAGGACTATGGTGCGTTTCAAACAATAGGACATTTCGCTGCATCTTCAATTCTTTCACAGGCGACGGTGGTTCATACCCAGAATGTCATGTTGCTCAGTACCCGCTGGAAATGGGTCGGAAGAAGGTCCGTCTCGGATCGTCACACAGAACTGCTTTGTTTATGAGAAATCTAGGCTTCTTCTGGGAATACTCTAGCATTGCAAGTCGACAGCGAAGGCAATGTCCGCTACGACGCCATTGCGCGACAAGGTCAACGGCCGGACAAACTTATTCAATCCCAATTCAAAGATCTCGTTCCCCTACATCATCGCAAAGACCTCGACGAATCGGACAGGGCCATGGACCGACCATCTGAGGAAGACGTCCAGAGCACGACCGAGAAGACGCGTGCTGCTCTTGAAAAGCTAGTCACCGGTAAAATCAAAGCTGCACAGCCCAAAAACGTACCCGACAGTCAAGGCAAATCGTCCTTTATACGATATACACCCGGTCAGCAGAATGGCCAAGGTCTCCAGCAGAGGATTATCAAAATGTCCGAGGTCGTCGAGGATCCGTTAGAGCCTCCAAGATTCAAACACAAGAAGATTCCTCGCGGCCCACCAAGTCCCCCTCCTCCTGTACTACGCAGTCCTCCAAGAAAAGCGACTGTAGCAGAACAGAAGGAGTGGATGATTCCTCCCTGCATATCGAATTGGAAGAACAACAAGGGTTTCACTATTCCTCTTGATAAACGATTAGCTGCCGACGGTCGTGGCTTACAGGACGTAGGTTATATTTCTATTCAATCAATACGCGGTCTGACGTTTGTCTAGGTCCATATCAACGACAATTTTGCTAAATTTTCCGAGGCTCTCTTTGTGGCTGACCGACACGCGCGCGAGGAAGTACGGCAGCGTTCACTTATGCAACAGAAACTGCAGCAGAAGGAGAAGGCTTCCAAAGAGGAGAATCTACGTCTCATGGCCCAACGCGCTCGGGAGGAGCGCGGAGGACTTGCACCGAAACCTACAGCGCAGAGTCAAGCGGCGATGAAATCCTCACTTGCCGCCTATGGCAGTGACAGCGAGAGTGATTCGGACGCATCAGACGATAGTGCAGAGGACGAGGAGGCGAAAAAGATTCGTGACCAGATGAGGCAGGAGAAGAGGCGCGAGCGGGAACGAGAGATGAGGATGAATAACATGGGCCAGGAACAGCGTGCAAAGATGTTGGCTCGTCAACAGAACCGGGACATTTCAGAAAAGGTTGCCCTGGGTCTGGCGAAGCCTACATTGTCCAAGGAGTCAATGCTGGATTCGCGGTTGTTTAACCAAGAATCGCTATCAAATAACTTTGCAGATGAGGATTCGTATAATTTATACGACCGACCTCTGTTTCATGGATCGACTGCCGCCGCTGCCATATACAAGGCACGGGGCAACATTGCGGAGGGCAATGACGAGTCGTTTGGTGGTGGCACCGACGAGGGCATCGGGAAGGCGTTGGACAACGATCGGTTTGGGCTTGGACAAGTCAAGGTCGGATTCGAAGGTGCGAACGATCAGGAAGTACGGGAGGGCCCCGTGCAGTTTGAGAAGGATACCGGAGATGTGTTTGGCCTCAACCAGTTTTTGGACGAGGCGAAGACAGGAAAGAAGAGAGGGCTGGATACCGAAGCGTGAGTAGCAAGAATTTCTGTTCGTAATTTGCACTGACAGGTACTTTGTAGTGGTGGTTCACGGAAACGACAACAACTTGAGAGAGCTTCAGACAGAGAGTAGTGCTTTCGTACATGTAATTTTATTCTATTGATACATGTCACAACTACAAGTTGGGCGCATGCATCTCCAACTCTTCGAATGCGCCTTGCATAAATCTGAAAAAGCCAACATTGCCTGCGTCTACTACAGCAATGACTGCAGTCTTCTTTCCCGCTCTTAGCGCAACAAATGGATTGCGTCTGGGAACAACTGGTTTCGGCCACCACGTCCTTGGACTGAACCAACTAAATCTTGGAGGTGGCCGTGGAGTAAGCGGACGTTTTGGTGGAGGGATCTCGCTGGGAGGAGCTATTTCAAACAGAGTGTCAAGCTCTGCGAGTGAAGGCATTGGGGTAGTGCGTGCATTGATGACTACAATTTGCCATGGTGCGGGAGGAGGCGCAGACTTTTTGAATGGCGTGTTTGACGGAGGTTTGTAGAGATTGAAGAGGGGAGTATATGGCGAAGAAGGGACGGGGGGAGGGAGAGATGGAATGGACGTGGGCTTTATCCGTATTGACCGAAAAAGCGACGCGTAAGATGGCAAGAATGGCGCGAAGAGTGATTGAATAGCCAAGTAATGCGATCAAGGAGGGATGGGCCGGGTGGAAGAGCCAGTAATGGATACGGGGCGGCAGTCGGATAGTCTGGGAAAGGTGGCCGATAACGCGTGACCACGTAGCCTAGCCTTTTGAGATAGGCGTAGACTTGGTACGCCTCGAGCGGGATATCACCACCGATCATGTCTGCATACGCTTGTTGGACGGACATTGGGCCGCCGTGTTTTGTGCAGACCATCGCGCCACGCTCGACGAGATAAAGCGCCTCTTCCGGCAAGAGCCAGTTCTTCCAGCCTAACCCGGCAAAATGCACGCCACGGGCCACAGTCACTTTTGCGCGTCGATCGGTGGGATCCCATTCTGCGTAGCTCATGCTTTGCTTGACACGGTCCGCGGCGCACGTAATGCTTCAAACATGGCATTGCGCGCACGCTGGAGGATATGCGCCTGCAAGGACGTCTCTGTTCCCTGTTCTCCGGTGGGCTCGTGCGATTTTTCACCACGTTTTGGAATGACTGGCCGCAACTTTGAGAGTTTAGTCCAGTCTGGACGATCCTCCTCGCCATCAGACTCGTTGGCATCGTCTTCCTGAGGCTTTGGCGCGGCGGTAGGCTGCAGGAGTCCGTCGTCCATGATGGTATTAGGTCAAGTCAGTGCGAGTCATAAAAATGGTTGATCGATAAAAGTATTTTGTCGACTAATGGTGTAGTTGGGCTGAAACGAACTCTTGCTTGGTTTAGTGTCCAAAGACAACCAGAATTATAAGAAATTAAAAGCAAGGATGATAGTCGTCCATGCCGCAATGCCGATCTCAGCTGTTTCCCACGACGTCTGTGGGAATAACAAAATAAAAAGTTTGCACGCGTCTCTCTCCCCCATCCCTCGGCTCCCTTGTCGATTTCTGCCGTCATGTTGGTCCTCTACGAGACCGCGATGGGCTATTGCCTCTTCAAAATGTCAAAGTCCGCGACCCCGGAGGATGTAGACCTCTGGAAAGAGTTTGAAAGTCCTGACAAGGCAAACAAACTGTCCGTCCAAGCCTATTCGACTATGTAATGTACTGATAGTGTTTAGACTGAAACTAAAAGCCATTCACCGATTCACAACAACGGCAACGGCTGTCGAGGAAATGACTGCGCTACAGGATGGAAAACTTGGTCCAGGCCTGAAAAAGTTCTTGACCGATGAAGTTTCTGGCAAGGGCAAGGGAAAGGAATCCTTGGTCGTCGCGGAGCCGACAATAGGTATGGAGACATTGTAATATTCCGATTGCCATACTCATTTCGTTTTCCAGGCAGCGCAATAAAAGAAACGCTGAGTATCAAGACGACATATAGTTCCGCTGGTCTTGATCTTTTCCGTGGTATCCGAAGTCAATTGGCCTCCCTTCTTGACGGTCTTGACCCCAAAGATCTGTCAACAATGAGCTTGGGTCTAAGCCATTCGCTTTCTCGGTGAGCATCTCGTCACGCACTGAGAGTCGGGCTCTAACACGACTTTAGATTCAAAATCAAGTTTTCGCCTGACAAGGTCGATACCATGATTGTCCAGGCCATCGCCCTTCTCGACGACCTCGACAAGGAAATCAACATATATGCCATGCGCGTCAAAGAGTGGTATGGCTGGCACTTTCCCGAACTTGCCAAAATCATCGTCGACAACATGGCCTACGCCAAGGTCATTCGTCAGATGGGTTTCCGCACCAACGCTTCCTCCACTTCATTCGCCGCTATTCTCCCAGAAGACCTCGAAGCCGCCGTCAAGGCCGCCGCAGAAATATCCATGGGCACAGAAATATCCGACGGCGACATCGACCACATACATTCCCTCTGCGACCAGGTCATATCCATATCTGCGTATCGTGCACAGCTCTCCGAATACCTCCGCAACCGCATGAACGCCATTGCCCCGAATCTCACCGCGCTTGTCGGGGAGCTCGTCGGTGCACGACTCATAAGTCATGCCGGGAGCTTGATTAGTCTAGCAAAACACCCAGCTAGTACCGTGCAAATTCTGGGTGCAGAAAAGGCTCTCTTTCGAGCCCTGAAAACTAAACATGATACCCCAAAATATGGTTTAATATACCACGCGTCTCTCATTGGCCAGGCGCCTCCAAAACACAAGGGCAAGGTGAGGCATATCTAATAAACATGCGATTGGTACTGATTTCGAGTTGAGATGGCTCGTATGGTCGCGACCAAAGCAGCTCTGTCAATACGTGTAGATGCTCTTTCGGATGCGGACGGCAAATCCGATACGGAGGCACATGCAATAGGACTGGCACATCGCGCCAAACTCGAGTCGCGGTTACGCTCCCTCGAATACGCGGGTGACGCGTCTGGTGTCAAGCGGTTTGCTGGCAACGGCAAGCAGCAACAGCGGTTCGAGATGTCGGCGGATGCCAAAACGTATAACACGAAGGCTGACTTTGTTTCGACGCAACGTGAATCTCCAATGGAGATTGCTGTCAAGGCGGTATCGGATGTCAAGGAGGAGAAGAGGAAGGCGAAGGAGGAGAAGAAGGCAAAGAAGAAGGCAAAAGCGACTGATGCTGATGGAGATGTTACGATGGAGGCACCTGCTGAATCGTCTGACAAGAAGGAGAAGAAACGGAAGCGGAGGGAAAGTGATGTTGTAGAAGCTAAAACCGAGGTATGCTTTGGCTTTTCGATTACTCGTTCTACGTTGCTGACAAGCATTCCAGGAGACCGAGGAAGAGAGGAAGGCAAGGAAGAAAGCGCGCAAGGCTGAGAAGGCCGCCGCCGCTGAAGCGCAAGCAAACGGCGACTCTTCACCCAAGAAAAAGAAGAAGAAATCTTCCGATTAGGGCATCAGCGAGTATCTTGTTGTATCTACGTGTTTTAATTTAATGGTATCGTACATATTGTAAATCTCACGCACAGAAAAGATCATTTCGGAAATGACAAGATGAGATGCAGTATAATGTAAACAATGGGGAACGCGAGGAGGATCTTCGCAAAGAGACCCAGTCCAGTTGGGCCCATATCCACCGCTTCATGCAAGGCCTGATCAATATCTTTGGCCATTGCATCCATCCCAAACTTGGTCCTGGCACGGTCTTTAGCTCTCGATGAAAGGGCTGCTCTCTCATCTTCGGTGAGAGCGTTAATTTCCTTCAATGCTTCGGCCCATAACTCCACCTCTGGCGCGCGCAACCATCCAGTCCGCACCTCCGGCGGGTCATCTACAACACTCTCCACAGGACCACCAGAGTCGCACGCCAGCACAGGCACACCCCCGATCATGCCTTCGACCGGGCCAATGCCAAAATGCTCATTTGCAGGTGTATACAAAAAGGCGCGTGTTGACGGACTGGAAAGCAGTGCTGTCCGTTGCGCTGTGGTGAAGTTGAGGAGGAAAAGAACGTCTGGGTTGTCCTTTGAAACGTTGAGAGGAGGATCTTGGTCTGGGACGACGTGGGAGCGATGACGTTATAGGATAGAGAATGGGATTTGGCAAGGTCGATAAGTGAATATAGTGTGAGCATGTTGTCTTCAACACGAGGGTCGTATCCACCAGCTAGTACTAGTCGCGGTCGATCGGAGAGGCTGGAGAAAGCGAGTGCAAAGGAGGATACGGCTAGTGCAGCGTTCTTCTTTTTCTCGAATCGGTTCAATGATATGAACGTTGAACGCGAGGAGACGACGCGGGAGATTTCAGGATCATTGAAATTGACGGGGGCTTCGTATACCTCGATGTTAATACCCGGATATACGACACGAGGGTTTACTGGAATGGAAGGGAAATACGCCTTGAAGACGCTAGCTGTAAAGTTGGAGTTGGCGAGAATCACGTCGGATTGTCCTGGAACAAGTATTCAAATCAAATCGGGCATGATACAGATTGTCAAACGTACGCGTAGTGAGTTCTTCCAGCCAGTCCATGGGCATTCTGTATAATCTCTTCAAGAGGCTGCCGCGCATCTTCATTTGGCCATGAACGAAAGCACCGTTGGCTAGCAGTTTGTCTGGAAAATGACAGTAGAACACTACCCGTGTCTTGCCAATCATCTGGAGGAGAGGAACGCATGTTGAGAGTTGGTCGACGAAGAAGACATCGTATTTCGGTGCTGAAGGTCGGAGGATGTGTGTTGTAAGATGAAGCTGAGTGGCATGGGCGAGCAAGATGTGCAACTTTCCACGTATTGACCGGGGGAATGGAGGGTGAATGCCGTGGACGTTTAGAGTACCTACTCATAGAGTTAGATCATTCATAATGCTCAGGCAAATGACGTACCATCTCTGGTTTCCTCGAAGCAATGGCTAGGATCATGGTGGCTTGTATAGATGTCTACCGAGTGCCCAAGCTTCTGGAGACCGAGAGCGGCGTCCACGACAAGGCGTTCCGCACCGCCTAACAAGTCATTATTTGTGGACAAGCATGCAATCAGCACTGACCAATGCCCAAGTCGGGATGGATAAACGCAACACGTAGAGGAGCCATACAAGCTGGCATTTACGCGACTTTGACAATGAAAGAGTAGGCGACGTGGACGTGTATAGCAGTTTCTCACGCTAAATTTAGTTACACTTTACATTTATAACTACTTCATGAGCGCTGCGATCTCCAAAGGACCGTAGGACGCTTCTCCCACTCAGATAACCATCCAGCACGAGCACCCTCTGTCCCTTCGACATTAGGCAATGCAAAGACAGCGGTGACCAACCAGACGTCCTGGCCAGTGCCGTCATGTTCTGCCCGAAGAGTTGGCATGACCGCTCGCGGTACCATCAAGTTGGTATTCGCGTCTGTTCGTAACGCTTTCCCGACGCGACTTGGTGTACCCAAAAGATCAACAACACCAACAACACCTGCTTTGGACGCCGCGCGAGCCTCGCCGCCCTTTTCGTACGTACCAAACTCTTCTCCTCCAGGAGTAGGATCCAATGCGCGCCCACTCTTTCCTTGCCCATATACGGCAAAACCTCCCTCGGCAGATGAAAGCTGTCGGCCACTGCGGATTCTATGTACACGCAAATGCCATAGCGGTGCTTCAGGCGTAGGAGGGACAAGCCAGGTCTCGACATCGACGTCCTTCCACGGGTACCACATTGACCGGAGCCATTTGTCGTTCTCGAACCTGGCTTCTCGAGTGTCCCTCCGGATTTCCAGGTCTCTCCGCCGTCGTCACTTAACGCAAGCGCATTGTCCCCACCAACCTCTTCCAATGTTCCATTACCGACCGGAACACTGTAACCAAAGGCCGTGGAATAGGCGAATTTACCATACTTGGCTGCTCCTTGTTTGACAGGGTATGAACACTGCTGACCGGACGACAGGATGTATGTGTGACCGCCCAAGTTCGTGGCAATGTGTAATGGGTGGCGGAGAATCTTCGTCGTTTCCAGGAGTCCTGCAGGATATGATTCCTCCGAGGAAGTCCAGAAGGGGTGAGAGTCTGGCAATGAGAGGGTGACAAATGACTTGCAGCACCAATATGGTGAGCCAGGAGAGTTATAGTTTTCTGTCATGTTGTGATTCGGGTAGACGTAGCCAATTGTCAAGGTGCCGTCGCTATTGAATGCTCCTGCTTGTTTGGCCCACCAACGGATATTGCGAAGCTGTAAGCCTTTTACGACACCCCAAGTTAAGGGCGCAGGCAAATCAACGTCTGCAAAGGCAAGGGCTCCCCAAAAGGATGACATTGCCCATCGATATGTTAAGCTCCTTCCAAAAGGAACTGCTCTTCCTGATGAGCAGAGCGATAAGTGAAAATACTATTCTTTTCTACGAGACTTACCTTCAGTATCGAAATAACGAACAAAGTCCAAAGCGAATTGCCGTGCACGGTTACGATACTCGTCGCATCGAACAGGGTCTTCAGCTGTTGAAGCTTAGAATAGGCAAGTTGCGCGAACTGTATGGCAAAGGACGACGAGTAATAGTCGAGTTGCACGACGCCTTCTGGACCATCGCGGGACCAGCCATCACTGATATAGAAAGTGTCGAGATGATCAAGATCGGCCTTCATCCGTTTAGCATCAAAGCGCGACGATCCGACCTTGGATAAACCGAGATTGGCGAAAACCTACAGATTCTTCAGAGAAAAGTCCGAATACGCGTGGAAATCGGCGACTCACGCGAAACCAGAGCCAGTTGGTGTTGGGCATCTCCTTGTCGTTCATAGTGTTCAACCAATTCGCGACCTTCTCTTTGGCCTCTGGGGTGAGAGGGTCCCAGAGCTTCTCCCTGGCCACGGCAATGGCAAATCCAAGGGCAGAACACTCGACCATCCGCTGATCCTTGTCCCTCATATTGCCCCAGAACTCGTCGCTGTCGGGGTCTGTTCCATTAGCCAAGCCGTTGACCCAGCGCCTTGTTCCTTTATATTCGTATCCTCCAGCGAGCATAGAGGCCAGACCCCATATTGGGCGAGAGAACCCTTCGAGTTGGGCAGCAGCCTCGTCGTAGTGGGTACCAGTGTATCCGAGATGAACACGAGCACCTCCGGGAGAAGTATGACTTTCCAAGGCGTCGAGAAGCTGGGTCAAGAATTTCTTGAGATCATCCTTGCTTTCGATGGGATTGGGCCCGAACGGCGTGGTAGTTCCAAAAGTATTCATGGGGGGCTACATCCCAACAGCACACGATGCGGGGTATTTGAGGAGAAGGAAACATGCGGACCGTCGGCCCGTTTCGCTGAAGCCGCTTCGGACCGACCTCCGATCCAACAAGAGGATGTGCAGAAAGTTAAATGCAAGGAAATTGATATTTAGATAATGCAAGGTATATGATCTTGAGATGCTGTGTTCTACGCTATTACAGGTATCCGGCTTTCAAGGGAAACTGGCGAAGCAGTTGCATGTGCCGCTGCGACAAGATTTGTCGTCGACGAAGTGGGTGCATTACGAAAGTGATCAGCTTCCACTGCTAGTTGATAAAGATCATGCTGATAGCTCAACTCGCCTCGATCGAACTTGTTGGGGACGTCCGAATTGTGAGGTAGAATTGGGAGAAGCGAACGAGCCTTGATACTCTCTCCCCCATCGACGCCCCAGCTAAAAACCGGCGGTTCGTACTTCTTCATCCAGCAATGATTCATGGCATTCACAATGGACAACCGATGACGAGGATCCGGTTGCAGTAGTTGCTGTAAAAAGTCCCTGGCTACGACGGATCAGCATTGAGAATGGCTAGAAAACCATCGTTAACACTGACCGCCTTCGCTGCATTTATGATAATACGTGTTGAACAGAGCTAGCACTCTGGGTGTATACCTCTCCTTCAGGCGTTTGCATTCGGCGTCGGGTTGGTGGTGGTAAATATTGAGCATATGTCTCCCAGCAAAACTTGGTACCAGTCAAAACAGGGATACGACTGGCTGGAAAGTATACGCACAACTCATAGATTATCTGACCAAACGCCCAACTGTCAACTAACTTGGTATATCCAAGGTTTGGCGTCTCGGCCTGGTTGGAAATGCGCAAGGCATGCAGCTCAGGTGCCATGAAGTACGGCGAGCCACAGAACGTCTGGAAATATAAGAGCTGATCGTTGAGAGTATGTGGGGCGACTAACTTTAAACTGGCTCTTCAGCTCTACAACTGTAGAAAGGCCAAAGTCTGCCACCTTGAACATTTGGGGATAAGTCGCTGTCACCAGAATGTTCTAACAAAACTACTTCAGCGGAGTCTCGCACAGAGGTGGAAGGTAGGCACCTCTGGCTTGAGGTCACGATGTACAATACCGCGCTTATGCATGTACTGCGTTTAATGAGAACTAAAGACGCATAAAGACGGACAGCACTCACCTCAAGCGCAGAGCATATTTGGTATGCCATATGTTGCGCCATTGGCTCGTCAATGACAGTCTGATTCTTCAATATGTAACTCGCAAGATCGCCATTACCGGCGTATTCAAGGACGATATCTAGAACTGGATGAGTTGATACAAAGCAACGAAATCTCATAACATACATATGCTTGAGCTATAAAAGGCCTCTTCGAACTTGATAATGTAAGGGTGGACGAGCGTAGTCAATATTTCAATTTCTGTGGCGGCCATCTTTCTGAGATCCTGCGTGTAAAGACCGTGCAGTTGCTTGATGGCATAACATCTTCCCGTTTTTCGCGAGAGGGCTTTGTGTACCTCCCCGTAACTTCCTGAACCCAGTGATTGCATGATATCGTATTGTTCAAGAACATTGCGGAGTTTATCTTGCGTGAGCAGACGGAAGACGAAGACTGGAAAATATGAGAACTTGAAGGCATCGAAGGGGCAAACGCACCGTAGGGATTTTGGTAATCGCCAAAAAGGATTCGGCTTCCGTTTGCAAGATAGCGACTCTCTCCGGAGGGTATCGGCTTATTATCAAACTAGCCGACTTGTTAAGGGGGGGGCACATAGCGTGGACGTCATGATCCTACCAAAATCCCATTCGTGCTAGTATTCTTCAAACGTACATCATTTTCGCCGTGCCATTCGAGCGAAAAGTGCTGGCCGCCTATGCACGCCATAGGCAACGTAAATCGAACGTGGATGAATTAAGTGCGTGATACTCACTGACGTGTATATCACCCAATTGATAGTGGTTATTTCTACTGCGCCCAATGGTGACGCAGGGAAAATTTCTGTAAAGATTTATCCTCTCGGCATCATCTTGGGTGCTTAAGGGCATAAGACATCCCCAAAGGTCCTCGGAGGATTCGGTGGCATAGGCTTGAGAGTTTAGCTGTGTAGGTTGGGTGGCGCCGGCGTCGGGGTCATTCACGTTGGGCGATGTGGGCAATGCATCGTCGCAGTAAGGATCCACGCGTGGAATAGGCTCCATCGGGTTGAGGGTGTAGGCGTTATAAGGAGAGTCGTAGGACGAATAGTACATCATTGTCCTCGCTTTTGTAGTCGTAGCAATGGTCCAAGTGGTAGTTGTTGTCGGAACGCGTTTTTCACGCGTTCAGTCCTTTGAGGGACAATGAGACGCCTGTGTTTGTTCAAACAAAGTCTTGATGGTCATGTAGGAGAACAAAGTGCATGTTTTGACGTAATCGGACATGTGCAGACACGCTAATGTAGATACATAATTTATTCATCGTCGTCGCTGCCATAACCAGCAAGACCAAGCCCGGCTTGTACCACAGGCGGCGTGCGTTGTGGCAGAGAATTCTTTACACCATTGCGTTGTCTGATCTCTGCAAAATACTTGAGCCCTTCCAGCGTATCCGCGCTCAGCAGCCCAGTTGCTTGCGGAGGCTGTTCAGCAGGTTGCGGAGACGGAGGTGCCTCAAGCCGTGGTCGCTTCCGGTCCGGTCCCTCGCTCTGTTCCTCTCCTTCACCTTGCAGATTGCCATCCTCGTCAAGGGTATCACCATCCTCCAGAGCGCGTATTGTACGCATCGCATCCACAATGCGAGGATCCATCTTTGAGCGAATCACCTCTTGTCCCATATCCTCCAACCGCCGTTTCTCGTTAACCTTGGACGTCGGGTTGGGGTCTTCTGTCGCCCAACGTACGTTCAGAATCTCATCATTGTCCAGCGACTGACAAGCCATTGCCTCCTTGGCAAATTGGGCGTGTACTTCCGACTTGTAAGTCACAAAGGCCACGCTTCGATATTGTAACACTTTGACTGCCCAGCCAGTCTCCGAGTCATCTAACCAAGTGAGAGACGTATCAGATGCAATAAGCCTTGTACGCACCTCTTTCGATTTCCCCAAACTCTTTGAAATGTCTGCGAACAACTTCCTCGGTTTCAAGACCAACACCGGTCTCTTTTATACGACCCACGTACAAAGTGCGGTTCTGCCTGTTGAAGCTACCAACACCTCCCATATCGTCACGATAGTCCGCAAACTTGTCACGAGCGAAACAGTCCTTGGCGCTGTCGGGTAATACGTTTGAAGCATCCGGTAGACAATGGAGGTATTCGCATTCCCAACCATAAGGACAGCAGCCACGGGCGAAGAAGAGACATGTGTATTTGTTTCCCGTAGTGTTTGCACGGGTAAGCCCAGAATCCTTTTTGAGATTGCAGCGCGTCTGGGACTTGACTTTGCTGGAACAATGTGTGAGCTAAGATGAGCCTAGCTTCAACATAAACACGTACTTTGAGTAGCTGTCCTCTCGGTCTCCACCAGCCCATTTGTTATACCAGATATCTAAGATAGATTCAATACGATGCGAAGCCAAAGTCAACAAACTGACTGTATTCCTTTCCGGTCTGGGGTGTTTCCTTGTGCTCGACCTCGCCCGGCTTGACTTGTTTCCGCGCTGGTTTTGTCAATTTCTTCTGTTTCTTTGACTTTGGGACGACTGCGACAGTCTGCGTTTCTGTTGCGGCGTTCATGGTGGAGGTTCAAGCCAAGGTGAAGCGCTGACGTAAGGTGCTCTTCGTGCTGTCTGCCATCATGTTGCACACCCAGGCTTTGCTTCCAGCCTTTATCTCTTCTCTTTTTCGCCTTTTAAGTTGGGCTTTTCTGCGTATTGCAAGTCTACATTTTCATCTACCAACAACTTGACTCAACTTGATAAAAGATTCCATCCAGGTACTTGGCATACGGAATATTCGTCTCATTTCCTTCATGGCTGTTTGCTTCTTGGATCACCCCTTTGCCCGTCAAGAAAACCGAATCAGTCGACGAGAAACCCTCTGAAGCAGATAACCAACCCAAGGTCAATGGCTCCTCTTCATGATGAACGCGGTGAAGCTCACTGTTTCGTAGCCTTACTTTGAGAGTGATGATTCAGTACTCAACTTTATTCTTTCTCTTCCGACGTCGTCCAAGAGGGTACGATGGGCAACGACAATCTCTAATTGTCTCCTTCTCGCTGCCGTAGCCGAGCTTATCATCACACCCTTCGTCGACCCCGCGTCCAACGTGGTGTTCACCCACATCGGGGCAGTCACTCCGGATACCGTCAAGATAACTGCTCGCCTTCCCCCCACCTACATCTTGGATGATGTACACATTGTATGGAGAGAACACACTGGCGCGACGGATAAAGAACTCGCATGGAAACACGGTCCAGAGTTGACGGTAAAGGAGAATAACGACTGGGTTGATGTGGCTACTCTCAAGGGACTTTGGCCTAACACCTATTATGAATGTAAGGATTTTCCGCTATATAATGCAATCCTGACATATTTGATAGACTCTCTTGCCGCTGCAAACGGCACTCTCCTTAGCTATCCTGAGAAACCTATCAAGTTCCACACATTCCCTGATCCACGGCTGCCTGGGAACAAGTTCAGCTTCATGGTCACTTCCTGCTCAACGCCAAATTTCCCTTATCTTCCCTTCCATGGTCGCCGTATTAAAGGCTACGATTACATGAGTGCCGCCTTATTTCCCGATGCTTCCAACACCGAGGTCGACCACAATGAGACTGATCCAGTAGCCATAAAACGCGTCTCCCACAACCCAGAATTCCTCCTTTTTCTTGGCGACTTCATATATGCCGATGTACCATTTTGGACTGGCCCCACTACAGAGGACTATCGACGACTTTACCGCAGAAATTACCAAAGTGAGAGCTTTCGGAAAATATACGAACGTTTGCGTAAGATTTCGTCATTTTGAATATCATTCAACATTGACGATACCTATTGTCTAGCGATCTACCATGCTTACGACGACCATGAGGTGAGAAACAAGTTTAACCAGACCCATGTAGGTTCCTTCTGACAGACTTTTCCCAAGTTCATCAACGACTTTTCTGGAGATAGTGATGACCTCAAGGCGCCCTTTATGAACGCCTCGAGTGCTTTCAAGACCTACAATGCTGACAACAATTATGATTCTGTACACGACGGTCATTATTATTACGACTTCCGATACGGTGATTCCGCCTTTTTCGTTATGGATACTCGCAGATACCGGACCTCTTCCACAGAGGACATGTCTTCCCGAGTGTTACTTGGAGATGCTCAACTCGCTGCCTTCAACAACTGGTTGTCTCGGGTGCGGATCGTTTCATCTGCTCCTCAACAGGCCCTAAACTTTACGTTTGCAGGTGAATGAGACTGCCGTCTTCAAGTTTGTCGTCTCCTCAGTCCCTTTCACGACCCTATGGAGTGCCAACGCCCCAATCGACGCGTGGGCAGGCTTTCCGACTGAACGGCAGTCAATCCTGGAAGCCCTTCATTCCGTTCCGAATGTTGTTATCTTGACCGGAGACCGACATGAATTTGCCGCCATCGAATACAATCACGAAACTTTGAACACCGTTACAGAATTCTCTACAAGGTATTGGAGACTCGTTTTGATAGGAACCCGTCATCTAATACCTTCTGTAGTCCTCTGAGCATGTTCGATGTCCCTTTCATCCGTACTCTTACCATGCAGGGCAAAGAGATGGTCAAGAGGGTCAAGATGGTACTGAATGCGACCGAGGATGGACCGGAATACATTGCGGTGGAAGAGAAGATTCCTGCCGAACGCGTTTTGAAGTATGTTCCGCTCGGTAATCATAAATGGTGGGCACAGTGTCTCTTTTTCTTGTCTTGCCCTCACTCGTCGCCTAGGTCACCATAGAAGTAGATACTAAAGACTCACAAAACCCTACACTGAATTTAAAGCTCAGTGTTAATGGCCAGACTGCATACACGTCAGTACCTCACCTTAGTCGTGCCAAACCTGTACTTAAAGTGTTCTGCAGATACAGCATCACCGGAAAACCCGTAAAGCTATCCTCGTCGACAGCGCTAGGCGTATTTGTCTCTGCAGGAATAAAGGACGTGTTCGATAAGATAGGTATACACCCTAGTAAATGGTTCTGAGCAATATTTTACACCGTACTTATATTACTGTGCTATATGTACTATCCTACTGCGACCGCGCCGCTGAAAACTGCTGCTGGATATTTGCATAGTGTTGCATTTCAGCTTCACTGACACTAGGAATCAGGTTCTTCAATGCCAGTGCAAAATCTGCTTCTGTGACGAGCACCCTGATTTCTTCCGGAGATGCAACTTCAGCAAGATAGTACTGTGGCGTTAAAGGATGCGGGTAGCGATGCGTGTCTGGCTCGGCGTTCAAACGTGCTAAACCATTGTGAGCTAGACTTTAGAAGGCCGACGATTGACTTGCCTATGACGGTTTCCAAATCCTCTGCTTTCCTCGTCATGGCATTTAACAAGGCATCGGAGCACAGGGCATAAAAGTCGGCACCCGTCAAGTTGAAGGAACACTGCTCGGCTACCTTCCTTAAGTCCATGTCTGGCGCGAGCCGGAACTTTCTCGTCAGAGCCTCCAAGATATGTAGTTGTTCATCGTGCGTCTTGCTAACCCCGAGATACAACATTCGGTCGAATCTATCAACGCATTAGGCATAAGGAAGTCTGAGCAGCAAAGGAAATTACCGTCCAGGGCGCAGTAACGCAGCATCCAGCAAATCCGGTCGATTAGTAGCACCAATGACAAAGACGTCGGCCCCTCCGCTGCCAGCCATTCCGTCCAATTCTGAAAGGAGCTGACTGACGATGCGATCCATGACGCCCCCAGAATCGCCATGGTTGCCACGCTTGGGCGCGATAGAATCCAACTCGTCAAAGAAGATGACACAAGGTTTCGCGTCTCGGGCGCGTTGAAAGATTCGGCGAACATTGGCCTCTGATTCCCCAATGTACATGTTTAACAATTCGGGCCCCTTCACGGAGAAGAAGTTGAGAGCAAATGAAGTCGCAACAGCTTTCGCTACGAGAGTTTTCCCAGTTCCGGGAGGACCGTACAACAGGATACCTGCCAAAATATTAGAAACGAATCAAGAAGAGAGAGGACGCTCTCTTACCCGATCGTTTCTTGAATCCGTCAGAGAACAATTCAGGATAGTCGAGAGGGAGTTGAATAGTGTCGAGGATGTCGGCTTTGACGTGGGCGAGACCACCGACATCGTCCCATGAAACGTTAGGTATCTTGGGAGCGCCAATGCCTTCTGAATAGGAAGCGCGCGCTTTCCCTAAAGCACCCTCAAAGTCAACGTTCGATAATGATACTCCAGCATGCATTATATCATCCACAGAGGCAGATTTCCTACGTCAACATCAGGACTGCCTGACCAGAATGACATTCATTTATTCACTTACGCTATGACGCCGGCGCGTTCAATGGCGGCAACTTCTGCGCGATACACGAGATCGGAGAGATCACCGGCAACAAGCGCGGCCGTTTGGGTGGCCAGCGCACTAATAGACACGTCTGGCGAAACTGCCTTGCCTGCTAGGAGAGATTTAAGCATTGCATGCCGCTCGTGTTCATCAGGCGCCTAGACGGGTATGAGCATACACAGAGTGAACAGTCGAGCACTGGGTCATACTTCGAATATGATTTCGTGTTTGAACAATGCCACGAAATCTGAAGGCAATTTCGAGGAATCATTAGAGATACCACAAACAATCACAGGGTAGCCTGTTATTTTCCAACTATGATGGGCTTGCTGGAGACACTCCCTCAGAACGTTAGCCATGACTGAACCTGCTGAAGTGTCAGCAAGCGTTTGGAAAGGGAAACACGTAGGCGAACCAGTCTTAGACTCAGCACCCTGCTTGCTCGCCAGTCCGTCCAGTTGCCGGAGGATAATAAGACAAGGCGAGCAATCAATGGCTTTCTCGAAACGAGTGCGCAAGAAACCTTCTGTCTGTGTGTCGTTATCGCCGAGGGCATCGTAGCAATTTATCTAATGTCGTGTTGAGCGATACAGTAGCCAGAAAGACTAGATAATGATGATGTACTTCGAGCACATGTATTCCAAGCAGACGAGCAACGTTGCGCGCCGTGCTGTACTTTCCTGACCCTCGAGAACCACTCAGCAGGGCCGACAATGGCAGGTTGTACGAGGCACTGTGTTTGCCTAAAATCACAGAAGCGACATCGAATAGATTTCCCAGGGCGCTTCGGGGAGGTATAGGCAAAAGCGAAGAGACAGATCTTGGGGTCAAGTCTGACCACATCCAGTCAGTCTTCTCTTCAACTTGCTCCTGAAGACTTGAATCACATACCAACTCCAAGATACCACGTCACATCTGGCACACGAGCGTGTTCTAAACCTGTCTGATTCATCTGTGTTGATGAAGGGTCAAACCAGCATCCTAATTCGCCAAGTGTAGAGCCCAAATAAGCATCTGGTGACAGACTGTCATCCATCGTGACAACATCGTGGTCAACGTTGGTAACAAGGAAGAATACCACTTCATCTTTTCGGTCAGTGTCGCTGTCAGGACATCAGCAAACAGTCTGGGTTTTCTCCGCGGACAAACTTTCTGGGGCCGTCTGAATTGTCAGATCCGAGCAAAGTACGGTTGTCACTGTTCACCGCCACTGCAATAACGTCCTTGGCCTTTATCAACGTCCTTCTGCCCTCAAAGTGAACTTTCAGTGCGGAGAGAAACGCCTGCTGATATGTTCGATCCACAGATATTGGCGATGCTATGCGAGCTACGGTTACAGCTCGTGCGGTCGGTATTACGGGATCGCCAGAACCAAAAGGACTAGGGTAGACGCGTACCGTCCCAGAATATGGAGGCCAAATTGGCCGCAGATGTTATAGAGAAGAGTAGGAGATGCCATGATGGTACCGCTGGTAGCGTTCCAATATTAGAGAAGCGGGTAGAAGACCTGGGACAAATCTTACCCTTCATCCACAATATCATCGTCGGCCAAGATGCGAACTAGCCGTGATGTTTTGGCATGTATTATGGCCTGAATAATGAAGATAAGAATGACATTGGCAGAGTTAATAGGTCGACTTACCCAGTCACTGTTCAAAACACCAATTCGAGCCAGATCCATTGTACGAACGTAAACAGTTCGGTCGTCTTCTTGAACGATTTCTCTAAGAGGCTGAACGTTGAACTCGCATGTTGGTGCGGTATCAGAGTCACTGTCCTCATCAATTGCATTTGGGAAGCGGAAAGGCTGACCCATAGAGCTTGCGAGGAAGTCCTCGCCAATCTCGATGGAGTCATTTACTTTTGTTAAACACAACAAAACAGAAGGAGTATAGCCTTCGGCAGCGGGGGAGATGATGAATGTGGTCTTGCCAACTTGGGAATAGCCCTGAAGTACGGGTTCGAGCATGTCCAACCGGTAATAGAACGTTCTTTCAGATTGATTTGGACAACCATTGAAGGCGTCGGTAAGATCATAATCGTGAATGGAAGACTGGCGCAGGATCCGCTGACCATCGCAGAACCATGATTCCAGACGAGATTGGTGAGCCATAGCAGCATCGTAGGCATCTGGTGATAGTGCGGTGACGAAGACCTCTGTCAAGAGTATAGGTTTTATGAGTGAAAGTGATAGAGTGGGAACAGAGGATCGTCTGTGAGTGGCGGAGGCTGGAAATATGTGAGGGTATATTTGCATCCAGGATTGTGGGATGCATATATGACCGTCCTGTGTAGTTTCATCCAACAAGGCCCAACAGGAGATGGCGGGCAGTGAATTAGAACTTGTTTTGGAGCGAGGTGCTATTGAAATGGATCTCTTGTCGAGGAACGGCGCGTCGTCAGTGTCGAGGAGGTCCCATATATGCTGGGCGACAAGGACGGTGTCGGTGAGGTCGTCTTTGGGGATGAACGCGACATGAATGGACAGCGGACTGTCGTAGAAGAGACTCATGGATTGTTGACGCGAAGAGAGAACGGGCGCGGTAAAAAAGAGGCATCGATACCTCGTGCCAGCAACGAGTGACGGTCATGTGAATTCGACGCTCGCCACAGAACGTACACCCTCTTTCATATTTGTTTTGCATTTTTGTTGAAAGATGTGATGGATCATGTAACGGATCCGTTGTTCATTTTGACTTGACAGCCGCAGCCGCTATCAAGTATACAAATTATTATAGCTGTGCAACAAATAAGGAGCAGCCAGCCGGAACTAATTCTGCTACTTTAGAAATCCAGAACGCCAAGCATGTCTGAGGCACATCCTTTCATTCACAACCATCATCACCACTGCCGGGAAATGTCCGTGAGATCTATCCATTTCGCTCCTCTCCCCGACCCTCGTCTCTGCCATCCTAGAGACGACGATACCGACGACGATGACGACGACCCCGTCGAGCTCGACGCCCCAGAGTCGAGCAAAAATGCCAAAACCCTCTTCCAGTTCTCTCTATCTGGCGGCAGGAGACCTAGCGATACCTCGTCCATAGCGTCCTCGTCGATGCACAGTCTGACGCCTACTCAGAGCATAGACTCTACTACTCAGCCATCCAGGAAATCTAGGTTTCTACGTTTGTTCAAATCCAAAGACAAGGTACGGTTTCGCCTTTTGACACCGCCGCTTGCTGACGCAATTTATGTAGGAGAATTCATTGACTCGCTGGTCATCTATAAACTCTTTTGGCCCATCCGCCGTCTCTGATCAACTCTTCCGCACACAAAGTACGACCTCATACCGGGGAGGCAATGTTCGCTCTCCCAAGTCGTTCAAAACCCGTCGTCCGTCGACCGCTGATGGTCTCCTTGCCACTGTACACAACCCTCGTCCAGCCCAGCGCATGCTCAATGGACGTGTCTATGGTGGCGGCAAGAGTCTTTTCGCGTCTGCACCAGACAAAGAGCCCGAGTTCGTCGAGTGGGGCTATGGTGGTATGGGCAGCGTAAAAAGTCAGCGTGAAGTTGGCGGACGCATGTGGGATAAAGTTCAGAGCGAGTCGGGAATGATAGGCGATTGCGACGATGATGATGGCGGAGGCATGACTTGGGTCAAACGTCGCAGGGAGGAACGCGAACGCAAGGCGCGTCAAGAAGAAGCTGAACAAAAGTCCAAGGAGGCAGTTGCCAAGGAAGAGGCTCAGAAAGAGCACGATCTACGCGCCGTCAACGTGCCTATGTACGAAGACGAAGACGAGAACGATGAAGACGACGACGATTGTCCCGCCGAAGATGACAAGGAGGAGAGTCTTGACGATGATGATGATATTCTTAGTGACAGCGAGGCTCGCAAGACCAGTCTGGGTGCAGGAGTCGAAAAGGTTTCGCGTCACCACAAATCATGACATGACTTTTAGGCTGTTCATCGGGCTGGACTGCATTACTTTAGGTTCGATTAAGTTTGGTATCTGTGTTGTAAAGTGCTTTTCATCTTGCAAGCTTATAATGTTATTACCCTTTGACCGCTCTCTGACCGCTCTGAACGCGGAACTTAACGCAGCTCCTTTGCGGTATCGGTGACTCCTGGAGTTGACTGTCACCCACTTTAACATCATGATCAGCTCGTTCCAAGAGCCGTTCGCCTGACCGGCGTAGATCTAATCTCGTGAGTGCTCCTCTCCAGCTCCTCTCTTTCCAAATGTCAAATCTAATGCGGGGTATTCGGTACTCACGTCGACAACTCCAAGTGTGTGGGGCCCAACCTATTATTCAAAGACAAACAAGATTTATTGCCTCACTACAACTAGCGCTAGATAGAGTCACGGAAACCCATGAGGAATTGCATCATTTGGAAAGCCGCCTAAATAGGAGAAATCAATATGTGCAACACGAACTGTAATTGCGGAGCTTACCACCGGAGAGAATTGAGGAACCATATGGCCGCTGAGCGCAACCTCTACATAGGTCAGACCGCGCTCACTGTGAGAGTTCCCGAGAGCGCCAACGCCATCGACAATGAAGCTATCATTCTCAATGGGTGTCTGGAATCCCTGCAAACCAGCCCAGGTCATACTAACAGTGTCAATTGATCAGGACGTTTCAACCAGCGTACAGCTTACTTTTGAATCACGATGCGCGCCCTAGTGGAAGTGTCATGAAGGCAAGGTTCAAACTGTAAATAGGTCACATACCCCTCAGCAATGAGAATGAAGTCCGCCAACCCATGCGCGATCACCGGCACTCACTCTTCTCGATAACATTCGGTAGCACGGTAAATGACGACGGCAAGCTACGATCTCCACGAGGGAAAACATTGATATTTGAACATTCGGACCACGAGACGTTCGTTGGTGCGTGAATGGCTTGCTTGACATCCTCCCGGTCAAAGTAGATTGGTGGGAGCTGAATTTGCTCAAACGATCCGCTATATAATGATCAGTGCGCTGAATGGCGCCTCTTGGTAACTTACGGGAATCCGAGGACGTCCCACAGAACAGGGAATGTATCAAAAATGCGATAAATGTTAAACGCTGGGTTGACCGTAAGTGCTGCATCGAAGATGAGATCCCAGAGGTCGCAGCCGTCGTCTGCAAAAGTGTCGGTGCCCGGAAGAGGAAGTGGACCGGTTGGCGGGTAGGTAGCAAACTTGTCCGCGTAACCAGCATAGTTGCATGTCTCTGCCAGTTCGTCAAGAGTAGCTAAGAATGTTTGGCTGGCAAGGCCTGTCAGATCGTGGTAGGAAGAAGAATGGATATTCACTTGAATGCAAACACGTTTTCGTATTTGTGCACGAAATCCACTGCGGGAATTTGCTCTTGTACAACGTCCCATCCGAGAACCGCTGGAAAGATGCAAATGTTAGCCACAGTCCTGATATGAGAGGGTTATGCTCACGGTCTGCGATCCATATTCCTTTCAAGTTCAAGTCGAGCTCATCCGGGTGTTCATAAATATAATTGGCGATGTCTAAGACAGTGAGATTGAGTATATCACCCTAACAGATGGCTTACATGGCACGTAAGCTCCAGCATACTGTGCACGGCAGTCATTACTATGCAAACCATCAATAGCACTAAAGGTACGCACACTTTCCCCTGATACGTAGAAATTTTTCCCTTTCAACTCAGAAAAGACTTCCAAGAACTGTTGAAAGAACCCGACAAGCTGTTCCGCGAGATCATCTTCGTCCTACACACGGTCGTCAATTCCTGAAAGCTTGGGCGGATAGAATCACGTACCCTGATGGACGGTGTTCCTTGAGAGAAACCGGTACCAACGGGTTGCTCTACCCATAACATACTTGAAAGGTTCGTCCAACTATGCTCATTAACGATTGGTTTGGCAGTA
Organism: Mucidula mucida; assembly: GCA_015501055.1. Classification (NCBI taxonomy): domain Eukaryota; kingdom Fungi; phylum Basidiomycota; class Agaricomycetes; order Agaricales; family Physalacriaceae; genus Mucidula; species Mucidula mucida. The sequence continues at coordinate 1,261,535 of JADNYV010000002.1, forward strand.
CCCACTCCCCATTGGAAAGGCTGTAATGTTACATGTTATTGAGCGTCGTGGAACAAGGTAGACAGGACGTACACCGTTCTCCTGCAAGAATCCTTCCAAAGACGAACAGCCTGGCCCGCCATTTGTCCTGTCAAGCTGTCAAGATGCTGGTCGCTGAGGGATATAAATGTGTGAACCAGAAGATGAGATCATCAAGACTGCCTTGCGGACCAGGCGGAAAGAACCAGAAGAACAGCTAGTTTTTCAAATTAGCGTCTCAGTCGACGCACAACGTGGCGCGCACTTTACGTGTCTCATTCGAGGCTCCTGAAATTGGCAGTAAGCCCGACCAACTTGGTCCTACGTCAAAGTCGACCTCAGGGATACTCTCCCGTCAACGAAGAACTCTGTCAACCATCACCATCATAAATTTATGTAGCGTTACAATCCGACTCACCAGATGCCTTTGGGTTCGAGAAGGTGATATTCTGTACTTGAGCGCGCTTCTCAGTTAATGGTGAACGAGATTCGAAACGTTTCGCAGCCTTAGCCTGCCGCTCGTGGATATCGCTCTTGCGAATATTACGGAACCCGAGGGTGACCGTGCTCAGGCTTAGCAGGACGAAGTAGAAGCGTAGCAGCATGATGGCAGTGGGAGCTGCCCTTGAATATTAGCATGCTGTTATATAGTAATGCTGGAACCGGCCGGATGTTCCCACAGCGCGCATATGGTCGCGTCAACCGGCGCGTACTGAACGTTATTTATAGATCATATCGTGCTGATATTCGTGTGTCTAAATCTAGGAGGGTGACTCGAGGCCCAAAACACAGTGTCTGACAAAATAGTCATGAAAGCGGTCGTCTTGAGTGAGCTCTGGATGGAAAGTCGTGAGCATGTGTAGACCTTGACGGAGGGCGACGATGGTTCTGGGATCGGATTCATCAAGGTCCGACAGGCCATGTGGGAGGAGAGCGGGAGGGAGACGTGCAATGACCTGAATAGACGGGTCGGCCTCGGATGGAGTGAGGCTGAGGACTACCTGTAACAGATTGAGCAACGAGATAATGGACAACTAAGCATTACGTACGGGTGCTCTAATAAAGATTCCGGTGAAAGCACGCGTGGGGTCCTTCATTCCTTCAACGTGGAGAGGCACTTCAAAGGATTCGATCTAACTTTGTCTTAACAATCATGAGGTGCTCGGATAATGGACGCAGTACCTGTGACCCCCAGCCGTTCCGTGCTATCGAGATGGAAATCCCACCTAATAGTTCCTGTCCACCTTTCTTGGCGCCGACTACAGATTGGGACATCAAAATGGCGCCCGCACAAGTGCCCCAGACAGGTTTTGTCCTTATGAACTCTCGTAAAGGCTCAAGAAGTCCAGATCGCTGTGCTACAAGTGCCATGGTTGTCGATTCTAACTAGATGAGCACGCGTAAAACATGAAGAGATCGACATACCTCCTCCAGGAATTACCAAAGCTGTACATCTTGCCAAATCGTCGGGAGTTCGTACTAGGATAACATCGGGGCGTACGGGGAGCTTTAGACGTTGTATTGCGGCCTTGTGCTCGGAAAATGCTCCTTGCAATGCTAAAGGACGTGATCAATATGAAAGAAACCCGTCAACAATAGATTACACGCCTAGAATGCCAATGCAGGACATGATGGTGACTCGCGAAAATGATTGCCGACTGTTACGGAAGTGTGCCTACCTTATTAGGCTAGGTGGCTGTGTGGGAATCTCACGGTGCCGCCATGACGAATTCCTTCTTGTTCTCTACCACCTACCAACGAAATGGCCGACCTCGACGCTGACCTCTATGGCGGTAGTGTCATATCTTCACTTTTCTTCTCAATTGCTTAGTCTTTTATTACAGATTTATACTCTGATTTCACCGATGAAAAGGCGCAAAAAACGGCAGAACAAGACGACGCACCACCAGCAAAAGTGGTGACACCGGAACCTTCACCTGCAGCAGCACCTCCAGTAGCGACGACAAAACCTTTAGCACCGGCTCCAGCACCCATTGCGTCGTACACGACACCTACACCGGCGGCAGTTCCATCATACATGACATCGACGCCGCAAACACAGCAAATACCCACGTACGAAGAGCCGACGCACGACTATGGCGACTCCTCAATGATGGGTGGTGGATACCAGGATGGTGCAGAACGCACAGTTCGCCCGTCGGAAATGAAGGATGAGGGGTAAGGATTTTTCCTGCGCAAGTCTATCTAGCTAGCTAGTCAAGTCGTCTAGGCTATGCAAAACCGTCGTCTACCTCGCGTCATCTAGTCGAACCGTCGTCTACCTCGCGTCGTCTAGTCGAACCGTTGTCTACTGCCAGTCGTGTCCTAGGCTAGCGATGCTAATGGCATTTCTTCTTTTTGCCTCTCTTTACCTGTCGTGCCCCTTTTCTTACATGTCTGCAGCAAAATGTTTATCGGTGGCTTGAACTGGGATACAACTGATGGTATGTATGTATCGTTTCACACCAATGTCCTTCTCATTCTCCCTTGTGTAGAATCTCTTCGAAACTACTTTACGCAATTTGGCAAAGTCGACGCATGTACGATCATGAGAGACGCTGGCGGGCGATCTAGGTGTTTTGCCTTTCTCACGTTCGAAGATCCTGCGAGTGTCAACGCTGTAATGGTAAAAGAACATTATCTTGATGGCAAAGTTGTACGTAGACTACTGGCAAGTCGCTACTACTATCATTCATTACTGTTGTTGTAGATCGACCCCAAGCGCGCTATTCCAAGGCAAGAGCATCAACGTGCCACCAAGCTGTTCATTGGCGGCCTTGCTGGCAGCGTCACATCAGAATCCATGCGTGAATTTTTCTCGCAGTTTGGCAAAGTTATCGACTCTACAGTCATGCTGGACCGTGAGACTGGCAGAAGCAAGGGCTTTGGTTTCATTTCTTTTGAAGACGTGAATGTTCAGCCTTTCCTGGGATTCGGACACTTGGAGATTGACGGTAAACTGGTATGCTTCTGCATCTGTCACCGCCACACTTTACTTATCCCCAATCAGATCGATGTCAAACTAGCTCAACCTAGATATCAACGCGATAACTTCCAAGAAGACCAAAATGAAGGCGGGACCGTTGCCGTTGCCAGCGGCGGTCGTGGCGGCGGTTTTAATCCCGCTGGAGGTGCAGGCAACTTCAACAGCGCGATGAACCCTGCTGCAGCTGCTGGAGCGGGTAACACGCCATTTGATCCACAGGCGTTGGCAGCTCTGTACACGCGCATGTTCCAGATGACGGGTGCTGGTGGACAGATGAACATGATGGGGATGAACCCAATGATGGGCGGAATGGGCGGAGCCGGGATGAGCGGCGGTATGGGTGGAGGTGGTATGGGAAGGGGTGGGATGATGGGCGGTGGAATGGGAGGTGGGATGGGCGGCGGCGGCGGCATGGGTCGTGGTGGCATGGGCAATGTGCCACGGGGCCCAAGGGGCGGAGTGGGTCCTCAAAGAGCACAGCGTGGGCAGCACAATTACCACCCGTATGCGCGGTAGGGTGTTTGCCTTATCGTCGAACGCTTCACTTTCGTGTATAATCAAGATCCAGAACGTCTCGCGGTTACATAGATGAATCCGCTCCGTGTTTACTTTCTAGCCTACGATACTTATTGACTTGGTACTTATTGCTGTACGATTATTATTTGAATGACTCATTCTGTTAGATGTGTGAACGGCGCCTGGTTTAAAGTTAACTCCTCGTTTATTAAGAATGTTGAAACCCCTGTCGACGGTTGTTAGCTTGCCGTACTGCTAGAACTGTAACCCCCGTGCAAACATAGGCGGATCTTTGGAAGGCATTGAACGTTAACGGTAACGCAAGCAACATCGACAATGTCATTTACCATGTCTCGCAATATTTAAACAGCAAAGGTACATAGGGGTTCTCATGATAGTAAATCTTACAAGGCTAGTGGCCTATCTTTGACCATGAATGTCAGTATACAAGGCAAGTCGTTGTATGAGACTCAACCGCGTTCACCGGCATGTTCCCCACGATCTTGAGTAATATCTCCATCTGATGAGGAAGTTTTGATGTGGCGACGCTTGCACTGCACCCGCTACTATCACTCACCTGGGTCCGAATAGTCACCTAGAAGTGAATAATCGGACAGGAACAGTCGTCCGCGGCCACGGGTCGCACCGGTCTTTTTGCGAAGTCGTAGAATACATTGAAATGCATGTCTGTGTCAAAGGAATAGTTGTGAATGTGAGGGGAAAGCTATATAGATGCACGAGAAGACTGATCAGAGAGTGATCAGCCTAAGTACAGCTCTCGGTAACGATGTCAAGTGCACGTAAGTTTCTGGAGAGGCTGGGAAGTCATAATTCAGAGTATTCTCAGCTGTTTCCACTACTTAGATTGCTCTCCGTATCATCTGTGCCAATCATAGACACGATCTATTCATCTCTCGCCCTTGGGCGTGACACAGCAGTGCTCGCATCAAATTTGATGGGATGCCGGGTCTTCGGCCGTACGGCAGCAAAAAGTCATGTGCATGTTGAATTGTGATCTGTCTACATTCTTCGTTCGCGTCGCCAGCGCATGACCAGCGTGTCAAACTCGGGACCCGCACAACTCACACACAAAGAAGTTGCGGCGCGTTGGAGACTTCTTGGAGATGAGCAGAAGGAGAAGCACCTTTCAGATGGTCTTGCTACTATCTATGCAGATCCTCATCGGAATGTCTCTGCTGCAGCCGTTAAACACTCTATCCCATACACCACCCTCTATAACCGTTATCTTGGGAAAACCAAAGCACAAAAACTTGCACATGGTGACCAGCAGTCCGTCTCTCCTCAGATGGAAGACGCCCTTGTCAAATGGTGCATGTTGCTTTCAGATCGCGCCGAGCCTCTGTCCAAACAACAAATCAAACTCAAGGCGCGCATCATGTGCGGTCACCGCTTGGGGAAGAACTGGACCCGACGCTTCCTCGCTCGCCATCCCGAGATCAAGCTTGGCCGGCCATCGGGCTTGGACCACAAGCGTGCAAGAGCATTCAACAAACCCGTTGTGTATCAATATTTCGACAAACTCGAGGGCACGGTTGAATTCAACGGGAAGCTCGTCAAGATCTCCGATATCCCCGCCAAGAATCGCTACAATTACGACGAGAAGGGAATCCAACGAGGAACAGCCAAGAGACGCTTGCGCCAGAAATATATCGTTCCGCGAAACAGACGCCCAAAGTACAAGAAGCAGAGCGCAAACCTTGAGCTTATCACGATCATGGAATGTGTCTCCGCGGATGGTGTTGCACTCGATCCAGGCTTCATCTTTCCGGGGACCTTCGATCCAGCTTGGTTTGACCGCGACCAATCTGAGTATCCAGATGTCTGGTAAGTGTTTGTCTCCTCACTTCAATTGAATATATGTTGACATGTCTCGTAGCATCACAGTCTCAGAGAACGGCTGGACCGATGATTTTCTTGGTCTCCAGTGGTTTGAGAAATGCTTCATTCCACAGGCCAGTGCGCGACGCAACAGCCCCGACGACATCATTTTGCTCATTTTGGATGGACATGGCTCACACAAAATGGATCGTTTTGCAGAGCTGGGTGCAAAACACAATATACTCATCCTCGTTCTCCCTCCCCATACAACTCACAAGCTACAGCCGCTGGATGTTGGTGTATTCGGTCCGTTTCAAACTCTCTGGATTGACCGTTGCGACTACTGGCTTGATCAGACAGGCGAAGAGATGCCAAAGTCTGAGCTTGTCAAGGAGTATCTTGAGGTTCGGAAAGAAGCGTTCCAAATGGGTACTATTCGGACAGCATGGCGTAAATCTGGCGCATGGCCTGTCAATCGAGGGGTTTTCAAGGATACCGACTTTGCTCCCTCTCTCCCATTCTCCAACTCTGCGAGCGTCTCCCATATACCTGCCGTTCCTGCACCCATGGCTCCTCCTTCTCATCTTCTCGCCGGTCTTGCTGCTCTCGCTACTCCCAACAATGATGGCGAGACAGATTCGAGCGATTCCAACAGCGATATGGACATAGACAGTGATTCGGATGACGGTGACGAGCCTCATCGTGAGCGTGGGCGGCAGTCATCTCTTCCATCGGCGCCAACTTCCAGTGCAAGCTCTCAAGCTTTCCCACCCTCTTTCATGTCGCAAGGCGCCCCCAGCTCGGCTGCGGAGACATCGGTATCAACGGGCTCTTCAAGCTCAAGCTCACAAGGTCCGCCTCTACTGCTCCCTCCTTCCCGGCCCTCATTTCCTCCTTCTCTCCCTTTGCCACCACCCTTGAACTTCCTCTTTGACTTACCAACATCCGTCGATAAGCTCTCCGAGGAGGATAGAATGCGACAATATCGAGAAACAATGTCGTACATCCGTCATCTCCAATCCGAGAACGAACTCTTGCGGGGCTCCCTGGTCATGGCAGATGATCAACTCCGAATCGCGCAAAACAAGCTCAACCGACGGTCGACGAATCCCAGCAGGAAGCGCATCCTCAATGTCGAGGCACGCATGCTCAACTCAACTGAGGGGTTACGGATGGCTCGTGAGTTGGAGGCTGAGAGGGAGCGGGATGAGGAGGATAAACACCAGAGGAAGCGCACTCGACTTGAACTGTCCGAGCAGCGTGCACGCAAGCGCTTGGAGCTTGACACGGATGCCCAGTTCTTTGGCAGGATCAACTCAAAGAAGAAGGATGACCTTCTGGACATCTGCGCTGCACTTGGGCTCACAGTCACAGGAACGCGCAACGTTCTGAAGACAGCAATCCACACACATTTCGACAACCATCCAGAGTTACGCTCTGATCCTCGCTTCATCGGCCTGTTCAACCCAGCACGCCGCCCGCGTCAGGCTGTCCCACTCAATGATCTGACCAATCAACCCGGCCCAGGCTCTCCATCGTCCCCACAACCACCTTTCGCTCCACCACCTGGTACTTTACACAACCCTCCTCCGTCTTTTTCACCGCCTACACCTTTCTTCACGGGACCACAGCCTATTGCACCACACAGCCATCCTTATTACTATCCGTATTACTATCCCTCTTATAATTGACTTCCTGTACATAGATTAGAGCACATACTGTATATAGACACTCAATTGCAGCGACTTCCATTCGCAGGTTAGGCGGCGTCCGTGCTTGTGCATTCTCGTTCGATGCTTGCCATTCCGTGTCGGCCGAGAAACGGCACAAGCGGCACGATGTGACAATGTGTGACCGCAATCAAGCACATTGCTCCTCAACGACAAAAAGGTATCAAAAACTGCATGAGAAACAATGAAAAGACACAGTTCGGGAGTATACATGTATATCAAGCTATGGGAGGTCTTTCCGTAGATTTACGTGCACTTGACATTGTTACCGAGAGCTGTAATTAGGCTGATCACTCTCTGATCAGTCTTATCGTGCGTCTCCAGAGCTTGTCCTTTGCATTCTACATTATTTCTTTCGCGCATACATGCATTTCGATGTATTCTACGGCTTCGCAAAAAGACCGGCGCGACCCGTGGCCGCGGACGACTGTTCCTGTCCGATTATTCACTTCTAGGTGACTATTCGGACCCAGGTGAGTGATAGTATGTCTCATGCTCTTGTTATCTGTCCTCTGCGCATGTCACTGTGCTTCCATGACTTGATCCTACTGATTCTGTGCTACGAGGCCGTGCACATTGTCAATCACGAGGGAGTAGCTATGTCAACAAATTACATTCAGCTTCATCAGAGCAGAGATCAACTTAGATTGGGGACTGATGGAACAAGGAATTAACGACATATGGAAAACATTCAAAGGTATAAAGGAATGTTTAGGATACACGTATCAGCATCCTTCTCTTCCTCCTTTTTGACCTGGTGTCCTTTCGAATTCAAGCTCACTTGACGCGCTTTCTCTCTTACATCGTTCAGCCATGTTTCGCTCAACCATCACCATTCTCTTCTCGGTCTTGATGATCGCTGGGCTCTTCTTCCAAGCTGACGCTGGTATTTGTCTGATGTCTCGAGTCGAGGGCGAACCAATCTCAAATTCCTTCAGCGCCGCTGCACTCCCGTCAGATCGGGAACCTCGCATGCAACATTGCGCGCCTCAAGATTGTCAGCAACCTCGCTGCAACCAAATCTGCTGTGAGCGAGATTGACGATACGTATGTATGAACAACAGTCCGCATGTCACAGTGGAGCTCACACGTTTGAAGCAACGCCGCTGCGAAGACTGCTGCCACTGACGGGCTCAACAGCGCGAGTGATGGGATCAAGACGATCGCTAAGTCGCTCATAACGGGAGCGCAGGCCCCCGCGGCTGCTCGCGACCAGGTCGGAGCAGGATTGACGGCGGCGCAGACCGCTTTGGATGGGCTCACCAGGCAAGTAGTGATTCTTAGAAGCCAGTTAATCAGAACCTTACTCATTTCGGACAGTGGTGACGACCCGGCGGTCGCTGAGGCTCAGGACAAGCTCAGCTCAGCGATTGCCGCGGGCCAGGACGTCGTAGCCCAATGCAAGTAAGATTATGTGTTCGAACACTGTGCGCCACTATGGGATATTTTAGCTAGTACATATGAATATGAGGAGTTGGATGAAGCGAAGCGTGAAAGGGATACAATGGAGCTCAAGGTGTCCAGAGCCTCACACCTTCTGTTTGATCAAGAAAACCTTCTTTGGTAAAGGTGACCCCTTCTTCTTTGAGAAGAGCCAGTTTACGAGGAACCTTGATCCCCGTCCCATCATGGGGACCCCATTCGCCAGAGAATCCCCCGATGAAGAGATTCGTCGCGATGATGCGATGACATGGGATGTATGGCATGAACGGGTTATTCTTGAGCGCACCTCCAACTGTAATGGCATCAAATCATATCCAGCGATGAACTACGTAACTCACCAGAACGAGGAGAACCACCAATGCATTCACACACTGTCTTGTAGGTCGTAACGCGTCCTTTAGGGATAGTCTTGATAAAGTCGTAGACTTTCCATTGATACGGTGTGACTTCCTGCTCGTAATATCGACTTCTTTTACGGATGTCCGGCATAGTAGATGACCTGACTGAACATACCTTGCAATCCTCGGTTCGATACAAATTCCGTTCGTGCGGGCAAGTGGGGTACATAATAAACCCTTATAAGAGAAGAGTTCAGGACCTTTTCAGCCACTAACGCTTTTTTTACCTGTGTCAGGAAACCGCCTAGTCTTCGAGGCAGTAGAATAGCCCATAACAAGCTTTGTGAGGGGATCCACGGCATCCTTAGTTCTATCAGCAGGCATTGTATATGTTGATGGGGACGTTGAAAATCCCTATGAAGAACGGCTTAAAAGAGATTGAGGTTGAAAAGGAAGCGTGATTTCGGATCCGTGTCTTGTCACCTACACGTGATCGCTTTGTCACAAGTATACGCCACTCGGGGAAGATTAGATGACCATCTTAGTAAATAGAGCATTTTCATGATGAGAAGATATGGCGCGCATGGCGGAACGGTTATCTCTACGCTGCTGACCTATCTTGCCACATAAGGCGCATCATCTTGTCAATTGCGAGTGGATGCCACGAGAGATCTTGCGTTGCCAATATTCAAGGCCTCCTCTGTTGCCTTTACCAATAATACAATCTGGATTGTCACCATCTTGTTATCGGAACGCAGCTGTGGCGTACAAGGCAGCCGATGTGGCTGTGCGATAAGATTGTGGGCGCCTCGGAACGAGCTCCGAAGACAGAACTGATCGGTCAACTGTTTTCTTGCAGCGGTATGGCTCCTCGTATTAAAACATCCACCACACGGCTACCCTCAAGTCTTTTAGAAGAAATAAATGGACTGCCAGAAGGCGGAAACCTTTCTAGCCGTAGGAAAGGGAAATCGGGACTGTCGAGAAAGGACGTCAGGAAACAGGATCGTAACCAACGAAAACAGAGAAAAGCCCAGTTCTTTGCTGGCACAAAACGCCTTGTCGACGACGAACATGAAGAGGCGCCGAAACCGAAAAAGCTCAAACTAGATCTACCGAAAACCACACCTGCAGCGAATACAAAGATCCCATCCAATGACCAACGAAAAGCCAAGAAACCGTCTGCACTTGAAAGGCTCGCCAGCGGGTCTAGACTACCATCTTCACAACGTGAAACCGAAGACGACAGATACATTGCGTATTTAGAGTCCAAGTTGGGATACGGCAAAGGCAAAAAGATGGCAGACGAAGAAGATGGACTGGGTGGTGTGTGTCTACGAAAGGTTTTCTGTTAATTCGACTCACGACAGATAGATTTATTGGACTTCACGTCTACAATCGGTGTTCCGGTATGTCGGGATGCTGGACTTTCAGAATTCAGCTCAATGTCAAAATAAGGCTATGGATGCCGATGAGGATATAGACGATGACAACCTGCATGAATTTGAGGAGGATGACGAAGATGAGTTAGAACTCGAAGATTTCGATACGTCATCAGAGGAAGAAGATGCCGAAGACGAGTGGAAGGGTATTCCAGCAAACGACAACTCTGAAAGCGATTCCGAGGACGTGGAGACGACAGACGACGCGTCTGGCAAGAGTGAGTTTTCGAAGTTACTGAAGTACTATTCCTCAGATCGTCCCTAGCTACAACAACATATGTTCCACCTCATCTTCGGAACAAGGACACCACTGAGGATTCAGAGGAACGAGTCAAGTTACGAAGGAATCTTAAAGGTTTATTAAATCGGTATGGTACCTTGTGTCTAGGTGTGGGACCATGACTGATGATTGCCGTCAGGATGAGTGAGCAGAACCTGGCCAGTATTTTGGACAGTGTTGAGGAACTATATCGGAAGTTTCGACGCAATGGTGGGCCGATTCACTCTGTCATTCTACTTCTGCTGATCTCATCGTGCGATAGACGTTACCTCAATAATAACATCTCTAATCATTGACGGCATATCTGCACATTCGCTCCTGCTGGATTCATATGTCGTACTGCATGCGGCATTCATCGCCAGCTTGCATAAGATTTTGGGCCTTGAATTCGGTATGTGTATAATCAACGGTCCCATATTCCACCACAATATTCATGTTTGTCATAGCTGCGAACTTTGTTCAGAATGTTGTTTCCAATTACGAGATACATTATGCAGCACTGGAGGATGAGAGTGCGCCTAGCAATGACAACCCGGAAGGAAAGGAGTGCTCCAATTTGGTTGTGCTTCTGGCCGAGCTGTACAACTTTCAAGTGATATCTTGTATCCTTCTATTCGATATTGTTCGAGGACTTCTGAATGACGAGCTGACGGAGTTTAACGTTGAATTGCTCCTGAAGTTAATGAGAAGTAAGTTCCGGGCTCATTTGGACAATCCGCTTATGAACTCTTCTCTTAGCTTCTGGGCAGCAATTACGCTCTGACGATCCTTCAGCTCTGAAAGATATCACACAACTCGTGCAAGACAAAGTCGCGGCCTCTACGGAAAATACAAGGTGCCCACTTTGAAGTCTGTCCTCGCTCCCGACTCAGCAAACATCACATAGCTCCCGCACACAATTCATGATTGAAACGCTTGTGAACTTGAAGAACAACAAGGTCAAGAAAACGGCCACTCAAAATCAAGGTGGGGAAGCTGTCGAGCGAATGAAGAAGTTCTTGGCCGCGTTGGGCAAAAAACGACATGGTCTGCCCTATCTTGTATCTTTGGTTGTCCATTGACATCTCATCTGGTGTCTTTAGTTGCCGCAAACGAACCTCTGCGTATATCATTGGACGATCTTCATTCAGCTGAGACGAAAGGTAAATGGTGGCTCGTCGGCGCGGCATGGGGAGGAGACCCACTTGTGGACCGGCAGAAGGACCCACAGCCATCATCCTCGAAGAAAGAAGACGAGGTCTCGACTAGTCACGCTTTGCTCAAGTTGGCCAAGAAGCAGGGCATGAATACGGATATTCGACGGAGTATATTTGTCGTACTGATGAGCAGTGATGTAAGTGTTCGTTTCGCTTCCCTTGTTTATATCTATTGAGCGCCGTTTAGGATTACGTCGATGCTTGTGAACGACTCTCGCAACTCAATCTGACCGAGGTCCAGCAACGGGAGATAATACGCGTGTTATTGCACTGCTGCGGGAATGTAGGTCTCTTGACAGTACACCTTTGCGTTTTCTGAGCGATATACTGCAGGAGAAAACATATAATCCGTACTACACGCTAGTCTGCCAGCATCTCTGTAAGACGTCGCATTCGTACAAGATCACACTGCAGTTCTGTCTATGGGATTTTCTACGCGACCTTGGAGAGACAGAAGTAGGTGGAGCGGAGGTGATCAAGAGTATGAAAGAGAACGGAGGCGAGAGTTTTGATCTCAAATCGATTTCGTCGTCGCGGTTGAGGAATGTCGCTTGTGCATATGCCTGGTGGATCGCCAAGGATTGCGTTGCGCTCACCATTTTGAAGGTGACTTTTCCACTTGGCATCGCATCGCTACTGCAACTAATGTGAAACTGTTAGCCGGTCGACTTCACGGCGCTGCAGACGCAGACGAAGGACTTTCTATCGGAAATGTTCATCCAACTCTTCATCAGCAGCCAGTCGTCTACGCCTCTGCTCAGGACGACCGGCGACAATGATCTGATGATGAGTAAAAACCGCAAGGCAATTGAAGAGATTTTCATCAAAGCCACCCGAATCCAAACCTTGGCGATGGGGCTCGTATACTTCATATCTGGCCTTTTCAAGACAGACGATTCAAAGATTATGAAATGGGCTATGGAGGTTGCAAAGGATACTCTGCGGACAGGTGCCGACATCATTCCTGGACTTTGATAAAGCCACATGGGCTGCGTATGGCCAGCGATAGAGCAATGTATGAGCCGGGCGTAACAGAATCTGAGGGAGGGGGTTCATATTCGTTTGTAATTTTGGTAGCAAACCATTATGATTTCGTGCCTACGAGAAGTCCCAGAAATAAAAAAGGTTTAAACACGCTCGCTGTCGACCTGCTGATGACTTAAAAAAGCACTGAGATTGATATGTTTTTTCTTGCAGAAACTCACTATGACTAGCCCACCATACTGCGCTTTCGACCCCTTAATCGGACATCGTCGAGCTTTCGCTTCACCACCGGCCATTCCATTCCCATTTTCTGCTCATATGCCTCGAGGACTGATGAAAACATGGGCTCAGATTCCGGATGCGTTGATGAAAATGCGCGCTCTAGAACATAGAGGTCTACAGCTTTATCTTCGACAAGACTAGAGACGTATGAAAGCCCAAAATCAATGAGATAAAGCGTTGCTGGAAGACCTCTCCGAGCAGGACATCGAAGCATCATATTCGACGTTGTCAGATCGCCGTGGATTATGTCTGCAAGATGCATTTTGGCAATCTCTTGGCCGATGAGGGACATGAGGCCGTCAATGGCAGTGCCGTAGTCGTTCAGTGATTGGAAGATGGGCATCTGCTCGTCGTCATCCTCAGGTTCAGCGCCCGGAAGCAGCTTGCGAACGCTGCATCCGTCGATCCATTCCAAACCCAAGACGCCGTCTTTGGCATCGACCATCCGTACGCAGGGGACATTGACACCTGAGCGAAGACACTTGAGGAGCGCTCTCGCTTCCCCAGCAAAGCGGGCACGCGTCAATGACACGTCCAAAGATGGATGGCGATACTGTTTATTGAATCGGTATTTCAGCAAGATAGGCGTGGTTCCAATTGAGGTCTTATAGACCCTGGCCTCAGCGCCCTGTTCGATGTTGTGTGAGACGGTTATGAGGTTTTGGGATGGCGAAAAGGCCATTACTATAGTCGCGGCGCTGTTTGAAGTGTACGTTGATCGGACGCGATCAACCTCACAAACCACTACCATGTCACTCCTTCGTCAAGCTCCCGTTTTCAGTCCTTTCAAGCTTGCTCTCATACAGCTAGGCAATATTGGCGCGAACAAGGCCGATAATCTCAAACATGCTCGCGAAAAAATTGTCGAGGCCGCTAAAGGGAAGCCGGACCTTATCGTGCTTCCGGTTCGAATAGCGTCTTGCACAAGCTACCACAACTCACGGTGTTGTATAGGAATGCTTCAATTCACCTTATGGACATGTCCACTTCCCCATCTATGCTGAGCCTATTGGATTTGTCCCTGGGAAGCCCTACGACATATCTGCTACTAAAAGCGAATCGGTCAAGATGTTATCAGCTGTGGCCAAAGAAACTGGCACTTGGTTAATCGGCGGTACGCCCTATGCTGATACACTTATACGGTTTGTGACTTTTGTCTAGGTTCGATACCCGAGCGCGAAGAGGCGACTGATAATGTGTACAATACTTGCACAGTCTACAACGCGGAAGGTGGGTTCGACGGATACTCCGGGGAATGAAATTGACGTGAAAGCAGGTGACCTGGTTGTTATTCATCGCAAGGTTCACCTCTTCGATATCGACATTCCTGGCAAGATCAAATTCAAGGTGAAAACGCTTGTTAAGTAATACATATATAGTCTAACATGTATAGTAGGAAAGCGAAACCTTGACTGGAGGCAAGACAACAACCTTCTTTGATACTCGTTGGTCTCTTCAGAAAATGCAACTAAGCTTACTGACAGTGATATAGCCTTTGCGCGGATTGGCCTTGGAATTTGCTACGACATACGGTTCCCAGAATTGGCCATGATAGCTGCACGATCCGGTCAGTTGTATACCGTTTGTATGTGTAACGAGACTCAGCCTCTATGCTTTAGGTTGTCATATGCTGATATATCCAGGCGCGTTCAACATGACAACTGGGCCACTTCATTGGGAGCTCTTGCAGCGTGGACGGTGAGTGATACCATCGATCTCCGCTTAATACGATTAACGTCCCTCGAGTGCCAATGACAACCAGGTATTTGTTTCTATGTGCAGTCCTGCTCGGGACTTGACAGCTGGATACCATGCGGTAAGTCTACTCATGGCAGTAAGAAGATCTGGCTAAATCGGTAGTAGTGGGGACATTCCATGGTTGTTGATCCCATGTACGCGGCTCTCTCTTCAATCAACCTCAATCTGATTTCATCAGGGGAAAGATTCTCTGTGAAGCTAGTGAAGCTGAAGAGATACACTATGTAGATATTGGTATGCAGTGAGCGTCCAAAGTTGTCGACGAATGCTGATTCTGTCACGGTAATTGCAGATCCGAAGGCCATGGACGATGCGCGGTCAGGCATACCCGTCACGACGCAGCGCCGCTTCGATGTCTACTCAGATGTCGCAGCATAGGTCTGGTTTCGATGCTGGCAGGCTCGGAGAACGGCTCACTGCTAGTCATCAGTATTGGAAGCAAGCAGGATTGTTACATCGTCCTGCACTGGCGGCCGGTGTGTAAACGGAATGACGTTGAAGTAAAGAACTAGCATTATCAGAGTAATTCAATGCGTTTTTGAATCAACTAGCGCAGTCAAAGCTGTGCGGGCTTACATAAGGAGGTATTTGTTCGACGTTGGTGATCCAAACAGAAGAGTTCCATCCTTGGTTTCCGCACACCTCCATCTCAAAAGGTTCGTGCTCGTCGTTGCCCATAGCATTCTTGCTCATTGGGCTAGTAGATCTCAACGCTATCACAATGGAAGAAGAAGTTGCCGCCCTCGTAAGCTATTGCGCCTGTGCTCACCGACATATCGCTAATCTCCTGTCCAGGTTATCGACAATGGATCCGGAATGTGCAAAGCTGGCTGTGCGTTTTTTTCTTGTCTTTGCGTGTCTTTTATGCTCATATTTCGCTAGTCGCTGGTACTGATGCCTTACTGTCGTTGTTTGGGGCTACGTGGAACTGACATTTTTCCAGGCGATGATGCTCCTCGTGCCGTCTTCCCGTGAGTAGCCTCTCTAACTAGTACTGGACCGCTTTGTTGACCCTTTGCCAGGTCTATCGTCGGTCGCCCTCGTCACCAGGGTGTCATGGTCGGAATGGGCCAGAAGGACTCCTATGTCGGGTGCGTATCACCATCAATTCTCAAAATTCGCCGCTGAACTTTTTCTAGTGATGAGGCCCAGTCGAAGCGTGGTATTCTCACACTAAAGTACCCCATCGAGCACGGTATCGTCACCAACTGGGACGACATGGAGAAGATCTGGCATCACACCTTTTACAACGAACTCCGTGTTGCGCCAGAGGAGCACCCAGTCCTTTTAACAGAGGCGCCTCTTAACCCCAAGGCTAACAGGGAGAAGATGACCCAAATCATGTTCGAGACGTTCAACGCCCCCGCGTTCTACGTTGCCATTCAGGCCGTCTTGTCTCTGTATGCATCTGGTCGCACCACCGGTATCGTACTTGACTCTGGTGATGGTGTTACCCACACTGTCCCTATTTACGAAGGTATACTTGCTTGTTGCATTGATGGTTAGCGATTGACACCGATCAGGTTTCTCTCTTCCTCACGCCATTCTCCGACTTGACCTTGCTGGTCGTGATCTTACCGAGTACCTCATCAAGAACTTGATGGAGCGTGGCTACCCTTTCACCACCACTGCGGAGCGTGAAATTGTCCGAGACATCAAGGAGAAGCTGTGCTACGTTGCCCTTGACTTTGAGCAGGAGTTGCAGACTGCTGCGCAGAGCAGTGCTTTGGAGAAGAGCTACGAGTTGCCCGATGGACAGGTCATCACGATTGGTAACGAGCGGTTCCGTGCTCCCGAAGCTCTCTTCCAGCCCGCCTTCTTGGGTCTTGAAGCCGCTGGTATCCATGAGACCACGTACGCGATCATGTTTCTGTTGGCGTATATGTACTGATTCTTTTGCAGCTACAACTCTATCTTCAAGTGTGATCTTGATATTCGTCGTGATCTGTACGGAAACGTCGTTCTGTCTGGTGGTACCACCATGTTCCCTGGTATCGCCGACCGTATGCAGAAGGAGTTGACTCAACTTTCGCCTTCGAGCATGAAGGTTCGTATTCTTGCGACACTTTTTTTTTTCTTGGTGCTGATGAGTCTTTAGGTCAAGATTGTTGCTCCTCCTGAACGCAAGTACTCGGTCTGGATTGGTGGATCCATTCTTGCCTCGCTGTCTACCTTCCAGAACTTGTGGTGCTCGAAGCAGGAGTACGATGAGAGCGGTCCGGCCATTGTTCACCGCAAGTGCTTCTAAGCGGTTGATAGTGCTGTTTATGTCTGGTCGCTGTCATGAGGATTATGGAACATGGATTTCTTTTAGTCTAGATTTAATGCAATGAAAATGAAGTTGGACGTGTAAAAAAGTCTACACTTGTGTGAATAACGGATCCAGAGGCCGACGGGATCTTGTCTTGCTACGCCCATCTTGCTCACAACTATCTACAGTCTATCTCACATGGAAGCGACGCGTGAAGACCTCAGCCGGGTGTCTGTAGAGACTGTTGGTGACTTTGAACGCATTAAAGCAGTTTATTCTCAGCTGTACTTGACGAAACTGGAAGAAGAGATACGTGCTCAACGATTGAGCGGCAGTCGGGACGCGTTGGTTGCGCACGCGAAATATGTATGGATGATTGAAGCATTGCTTTGGGTGTGCTGAATGACCAGTAACACAGAGAATCGAGACGACGTTCGAGCTGCTTCAGCCCAATCTACGCATCAATGGGCAGCAATACGCCTCGAAGGAGGCTGATCAAGGAGGTAAATTGGGGTGTATGCGCTGTGATTTTTATTGCTCAGAGTTGGCTGCAGACATGGAACCCTTCGACGAGGCACTGGATAGACAGATCTGGTCGCTGGCTGATAGCCGATTGGGGTGGCACAAGAGCCTGGCGGAGACGCGTCGTACGGTGCCGCGTGAAATCGAGGCTGCACTGGCGGCTTTGCAAGCTCAGCAGAGCACTTCATTCAGCGAGGACATGGATGTCGACGAGGCAATTCCAGAGGTCGAACTGTCAGTAGGCGATGCAGGTCAATCCATCTATCGGAACTGTATGAATGACTTGTTGACGTGCTCGTAGTTTTGGCGGAGCGCTATGCGAAAATCGAGGATGGCTTGCTCAAGGCTACTGCTGTGAGCAGTGAACTAGACCAGGTATAGCTTGGATACCTTGCAGATAACCGATAGCTAATCCTTTTGCAGCTCATTCCCAGCCAGACGGAGCGCTCGCAGAGATTCGAAAATGTGTCTGCCGATGTCAAGGAATTCTCAACATGGTGAGTTTTCTTTACAGATAATATAACATATGGATCGAATTGAATGCGATATACAGAGCCTCATGAGCCTCGGAAACCACCTCTGCCGCCACCACCGCCACCACGACTACCCCAACCGCCTCCACCACCACCACGTCCCCCAGCCCCACCGCCGCCTCTGGATGAGAAGCCTCGTCCACCACCTCCTCGTGGTGCTCCACGTCCTCGTGATGAGAAGCCGCCGCGGTCGCCAAAGCCTCGTCCGCCGCCTCTGGGTGCACCGCGACCGCGACCGCCTGCACCACCACGACCACCACGACCGCGTTCTAGAGATACCATCAATGTCAGAGAAGAGAGTGTAACGATTCGCATACTTGTAACACCTTTTACAAAAATCAGTTACTTTGTTATCAATCGTCAGAAAGGCAAACGCACCGCCGGCAACTTTTGGTTTTGGTAAAAAGCGTTCTATGGGCAAGAGCTTGTCATCGCCAATGTAGACTTTGTCTCCCTTTTTAAAACTGCTCGCAACGATGCCGCCCTCCATTTTGACTGAAAAGTAGACTTCGTTTATCGGTCCAAGGATTTCGTCGACTTTTCCGATGACTGATTTGTTTTGCAGGTAGATGGGAGCATTGAAGTAGGGTACTTTGTCCGGAAAAAATGTTGACGAGCAGACCATCTCGTCTTCGCAGGCGTGTATAAATGTTCCCATTTCTGTATATCGTCAGCAGTCTTGAGGGAGATGCGGCATTGCAAACGCACCAAGCACTGTGTCTGGAGGTCCAGCATTTGAGTATCCTCCCCGTCCGCCGCCTCGGAAACCACCACGTCCTGGAAAAATGTTAAACAGTGCAGACCAAGATGGCGCAGAGCAGACCTCCACCGCGAAAGCCGCCTCTGGATCCACCGCGATTCATGGATGGCGTACTGAGCAAAGTTTTAATTACCAAATTGGGATAGCCCCCTCCACATTCACTCTACAAGCGAAGAAACATCAAAATTCAAAGGTAAATAATTAGTGACCAGTCCTAAATAATAATGCATTCATCCTTTGCCTGCTGTCTGGTAGGACGAGCCATATTAAGTCGTTTATTACCCATCCTCTTCATCTCCGTCAGCCGATTCATCGCCCTCTTGTTTCCTTGCGCTAAAGCGACCATAAGATATTGAAAAAGGAATCTACAGAAATCCATACCTGCTGCACGCATGTACCACCGCTTCGCAAACTCTATGTCCTGCTTGATTCCAATGCCGACTTCCGCATAGTAACCAACGGCGTATTCGGCATTGCTCAAGCCCTTGTTGGCTGCTCGACGCGCCCATAGATACGCCTCCGAATCACTCTGCTTCAACACACCATCGCTGCCCGTCAAGTACCAGCCACTGAGCGCAAGTTCTGCTTCTGAATCCCCCTTCTCCGCCGCCTTTGTATACCACGCTATTGACCGTCGCGGATCCACAGGACATGTCAGAGAACCATATTCGTAGCACTGTCCCAGCTTGTATTGTGATGGGGTATAACCAAGATGGGCAGACTGCGTAAGTAGTTGCTTCGCAAGTAGTGGATCGTGTGGTACAATTTGCCCCTGCTCGTGTAGAACGGCAAGTTCGTGAAGCGCGTGAGGATTTTCTTCGTCCGCCTGCTCTGCTGCTCTTCGAAGCCATCCAACTGCCTCCCTGGGGTTCTTCTGCTCTCCTAATGCACCCTGTAGTAATATCATCCCGAGCTTATACATCGCAGCGGTGTCGCCCAGCGAAGCAGCTTTACGATAGAAATTGGCAGCTCGCGTCGGCTCCTTCCTGGTGCCGGCACCAATCTCGTTACACACCGCAACACGGTAGCAGGCAGCAGCATGGTTCTGCTTCGCGGCCTGTAGGTAAAGATGATATGCACGCTCGTGATCAACTTGAAGGCCGAGAGACCCAGTGCCATAACAATTGGCCAGATAGAACTGCGCCTCATCATAAGCGTCACCCTGTGTCGCTAATCTCCTGACAACCTTCAGCGACTCCCCAATGAGCACCTCGGTGTACTTTTTGGCCGAGCGTTGGTCCTTGTTCGTGGAACGAATTTTGCGCGCGGCGTCGATTAGGTATTTCGCGTAAAGGAAGTGGGCCTCTGGATCGGGGTCGGCCTTGATACGCTGACGATATTGGTCTATGTACTCTTTGGTGTATGGAGGGGCACTAAGATCGATGGCTTTGGTCTTGTGCGAATTGATGGAAACTGAGTCCTGGTGAAGTAACGGTGGACGCGGCTCTATTTCGGAGCCGTCGTCCACGGGAGGAAACGACGAGGGCCGCTGGTTGTAGTTGTTGGAGGGTACGTGGGGAGCAGAATAACTAGTAGCGATGGAAGATTCGCTACTGCGGTATGATGTATAACTCGAGGCATAACTGGGACCGCCAGGATGTGAGCCCATAGGTGGTCCTGGAGGTATCTGAGCACCGGGAGGCGGGCCCATGCCAAGAACATTAGAGGCTGCGGCATACAGAGGGTTACTGAAACCACCACCAGGATTTGGATGCTGTGGGGGGTACCGTTGTTGAGCGGGATACAAATGGGGAGCAGGACCATAGCCCATTCCCTGGTCGTCGTACGAGTACATGCTAGCGTTATCTGCGGCAGGACTATCGGACGTGTACATGGACGAGCTGTCAGATTGCGGATAGGGTTGTCGGGGCGGAAGAGCGTGATTGGGTGCTGAAGGAAGGGTATTTGCGTGTCTCTGGGGCGGATACGAGCGCACCGAGGCGCCAGCTGATTGGTACGTACGCATCGACATGGACGAGGCCGAGCGTGCGATTGGGTCGTGAGCACCCATATTGTTCATCGACGGTGGTGGACCGCCAATGTGGAGAGCAGAAAAACTGTCCAACGCCACACTAGGATCGAAAGCGGGCACTGGAGGCGCATTTCCATGCGCAGGCGGGCCCTCGTATGGCATGGAGGGCACGGAGCGGTTGCTGTGGTACATTAGAGCTGGAGACGTGATCAGACAGTGTCGAGCAATGCAATGGCGTCTTACTTCGCGCACCGTCAGCGCCATCCTCAGCAATAGGCGTCATGCTGCGACCCTCAGGATTGCTGATAGAGTTGGGTCTCGACGACGAAGGCGATGAGGACGACATGGTGGTTAAGCTTCAAATGGCACAGTCTCTTCCCACGCTCCTCCTAACCACTATATATCCTACACAGTGTAGTGTACCAAAATTGACCACAGTCAAGTAAATCTCCACTCTTCCAACACTCTCTCAATATGCTCCCGCTCTACACCATCACTCGTCCGTCGCACCTTGGTCATTGTATGTCGGGTCGTAACCACGGAACCCGTATCGTCTCCTTCTACCTCCGTCCATGCGCTCATCTCCACATCATTCGAGGGTCGCTGGCATTTAACTTCACGACTCTCGGATGGAATAGTCTTCTGTTCGATGTTGTCCCATCTACGTGGTTTGAAGTTCCTGAACCTTACTGGTCCGTATTCCTCAGCAGTACTCGTCTCCTCTGAAGTCTGTCGTTTTCGTTTGTTGCTTCTGTTGCGACCATTGGCAGGAGCCTTTCCGCCATCTTCATCGTCACTCGCGACACCATTCGCCAGCCTAATCCTCCATCGGAATTCTCGCGCCACAGCGGCTGCGTCCTTCACCCTGTCATGAGGAATCTGTTCTTTGACTGTCTTCTTGGCTGCGTCATCTCCCCACTCTAGTTTGCGCACTTCTGAAACTAATAAGTCCGCCAGCTTCACTAGCGATGCAGCGACACGAGGAGGGAATATTGTTCCAGAAGAGGCTTTGAGATCGCGTAAATACTTGTCTGCGACATACCAGCACAACCTAAGGGCCCAGTCAATATCGGGCAACTTATAAAATTTGACACTTACTTTGTGAAGAGAGGAAAGCGGAATTTTCGAGGCACAGAGGTGGCGATTTCAATGTCCCTCACTTTCAGTTCTATAGAGAATGTTGGTGTGGAGTAAGGCGCGTAAATGTTGTGCTTACGGGTACCAATATTATAGGAATGTAGAAAGTTCCCTCCGAAAACCAAGGTATCCTCAGGCGTGTGCTTGAGAATTGTAAGACTCGCATCGTCCAGCACCGTCGATACTTACCACTGCATGTATCCAACCAGTCGGGATGATCATCGTGTTTCCTTCCGTTAATGTCACCATGATAACCTCATCTACCATGTCGCCGAGCCAAACTTGACCTTGTATTTCACTGCCGGACCAACGTTCATAAGCCGTAAGATTTGCGGGAGTTGGTCGAATGAAGTAAAACACCTAGACGTGTGAACGCTGAGGTGAAATCACCTTTGAACCACTGCGCACCTTTTTACCGGAAACTATATGGTAGTACACAGATGAGCCAGCGAAATCAATGTGCCAATCCTACATTCTCAAAGTCAACAAAAGGATTAGAGCATGAGTCGCTTCGACCTACGGTCCATGCAGAGGCGACACCCATCAAACAGTAAAGCTGCACTTTGGGATATGGGTGCCCCTTGCCTTTTCGCGTACTCGGCCAAAAGTTCTCCACCCAGTCAATCTCACGAACTAATCTTGGTGGCAATATCCGATCGGCCAGAGGAGTACCGGACACTTCCAAAGATATCACGTTCCGTACTTTGTCTCTAGCAGAAGGTTCAAGGGCCCAATAGTCTGCCCACTTGCCCAAGCTCCATCCAGAACATGGAGATTGTGTACCAACATCTTGTGGAAAGCGTGGTCAGAAAACGCAGATGAGAACAGTGTAGCATTTACCAATGACTATACATATATTATCAGCAACGTACGCGTTAAAACGATAGAGAACCAACCATCTACCGGGACAGCATCTCCAACATCCTCAACGACGTCCTCGACTGTGAATTCGCTGCCGGGCATCTTCATTCCAAAACCGTCTGGAGTCTCGACTACAATAGGTTCCGTCATAGCAGTCTCGTCCTCGTTTAACCATTCAATAGAGACGTCTGCGCCCTTCATTCGCTTGAACTTGTCGGCTTTTATCGGTTTGCCTTCCATCATGCGAATAAACCGTTCAGGGTCTGTTTCTACCCCGCTCGAGTTGAGTCCAGCATAATCCCGTTGCGGGCGCTTTCGATCCGACTTGCGTGCAGGTCCCTTTAATGTTATGGCGCGCTTTGGGTCGGCCTTGAGACAGTCTGAGCAGAACCTACATGGTGTTCACTTTCATTGCAGCTCGAACCAAAGGACACTCACCATTTGTCTATCGTGGATGAATCCTCTCTGCTGCCCGCACAGGCCCAATGATACCATACTTTGCATGCATCACATCGTATCCAGTTATCGCGGTCAATTTCTGTATCTCCAGGCTCTTTTGGGCAAGCGGGACAGTTCGATGAGTCGTTGGTCTGCGACTTTTCTTCTTTTGTAGGCTCTTCCGCTCCGGGAGAAGCAGTCCCTTCAGCTTTCTTGTTGCGAGTTGAGCGGCGACTCGCTGCCATCCTCGTAGAATTGACTCAAGTGGTGGATCGAAACGAAGGGCAAAGTCAAGTTGCCACGTGAGGGCTTTATACATCAAAACACGGTACAACAGTGAGTTCTATCTATAATTTGAGAGATAATGTACATTGCATTACTTTCTTGTCGATTACCTTTTTCTACTTCTCGCTGAGCTCAACAACACCAGGAAGCGCCTAGAACGCATTAGCTGAAACGCACATCCACAACTGGGGGGATACTTACTTTTCCTTCCAAAAGCTCCAAGCTGGCACCTCCACCAGTGCTAACATGGCTCAATTTGTCCTCGGCGTGGGCCTGGGCAACGACGGTAGCCGTGTCTCCGCCTCCAACGATGACAACGGCACCATTCTTGGCAGCCTCGATGTTCGCCTCAAGGAGTGCTGTCGAGCCTTCTGCAAAGGCAGGGAACTCGAACACACCAGGAGGTCTAGAGCATCTAATGTTAGATGTGGAAAAAAATGGAGATGGAACATAACTCACCCGTTCCAGAGGATAGTCTTTGCTTCCAACACAGTTGTACGGAAGAGTTCACGACTCTTTGGACCGGCATCCAGGCCCATCCAGCCATCAGGAATACCCTGTGCTTCAGTGGCAGTACCAGTCTGAGAAAGAAACGTTATGAGCACAAGTTGAGGGGCAGACCGCAGTAGATCGTACCGTGGCGTTTTTATCAAACTTGTCTGCTGTGATGTAGTCGACAGGGAAGACGATCTTGACACCGTTTGCCTTTGCCTTTTCCACAAGGGCTGCTACCTTCTCTGATCCAGGTGCGTCAAACAGTGAATTCCCGATCTTTGGGGTACACGTCAGAAAGAGTGATACCACGAGTGACGAGATATTGCAAACCGAAACGTTCTCGAGAGTTTTCTTGAAAGTGAATGCCATACCACCACAAATGATGAGAGAGTTGACCTAAAATACGCGTAAGAAACAGATGAATCGCGTCTAATGGATGTGTTACACACTTTGTCGAGCATGTTCTCGATTAGTTGAATCTTGTCGGACACTTTAGCGCCGCCCAGGATAGCGAGGAAGGGCCTGTCGGGTTTTTCGAGAGCCTTGGCAAAGAACTCGAGTTCTTTCTTGACGAGCAGACCAGCCGCACGTTGAGGTAACTTTACTCCAACCATACTGGAGTGGGCGCGGTGAGCTGTCCCGAATGCATCATTGACGTAGACGTCGCCAAGAGCGGTAAGGCCTTCACGGAATTCGGTGACTTTGGTAGGATCCGCCTTGGTCTTTGTGCCGTCCTTGTTCTTAACGGAACCCTCCTCCTCGATGTGGAAACGCAAGTTCTCGAGTAGGATGAGAGAACCAGCAGTAGCAGAAGAGACGGCCTTTTCGACTTGAGGACCAACACAGTCCGAAAGGAAGGTGACAGGTTTTCCGATCTGTTTCTCGAGCTCTGCAGCAACAGGCTTGAGGGAATATTTTTCGACGATTTTGCCGTCAGGACGTCCGAGATGAGACATGAGAGTGACCACGGAGGCACCTGATGGAGAGTTAAATCTGCTCGAGGAGAAGATAAGAGTGCTGACCATTATCGAGGGCATATTTAATGGTAGGCAGAGCGGCAACGATGCGCTAGACGACAGAAATGAGAGGTAAGAGAGAGACTATCAGATGGGGACATACTGCTGGATTTGTTATTTTCCCTTCCTGGATGGGTACATTGAAGTCGACGCGAATCAAGACGCGCTTGCCCTTGAGATCGAGGTCTGTGATGGCGAGCTTGTTGGAGAGAGACATGGTGGTGAAGGAAGAAGATTGGGGAGAGCTAGGGTTAGGGTTCGTCGTCCTTTATACCAGGCCAGCATCCAGACTTTTGTCGACGTCTTCTACGGCCTGGATGGAGCCTGCTTCCAACACACTCGGGCTCGACTTTGACCAGCTCAAGATTACAGAGTCGTCGAGCCCTCCATCGAACGATGTTCCAGTAGCAGACAAAGGCAACGACTCGCCCGACAACGAGCATGCCGGCAAACAAGAGAAGAAGAAACCGTATATTAACCCAGAGCGCGTCAAGACTGGCGGGGCACAGCGGGTACGCATGGACCGTCTCTGAGCATGAATTGCCACTGATAGCTATTGCAGGACAAGCTGAGCGATGAGGCGTTGACTGAGCGCATGGCGCGTATGAAGGAGCAGAACGAAAAGATCAAGCAGCGACGATTAGTGAGTCTGCCTTGTTGAATGGTTGCCGTCGTCTAATGCGTCCAGGATGTTATGGCTGATGAAGACGCGTTCAAGAAGACTCAAGAATCGGAGCGTATCAAGCAGGCGCAAAACCGCAAAGTACAGGCCAACGTTGACCGTACACGTGAACAGAATGCTAAGCGAAAGATGGACAAGATACAAAGTCGTGAATGGGACTCGGGCAAGCCAGGCGCAGATTGGAAGAAATCTGAAGGTGATCGAGGCGGACGCGGTGGTGGCGGCAGAGGGCGCGGTAGTGGACGTCCAAGGTCGACAGAGGCCCCACCAACGGCGCCAGTCACAACCAATGAACCTGACCCTCCGACGACATCAGCTTGATTTTTTAATAATGTTGTACTTTTTTTCTAACCATGTATACCGATCTCTCTTCCTGCCATCATGGTTCGGGGAGTACTTTTGACTGCCAACCTTCCACAACTTCAGAATCTCATCAAACGCGACCCAGCAGCCTACAAAGAAGAGTTCCTTCAGCAATGGAACCACTACAGCAGCATCCGCCAAATTTTCTTGATCAGTCCAACTGAACATGCCCAACAATTTCGCGAATTGGTCACCTTTATCTCACAGGTCTTGACTATCCTTGCCTTTGGCTTATTACACTGCTGACTTGGATTAGGTTGCGCCATGCTATCCAAAAGAGACTGCAGAATTCCCATCGCAGCTTTCAACGCTTCTGCTTGAAAATTATGGAACCCTCTCAGCCGACAGCCGAAAGTCCATCGTTCAAAATCTTGTTATGCTCCGAAATAAAAACGTCATCTCATCTATCGAGTACGTCGCACTCTTTCGCTCCAAGAACTCTAATCCCAAGTGTATTACAGGCTTTTGAAGACATTGTTTCCCATTCTCCCCCGAACGACATCCTCTACCCTCCGATCATCAATCCGAAAGACCATTCTGTCAGACATACGCACCGCCAATACACACTCTATCAATCACAAACTCAATCGTGCCATGCAAGCCATGCTTTTCGGAATGGTCGAACGCGGAATGGACGGCGAGGTGGTCGGAGACAAAGGCAAACTGCGCGCATCCGCTGGACAGTCAGCGTCTCAAGTCAATAACGGTGACGATGCCATGTGGGCAATTGTATTAACCAAGGAACTCTGGAGAAAAGGCGTCTGGTATGTTGACCTGATACCTGGCTTCAAATTACTGACTGCGTCTAGGAACGATGTTAAACCCGTTTCAATCGTTGCTCTCGGATGCTTCCATCCCGTCCTTAAAGTCCAGAGTGCAGCCATTCATTTCTTTTTGGGAAGTGATGAGGAAAAGCAGGATAGTGACGACGAAGAGGATGAGGTACACCTTTTGGTTTTTCTTTGTTTTCACATCTAAACTTTCTTAGGAAGTGAATGTTGGGGGTCTTCACCATCGTCGCGACATCAACAAAAAGACTCGCAGTGGCGACAAGAAATTGCAGAAACAGCTCACCAAGGCAAAAAAAGTTCGTGTTGCAACGACGTGCCCATCATATATTCAACGTTTGATTTGCGCAGAAAAAGCATGGCGTTAAAGATCACGTCAATCCCAACTTTCCGGCTTTGCAGTTACTCAACGATCCGCAAACCTTTGCTGAAAAGTTGTACGACCTTTTAAACCGCTACGAGAAGCGTTTCTCTCTTGATCACAAAATCTCATCATGCAGCTTCTTTCGCGGGTTATGGGAGCGCACAAGCTCTGCGTTCTGGGCTTCTACACTTACATTGTCAAGTACCTCACGCATCATCAGCTAAGGGTGCCTGCCATTCTCGTCAGTCTAGCACAATCTGTGCACGACCTCACTCCTCCGGATGCTCTGGTTCCGGTGATACAGAAACTAGCGCATGAATTTGTTCACCCTGGGGTGTCCAGCGAGGTCATTGCGGCTGGTATCAATGCGATTCGGGAGGTGTGTAGGCGCCAGCCTTGGGCGATGGAAGAGGATATGTTGGGCGATTTAGTCGAGTACAGGAAATCAAGGGACAAGGCTGTGACAGCGGCTGCCAGAGGATTACTCCAACTGTATCGAGAAGTTAATCCCGGCATGCTCAAGCGACGAGAACGTGTATGTCATGTCTCCTCCGAGGCAACATTCGCGGTACTCATTCGACTTTAGGGTAAAGACGCGAGCATGGGCATTGCGTCAGGATCGCAACCATTGCCGTTTGGCTATAGCGCTGATGCCGCAGTTGATATTGAAGGTCTTTCTGTATGTTGTTCCATCGTCCTTTAAACTGCTGCATGCTAATTGCGCAACTCAGCTACTAGAGGATCACTTCCAGCAACTTCGGAAGGAAGATGGCGAAGATGTTGACCCAGAAGCAGAGGAAGATTGGGGCAATTGGGATGTAGAGTCGGACGATTCAGATTCATCGTCCGAGTCGGATGGCTGGATCGATGTCGAAGATGACGGCAAGGACTTGGAAGTCAGTGATAGTGAAGATGAAGATGATGCTGACAAGAAGGATGCACCGGAAGAAGAAGCCCCTCGGATATCGACGTTGGCAACAACAAAGGCGAGTTCCATGAACAGGCTCTGAATTGTGCTAACATATCAGCAGATCCTCACGCCCGCCGATTTCTCTCTACTAAATGACCTGCGGATAAAAGCGGCTACCCAAGCGGTCGAGAATGGGGGCGGCTCAAAAGCGAAACGGAAACTTGCCGATTTGGAAGCGAAACAAAAGTCGATGCACGGCCAAGAGGAGGATACCTTCATTTCTGAGATGGATATCTTGGGGCCAAGGAAAAAGGCCAAAGCCGATTATGCTGAACGTATGGAGTCTATCGCAAAAGGGCGTGAAGGCCGAGAAAAGTTTGGCTCGCACAGGGGGAAGAAGAACAAGGAGACGCCGAGCAGTTCGACGAATCGTGAAAAGGCTCGTAATAAGCCTATCATGATGATTCTTAGTAGTGGTGCAGTCCGGGGCAAGAAGAAGGCATCGCTAAGAGAAAAGCAGCAGAAGCTGAGGGCGCATATAGACAAGTCGAAGAAGTCTAAGCATTAGTGTACAATGCGATCAATTACTACTGTCGATTTTGATCTCTAACCACCATGAGTCGCCACCCATCATCACGACCAACAACAGATTCTCATGCTCTTAGACGTCGTTCTGGCGTGCATCGTGAGCAGCTACTAGCCGGTGGCCAACGACAGCAAGAAAAGACACTGCCATCTTTACCATTAGGCGATGAACCTCAGTTTACTAGCGCTCTCTGCGCATCGCCGACAGAAATGGACGTTAATTCTGCTGATTCTTATCATCGCGCTTTCAGTCCAGTGCCTCTTACTCCTCGCATCGCACCAGAGCATTCCCCAACACGCCTTCCGACACCTGACTTCATTGAGCCCAAAATACGACACACAGCATCGAAATCAACATCAGCTACTCTTCGCACACCGTCTACAGATTCGTACTCTCCCAAAAAGTCAAAGCCAGTTTCCCGCACTGCGAGTTTGTTGTCTCGAGGCGCCAGTTTCATCTCATTCCGAGCGCCTATGCCAATATCACTGCCCTTTACGCACACCCGTTCTCATTTAAACTCGGATACTAAGCGCTTGCAGTCTCTTCGCAGCGCCAACAGCTCTGTTGATTCTGGTCATTCCAATCTAATCCCAAACGTCGGCACCACTAATCGATTCACAAACCGTTGGCCAATTCCGCGGATAGCTAGGAAGAAGACGAACGGAACAGGTTTCAATAGCTTCGACGACGGAACAGGACTTGGAATGGATAATGTGCGCCAATGGCCTGGAAAGAAGTGGAGTTTGCTCCTGTCAGTCCTCAGTGTCCTATCTTACGGGATTGTGGCGATGATGTATGGGCTTGCTACGTGGTTCCGCAGTGGGTTCTCTCATTCAATATCCTGTGCCTTTGACGGATCCCTTTCCTACTAGCATGGCTGCATGCTGATGTGATGTACGTCGCAGACTACGATATCCTAGTGCTGCTCACTCTCGGCGCGTCAATTCTCATGCTCACTGCAATTGTCGGGCTCAGCGGTGTCATACTGAACTCGCGCCCGATTCTGGCCGTGTACACCCTCCTTCTTTGGCCTGCGCTTATATCCATGCTCGCCGTAGGTTATACGGCATATAAACGATCCACATTTTCCCTCGACCACAAGTTATCGTTCTCATGGAGTAAATACTTCACTCCTTTAGGACGTCTCCTCATCCAAAACGCCCTTCATTGCTGTGGATTCTATTCTCCTTTGCACGAGGCCGTCCCTAGTCGGCGGTGCTATCCTCGGACAGAACTTGCAGGCTGTAAAGGAAAGCTGTATAGATTCGAACGTGAAAATCTCGGGATTATCTGGGCTGCTACTTTCTCCGTTGTTGCACTGCATCTCTTGAATATTGGTGTGGCGCTCCTGTGTTCCAACCACGTGACGGAGACATTTGGGAAAGGAATAACGCCTCGGAAATACCGCTTGACCGAAGGAGACGTTAAGGCTGATGCGGAGAAGTTGGTGCATGTTGTGCGACCAGAATATTCTAGAGCATCGTCGAGTTTGACTTTTAGGGAGGATCGGAAGGAGGCCTTGTAGGATTATTAGTACAGTACGATTTGGTAGGGATTCAGAGACGTCAGCAAGGCCAGTAAAGGAGAGAGAATGTAGGTAGAGCGGAATCACGGCCCGCAATTCCGGCCGGTAGTTAGGTCAGCAACATCCAAAAAATTGGCACCGTCATCCACTTTGTCCCCGTTCTCAATGGTACGTCCAAAAGTTGGACTTGAAATGGCGTCTAACGATTGCGCAGGCTGCCCAGGCTACCTTCAAGAGCATCAAGGCCGTCGTGCCCCTCCTTGACCGCGTTCTTGTCCAGCGCTTCAAGCCAGAGACGGTGAGCACCCCACGTTTTCCACCTGCTCGACCTCATTCTCCCCCAGAAAACTGCTTCTGGAATCTTCCTGCCTACCACTGCGACGTCGTCGCCACTACCAGAGGCTACCGTCATTGCTACCGGCCCCGGTGCACCTAACCGTCAGGGCAACGTCGTCCCCACCGCGGTCAAGGCTGGAGACCGCGTTCTTCTGCCTGGCTGGGGCGGCAACGTGATCAAGGTCGGGGAGGAGGTAAGTGCTCTATGTTGCAAACTGAGGGCCTACTTGCTGACGGACGAACAGGAATACTATCTCTTCAAGGACGCGGAGATTCTCGCCAAGATTCAAGAGTAATCTTTCGCACGTCCTATG
Source organism: Mucidula mucida (assembly GCA_015501055.1). Taxonomy (NCBI): domain Eukaryota; kingdom Fungi; phylum Basidiomycota; class Agaricomycetes; order Agaricales; family Physalacriaceae; genus Mucidula; species Mucidula mucida. The sequence goes on from JADNYV010000002.1 coordinate 1,292,485, forward strand.
GGGTTTTAGTAGAGCGACAAAAGTATCTCGTTGGGCTAGCATATTTTTCAAGATAATAAACAGGCATTTTCCCCACTCAACTTCGTGTGTGACAAGACCGTACTGCTTGACTAGAAGGTAAAGTATAGGTGGACATTGGCTGCGCAACTTCCGACAACGTTCAATACGGTTGGGCATAAATAAATCACTAAGAGTAGTAGCAAAAATTATACGTAGTGCAGTTGGAAGACAGGTTGAAAGAGTGGGAAGCATGTCTCTAAAGAAATTGTATATAGACTTGGCGGCTGTGATGCCTGCTTCGACGAAGTCATTTCTGGATCTTGGGCCAGCACCGAACAGAGGTCTGCGAATCAGTGCTTAAAGCGAGTATGCACAACTCGAGCATGTCTAATAACTCTGACTCCGTGTTGCGCTTTGAAAGCGGTTCACCAGGTATGCAACTGCAAGCGCTATGGAGGTGCAGACGAGGTTCACTGCGACTACATGATGCGTGTGTAAGTCAATTATTCATGAAGGTGAAGTAGTCAGGGCTCACGAATGAGGACGACGAGGAACAGGACGTCCTCTGCAGAGGTGGATTCGTCGCGTGGGCTCAGAGGGGCCATCCCGAAGTCAATCGGTTAGTCTGAGGAAACATCTTTCCAGTCTACGCGTCTTATATCGCGTCAACCACATGTCCCAACAGCTAAGACACATTTTGAACGCACGATGGGTCATTTTCACAGAAAGTAGATGGCATCTAATTCAAGCCGCATACTTGGTGACGGACGTCTCATATCACAACGTAGACGCTCAGCTAGCTGTCAAGCAGCCAGAATTATCCTTCTTAGCTGTCGCGGTTGTATGAACTGAAACGTTATCGCTCCATTTGTGGACAAAAATGAACGACGATGCTATGCGGAACTACGCGAGATGATGAATTATGATGGGTAAACTACAGATACAGTTGCATTAGGTTCCTAAGTATAATACAGAGCTCGTTGAAGATGGGATCATTTTGTTTGTGTGGGAGGAGCTAAGAGGCCTTGATAAGGTAGGCGTAAGTTTCTTTAGCGGCAATCATGTGCGGATGTTGCATACCATTGTGAACAGCGTATTGCTGAGGAGTGGGCGGCTGAGGGGTAGTAAGGGATGCACAGTATGGAGGCGCTGGCACGACGGTGATGGACGCTCGCGTTCTTTTCATTGTGCCGTATCCTTTCACTTCACGATCTACGAAATTGCAAGATTAGTACTTAAAGATGAGCTCTCAAGAGACAACGAACATCGCAAGTGTTGTAGTTCTCTCGTTTTGAGATTTATCCACCGGTCCCATACGGCCAATGCGTAGAATATAAGCAGGAAGAGCAATATCAATACGCCACCTGGATGAGGAAAGTCAGCGGTCATTCTGCGTGGTTAGAAAAACTTACAGTTTATAGTATCAGTGGCTGAGCAGTTGCAGAACTCAAACGCAGAATCTGCCTCAGTCGGGAGGGGTATGGGGGCCATTAATTGACAATGGTCAGAGGCGCCCAGGCTTTATGGCGGACAAGAAGACAGAGTACAGCTTGGTTTACGGGCTAGGGCAGTGTCAGAGCCGCTGCCATTGTTAGGTCACTCCGACACGGTAGCCAAGACGCCGAGTGGCTCCGACTGATTCTTCTGATGTGAAAGACTCGGGCAGAACAAGACTAAGGAGGAATGCTGTGTTGTGATGCTGTACATTTATCCGTTGTGGAGGATGTCGACGGAAGACAAAGCCTAAGGCCTAAGGCAGTGACAGCACCAACCTTGAGTCAGCCCTGAGTGACGATGTTGTGGCGGAATGCCGAGTATCTTGAGTTTTCCGGTAGCTTGTAAAAAAGGACCATAGAACATAGTCATTCGCATACGCAACATAATACAGCACTACACCCGACTTCATACTCCGACCATTTAGAAGGTACTGGGGCGGGTAGCGGCGAATGTCGAACGAGCCTTGACCACCCGGTGAGGAAGAGGGAACTTGAGCTTGGGGATCATGAGCTGCTTGATGTATGGGCGACGGACGTCCTCAGATTTTTCAATCTCGACCACACGGAGGATCTGAACGACTGTTAGCCCAAGCAGCATGGATATATGGTCCCAAGACGAACGTGGATAGAACGGAAGCGGGCACGATGTCTGGCAGCCATGTCTTGGTACATGCTCTTCACCGCGTCGGCGCGGGTGAGGTCACGGTACTCCTTGTACATGTTGTGGGTACCGGAACGCGAGTCGTATCGGATCCAGATACCAAAGTTCTTCACTTTGAGAGGCTTCTTCTCGTGGATCTAGAAATAACAGGGCCACGAAACGACCGTCAGCAATCCCATTCCGCCTGCCTCTTGAGGGCTGCAAGGGATATACACACAACGTTGACACCAATGATTTCGCCATTGGCTTTTTTGACCTTTTTCAGCTGCCTGTAGAAGCGTTATAGTTGTGATCAAGCGATATGTTGAAGACGGACCTGAGGAAGTACCAGAACCGCGACTTGGCGACAACTTCGTTGGGCGCAAAGATGCGCATACGGTAGATTTTAGGAGTAGGCTCAGCCTCAGTGGGGAGGTGGCGACCAACGACTTGGTATTCTTGAAGGCCCATTCTGTCGGCAAGTCAGATATCCGGCGAAAGTACATCCGTGCCATCTCAGTGCCATCCAGCTCTTCCCGACAAGATCGCCCAGCAAATGAAGCAGCACCACGACCAGGGAGAGCAATACGACACTGGAGAACATACACGCAGCAATGGTACGCACCTTGAGGATGTCGGTTGTGTGGACTGTAGCGCAAATTTTGGGAACGAGCTCACTGTAATGCTGATGTAATCTTCCCACGACAGGCGCTGCACACTCTGTTCAGGCTTCGTTCGGGAATACAAGGTATGAATACAAATTAGTATGTGGGGACTAATGTACGTATATATCTATCATTAATCTGTCTCGTCTAAACGTGTCCTGTCCTCAGATATCGACGGTACTGAAGGCACCTCATGCCCAGCAGTAAAGTCCTCAATGCGCAACGGACGTAAAGTGAATCCCTGAAAAGGACATGAATAAGTCTGAAAAGAGTTCTTTAGATAAGCTCCACCTCGAGTTGGGCTTTCGCCATCACACTTTCATGGCCTGCATGTTCACGCAAATACTCCCTAACGGGCACCATAGCAGCGTTTCGACAAAGTTCTTTCAGGTCAGAACCAGAAAGGTTGTCTGTTGCCGCTGCCAGCAGGTTCCAGGGGAAATCAGGTTCGAGTTTGGTCTCTTCTAACATCTGCTGAACAATCAACGACTTTTCCTCCCAAATGACGTTGGCAAACCAATTTAAGGATGTTGAGTCGTTGTTCCTTCCCAGGCATAGGGACAGCAAAGCGTTTGGGCATACGCCGCAGGAATGCGGCATCGATATCCGTGGGGCGATTAGTAGCTCCCATGACAATTATGCGCTCGTTGACGCCCGTGAGTCCATCCCAAAGAGTCATAAACTCGGCCTTCATCATAGCAGTCACTTCATGGTCACTGGAGGCTCGTTCCCTCAAGAAGGAATCGATTTCGTCAATGAAGATGATGCTGGGTTGCGTTTTCTTGGCGAGGCTGAACATCCCATTGACGAGTTTATTCGAGTCACCGAACCATTTACTTGTTAGTACAGACGCCGAGATGTTGATAAAAGTTGCTCCTGATTCTTTGGCCATGGCTTTGGCGAGCATGGTCTTTCCGCATCCGGGAGGGCCATACAGTAGTATCCCCTTGGGAGGACCAAGGAGAGCCGACGTCGACGAGAACAGACCGGGATAGAGCAAGGGATATATGACAGATTCGCGCAGAGAGGATACGATTGTTTCCAGACCACCGATATCGGAGAATCGGACGTTGATTTCGTCGGGATGTATGACTTCGTTTGCGATTTGGACTATATTGTGGTGAGTCGAGATACGACGTCCATGCGAGTCAGACGTACGTTCAAAGTCATCGAGTTCAAGCGAGCTGTGTCCAAGTTTCTTGAGGGCCTCCAGTGGCTTCCCGGAGACCTTTGTCTTTTTACTGGTACCTGCATACGAGTCCCAGACCCACTAAGTATGATAAGAGGCTACAATATAGCAAAAGGTTGTAGAGGCTTACGCGTAGCGTGTAGTAGGCGGCAACCTAGGGGACGCGTGTCAACTAAATGAAAGATAACAGAGTTGTACAACGCACTTGTGACGCCACGAACACGGCGGCTGAACTGTCGTCAGCATCGAGTACGACAGCGACAAAGGCTACTCACCGTCGAATATCATGCGCCTGTTTGATTCGGCAGTCATCGCAGGGGGACAACTGACAGAGTTGGTGGTTCCGGAGTGAATCGCATGCGACGTTGTCATCCCCTTTTGAATGCCGGTCAAATAGCCGGTGGAATTTTCGTTTTTGGAAAAAAAGTTTGGTCTGCATCCTGCTCTCACCATGGCCCCCGTCGAGCTCATCGATTCCCGCGTCAAAGTCGACCAGTGTCAGCGTGCAATCAAGGCATTGCATGAGTTCCAGTCCAAAAAGGATGCAGCACTAGCAGAATCTGAACTTTTGCCCGGCAAGGAACAAACCATCTGGCTCAATGTTGCTGTCAAAAAGATTTCCGCAGAGAAAAAGCTCATGCCAGTCAAAATGTCTATTAATTCATCTTTAATACCTCAATCGCCGCTAACAGTAATATTAGACCCATCGTACATCCTCTCGTCGACCCACGGACAACCGGCGTCTGTCTGATCACAAAGGACCCTCAGCGCGACTACAAGGATCTTCTGGAGGACAAGGGCATAAAATTCATTTCGAGGGTCATCGGCATCTCCAAACTCAAGGGCAAGTTCAAGCCGTTCGAAGCCCGCAGACTGCTGTTGAAGGAGCATGGATTATTCTTGGCCGACGACAGAGTTATTCCATTACTGCCTAAACTTCTCGGCGAAAAGTGGTTCCAGGCAAAGAAGTACGTGGGTCAAGTATATGTCAAGTCACATTCTGATTGTCGTCGAATAGGCAACCCATCCCGGTCACTTTAACGCGAAAGGACTTGAAGAAGGAGCTCGAATACGCCATCTCATCGACGTATATGAACCAAAATCGCGGTACAAACACGTGAGTGTATTCACGTCTTGTTGATTTCCTATTTTTATACGTTTGTAGCGCTATTAAAATTGCTACGATGACGCACACACCAGAACAAGTTCTTGCAAATCTCAAAGCTGCACTTCCCGTGATCGCTCAGCGTATAAACGGTGGCTGGGACAACATCCAAGCCTTCACCCTTAAAACGAACACCAGCGTCGCCCTCCCAGTATGGAGTTGTTCTTTGGATGACAAGGAGATTGGCCGATTCGCGCTTGACAAGTCTCAAGGAGATGAGCCCAAAAAGAAACGAAAACGGGAAGAAGATGAGAAAAAGGCAAGCTTCCTACATCACATCGCCATCATATTTAATCCTTATTACCTTTTCGTTCAAGGCTACAGAAAAGGTTCAGGCTGTTGAGGAGACGCCAAAGAAGAAGACGAAAACGATTGAAGCCGCTCCTGCTGCCAAGAAGGACAAGTCCACTAAAAAGACGTCCGCTTCTGAACCTGCTCTCATGGTTGTAGATGAGCCCGTAGCTGCAACTTCTACCCCAAAAGAGAAGAAGAAGAAGGCCAAGAAGCCTGATGCTGCTCCGGCGGACGAACCCATGAATGTCGACAAGCCAGCAACATCGAAGAAGGAGAAGGCAAAGGACGTTGTCGATGTTGCCACCAAAGTGGATGTGCAGAAGGAGTCTGGCAAGACGAAATCGACTAAACGTAAAAGTCTTGCCGTTGACGCACCTGCCCCCGCCGCTGAGGAAGTACGTTTTCTTATCCGTTTTGCATTCTCAGTCTGCATATTGATGAAAGCGACAGGCGCCTGAGACTAAGAAGGTGGGGAAGAAAGCGCAGAAACATGTGTGTTGTTATTTTCTCTCGCAGATGGACTGACTTCACACCGGTACAGGGCACCCAATCACCAGAAAAGGCGGACACCACGTCTGAAGAGGTATATTTCGCACTTCCAATGCGGCATCAATACTGACTATGCACAAAGGCTACCGAAACACCCGCGCAAACTCCTGAGGGTAAGAAGAAGAAGAAGGAGAAGGTATAGCACTCTCGAATACTTGTGTGAAGTCTCTGCTTACAGTGGCCCTAGACTTCGGAGTTGCCAACACAAGCGAAGTCTGACTTGGTAAGTGCACGTCATTTCAGCAGAGATGCAACGCTCAAGGGTCGTAGCCTGTTCCTGCAACTGAACCTCCGGCGGTGTCAGGCAAGAAGGAGAAGAAGAAAGAGAAGAAGAAAGAAATAGATCCAAAGCCAGCTGCGGAGGCGGTCGTGGTTGCAGACAATGGCGCTGTCACTGCCGAGGAGATGAAACATAAGAAAAGTGGCGCTCCCGGAGAGAAGAAGAAGGAGAAAGTGGCGAAGTCGAAGACAGGAAAAGGCGCCAAGGAGAGCCTGCTGGGGAAGAAGGGTCTGACGCGTTGAACAAACGGGTTTCTCATCTAAGCATTGCTTATGTCTGCGGCGACAGCAAATACATACATATTTCTAATCGATTACTCGAAGTTCTTCGCCGTACTGTGTGGTTCATATTTGAAGCCACATTGACCAGTGTCTGCGCTCCTCATCTGTACCTTCAAAGACCCAGTTGACCTGGCGTATCTCGCTGAAGCCTTCCTTCTCCTCTGGAGGTTCATAGTTGGCTTTGAACCCGAAAAATGCCAGGTATGGGAGTAGCTCGCGCGATTGCTGATGAAAACGGTCAATATCAAGGAGGCGCGGCGGGAACGGGGAAGTACTTCAGTCAACGAGACGGATGGCGGACGATTCAAAGCCCGGTAAAGGTTGTTGTGCCATGCTAATTCTGCAGAGCCGGTGAAAGAAAAACACCTGAATTTATTCAGCAATCGGAAATATAAACCATCTCGTCACACACCGTGTGGGAACATTATATTGCTTAGCGAGGTTTATATAGTGTTTGCGTGTCGCAGCATCGCGATTCGTGTTGTCTGGATCGCGCGTCACGGTCATGAAAAATTGAACATTCAAACGCGAACTTTACCTATGACAACACTCTTACCCTCTTTGAGCGCTGCCGCTGCTGCATTGATGCACTTTGGTCGTGTCCCGAGAGTATCTTGATTTATATGGACATACCCAGAGGGAGCGAAATGCTTGCGGTAGAAGGAAGATTTTCCCAAGCAAGGATAACCGACAAAGACAACAACCTCTTGACGCGGCGGATCCGGTAGCAGTGGTGTCGATGTTGGCAAAAGGCGCGGCACTACCTAATGGTAAGCGCATATACACGATGTATAAGGTTCTTACAAGTTGGGAGACTTGATACGTTGAATCCGTCGAGGACGTAGGCGGTGTGTGCAGGGAGGCCGAGGAAATATTCCTGTGTTCATTATAAAATGCTGAATGTAGGAGACTTTAATTGATACCTCAGGCGTATAGAAAGGAAGCTCGAGGTTTAGAGCCCATTTCCGGTCTGTTGAAGCAAAGTCCTTGTCCTTGGGACCGTATCTTCGTCCAGCCGCGTCACCGACAAAGAAAGACTGATCTTTGTCTGAGAGGTTTCCTTGAGCAAGATAATCCAGCGTGAATTCTAGTCCTCACCGATCATAACGCTTTCGTCTGAAAATATGCGCTCGAGTTGGTTCCACATGCCTGGATTTGGTTTCCGAAATTCATCTTTACCCGTTGCAGCAAACAGATAGAAGGGAAGATTTGGGAGCTAGCCTTCAGTAAGACAGGAGTGTGAGAAGCTTGGAGATATCATACTGCAGCTGAAAAGGTTTGTATTTTCTGTTTCCAGGTCGTGAGAGCAGCTGATTTGAGGGCCTGATTTGATATAATAATGATGGAATATCTTCAAGACCGTCAATACCAGACAGCGAGAAGCGAGGATGTTCACCCTTCGTCATGTAGACCTTGAAGCTTTTGTGGGACAGAAGGTCGCCACCATTCGAACGTAGGACTACTATCGGCCTTTGTCTTTCCCTTGCCTTTGCCAAAGCTGGATTTGATTAATGTACCATCTAGATCAAAAGCAGCGACCTTCGGACGCGCGCGAGGAGATAGATTGAGGCCAAGCAAGCAAGAGGCCTTTCTTCCCAAGGATTTTTGCCACATGAACGCGGAATTGGACGCGACAGCTTCTTTCTCTTTCGAGAAGAATGGATGAACTAGAGAGCTGTCGGTCAGTAACATCCAGCAAGACAGACAACGACGCGCTTTTCTGGATTTTGTTCGCGTCTGGGGCCTCTGAGTCGGGAGCAGGTCGCTTGCTCATGACGGATCAGACCAAGATATTTTGTGGCTGTGCACCTATGCTTAGCCGCAGACTAGCATCATCGTTGACGTTGAGGCCGTTAACCGTCCGTCTATCTCACAGACTGTCGACCATGTCACAAACACCAAACGTCGTCTCTTCAACGGAGATGTCGGCTGCTGAGGCAAAGTCAGTGTGATCTGTGGTCATTGTACATCAGTCTTACCCCTGAACAGGTGGATTACTCTCAAGAAGATTAAATACACCGATGCCAACGGTTCCGAGGTCGCCTCCTGCATTGTGTACTCTTGAAATCTGGCTAAAGCTTTATAGCGCGTCTGGGAATGCGCAGAGCGCAAGACACGCAAATCTACTGGCGTCGATGGTGAGTATCGTCTCAACGTCGTGTGAGCACCTATTGATTTCATTCCAGCCGTGGCTATCTTTGCAATGATTAGATCGAAAACAAATGCTTTTCCACTTTCAACTGTCGTTATCGAACAATATAGGCCACCCATCGATGCCTTTATCATAGGTGTGTATGTCTTCACTCTTTACGATAGTGAACCCCACTCTAACGTTGAATCAGAACTTCCTGCAGGGCTTATTGACGAAAATGAAACTCCAGAAGAGACGGCTATTCGTGAGTTGGAGGAGGAAACTGTGAGATCCTTTCTTGCGTACAAGACGCGACTTGTTGACCTTGTATTTCTAGGGTTATAAGGCGGATCGCGTCGTTGAATCGTCGCCCGTAGTAGTCAGCGATCCTGGTAAGCTTTCGTCTGTACCTAAACGATTCTAATGGTATGCAGGCATGACGAATGCCAATATGAAGCTTGTCGTGCTAAACGTCACGTTGGAGGACAAACTGGAGACTCCTGAGCCAAAGTTGGAAGCAGGCGAATTTATCGTGCAACGTGTTGTCGCTCTGGATCAGCTTGATACAGAGTTGAAAGGTTAGTAGGTTAAAGTTTTTTGTACGACTTGTACAGTTAACACTATGCAGAATACGCTAAACGAGGATTTGTCGTGGATGCTCGTCTGTCTCATTTTGCGACGGGTTATGAGATGGCAAAACGAGTACAGGCTGGAGAGTTCAGGCTATAGAAGTGTATATGTAGTATCGTAATGTGAATTCTGAAGCTGTTGACCATTGTTTGTCGGTATCATTTGTCCCAAAAATTCGCGACCATCTGTCCATTCCCGACCATGATTCGCGGTGCCGCTACAGTCGGCAGGCGACGACCAACAGGCAAAGGGAAGGCTCTGTCTTCCCACCTATTGATACCCAGGCCGCAGGGACTAAGAGCAGATACGCCAAAGTGGACACGGCCGCTACCTTTGGGTGTTCTTCCGGCATATGACGAGGCTTTGAAGCTCATACGTCGCGACGCTGCCAAGTTGCGAGGCGAGGCCGCTGCTGCAAGAAATGAGATCGACAAGGCGGTCAAAGCGCTCCCCAAGCTTGCTGGAGAAGAGAGGAAGGCGAAGGAACAAGAGCTCGAAGAGCTCCGCAATAAGCAGAGGATCATAGCCGTGCAAAGCCAGGTCAATTTACCAGAGGTTCGGTGGGCATGTCAACGTGGATTCTGTGCGTTTCTTGTGCAGGGTGCATGGACAATTGCTCATGTGTTGTAGATGACATGGGAAATGTGGCACACCGGCATCTTCGTGAACAAAAGTGGCGTGGACAGGGCAAACTGGATCTTTTGGTGAGTACTAGGTACGTATGCTCGCGTGTATTAACCGCTTATTGGGTGATAGATGGAACGAATTCATCAAATGAAAGTTATCCCGGACGTGCTCCCAGACCTCCGTCCCACCGTGGACGTGACTCTCACTATACGTCCCCGGCCCAGCGTCGACAACTATCGTCCGGTTTCCATTGAACCAGGTTCGTTTGTTGCTCCCAAGACGACTCGCAGGCCACCACAGGTCCGGGCGACACCCTTCCACACGGACACGCGCCTGTACACGATGCTTCTTGTAGACTCGGACGTGCCAGACGAGGTTGAGGAAACATACACGACGTATCTCCACTGGATGTGTCCCAACGTCCCTCTGAACGCGTTCAGTCGTGGCCCGATCAAGGGTTTGAATACACATACGACCTATGTTCCGCCTCATCCTGCGCAAGGAACAAAGTACCACAGGTACACTCTGTTGTTGCTTCCTCAGCCAGCAATAAGCGACTACACACTGAACACGGAGGCCGAGGCTGGTTACAAGAAAGTAACGAGCCGCTATCTGGATATTCCGGTCGTTCCCAAAGACCAAAGGAGGGGATTCAATGTACGGGCGTTTGCCAAGCAATGGGGGCTGAATGGCCGCAATGGTGGAGGTGCGCACATGTGGAGAGAAATCTGGGATTCGTCGGTGGACGCGTTCTACAAATCGTTGGGTGAGGTGCCGCCGAGATACGGACCACCGAAACGGTTCGACCCATACGTGGAGATTAAGCAGCGTCAAAAGTATCTTAACGTCTAGTGTACATTTAATGCTAGGGTTAAGGTTATATTGGGGTCCTTGCAAGTGACTGGGGGGCTATGCCGGGCTTTGGCAAAATGATCAAGTCTTCCCACGCCCAGCGTGGATCTTCTCCCACGCCCGTTATGAGCAGCGACATCTTTCTCGACACCCTCCATCCCCCCTTCATGGACCCGGCCATTCTCAATCCTGCAGAGCCGCCGCCGCCTGACCCTGCGCCCAACGACGAGCCCGACGTCGAGAAAGAGCCTGCGTCGTCGTCGGGAAAGCGCAAACTTGACGACGATGAGGCGCCTGACCCGCATTCCAAGATTCGTCGTATTGTACGCGACCATGTCTCCCACGACCCGTCGCGCGTTATGCCAATGACCACCATCATTTGTCTTCACGCTGCCGTCGCCCAGAAGAGCTATGGCAACGAGAAACGCTTTCTTTGTCCACCACCAGTCGTCCATATCGAAGGCCCAGTCTGGCAGATGCGCTCTCAGCACTTATCCATGGCCGTCGTTTCTGAAACTGGGGAGCGCTCTTTTGAGCAAAAGGCCCCTCTTGATAACAATATGACCTCCAGCTTCAAGTTTCTGCACGTCACAGGCTCAGCAAAGGCGAAAAGCTTCCAGCTCTCGCTGGACATTGCCGAACCACTTTCTCCATCCCATACACCCGACGCGGACACTCCGCCAGGTCGTGTCTGGGCTAGCTTTGACTCGGCTCCTGTCACTATAATCTCCAAGCCGTCAAAGAAGACGGCCAAAACACGCAACATCTCTTCGTGTATTCTTGCCGGTGGCCCCGTGTCTCTCTTCAATCGCATCAACTCGCAGACTGTACGCACAAAATATATGACTATTGATCACACTCAATTGTGTGCATCCAATCTTGCTTGGTCTGCTTTCAATGTCAATGTTGTTCGTCGAGGCGCATCAGATCCCAACACCCCGCACGCTGGTGGTACGTGTCATGTGATGCGAACTTTGCGATTCTCACCCTCCCTATTTTTCCCACAGGCGCACCAACACCCGTCACATACGGTAGCGAGATCGTCCTCAGCGACACTCATTCTGGCATCACCACTACCCCTCTTATCATCCGCAAGGTAGACAAGGGCAAGGTGTCGCTCGATGATGGTGGACCTGTCAGCCAGATGCAGAAGGTTGCCCTCCAGCGTGTGAACGCTGATGGCTCACGGCATTACCTCTCGGCCGCTGGTCCGATTTCTGGAACGCCGGGAATAATACCCTCTAACCAGCCTGGGATGGCTTCCCAGGCGGGTACACACCCGCTTCTCTTCCAGGCCGCTCGAATTCGAGATGAGGTCAAGGAGGGCATTCATATTCTCTCTGACGAGGTTGATGACTACCTATGTTGGACCATTGTTGGCATCTGCAAGTCTTCTTCATCCCCAAAGTCTTGGTCACCCGACTAACGATATCTTTAGCTAAATTTCAGTATACCTTCTTCGATGCCTTTGGTCATAACAATACAATCCCTGAAGTCCCTATCACTCCCTTCCCAACTCTTTTCACTGCGCCTGTCTACCGACAAGACAAGAACACTGTTGAACTGACGGTTTCCAATTTCTTCTACGAGGATCCGAAAACACATCAGCAGGTTCCGTTGGATGTCTATCTAGGAAATCTGGGTCCCTTACGACACCGTGTATATCAGCCTAGTCCGCCTGGCGTATTGACTTCGGTTGGATTTCTTCCAGGCGCGACGCCTGTCAGTGCAGATGGCATGGGTGGGCAGGCGGTCCTGGATACTACTCCGAGATATATGCCGCCACAAGGTGTCGTGATGCATACGATTGTTATGGTGGAGATGCCACCACTGGGAGATGTGTTGAAAGCGCTGGAAGAGGATGCGCTCGAACCTACCGCCGAGGCACCTGCTGGGCGAAGTCTTCCTTTGCTCTTCATACGCGCTTGCGACGGCGTTGGTTATCACTCTGGGAGGACCATCACTTGCGACAATGTATTTGCTGGCTTGACGCCCGATGGAGCTGTTGATACCGGTTGGCTGGAAGGTGGCATGGCTAACCATGGTTGGACACTTAGGGTTATGTAGGGGGGCTCGATATCTGCATCTTTTCTTGTTTTCGCTATGCTCTCAGTGTACAATATTAAGTAACTTAAGCCTGTTGTAGCTTTGAACGGAATGTTTAGTGTGATCTTGTTCGGTATGTTGGCCTCAATACAAAGCGATACAACAAGCTAGTCTAATCTTCAATGTGCATGGGCCCATAGGGTTCTGCTTTGAAGTAGGAGTCATCGAAATGATGCATTCGTACAAAGCCATCCTCCCCGCCTGATGCGTATCCCGTGCCAGCTGGGTGTATGGCGATACTAACAGCGTTGAGGTTGACAAACAAGATAACAAGTAAGAGAACATACGTGTTAATAGGTCCAAAGTGTCCCTTGACCCGACCAACCTCTTCTTCAAAGACCTTGTGCCAAAATCGCGTCTCAAATTTGCCCTGACGTAACGAAGTTGTAGTAACGTTCATGGCGTCCTGTCCGCCACCTAGTAGGACGTAAGGTTTATTGGGGGCGAGCGCTGCACTGTTCAACGGTGTTTCTGTAGTGTAAGTCTTGATGACCATCAAAGTTTTGGTGTCGTGTATCCGCGCAGATTTGTCTTTACTGCTGGTAATGCAGTATGTACGGTCTTTGCTCAGCTGCAAATCGTTGACGACGTCTCCATGAGCGCGCTCGTTGTTTTCAATCTCTTCGCCGGTTTTGACGTTGAACAAGGCAACTTTGCCGGATTCGTGACCAGTGATAATGATATTGGGGACGAGGGTGAATGCACAGACGGTTGCTTTGGATCCGATGGGATTGAACATGTGCGTAGGTTCTTTTGATTCTGGAAGAACAGTAAGATAAAAATCGACGCGCGGAAGGCAACATACGTTTTGTGCCATCCTCGCGGTTGATGTCAAAGACGCGAATGGCGCATTGGTATCCCATGCGTTGTTCAGTGATGCAGACTACCTGCTTGTCATCGTCGCTAAAAGCTACTCGCTTGACAGCTGTCGGGAACTCCCAAGTGTAAAGACATTTTCCGGATTCCACTGCCCAAAGCCGTAATGTGTTGTCGGCTGCGCCTGATATCATGTATTTTGACTCTGCTACAGAAGAGTTTAGTAGAGTAGAATGGAAGAGTAGGAAAACATACAATCGACATCGACAGTCCATACCGTGCCGTTGTTGCCCTCGTATGTACCGAGACGTTCACCGTTGTGAGAGTACCAGACGTTGATAACGTTGTCTTTTGAGCAGGAGAATAAGAGATCCCCGTCTGCGTTGAACTTGATTTGAGTCAGAGACCGTTCATGGCCTACGATGGAGTGAGATCCTGCAACAAAAGATGAAGAGTAGTATGTGGACCTTGCAGAAGGATTGGTCTCTGTTGGATCGCGTGAGTAACAGATAGACGGAGCAGCCAGGAGAGCTTGCCATTTCGTTTTCAATGAAGGAGGAGAGGAACCGAAATTATTTTGCTTACGTGAGCACTTGTCCTTGATTCTTGCGACCACCACCGATGGCTTCTACCGTCGATGAATTCACCCACCAAATTGCAATTCGCCTTTCGCGAGCCCTCAACATCATTAATCCAAACGACCTGCTCGCTCAGACAGCCATCGACATTGCAAAGACCACTACCCAGGATGGCTTCATGACAGGCATGTATTCTGTACCCAGACCAGTCATATTCTTATCGACCACAGCGGCCCGCTCCTTTGGCAAGTTCCAAGACTCATTCCTCGGTGAATTATATGCCGACATTCTCTCGCATGCTCACCAGGAGGAGTCTGGCCATGTTCCTCAACCTCTTCCTGGTATCACCGTTCATGACAGCGACGTTCTCGAGCCAGAGCCAGCTAGACAAGGTGGCCTAGTACAGAAGGATATTGTACGTGGGACCATCTATTTCTCATAGCATCTTCTCAATGATTCACAGCGTCACACTTTCAAAAAACCTCTTGAACCACCAACGCCGCGCACATCTGTCCTCGGCCTCGACCGTTTAGCCAAAGAAAAGCGTGCCGCAGCACAGGAGGAAGAAGGACAAAGAAAACGACCTCGATACACTGAAGACCCAGTCTTCAAACGTACGGTCCATAATGTTTATCGGCCTAATCTTATTGACTTTCAATCAGTTCCAAGCTTGCCTTCGCGTCACGAACGTCAACGAGGCGAAGAAACTCCGTCCCATCCAGGCGGCTTGTCGGATATTGCAAGAAAGCGCCTGGAAGAATATAAACGTAGCCGGGAGAAGCCACGAGGTACGTTCGACAATCATCACCTCTGCTTCTTTTCTTACCAGTAATTGTCCAGATGGCATTTCTATCATTGCTGACCGCAGAAATGATGGTCCCAAGGGATTAGGTGACTTTCAGCGACGCTCTAACCGCGATGGGCGCTATGACAGAGGTCGGCGAGATTACAACGATCGCGGACGAGAAGACTACCGTCGTGGCGACAGAAACGATCGTGGCTGGGATGCTACTCCTCGTGGAGGCGCAACCCCTCGAGCTAATGGTGATGCACCCAGCGTTCGCGTACCCAACGTTGCATGGGACTCTACTCCACGCCATTCTCGAGATGACGATGTCGGCTATTCCGCCAACCGACGTTGGGATGCACCGACCCCGCGCATATCACGAGACTCGACTCCAGATCTTGAAACACGAGAGTGGGAAGAGAACAAGTTAAACTCGATCGCGATTGGTATTCGTGGGAGGAAGGTGGAGTTGCTGGCGACGAAGAGCACAATCCACTCGCACAATACGAGGACCTCAGCCTTCTCAAGGAAAAGGAAATCCAGGCCAAATCCGTCAAAAAGATCTCTGCACGTCAAGCGCAGTACAACAAGGACAATGATCTTTGGGAAGCTAATCGAATGCTCACCTCTGGCGTCGCGACACGCCGCACCCTCGATCTTGATTTCGAAGACGAGTCGGAAAGCACTGTGCACGTCATGGTTCATGACCTCAAACCACCATTTCTTGACGGTCGCACTGTGTTCACCAAGCAGTTGGATACTATCAATCCTATACGAGACCCCACTAGCGATATGGCCATTTTCTCAAAAAAGGGTAGCGCTTTGGTGAAGGAAAAGCGAGAACAAGCGGAGCGTGCGAAGGCTGCCGCGAAGCTCGCTGCTCTTGGAGGAACGTCGTTGGGTAACATTATGGGAGTTAGAGACGAGGAAGCTGAGGCTGAAGGTATGTTTGATTTGGCAATGTCTCGTCGTGTATGCGTTTCATTCACGTAGTCTCTTTGCAGCCGAGGCGGAGAAAGCAGAGAAGGAAGCGAAAACTTCTGGCGAGAATGAGAACTATAAGGGCGACTCCAAGTTTGCATCTCATTTGAAGGCAGGCACGAGTCAAAGTTCCTTCGCGAGGAACAGGACGCTAAAGGAACAGCGGGAGTATCTTCCGGCGTTTGCATGTAGGGAGGATTTGATGAAAGTTTTACGCGACAACCAAGGTAATTTCCTTCCTTGTCTCCTTCGCATCACACTCATGTTCTCGCTTCCAGTCACCATTGTTGTTGGAGAAACTGGCTCCGGGAAAACTACGCAATTGGCACAATTCTTGTACGAAGACGGCTATTGTGCCCACGGCATTATTGGCTGCACTCAGCCGCGACGTGTCGCTGCCATGTCTGTGGCTAAGCGTGTGAGCGAAGAGATGGAGGTATATGATTCCTGATATGACCCAACATGCGACATTTCTAATTACACTGTTTAGTGCAAACTTGGTTCAACCGTGGGATATGCCATTCGTTTCGAAGATTGCACATCGGCGGACACCAAGATCAAATGTGAGTAGACGTCTCCTCGCCTCGATCTTATCTCATATATCGCATAGACATGACCGATGGTGTCTTACTCCGAGAGTCGCTCAATGAAGGAGATCTCGACCGTTACAGCGTCGTTATTCTCGATGAAGCGCACGAGCGTTCTCTAAGTACGGACGTCCTCATGGGCTTACTCAGGAAGAGTGCGCATTAATCTTTTCCGTCTCGAAGCGAAGTTGACTGACCATTATGTTAGTTCTTTCCAGACGAAGGGACCTAAGACTAATCGTGACATCTGCAACGATGAATGCCGAAAAGGTTAGTACGTTCTGTGTCTCCTGTTACTCCAGGCTTACAGTCCTTTCTAGTTCTCCAAATTCTATGGCAATGCCCCGACGTATACTATCCCTGGTCGAACTTTTCCCGTTGAGACCTTCCATAGCAAATCGCCTTGCGAGGATTATGTGGACTCCGCTGTGAAACAAGTGCTACAAATCCACCTCTCCCTACCCCCGGGTGACATTCTGGTCTTCATGACTGGTCAAGAGGACATTGAAATCACCTGCCAAGTTGTTCAAGAACGACTTGATCAATTAGACGAGCCTGCACCGCTGGCAGTTTTACCCATTTATTCGCAGATGCCGGCCGATCTCCAAGCCAAGATCTTCGAGGCCACCAGCGATGGGAGGCGAAAGGTTATCGTCGCCACAAACATTGCTGAGACATCGCTGACTGGTAGGTGTCTCTTTCGTGATCACTGTTGTATCCTGACAACTTCTTTCAGTCGATGGTATTCTGTTTGTGGTGGATGCTGGTTACTCTAAGCTCAAGGTCTATAACCCCAAAGTGGGTATGGATGCGTTACAAATTACACCAATCAGTCAAGCAAATGCGAGTCAACGTACGGGGAGAGCTGGAAGAACGGGAAATGGGTGCGTCGGTATCGGTATTCATTTTGAGTTTATTTTCTCACGCTTATCTAATAGGTTCTGCTATCGTCTTTACACGGAAATGGCGTTCCGAAACGAACTCTTTGAGAACACCATTCCTGAAATTCAACGGACGAACCTCGCCAATACTGTTCTTCTGCTCAAGTCTCTTGGGGTGAAGAATCTGCTGGAGTTTGATTTTATGGATCCACCTCCCCAAGCGAATATCCTGAATTCCATGTACCAGCTCTGGGTCTTGGGTGCGCTTGACAACGTTGGCGATTTGACACCCGTTGGACGAAAGATGTCGGAATTCCCGATGGAGCCGTCGATGGCTAAAATGCTCATTGCATCCGTCGATTACAGGTGCTCTTCAGAGATGTTGACCATCGTCTCTATGCTGTCTGTACCGAGCGTTTTCTACAGGCCAAAGGAACGCATGGAAGAGGCTGACGCTGCACGGGAAAAGTTCAATGTTCCCGAAAGCGACCATCTCACCTTGTTAAATGTCTTCAATCAATGGAAGAGCCACGGGTACCGAGACGATTGGGCGATGCGACATTTTCTTCATCCGAAGCTTCTTCGGAAGGCAAGGGAGGTTCGCGTGCAGTTGGAAGACATCATGAAATTCCAGAAAATGGAACTCTATTCTGCTGGAACGGATTTCGATGTGGTCAGGAAAGCGATTACTGCTGGATACTTCCATCAGGCGGCCAGAGTGAAGGGCATTGGAGAGTTCGTAAACATCAGGTCTGGTTTACCTACTCATCTGCATCCGACTAGTGCGCTTTATGGACTTGGCTGTAAGTGTTTATCGCACCTGCGTAACACATCTGACTGATTTTATCAATCAACAGTTACGCCCACCTACGTCGTATACCACGAGCTGATCCTAACATCGAAGGAGTACATGACGCAGGTCACCTCCATCGATGCATATTGGCTGGCCGAGCTCGGTTCAGTATTCTACTCCGTGAAGGAGAAGAACTTTGATGAACGGGGGAATCGTCGGACGGCCGATAGAGAGTTCTCAAAGCGGGCAGAGTTGGAAACGGAAATGGCTAGACAGCGTGAAGAGTAAGCCATCTTCTCAGAATAAATGATTGAAACTAACTTACCATTTTAGCACCGCTAAGAAAGCTGCTGATGCGGCTGTGGCCAAAAAGACGGCCAGCGGGAGTAGCAGTAAAATCATTGTTCCTGGTACGCCTAGACATTCGGGTATTGGTTCTGGGTCGCGTGTAACGCAAACGCCTATACGACGAGCTGGACTATAGTAGTTACGGACATGGTGTATAATTTATTCCACTGTCCAGTCAACCATTTCCTGTAGTATGCACGCGTCAACGAGTGAGCCCCGGCATATACTGGACTGGAAGGAAGGCCAGAAAAACATGCAATTTGAAGTTATACGTCGGGTGCCGATTCGGCAGAGGTGGGGAGCGTGGGAAGCTATAATCCCTGCTCTTTGGTTGGTTGGTCACTGTCCTGAACAACGACAACGCTGGTTTCCCTTGTGTTCGCTGTCGGGCGCACGGTTCCCATTTTCCCGTTGACACTGTCATAATATTCACTTGTACTCGCCATGTTGCGTATCGTGTCAACGGTGTCGCGACCTACGTCGGCGGGGCTACTCGGAATGGTGGTGGGGTCTTCACAGCCCAGTACTAGTACGTCCTGTCTCCTCATTGCTCCACAAAATTCAACAGAAAATACCCAGATCGACGGGGCTTGTCTTCTACGTCGTCTCGGCAGGCCGACATAACATTAACGGTGGACGGAAAGGAAGTGACCGTACCACAAGGTATACTTTACGGATAATCCTAGGCTTCGTCGCTCACAATGCTCGTAGGGTCTGCCTTGATTCAGGCCTGTGAGGCGGCTGGATCTCCCATTCCACGGTGCGCGTTCTTCGTCTAGCACCTGGCTTGACTTGATGTTTCATAGGTTCTGCTACCATGACCGTCTCGCTATTGCAGGAAACTGTCGTATGTGTCTGGTCGAAGTCGAACGCTCTCCGAAACCTGTTGCATCATGGTGAATACTGTTCTATCATCCGTGAACAGACAAGTCATCTTTTCCAGTGCGATGCCAGCAATGCCGGGGGCCAAGGTTTTCACAAATACACCTCTTGTACACGAAGCACGGTTAGTTTCTACTTGGCTCTCCTACTATCCTGTTTACGCTCCAACAGAGAAGGCGTGATGGAATTCCTTCTCTCCAACCATCCACTGGACTGCCCCATCTGTGACCAAGGTGGCGAGTGTGACCTCCAAGACCAATCTATGCGCTATGGTTCAGACCGCACTCGGTTCCACGAAATTACAGGCAAACGTGCCGTGGAGAACAAGGATCTTGGACCTCTGGTTAAAACCTCTATGAACCGCTGCATTCAGTGTACGCGTTGCGTGCGATTCGCAAACGAAGTTGCAGGTGTTGAAGAGTTGGGAACTACAGGACGAGGGAACGACATGCAGATTGGAATGTATGTCGAGAAAACGATGGACTCCGAGTTGTCAGGGAACATTATCGACCTTTGTCCCGTCGGTGCTCTCACAAGCAAACCCTACGCATTCACCGCACGTCCATGGGAGTTGAAGAACACCGAGTCTATCGATGTTTTGGATGCTGTTGGTTCGAACATTCGCGTCGACTCTCGTGGCGTCCAAGTTATGCGTATCCAACCCAAGACGAACGACGACGTGAACGAGGAGTGGATCAACGATAAAACGCGCTATGCGTACGATGGATTGAAGTTCCAACGTCTAACAACACCTTTGGTCAAGGGTGGGGATCGCTTTGTTCAGGCTACTTGGGAGGAGGCGTTGACAGCTATTTCGAATGGTTTGGCGGCTTCTGGAGCAACAGACGACCAAATACAGGGCGTCGTTGGTCATCTCGCGGATACGGAATCGATAGTGGCGTTAAAAGATCTCGTCAACAAGCTGGGCTCGGATAACCTCGTGCTGGACCAAGTCGGTGGCACCTCGCCGCCAGTGCACGGAGTTGACGTCCGGTCTAATTATCTCTTCAATTCCACCATTCCTGGCGTGGAGGAGGCCGATGTTATTCTACTTGTTGGCACCAATCCCCGTCACGAAGCAGCCGTGCTCAATTCGCGGATACGGAAGAGCTGGCTACATTCCGGTTTGGAAATTGGCTTGATTGGGGAGCGTGCAGACACGACATACAGCTATGAATATCTTGGTGCCGATGCTAAAGCACTGGCGACTTTTGTATCCGGAAAGACCGCATTCGCCAAGAAGTTTGCTGCAGCCAAAAAGCCTCTAATCATTGTCGGTAGTTCCCTGGTAGAGCATCCTGACGGCGCGGCGGCTTACAACACTTTGACACGATTCGTTGAATTGAACAAGAAGACCTTGCTCACGCCGGAATGGAATGGTTTCAGTGTCTTGCAACGAGTCTGTCGATTTTCTTTGTACTTTCCATTGCATCTCATCTTGTCTACTAGGTGGCCTCTCGGTCTGCAGCATACGATATTGGATTTGTGCCTTCGAAGAAAGCGTCAACAACCAAACCCAAGTTCATCTACTTACTTGGGGCTGACGAGGTTGATCCCAAATCGATACCCGCGGATGCGTTCGTTGTCTACCAAGGCCATCATGGAGATTTAGGTGCCCAGCTGGCTGATGTTTGTTTACCATCCGCTGCATACACCGAAAAATCGTCCACCTGGGTCAATACTGAAGGTCGCTCACAACTTGGACGTGCCGCTGTTCCCGCACCGGGTGCGGCGCGTGAAGACTGGAAGATTTTGAGGTCTGTATATCTTTCCCTGTCATGGTTTATTATAGCCCACTTATAACGTTCTTCGCAGGGCTCTCTCTGAAATTCTTGGCACGCCTCTACCTTACGACGATGTCTTGACACTGCGAGACCGGATGTGGGAGATCTCACCGACCTTGGTGCGGTACGACGTTACTGAGCCGACATCATTGGAGGTTGCGAGTGCTGGGCTAGTAACCCTCGCTGCGCAGACGAAGACAGCCAAGATATCTGGCGCACCTTTCACTCGTCCGATACAGAACTTCTACCAAACTGATGTCATTTCTCGAAAGTACGATTTCCATTCTCCCTTGTGGCACCACTTGCTAACGCCGCTCAAAGTTCTGTCACCATGGCGCAATGTACACGAGCGTTTGTAAAGGGGGAAAACTATGGCTTTAGCGAAACTGGCCAAGCATCAGCAGCAGCATTTGCATAGAGTAAATTAATTGGGAATACTATAGCATTGTTCAATCCCGCAATCAACATGTTATTTTCGACCTGCATCAACAGCGTTTCTCGTGTGAATTTTTAGTAAACCCTAACCTTACGTGTCTCTTCGCGCGTCGCGTCCATCATGGACCTCAAATACAACCACCAGACGATCATCTACGTTGTCAACTCGTGCCACAACGACGATGCTACCGACCTCGTTGCTCTCGGTGGCGAGCATTCTGTCGAGGTTATCGAGGTTTCCGACGAATCCTGCAGGTCGTTGGCTACTTTTCACATAGGCAGTCGGATAACCGCCATAGCTTGGTCCCCAAAGACTATTTCGCCATCCCATAGCGACAATTGGATTCTCGAGTACGTGCTGTCGCCAAAGTGCTAACCAACGGCAAAAGCTGACAGACGAACAGACTTGCAGTCGCAAGCGCAGATTACGGCCTGCACCTTCTCACCAGGGCCCCCGATGACGAACAGCTGCCATTCCATTTTGGTGGTGGCCTGAGTGGCCATCACGGAAAAATCACCGATATTACCTTCTGCGGTGGTCGAGGACCCGAGGCAGCGCGATATGTCGCCACAGTATCTGGTTAGTGAGCCGGCTGTCAATGTCCTGACTATTATAACACAACTCGGCGTTCCAGATGACAAAATGCTCATGGTCTGGGATCTCTATCCGCCCAGCGACGAGTCCATTGAGACCGACAATCTATCCCCGCCTCCCAGGCCACAGCCGACGGCATATGCCATCCCATTTCCCCACCCGCTGACGTCCATCAATTCCCATCCGACGTCCAGCAAAGAGTTTCTCGTGTCTGATTGCCGCGGCTCCCTCTTCCTGACGGACTGGCGCTCAGATCCAGACGACCCGGAACAAGGCCCTTGGCACCATCTCGTCGAACTCGTAGAACCGTACGCGCTAGCGGAGGCTTCTCGTGAGCGTGCCACTCAATGTTGCGGCTCTGTCGCTTGGCAAAGAGAGTCCGCCGACGTGTAAGAGAGTTCTCTATAAATACATTCACCACCACGCTGATCTGTCTGTCTGCAGCATTGGCGCTGTCTACGGATCCAAATTTTCCATATGGGATATCTCAAAACTTCAAGGTGGCAAGCCATATATTTCCGGCAATAGCTTCGTCGAAGGCGGTCATAGATTCAGGTAAGCTTTACGCGTTTTAATTAATGTCTTTTTACGAAGCCTTGCTGTGTTAAGATGGTGTTACACTTACCCCGAATACTTCGCGATATCAACCCAATCGCCGTCCAAAGGCGCCGTTGTACACGTGCATAACGTCAACTACGTTCACTCTCAACCATCGGTTTTCCCTGTTGCCCCACGTCCTCATCTCATACGCGACTTTGACTTTGTTTCTGTGCCCGGTATACCTAGATTAGCTGTATCGTATGCGCGGACGGTATCAATCTTCCGTATCGGCGTCGATTCTTAGGTGTTGTGGCTAACATATATATATATATGTATACCAAAAAGTTGAATTGAATAGTGGACTGCAAGTAAAGCGGGATTACAAGATACAACAAGATTCGTGACAAGATATTAACCGCAGGTACCAGACAAAATTAATGACCGTAGCCTGGGTGCGAAGGGGCAAGGTGATATGTCGTGCCCTGATGGGCATACGTTGAACGAACATCGTTGCCATTGTTCTGAGGCATCGACGCAGCCATGGGGTTGTCGTTACCGCCGAATCCCAGATCCAAAAACATATTCTTCCAATACTGAGCGTCAAGCTCCGACGCGTGCTGAGTCGTGGGCGGTGAATACCCACCTCCGGGATACATCGTATTGACAGGTACCTGAGGCGTTTGTCGCATTGGGAGATCGTTGGTTTGGTACTGAGGCTGCTGAGTGATAGGATGTGCCGGCATATGAGGAGAGGCGGGGAAGTGAAACGTCTGTTCATGGGACAGCTCACTCTGGCCCGCATACATCTGAGACGGCGATTGAATCACAGGCTGAGATTCAGGACCTGCTCGGACACAGGTTATTTCCTGTGGGATGGTCTACATTGTCAACGCACCTTGAAGCCTAGGATCTATTGAACTCGTATCGTATCGTGCCTTCTCGCGCCGCCTAGAACCGAAAAGGTCGTTCGTCAAAAGGCTCCGGAGGAATCTAGCATGGTAGGCGGCTTGCGTAGAAGCCGGAGAGAGGTTCGACGCTGCATGATACGCATCAGCCGTTTTGGTAATCGCAGTGTGGATTTCCCGAGCAGCGCCTTCATGCAGTTGTGGAAGTGCATGTGAACTCCTCAGTAACTGAAGTAAACAAGATTAGTTTGATTCCATTATGAGAAAAGGAACCTACTTTGAGTAAGAATACCGCCGAGTAAGCCGACATGATAGTAATGGTGTCCTGCCCGTATCGCTGATCATACAAATCAAAACTGGGTTCGAATGATTGTGAGAAGGTTCCTTACCAACATACTCATATCCGCAAAGTCCTGAGAGAGGATGCGAAGATGGTCGATGGCGCTTGAGTAACACGCCGACATAGCCTGAACGCTAGGACTCGATTGGCCGCCCTGCTATACATGGTAAGAGAAGAAAAGGCGGGAAGTATGTTATGGTAATTACCGAGGACACACTGTCTTGAATGCCGAAACTATTCAAGAATAGCCGTACATAGAGCCGGAATAAACTTAGGAACGAGAAATGAAATGCTTCTCCACCGGCTGGCAAAGAAAACAAGTCAGGAGAAAAACTAGGCATAGGCAATAACACACCTTTGTGCATTTCGCGCGTCCAGGTGTCCATCCATTGGGTCAACTTTCCGTTACAGTTCCTGAGAACCACGTCGTATTTAATGTCGGCGTGACCACTGCTGTGTTTCGAATCATGGAAGATTTCGGTAGTTTCCGCCTGGATGCAAAGGTGAGCGAAAGTAAGATGGAAATACCGGAGTACCTACGGCAATGTGACGGAGTTGGACGAACGCGGCGACGATCACATCCTCAGGTCGAATTGTGCTACCACCCCATTCGTGCCACTGCCCAGAGTGCCGTACGAGGGCATCTTCCGGAAGCATCCAACTCCTGCCGGTCTGGGTGCTCAAACTGCGATCATGAACAAACAGGACGAGGTAAGTTCTTTCGCGATTGCGTCGCTCCAGGAGTTGGAATTCTGTTTCATGTGGCGGCGGGACGGGAACAAACCGATTGAGGCCGAGTTCCACGGCCATTCGACAAGCCTGCACCACAATCAGCGTACATCCCACTAAAAATTGATAGAACATGCATAGCCGATGTAAGTCCAGGTACGCTGAAATGTCCAAAATTAGTGAAGCGCGCCAGCAATCCTAAGATGTATGAACGTACATTATCGTCTGGATCCCGCCAGTACGTAAGACAAGCGAACGCCTGCACGACTTCAACCCTCTTCCAAGCCTGTGCAAAGGCTTGAACAGCAAAGTCATGCGCCAATTTTTGGCATTGCTTAAATAGCTCGGGTCTGAAAAATCGGCAGCCTGCCATGATCAGGGTGGTGAAGAGGAAGCGGCATTTCGACCTAACGTAGTTCACCGTATGCAGAGCAGGATCGAAGAGGTTGATGAATGGATTGAGGCGAATGAAAATGGCATCAAATAGCACCTTTGCCTCCTCTTCATTCATCAGGCCAGATTCGATGGGATCGCTGGGACCTGGCGGCGCGGTGGGGGTACGTGAATGAGGCGGGCTGTAAGAGGTCCCGCGCGGCTGCTGCCCTTTGACCGTCTCGTCCTCGGGATTAAGAATAGTACGAAAGAACGAGTTCCTCTGGTTCTCCTTGCGAATCATCTTAGCCGGGAAGAGGCCGTCGTTATTTTGCTCCGTTTCATCATCGTCATCTTCATCCATGTCCATGGTCCTTGAGCTAGAAGCGGAATTGGGGTAATCGTTCCCAGCTGAATACTGGTGTGGGAGGTTCAATGGTGGCAATTCATTTGAAGGAAAATGCGTATTTGGAGAGGAAGAGTAGGGATCTCCTCGTGCGCCGTTGTTGAAGGAGTCTGAAGCACCCGTATGGGTAGAGTCACCATAGCCAGCAGCATGGGCCTCCGAAGAGTTGGATTTCCGTTTCTGCTGGATTAGTCCTTTCTCGAGGCGACGTAGCATCTTGGAGGCCTCTGACAGCCTTGAGAAAGCGATGAGTGAAAAGAGCTGCCGAGCAGAGAGAATCAGACGCACTTTGAGCCAGGTTTGCGCCCGCGTCGATGCTTTTCGAAGATGCATCTAGAAGAGACAATGAATATTCGGCATCGATGACTCGATGATACTCACTCCACGTTGGCTCGTTTGCAGCGCTGGCACTGCTTCTGACCGTCTTCTGCGCCTACGCATTTCATCTACAAAATCCAAGCTGTGAGAAATGGGGATAAAAATGCCGGAATCAAACGAACCTTGGCAGCACGACATGTTGTGCACGCCCGAGCACCTCGCACAATAGGGGGCTTGACGCTGTACAGATACCGTTAGCATAGAAATTAGGCAAGAGACGGGGGAATACCCAGTTTTTGAGTCGGACATGGGGTCGGACTGGATATCCATCTTGTCACCGTGTTGAACGCCTGTTTGGACGCCGTGTTGGACACCGGGGGTCGATGGTCGGCAAGCTAGCGAGCGGCGGCGTCGCGAACGATAAGCAGAGTTCAAGCGGCAGCCCTAACGACGGGGACGTTGGCGGCGAGAATAGGACAATGAGGAGAGATGGGAGAAGAGTTACAAGTCGTATTGAACGATTTGAGCAAGAGCTCAAAGGAAAGTGATCGAGACGACTGCCCAATCGAGACCAAACTGCCCCGGGTGACTCGGCAACCAACCAGATTTCGGCCAAATAAATGGTCCCCTGCCTGCTATGTCGCCGTTGGTCGCTTTTTCAATCCCATTCAACTCAGATCTCACGGATTTCCTGGGAGTCTATTGGCCATTCAATGGGTCACCTCACCAGTTTGTTCCGACGCTCCAGATATGCCTAGCTGCGTTTCCAAAGTCACTCCCGGGATTACCTAACGGTGGCGGACTTGACTGTACGCCCGATTTAGATACTCATTCAAGGAACTCTGTCCAAAACTCTACGTGTCTTGTGTATTCTAGGAGGCATATTTGGCCAGCATAAACCGGTAATTATACGTTAAAATGTGCCCTACTTGTGTATACTTTGTTTTCCAAATTCACTCTCGGCTGTTCGCGAAAAGGTAGCGAAACGGGGTCCTTCTGCTCTTATCTTCTCCAGGGCAGCCCTCGGGCCACCACATGCATCTGTCATTGTAGATCCTGGTACTCAGCGTCATCGCACAATCTGTGCGCAAAACGGTACAATCGACCGGCGTCATCATACGCGTCTCGATTCCCACTAGATAGTTGTGCACGGACACAAGGTTGCCTCGCAATCGCCCATAAAGAAATTGCATAGACTTGACACCGGCATGAATGAACTGCGACGTTGAATGTACGGCATATAGCGCCGCCCTCTTCATCTCCACATCAGTCGCGACAGAAACCTCCTCAGTACGTCCTAAAAAGCAGCACGAGGCATGATGCCGAAGCGAAAAGATGCCACCGGATACTTCCAAAAATCTACATGCGTCCCCAACACGAGGCAGGAAGTTATAAAAAATTGTGTCCAGGGCATTATCCACGGCATTTGAGTGGCAGCATCGTGCTCTGATCGACTGTCTTTCTCCCATCAATGTCCCCCATTCAAGTCCGTACTGTTGTAACGACTACCGTATGGGGAGATGAACCTACGTCTTCCGTTACGACCGCCAGCCAAAGCGGTACAACTGTCCCAATTGGTGCGATCGTAGGAGGAACATTGGGAGGTGCATGCCTAGCTATATTGGTCGCTTTTACGTGGACGCTCTGGGGTAGATCGATTAGGCGTCAGAAACGAAAACAAGAGAAGGAGCTGGTGAGCTTCGGAAGCCTCATTCAACTTTACATCCTTCTGAGGCAGCGGTACCGCTAGCACAACCTTCGTATCACAGACAAGAACACAAGACTCAATGCTGCTGCCCTCTCGCGGCCTCGAAAGACCAACTACCTCCCTCCCATGTTCTGGCCGCCGTCGTCGTCCAAGGTTAAATTCGCAGATGGCGGCGTGTCGGGCAGGCCTGCGCCATCGGAAACAGAACCACAGTCCACGCGTAAAGAGAATGCAGTAGAGCCACCGATTCCCGTGCGACGACCTCGTCCCGTTGCATTCTCCAGCGACCCACATCCGACAGCAGGTGTTATTTTCCCTTGGAGAAAGAAGAGCGCAGAACGCATGGCTGCTGCTGCTGCACGTTCACCCTCACCACAAGGGTCGGACAACACCAGCTATTACTCTGCTGCATCAGGCGACGAAGAAGGACGGGAGCGTGAAGAATATCAGCCAGAACCGACCACATCTCCTCCCGCGGACGAAATTCAACGACTCTCTCGAACATCCTCGACATGGTCATTCCTGTTGAGAAATGGATTCCGACGAGCACCTTCGAATGGCGCTTTGAACGCCAATCGCAATTCTCAGGCAACGAGTGCATCAGTGTACTCACAGCCAGACGAGCCGTTACCAGTTGGGGTTGCGATATGACTTGCACGGACTCGAGATGGACAATTGTATTGAACAGGTAGTACGAATCATTGTAATGACTTGACATATTTCTGTGACAATTTATTGAGGACTCGAAGAAATGAATACGCGCATATACGCACCTTTTCTAGTTGTTCCACGGCAGCCTTGAACTGAGTAACCTCTTTCCAACACTCCAGTGGTCTTGCAGACTTTGCTCTGGAAGCTATGGATGAACATTTGTAGTGTATCATGAGGAGAGGTCACTCACCTGTAACACGACAATACGGCCTCTTGGTATGTTTTGACATCCGGCAGTTCCTGTAGGTCCTTGCGACCATGGAATCGGTCAACTTTGCCTCTGATTTCCTCAAGGTCGTTCAAAAGGCTGACGCTGTCCTTGACGGCACCCATTTCACTTCCATCGCCCGTCATTGACCACTCTCTATCCAGATTCTCCTTCTCAAGTGCCTGCTCTATTTTTTGACGTACATCCTCCTCCTCTTTGCGCAGCCTTGTTAATTCAGTTTGTATGCGAGAACGGACGTGCGCATCTAGCGTTGATTGACGTTCTGGCGGGACCTCGGGCGATGCCAAGTTGGCGGCAAGTTGGTCGACGACTTCGGGCGAGAACTGGGACCATAAGTTCGCGAGCGATACATGCAGGAAATAGACCGACCTGAATGGCAGTGTCTGTAACGAAGATTTTGTCGTCCGCCTTGGATTGCGAGGCGCCCATGATGGATGTACGGGGAAGACCGCGACACAGCGATACCGCGATCGGACTGCTCGCCCTCGTGTCATGATACCCATATAAGTAGAACCAATTATCTTTATACACTTGAAATACAAGAACCACGGCTATACAACGCGTTACAAGACAATGAAACCGATAGTTTTTGGTAGAGGATATACACAACGACAATTAGGCAAATTCCAATAAATTATAAAAGGGATGAGAGCCCAGAGACAAGACACTTGTCGAAGGCGAAACCAAACGCAAGGTTGATGATGGAGGCATCGATTTCAGGATATCAATGTCTGTTGAAAACTTGAAGCTGTCTTGTGGAGGCGTCAACGGGCCAGCTTCAGACAGCGGCGAATCTGTCGACGTAGGCGAGAAAATCTGTTCAAAGTAGGGAGATCTATCGGCAGCAATCAACTGAGACTCGGAGTGTTGCGGGTGTACGACCGCCTGCATGGATGCTTTGATAACATTTTCAGCAATCTTTCCACCAGTCTTCTTCAAGCCGAGACCAAAGGGCGGGATACTATGACAATTCCTTGGCGTCGTTGAGCAGATAGAAGCCTTTGAAATCATAGCCGCTGGTATCGAATAGGTAAATCCAATGCCATGCCCAATCTGTTCGATACCTTTAGGTAGGTTGAGGTGCTCTGGCGTTTTGAGTGTCGCGTGCGAATTGGAATGAAGAAGTTTCTTGCGGAGCTTGTTCGGTACGAGGAGGGATAGACGAGAAGGACTGAGGACAGGAAATGATCTTTGTTTGCGGAGTCTCGCCAATGGAAGTGAGTCACGAGAAGGAGATTCTTCGTCAAGTGTTTGCCAAAACAAGGACATTTTCGTCTGCGGACTTGACGATTCGTGTGCTCTTGTAGAATCGGGTACTGCGGGAAAAGAATCTGCCACAGTCTTGTCATGAGCTTCGACGCATTCACAAGAAGACATCTGCGGGGTGGCGGCAACGGAAGAGGAGCAAGATATCGGAGGAAGGGAATTTGTTTGTAGAACATCAGTGTCCAGAGATATCATGGAGATCTTAGAATTTGAGCTTTGACTAGGACCACACGATGAGTGGTCGACAAGAGGAATGTGAACCGTCATTTGTGGAAAGCACGATGGTGTTGTAGGTTGCATGTCGTTGGTTGACGACGGTCCAATGAGAGGAACTGGAACTTCGAAAATATCAACTCATGTATTGGGCCAAAGCAGAGGAGAGCCACCTTCAAATTTCTTGTCCTGCACTTGACGCCAGTCGCTATCGCCATTATGCTTCGTTGAGGACGATCTTGGGAACAAAAGCGTGAACTACTCACATACGACCAAAATATTCGTGCGCCTTGATACTACTGATGGAGATTCGCAAGTGCGGGTTCTTGACGACACACTGATCACAACGCATGAGTTTGAGAGCGAAGACGTAGTGTGAGATAGATAACTGACTTGAAGTATTAAATCTCGCGCCACGGTAGACAATGGAATCGTGAAATCTAGAGATACTCCACCATACAAAACGTTGTGTAGATTGACATTGTCGTCTAACCCAAAAGCATGCTGAACATCAGTTAGTATCGTTAGGACCAATGATTAGGACTTCAACTTGCCTGTCCGAGCAACATGAAATATAACACCAACCCAAAGCCCCAACAGTCCGAAGACGAATCACTGGTTTCCCAGCCTAGCAGCACCTCTGGTGCCCTGTATTCACAATGATGCTCGCGATGTATCCTGACGATGCCATGGTAAGAGCGGGCATTACTCTCACCATTTCGTTCGTCAAGGAAAGCGGCATCCTCAAAACCCGACAAGAGAATATGCCCTCCGGAATCGAGGTAGATATTTTCAGGACACACTGTCCGATGAACAATGCCAGAGAAATGGAGACTGTTCAAAGCTTCGACCTGTATCACATGAGCTTCATCCTGGATTCGCCACTTCATAGAACTCTTACTAATTCACTTGCGTAAAGCAAGACGAGGCCAGGCTTCAGCTGCTTCTTAGCTGACACAAAAGAGAACAAGTCGCCGCCAAGCCCAGCATCCTGTTCTCATCACTATCATTAGAAGTAGTATAAGTGAATGGCACTGACCAGGACAATGTGTAAGACGTCGTTGTCAATGAAGTTGAATTGCATTCTGGCCAAAAATGGTGCATATAATCCATTGACTGCGTCCATAACGGAGAGTGTCTGAGACGATGTATGCTTGGATGGCTTGGCTCGCTTCAAGGCGAAGATCTTCCCAGTACTCCGTCGCCTACACAGCGTTTGATGCGGCGAGTCTTCAATGATTTCAAACTCATTCATGGTGGCCTTTCTCTTTAGAGACACACGAGTCAGGTAGAAGTACACAGATTGATCAAGGAAGGAAATACCCTTGCACCGTACGCGACATCATTCGCATCTTCGTAAATGGTTGTGAGATTTTCGCGTTGGCGAGTCTTTGGCGACATGACCATGATCTCCTAATGTAAAAATTCAAGGAAATTGTAGAATAACGGCGAGAAAATATGATTACATCGACATCGTCGTCCTCCCAGTCAGGAAGCAATTGCTGAATATCTGTGATCTGCTAGAGAAAAAGTCAGACACTTGCTAGGGCGAGGAGATGGCGTTCACTTCAATGTTGTAGCTCTTGTCGGTGTCAGGGCGCCCTGTCTCCATCCAACCTGAGAATGACTCCTGGTTATCGTCAGTTCACGGTTCGTGCGAGGTTATGATACGTACAGAGAAGGGCGTGTCGTCAAATTCGTCTATGTCGTGAAGAGAAAGAGCCGGGGGAGAATCAGAGCCATATTGCAACGAAGACTGTG
Source organism: Mucidula mucida (assembly GCA_015501055.1). NCBI lineage: Eukaryota > Fungi > Basidiomycota > Agaricomycetes > Agaricales > Physalacriaceae > Mucidula > Mucidula mucida. Next base: position 1,324,355 of record JADNYV010000002.1, read on the forward strand.
CAATCCGTCGTGAGTATACCGTGTACGGGCGATATTCCGTAAACATGAACCTCGCCAGACGGAAGGGTATCTCTAGACAACCATTCAGACATCATGGAATCCGTGAAGTGAACCGGTAGCGCGTCGCCGTGAAGAGAGAAAATGTTTTGCGGTGAGGGTGGGTGTCGCACGGACATGGAGGTAGAAGATCAACCTTTTCGATCGAGCGTCTACGGATTTCATTTCGGATTAGGGCAATGCATATTCTCTCTAAAACTACTATATGTCCATTTTGTCCTCCTTCTCCCAACCGGGATTTTTCTGTAAGACAACGAATCCTTCCAGGACATGAGCGAAAGGAATGAACTCCTCCGTCGCTAGCTCAGCACGTTCTGTCGTTCCTAACCGTACCGGCGTTTGATGAGTCTGGAAGCCAGATATTGTTCTTGGCTTGCCCGCTTGGCCGACAATATCAACAGCCTTTCACAACAAAATGAGAGACGATGCGACTTGAATAACGGAAACGCCTACTTGTCCAACGCGAACAGTGACAGGGATGTTCTTGAGCTCTTCATCAAGTGTGATCAAGAAGCGAGGATACATTGCCGGTGTCAGGAAGTACAACATCCAGTGATACTTGTCGAGAATAACTGACGTTCGCAGATGCAGTCAGCGATCAGGAATAGCGTATAAGACACTACTTACATCCTTTCGAGTCCGTGAATGCTGTCAGAGTCGCTAGTAGACCCGCGACAGCTGGTCGACTCATTATGTTTCGGTCGGAGAAGAAGGGGTTGAGACCAATTGTGCCTTTACCCATATGGATCATGCCCTGCGCGACTCGTACCATGAAGAGACAGTCAGGCTCTTTATGGTAGTAGCCGGCAAGTTGTCGTAACATCTGACCGAGACGCGCATTGTTCGTTCCAGCACCCACTAGACCCATAGCGAATATAGCATTGAGCGCAACTGCAAGGTCATTGTCATGGCTGTACTTCGACAAGGTGTCAAGGATAGGGAGGACGGGATTTGACGCGCTGACCAGACCGATGGCGAGAGGGACAGCTTTCCGTATTATCGGCTCGCCATAGTGCATCTGTGCGCGGTTTGAGTCGAACAAATGTCAACATGGGAATTACATACCAAGTGATTGAACTGACGCAACGACATTTCCGCACCGATGTCCTCGCCCATGGCAATTAAGGCAACCCCAAGGACAGCAAATGCTTGGAAGGTGTCGTCTTGCGCTTTGGTCTCTTCCTTCTTCTCTTCTTTGTTATCCTCTTTCTTCTCTTCTTCCTTCGGAGGCACAATATGTTCGTCGCAGTGATGAAGCATCCCTTGGATTCGGAGAACATTCCCGGTACCGGCAAACGCACAGGCTTCGACTATGATCTGAGCAGTTTTCGACAATGGATGTTCAATGGCTTTGAGAGTTTCCAATGTAGCGTCACACTGGTCCTGCAGACCTTTCAAAAAGTCAGCACTGGAAATGGCAAAGAATACAGAACGCCGAACCAAGGTAGAGCAAACCTAAGCCAAGAGCAAAAAAGCGGCCCCACTTCTCGTCCAGACCTTTGTCCTCTCGTTCGGCGCGTTCCATTAACGTTTGCAAGATAGTGCCAGTCAGTTCACCGTTGCCACTTCCAACGAATATGAAGCCGAGAGACAAAGTGGCCAAACTAACCAGTTCCATCGTCACATTATCATCAGCAATATGAGATTGCAGCAATTCCAATAGGCCATCTCTGTGCGAACCGACGTAGGCCATACCGAGTCCCATGATGGCGCTCGTTTTCAGAGGAACAGATTTGTTCTCGACGTACTCGCCAAGCAGAGCAAGCGCGGCATCGGCTTCAGTACGGACACCGCAGTTCAAAAGACCTGTTGCTAACAATGCACCGGCCTTGATAATATTAGACTTAGCCAAAGGTATCTTATCACGAAAATATACCTTGATATGTTCCTCCGAAGAATATGTGTACTTGTCAATATGCGTCAAGCCCATATCGGTGTCCCACAATAAGCTGAGACCAAGAGAAGCCGCCGCACTCATCATGCCGTGGTCCTTGTTCTTGTAGATCCAGCTGTTTCCTTCTTCAGCTCCTACCATGAGTTTGTCATTCCCGAAACCTGCATTGACGAAGGCGTTGACAAAAGTGCCAGCGAGATTGCCTCGGGCAGAATCCACATTTGGCTGAGCATTGGGACCTTGGTCAAGATAAGTTTTTGACCGGTGCTCAAATAGCGGAAATGCGTACGGGTATGCTCAAGATGCGACTTGTAGACATCTTCCAAACTTTTCGCATCCTGGACGCCTAGCTCCTTCCCGAAATCGCGGAAGTGACCACTGAGGCGAGTGTTACTCAAACACTCCACAAGGTCCTCCGGCAGGTCATCAGAGAAATCGGCAGTTTCGTCGGCTTCAGGATTTTTCAGCCAGTGTAAGGGAATTTGCGCGCGCGCCAACAAGAATGCGAGTTGCCGTTTCATGAGTGGGTTACCTGGCGCGTTAAAATCCTCGCGTACCAGAGCTGGGTCACCTAAACGTATAGCAAGCGCCAGCGCTTCCGGAAATTTGGATTGCTGAACATATATAGTATGCGCCGTTTGCAAGAAAGCAATGTCGTCGGGAGGCGGCAAAAGGTTCACGCAGCGAACCATATACTGGCAGACGCGTCCGTAAGTGTTCTCGTCAACTAGCTCGGTTATTTGATCCACAATTTCCAACTCTTCCAGGAGGTCGACAGCATCAGGTTCTGCATTGTGGGCGAGAAGGAAAGTCGCACACTGCCTTCCTAGCGAACGAAGCTCTTCGATGGTCCCAATCGGCGCGACTTTCTTGTCATCTGGCTTGTCTTCCAGTTCACCCTGCTCCTGCACAACGAACTCTTCTCCGAGCTCAGCCGCCAAGTGACGGACGTATTCGTGGCCCCAAGTGCCTGGATCGGCCAAAGGTGAATCTGCCGGGCGCAAAGACGCAGAGAGAAGTCGGTAGCGGAGGGTACCTCGCGGTTGCGTGTCTGAGTAGGTCATGGCAAGAACGGATAAGATATCTGCAAAGAGACTCTGGAATACGATGAGTTTAGTCCATTCGAGGCGGAGAACACAGATACCTTGTCGTCCGAGGCAGGCCATGTTTCGTACAACTGTTGGAGCTCGGGATAATGAGGGCGAAGAAACTTGAGTGGTTTCGGAACCGATGTCATAGACGATGTCGATGTTCGTATGAGACTTCGAAGACTTTCTAGAGCCGGTTTATGCAGCGAGGTATTCGATTCCTATGGACGATCTGTGAGTAGACTTAACGTGTCAAGGAACAGTAATCACCTTGAGCCGTTCGACGAGCATTTCCAACTCATTTTTCAGCTGGAGATCCTCTTCGGACTGGTGAAAGTGGATGAGTTGCTTTGCGTTACAACTTCAATCTCCATCCGTACCAATTCCTCGCCCTCCTCCTCGTCCTTATTGGTCTGTTTCGACGACCCTTCCTGTTTGTCCTTGTCTTCATTCTTATCCTCCTTCTTCGCCTTCTTTGGGTCCTCTGAAGGAACGGCAATGGCGGATTCGGTGGGCACAGGCATGGTGGTAAATGATGACACTACACAGGACGATTGATGAACGCGACGCGCGTCCTGCAAAAGTTCCCACGCTTAAAATTGGGACAGATGAACACAACAAGACACAGGTTGCTTTTAACTACGATACTGTCACTTTTTAGATTTACGTTGCTTTCGTTTTCGCCCAATCAGAGAGCCAAGGGAGTTGGAAGGTTTTGGTTTGCTCTCGCCTTCTATGCGCGACTTTTTGGAGGGACGCTCTTCCTCAGCCGGAGAGGCATGTTCCTCTTCCTCGACCGGCTTATCCTTACTCTTCTTCCGCTTTAGATCTTTTGAGTTTTCGGGCTGCAGAATTTCGTCAGTAGATTTCACGGACAATTTGAACGAACATCGTACTCGTTGATAAGCCGCTCTTCTTTGGACAACTTGAACATTCTCAATTGAGAACTCGACGATCAGAGTACCTTTAACAGACAGATTGCTTTTCTCCATCTCATCCTTTAGACGCTTCAAGCGACCATCCTCCCGCTCCCCAGGCTTCTTTTTCTCCTCCTGAACGATGAGCGACCCAAGGTCTTCCTTGTACCATTCAGTCAAAAGCTTTGCAGTATTCTCGTTATTGTTCGCCCAACGCAGGACCCGCAGTGCATCCGCATGGGTGAACATTTCAAGGAAGCCGTAACCTTTACTGCGTCCCTTGCCGGTAACAGGATCTATCCTTTCATGTTGACGAACAATCTTGGCCTGTTTGACTCTTTCGTGGGCCTTATGCCGTTTGTGCTTGTTGTCAATTTGGCCTCCTTCGTTGTCCTGTTCGTCGAGGTCGACCGCAAGCTCGTCTTGGCTAAGACCATTCCGGGCCTTATTTTTCACTTCTTTGTCGAACTCTCGAGCCGCGTACAGTGCGAGTCGTTTAAGCACTCGCTCAGAAACGAATACGGGGATTTGTCGGATGCTAAGACGGGTCTTTGAGACGTATAAAGATGGATTGGAGTTGAGGAGAGTTCGGCGCGCGCCGAAAGACGAAGAACGACGTTCCAATTCTGCAGGTGCCATTGTCTGAGCAGCGGGTGAATTCGGAAGAATGACTGAAACTTGAATCAGACCGCTGAACAAGTACCAAAACACCGACTTACCACCCTCTCGAAGGAGGTACATGTTCCGTTTATCAGCCTTTTCGCGTCGGCGTTCACCTTCCTCCTTCAGCCTGCCAGCTTCGTCCCTGGTGACAGCACGGACGACATCTAGAGTACGACCATGCAGGACAAGACTTTGTGCAAGAGAGGACGATGGATCAGGAGTGAGAATAGAAGGAAGAACAAACGGATTCTTCTTCACAACCGGAACAGAGCCCATGGTTTCTGATTTGAGAAGATCACTTTGTTGGATGACCTTGTCGGCGTCATCCCTTTCCCAGAAACAAGCGAAACCAGTACCTCGTGAACGCTCGGTTTCGGGATCCACAGTTATACGAGCATATCGTAGTCGCCCGAATGCACGGAATCTGCAAAGCGCGTCAAATATGTAACTAGAAACGTTGATTGAACACGTACAAAACGCGCAATTCATCCTCCGTTGCAGTGAACGGTATATTCCGAATAAACAACGTAGTACCAACGTCTGTGGCAGGGAGGTGCGGCTTGACAGGTTTCTCGTCGCCAGATTCTTCGTCTTCGGAAGCATCACTTTCGTCATCGCTAGCATCATGAACTCCCAACTGACTGTCCAAGTCATCGCTGCTGCCGTCTTGAGACTCTGAGGCTAAACTCGCGTCTTCGTTGTCTTCAACCAAGCGAACTTTCTCCTCTTCCCACTTGTCCTTGCTCAAGGCCCAATCGACAGCAATGATACGTTCTGAACTGTTTTCGGTAGCGTCATCGACATCTATCGCAGAGTCCGCATCGTCTGCCACTGCAGGCCCTGATAGAGCCCTCTTCTCTAACCGTCGTTGTTTCTTTTTCTTCTGCTTGTCAGAAACAAGGTTCTCCGCTTGACCAGCACGGAGGGTCATGCCATTGCATGCCTCCATTGCACTCTCCGCGTCCTTTTTGCTCAACATCCAGACAAACGCAAAACCACGCATTCGACCGTCGTCTTTCTTTTTAGGGATGTGAATGGAGTGGACTGGACCATAAGGAAGAAAAATTGAACGCAAGTCCTGTTCTGTCGTATGAAAGGGAATATTGCGGACAATAAGCCGACTTGCATGACTGGGTTTAGCAGCTGTTTTTGTGTGGGACAAGGAATCGAAGCGCTTTTTGAGGGTGACGGAGAGAAGGGAGCCTTTGAAAACGTGAGCATGGAGCTTTTCGACAGCATTGTTTGCCGCAGACGGAGTAGAGAAGAGAACATGAGCTAAAGAGGATGTAAGGGACTACGCGTAAAGAGGCAGAACAGGTAGCTAACCGGCTCCATTGTCAACAGGCCATTCGACGCTCTCAGCTCCAGAGTATTTGCGAAATTTCTTCCATAATAAGGCCTTTGAGTCTATCGTTGAAGGTAAACCAGTGACAACGATGGTGCGTATGGCAATAGGATCTTGAGGAACGCGACGCCGAGGTGCAGGCGGTTGTTTGGGTTGCTTGGCTGGTATGGATTCAGTCCCATCCTTCGGCTGTTACAGTTTGAATATGATTGTGAAATTCAAAAGACGCATAATCTAACCTTTTGTTCGGCCCACTGTACGCGAAGACTCCGACCAACCAGCGTCAATCCTTCACGATTAATAGTATCAAAGGCAGCTTGAGCGTCTTCTTTAATCGCGAATGCAACATAGCCGACACCCTTGGATACGCCTGTGCCTTGTTCTGTTACAACGAAAGCAGACCTCACAGGTGCGATATCGGAAAATAGTGTCTGCAGATCCACAGAGGTCGCAGTATACGGCAAATTGGAGACGAATAATGTAGATCTGTGGGATATGAGTATAGAAACTGGTGAGAAGAGCTGATCTTACCCATGGGCACCCTCACTCTCCCTCTCCTTTCGTTTACCAAGCGTTGGCGACAAATCCATGTAGAAGCTTGAAAAAGCACTTGTTTGGTGGATACTTTAGATTATTTGCACAAGTAGGCATGTGCAGGCGCCGTCTTCCGCAAGTGCCGGCCGGCATGCCAAGTGTAAACAACACCAAAACATTGACAACTCTCTCTCACACCATCATGTCGGACATTGAGGACTATGACACGAATCCCAACCAGGGCTCCGATGACCCAGCGCCGGAGGACTTGGAAGACGACGAACCACCACGTCGGAGACATTATGACGACGACGAGGATGAGGAAGAGGAAGAAGACGAGGAAGAGGAAGACGAGGAGGAGGGAGACCAAGGCGCGGATAAACGACACAAGAAAAAGAAGATAAAGGTGGTCTTGTAATTTCATAACTACGTCGGACTTGCTGACCTTGGTTCAGCGCAAAACAGGTGCTAGCCGCTTTTTGGATGTTGAAGCCGAGGTTAGCGACGATGAGGATGAGGAAATGGACGACGAAGAATACGGCCGTGCGTAATGCTTCAATATTTGACTGCGAATCTAAAATGTTTTGAACAGACGACAACTTTATCGAACACGGCGCAGATGGAGGTGACGACGATTCGTCGCGAACTCGACTTCATCACGCTCGTCTGGAGAAACAAAGGGATGAAGAAGACGACCGCACTGCAGAACAGATAGCCCAGGACATCCGTCAACGTCACACGCGTGGTCCCCCGCGGTATTCTTCGTCAATGAACGATGTACCTCAGCGCTTGCTCATGCCTTCTGTGCAAGACCAAAGTCTTTGGCAGGTCAGAGTCAAGGCCGGGCGAGAGAGGGATATCATTTACAGCCTCATGCGCAAGTCTATCGATCTCGAGTACACCGCTAGGCCTCTCGTCATCACCTCCGCCTTCCAACGCGACTCTCTCCCCGGTATGATTTACGTCGAGGCCAAAAGCGCAAAACAGGTCTCGCAGGCATGCCAAGGCCTCGTCGGTGTTTACCTTGCCAAGATACAGCTAGTGCCCATTCAAGAGATGGCCAGCTTGCTGCAGATCAAGAAGCAGGATATCACTGTCACACCGGGTACTTGGGTACGCATCCGAAGGGGAAAGTACCAGGGAGATCTTGCACAGGTCGTTGATGTCACTGACAATGGGGAGGATATTGGCCTCAAGTTCGTCCCTCGCATTGACCTAAATCCCAAGGATGAAGCGGGGTTGGACGCCGGTTTTGGAGGAAAGAAGCGCAAAAAGGCCGCGACAGCAGTCGGCGGCATGCGCCCGCCTCAGCGCCTCTTCAATTTCGAAGAGGTTGTCAAGGTTTATGGGCGCACAGCTGTCATTAAAAGGAACGCGGTCTATGTCTTCCAAGGCGATACGTACAAGGACGGCTTCATCGAAAAAGACTTTAAGCTCAGTGCCCTGTCCATGGACGACGTCAACCCAACGCTGGACGAAATCACACAGTTTACTCGGGGGCAAGATGGCCTGGAGGGCGAGAACGCAGTTGATCTATCTATCATTGCCGAGGCTTCGCGCAAAGCCGCTATCGCTGTACTACAGCCCGGTGATCATGTAGAGGTGTTTGAAGGCGAGCAGGCAGGAGTGCAGGGAACAGTGGAAGAAGTCTCTGGCGACGTCGTGACAATCTCCGCAATGGGCGTCGATATCGAAGGACAAAAGATTGATCTCCCTGCGAGAAGTGTGCGGAAGAGATTCAAACCCGGAGACCATGTCAAGGTCATGACAGGAAAAAATGCCGACGAAACTGGTCTTGTCGTCGCTGTCGCGGATAACATTGTCACCTTTCTTTCAGATATGTCCATGCAAGAGGTACTATTGATGCACCTGCCTTCGAAATCTACTAAAACCATCTAATAGGTGTCTGTATTCTCCAAGGATCTTCGTGAAGCAGCTGAAGTTGGCTCTGGTAACAACATGGTGGGTAATTATGAGTTACACGACCTGGTCCAACTCGAGTACGTCGCTGTCCAGGTCTATCAGCTTATACTTACCGCTCTCGGAACAGTCTTCAAACTGTGGGCGTCATCTTTAAAACAGAGAGGGACGCTTTCCGTGTCCTGGACCAAAACGGACAGGTTCGAATAGTGCAGCCGCATCAAATCACCATGCGCAAGGATTCCAATCGCGCCATTGCGACCGACCATGATGGCCACGAGCTCCGTATCCAAGATAATGTCAAGGAGTTCGAAGGCGAAGGACGAAAGGGGCAGGTGTTACACATTCACCAATCCTACTTCGCGTTCTTGCACAATCGGGATATAGCTGAAAATGGTGGAATTTTTGTCACTAGGGCCCGCTCTCTTGTGTCCCTGGCACCCAAATCCAGCTTGATTCCCAAGGCGGGTGGCGACTTATCCAAGATGAACCCCGCGTTAGCGATGCCCGCTGGGGGCATGGTTGGTTCGGCCATGGGCAGTCGTGGTCCAAGAGATCGAAGTATTGGCACATTTGTACAAGTAATCCGGGGCTCGCACAAAGGCTATGTTGGAACGATCAAGGACACGAATGGATCTATCGCTCGCGTCGAACTGACGACGCGCAACAAGGTCATTACTATCGAGAAGGAGAAGCTACTTGAGAAGTTGTACGTCACGCCATACTTTGTTTGAATTGTAAAATCTGAAAGCATTCCAGGCCAAATGGCAGCACTCGACCATTAGGAGATCGTGGGCCGTATCGTGGAAATGACTCTGGACGTGGCCGTGGTGGTCACGGCGGCGGCGGCGGTTGGGGAGGAAGCGGAGGTCGAACATCGAATCCGTATAACTCTTCAGGTTCAGCGACTCCGGCGTGGGGAGGAGGGCGCACACCTGCATGGGGAGGAGGTAGGACACCAAATCCCGCTTCGGATTCAAGAACGCCGGCTTGGAACGCCTCATCTCGAACCCCGAATCCATATGCAAGTCAGACACCAGCATGGAACGCATCATCTCGTACTCCGAATCCTTACGCCGATGGTGGGCGCACACCCGCCTGGAATGCCAATTCCCGAACACCCAATCCATATGCCAGTAACGCAAATGGGGGGGCCACCCCAGCGAGAACTGGTTGGGGCGCCAGTAGCGGCTCGTGGGGTGGGGCGACGCCTGGTCGGCCTACAGAAAGCAGTTTCGAGACGGATGGCTGGGCGTCGCCGAAATACTTTGATTCGTCGTCCTCTTCTACCTGGGTAGGTAACGTCCAACATATGCACCATATCTTTTGTTAACTGTTTTAGGCGGCTCCTACACCTGCTGCAGCAACCTCACCCGAATTTCTCGCACCAACGCCAGCAGGCTACGATTCTGCACCCACACCGGCTTCTTTTGGGTTCAGTGTGTCTACACCATACTATGCATCTGCACCGACTCCTGCTTCAGCTCCGACACCGGCAGCAGGACAGTACTTTGCATCTGACTTGCCTGACGACTGGCTTCTCGACCCCAAATTCCGTCCATACTTGCAACGTATCCGCATCAAAGTTGAAGGCTCGAGGAACAACAATTACCTTGACGGCGCGTATGAAGGGAAAACCGGACGTGTGGCTGCCGCCATGGAGGCTGGTGCGAATATCGATCAAACATGTTTGGTGGAATTCGAAGGTGGTGAGAAGCGATCGATATTAAGCAAATATATCGCACCGCAGACACCGATGGACGGTGAGGCGGTGTTAGTACTCCTTGGTCAGTATAAAGGCGAAGTGGGGACGGTGAAGGAGTACAGGGGCCTGGACGTCGAGATTCTTCTTGATGGGCACACACAGCCGGTCATCGAGTCGGAAGACACTGTTGTTGCTCTTGTCGACTGATTGTAATACTAGTGTATTCCTGGGACTATCTCGTTGCAGGTTATATGTATATATCGTCTCAAATGTTTTGTGTACTGAAAGTTTATGAGCCATTCTTGAGCTGTGCGAGATGATACATTGGTACAAGATAACTACGCCGACCAGACTTTGGCAATGAGTTCGGTAAGACCTGAAGAGGTGTCAGAACGGATAGGGAGGGCGCGATAAACAGGTACTGTTTACTTACCGATATCATTGGTGTTGAATTGATAAACGCCGACGAGGACGCCGACAGTTGCTGCTCTGAGACCCCAAGAAACTGTGGGGCCAAGAATTGGGAATTTGCGCTTGTGGACATAGTCGGTGAAGATGGCATCGAACTTTGCAAAGTTTAGAGGACCATAGAGGAATGATACAAGGAACATACGCCGATATGACTGTGCATAACGAGACTAACTCCTAGAATGCCGTCGAGAATGGGATAATTGGTTCCACTGGTGACAAAGGTGGCGGCTGTGAGTGGTACGAGTCCAGCAGACAAGAGGCGCTCGAAGGCCCAGTGATATGAACCATGAGATTTCGAGGGCGTGGGGAAGGTAGTGGGGTCGTTGACAGTTCCCTTGTATACGGCTTCAAAGATTGGTTTAGTCCTGTATGGTCGACTATACTGTTGTACTTACGTCCACCAGGCACATAGGTTGCCTCCGAGGCAAAACGCACTGCGACTGGGATCTAATCAGGGACTCGGTCAACAAGGCAGACGAAATACGTGCCTTGCGGAAGAGCAGGCGTCCTCGCCGCACGGTGTGCAAGCGACCTGGGCAGCGTCGAGCGGACAATGAGAGACGAGGACATTGTGATGGAGGATGCGGAGAAGGATTGTTTGAACGCCAATCACAAGCTTCTGTTTACAGCCGGCGAATTCCGAATACTGCAAAAAGGATTAGAGACGTTCGGGTCGGTAGGAGACTCCTAAGTAACGAAATACGCGGTGCAACCGAAAGCTCAACGTTCAACGTACGCGCCTCCCAGTTCTCATTGTACGGACAAATCACGCTTATGTAACAAAATCAAAGTCTCTTCTAACCGCCATTCACTTGCTCATCCTGGCTCATGCGCGCTTAGCCGTCGAGGTGCGACCGCTTTTCGGCCGCACACGACAAACTTTACGGCTGTCCTCGCTGCACCCATATCTCGCCAGGAATCATTCGTCAATACCCCCCCACACTCGCTTAGACTTTGCCAACATTCGCCTAGACACTTTTGACAGCGATCTTATCTCTCCCGACCTCCTCAACCTAGAATCCATTCCACCTCCACCTGACCTGGTCGCTCTTTCTGCTGTTCCTAAATGGGATTGGCGACTGCTCAAAAAGGACCTCCAATATCTTCGAAAGAAAACCACGACCCAGAGAATTCGAAGGTTGCAATTACCGCAGCCTGCATTACACGACGGAGACCAATGGTTTGAAGAGGCTTTGCGCTATCGGGAACAGTAAGTCGTTGCCTGGTTGACGCGTCTGCTCGTTTAAAAATCCCGCTTTAGTTTCACTTCCCTATTAAACACCGAACGCGCCCAAGAAGAAGCTGTTATACGTGAACGTCTTGCTACTTGGAGTTTACAACGTCTTTGCGAGGAGGGTTACACTCTGAATGAGCTATCCGCGTATTGGGTGGAGAACCGCGGTCGGAAGCAGATGAAAACCGTGAGCTTCCAGCTAGGACCGGGCGTCGTTCTTCCCGAAAATCGGTTCGAACACGGTACACAAGTCTTGATTTCTAGGTTGGATCCCTTACAGGAGAAGCCCAAGCGCGGAAATGTCGTATCTCGCGGAAAGTCCCATATTCGTGTCGGCGTTGACGATGTTTTTGCTCTCGACGGTGAATGGCGCGTGGATGTCGGTACCTCCATGGTCTCTTACGACAGGATGATAAGCGCTGTCAATTCCTTAGGCAACAAGTATGTTGGAGGACTCAAGTCCGACAAGGAGCTGATCGCTTGCGCTGGGACACCATTAGCAGAGGTCCTTCTTTCCGGCTTTTCTCGAGAACGTCCACCCGCATTACCCCAATCGACTCCAGGCATCTTTTCCGAAGATATGCGTATCAAAAGCTGGGCCGCCAGATACATGCGCCCAAACCCGATTGCCATCGACGGAGACCCATCTCTAGAGGGTATGAACAATACTCAGAAGCGCGCTATAGCGATGATGATCGGGGAGCGATTCAGTCTCGTACAGGGCCCGCCAGGCACTGGCAAGACGAGGACCATCATTGAGACTATCAAGGTTCTCAAGGTATGTCTATGCTCTTGAGCTTTCGACTCTTACTCATCTTGAAAAGGCAGACTTCGCGGTTCCGCAGCCTCTTCTGGTCTGCACCTATACCAATGTCGCCGTTGACAATCTCGTTGAGGGCATCGCTGCGTCTGGACTAAAGCCCTTGCGAGTTTCGTATTCTGGCAAGTCAAACCAGGCTTTAGAACAGTACACACTGGAGTGGAAGCTACTCCAGCATCCTCTACACGCCGAGGCGGAAAAGCAGTCCAAGGAACTGGATGACCTCTCCACAAAAATTACTGCGTATCGCGACAAGGTGGCGAAATCCGAGGGTGCATCGCGACAGAGCAAAAAGCAATATCTGTTGAGGCTCCAACAGCGATTTGCCGTAGCAGGAAAGCAGCTGTACAAAATGCGCCGGGATATGATGCGTGATATCATTGACGACTCCGATGTGCTTTGTACAACCTGCATTACCAGCGCCGCATCTGCACTAGGTGTCACAGACTTTCCAGTGGTTTTCTTGGACGAAGCGTCGATGAGCACAGAACCCGCTAGTCTAGTGCCTCTGATGAAAGGAGCTCGTCATGTATCCCTCATCGGGGACCACAAACAACTCCCACCCATCATCACTTCTCCAGAGGCAAAAGCACTCGGTCTCGGTGTCTCTCTTTTCGAGCGGCTTATCGAAGAAGGAAGGGTTCCATCTATCATGCTTGATATCCAATATCGAATGCAGCCCAGCATTAGCGCGTTTCCTTCCCTCGAATTTTACGACCTAGGTTTGAGAGATGGCATAGGGGCCCAGGAGCCTCTGAAGGGAATGCGGAACAGTGTGGTGTTTATCGATCATGCCGGTGCGGAAAGCATGAAAGATCGCAGTCGCGTCAATTGGAACGAAGCTCATATCGTGATGGGAGTCGTTGAAGAGCTTCTTTCCTCTAACGAAAACCTGACAGGACACGACATCGGAATCATTGCGCCGTATGCGGCTCAAATCTCTCTCCTCACACGACTGTTCACTGTTCATCCTCAGTACGCTGCACGCTTTGAGCGGACACTGGGACACAAAGCGCTGCAGTTGAGGCATGTAGAAATTAAGACCGTCGACGGATTCGAAGGACGCGAAAAGGAAGTGATCATATTCTCGACAGTACGGAATAATCCACGGGGAGACCTTGGTTTTTTGGCAGATCGGGGGCGACTCAACGTTGGTCTGACTAGAGCGAAGAGAGGCTTGATCGTAGTGGGCAGCGTGGACACTTTGAAGCGAGGGAAAGGTGGTCGCGGGTTTGAGGATGACGAGAACGGAGGGTGGAGGGCAGGTGGTGCGGAAAGTTGGAGACGATATGCGGGCTACTGTGTGAAAGAGGGTTTGGTTATCCAAATGAAGCAAAATGCGCTCAGCCACGCCCTCTATGGGGTCAAATCTTAGGGTATATCCATGTTTATAATGCTAATTTATGTATTACATTCGCTTTAAGGCTGACCGAGGGTGGCCAGAACGCAACATGACTGAACTTCGAACGCCTTCCTCAGGCTCTTGTCTGTTCAGCAACCGTCGTCATCTATAAACAATGCCGACGCAAGCTGAAAAGACCTCTTCATCGCCTGCAATGAGGCGCGAGGGGAGAAAAACCTTGATATCGGCCTATTGGTTACGTGTTGTGCCTCCGTTTTAAATTTGGAGTTCACATCTACACAGATCCAGCATCGAATTGAGTACCGAAATCCTACCTCCCAAGTGGTATCAAAAATCTTTAAGTACAAGAGATGTTGTTCGAAGAAGAGCTTCGTCCTGATGCTGCAAGCTCACTGCTATAATTGAGCCCAACCAATCTCCCTGAATTTCGTGAGTGGCGTATTGATAAGTGCTGAGCATTCCGCTCCGGACGAGCTGCGAGGTGCACTGCAACAAATGCGCGTATATAGATACCTTTGGTTGTTAATAATCCATTTGTATTCGTTCTCATCGGGTGCCACAAATCCCATGAGCGAGTCGGTCGCGTGACGTACTGTTTGTATTTGCAAATCCAAACTTGGCTGGTAACTACTACTTACTAGCGTCGAAGTACACATCTCGGTACTCGATCCTCTCCCTGTAATGGCGCGCCCACTGCCCGCGGATCCGCCACCCAACTCGAAAAGTTTGACGATGCAGTTTGCTAGTATCGGTTTGCAAGACCAACAATGGGCGGCACCGCTACCAACACCGCCTTCAGTTTCCCCACCGTCCTCGTCGATGGCGCGACCCCGGCCGATGTCGATGACGGGTCCGATTCCGTCTCCGAGAGGCTCTCATCCAGTTCCAATGCATCGCACCTCGAGCTCCGTATCCACAGTACATCGGCCAGCTTCTTCGTATGACCACGGACCGCCTGTCAGACAGTACACCCAACCAAGTACACCCCATCATTCCCAGTATCAGGCATATCCTGCTCATTACCAATCAGAGCAATCCGCGTACCAGGAGCAACCGCATCCCCAGTCATACTCGGCCATCCATCCACAGGCCCAAATCATCACTCAAAATCATCCACAGGCCCAGATCCTACAACGGCAGTATCAGCAGCAACAACTTCGCCAGTCCCATATTCCAGCCTCCATGCGTAGTGCTATGAGCAGTGGCTTTCAACCAGGTGTATATTCTCCTGCTTCTCCGTCTGCTCCGCGAGGCGATTCGCCTACGCGCGCATCGTTTACACCCACGTCATCCTTTCCCAATGGTCCTCCTCCTGGAGGCTTTCCTAGGCCAGGTGGCGGTGCGAGCACTTTTGCGCAGCCTCCACCTCGTCCGCCTTCAATGATAGGCTCATCCTATTCGCAACCTGCGCAACCCATTTCCAGACCACCATCGATGACTGGATCGTCCTATTCTCAGCCTGCTCCCTCCAGATTTCCTACCAGGACAGGTTCTTCTCCCCAGCCGCCAGGTGACATCACTTCTCTTCTTGATTCTACAATCATTAATCTTCGTTAGTTTCGCCCCAAATATTTCCGCGCCCTCCCGTTCATCCCGCATCGCCGACGAGGTCACACTTCGCCCTACCGCCTGTAGATCTCGCTGACTTTCCTCCACCACCTGTCCATCCCGATAGCCCAACAAGGCGTAGTAGGGAAATTTCGCCAATGAGGTCGCGTAATGCTTCTCCTGTGAGGCCAAGAGACGTTTCTCCTCAGCGGCCCTTGTCAAGTCGTGATCCTTCGCCGTACAGAGGTTCATTCCCGCAGAGGGATCCCTCACCTAGACGTCAGCTTCCTCCGCCGGGAGAATCTCATAGGCCTGGGCATCCACCCCATAATCCAACAATCCCGACTTCGTCATTTCCTCCCGGAACATCCTCATCGGCAATGGAGCAGGCACAAAAGTCGTTGGCATCTAGAGCGTTTCCCGCACAACAGCAATCTCACGCACCAACCGTCACGCAATCACGACCATTGCCAGCTTCACAGTACAATGCACCAGTACAAAACCATCAGCCTCCGCATCATCCCTTCCCATCTCAAGCAAATTCACGTCCTCAGCCTCAACCGCAGCGACAGTCTCCAACTATTCGCGAGCCGTCGCCTACACGTCCGATCCGCCTTCCAAATCTAGATGATCCAGCTCCTGCCCCGGTGTCTCCACGTATGCAAATGAGAGGGCGGTCAATTAGCCCTAATGTCGGAAGTGGGCTGCCTCGGATCTCCCTCCCGGAAGAACAGAGCGTTCCTCGCATCAATATACCATCAATCAATGCCCCGGACACGAGCTCTATTCCCTCAATCAGCTTTCCTGATGACAATCCTGTCCCATCGATCAACTTTCCTGACGAGAGCGTCTCCGTTTCAGAGATTAACATAGCGGACTCGTTACCTCATGTCAATGGCCCATCATCACCCTCCACCGCCAAGTTTGATTCTCGACCAACGCCATCTTCGTCTTCGTCGAGGGGCAACGGGCTGACCTGCGCTAAATGTAGAGTAGTCATTGTTGGGAGGATGGTCAGTAGCGGGGGCAGTAACGGTGAGTTGATGGCAAGGCTTTCTTAATATATGTTCTCAACAGATACAGGCTCGTTGCGTTGGCACCCCGAGTGTTTCAATTGTTCAATTTGCGGAGAGCTTCTTGAACATGTGAGCAGCTATGAACGGGATGGAAAGATGTACTGTCATTTGGACTATCACGAAGTACGAGCAATTCTTCCCGGGGTGGCGTGTTGGCTTAATCCAGTTCTAGAAATTTGCACCCTCTTGCGCTCATTGCTGCACGCCTATCATTGATGAGGAATTCATCTCGCTTGATGAACCGAGTCTAGGTGGTTTCCGAGCTTACCATGCCCAACACTTTTTCTGTTCCGAGTGCGGTGATCCATTTCTTGGACCTGGTCAAGGTATCGTTACTTTTCCCGTGCATTTCTTGGTATTCGCTGAGCCTGGAGACTAGACCTTTCATCTGCTGAGTATATTATTCACCGAGGTTATGCATATTGCGAGGCTTGTCATGTTCGACTGCGGATGCCTTTGTGTAGGCGGGTAGGGTGTGGTAAGCGGATCAGAGAATGGGAAGGAGCTGTAGAGGCAATGGGAGGAAAATGGTGCAATGGTTGTTTTAGATGCAGGCATTGTGATCAGAGTTTGGGTGAGTCATTTTTTCAGAGAGGGAAGGAGGCATTCTGTTATAATTGTTATGATATCATACTTAGAAATGAGGTGTAACTTGTTATAGAGGATTTTTGTAATACCCAATTTTTGGCTTCCGAGGTAATTCCGGGTCGTGCCGGAGATCCGAATCCAACATTTGGTTCGTTCCAAATTTGGGTGTGCCTGCGAGCAATAATGCGCTACAGCATCACCCCCGCCATGGTCCGTCCTCACACTTGGTAGGTCTAATTGCATGAGTGAATCCAGCTCTGAGACAACATATGAAGGAAAGGGGAGGACAAATGCACCTACAAATGTGCATGTTTGCTAAAGACCCGCCTTTCTAAATGAGCCCAACAACAAACTCTGTTAAATCCGAAATCATCAAGGCAAGATTTGGACTGCACTACAAAAATTCTCTAATACACTGATGGCCCAAATAAGGATCAGCACGGGTCGGCGGGTTCGGCGCGGGTCACGGGTTTTCCCGTGCACGGGTACGGGTACGGGTTGGTCCTTCCCAATTTGGGCAAACCCGTGGTGATGTGCGTTGGTGACTGGTTGTTGAAAGGCTTGATCCACGACGATGATCTTGCCGTCATAACGAAGGATGGTGCAGTCAAGCCGAGCGCGACGGAGAAGAACCTTGTTGATGTTGATTTGCCGGATGGTTTTGATAATATTGGCAGTTCACTTCATGATGTTGAGATGGTATTTGTATCCTCCGATGAGGAGATGTAGTACTGGTACCAAGTATACATATATTTCGCCCATTTTGACATGGTGAGCCCCGCGGGTACCCGTGACCCGGCGGGTTGTGGACTAACCCGTTTGTGCGAGTACGGGTAGGTACCCGCCACAGGTACGGGTACGGTCCGTGGTCCGGATACCCGCGGGAGTACCCGTGCTGATCCTTAGGCCCAAACTGATGTCACTCCCCCAAAAAAAAGCAGGTTGCCAAAAAAGGGTGATTGCTGTGCGCAACAATGGCCACAGCAGTACACACAGCCTCAACGGACATAGAAACTTGACAAAAACATAGTGTAGCATGTAGAAAAAATTAATTTCCAAAAAAAAGTGTGAAAGCTGCTTCTTGTCTTGTGCCTAGCTTCTACTCTTGCTTATACATGAACCATCACTACCATGGCCCACACCTACACTCTCTGCACTTCAACAAGGCATAAAGCCCTTCTCCTATATAAGATTAATCTTAAGTACTTGTGGCAGCAGATTCTGGAGCAACCCAAGTTCAAGGATAAGAGTTTCACCAAGCAGACATTACAGAGGAATTACCAAAAAGTAATGGACAATGACAAGAACTGTTATATCACAGAGCAAACAGATAATCCAGGTGAAAGGCCAAAGAGGATATCAGAGGAGACTTTGCATGAGGCAACAAACAGAATTGATTGAGGAAAACTGGAAGTATGTCATCAGCTCTTTCTGGATGTTTCAGCGCGCACAGTGCACAAATCTCTTTCTTTTTCGCACAATGCAAAAATGGAAGACTTTGTTTAAGAGAAGAAGCCAGATCTTCTTTCTGTCCACATTGCTCAGTGGCACACCATGTGAATAGATTCATTGCATGGGAGAATGAGCATGTGTTCTTCTATGGGATAATGATGTTGTCTAACAAGAGTAAATTCAGTCTTCATAGCTTAGATGGTAAGCAGTGGTGCTAGCAGAGGCACAGAGAGGTTTCACTTGTTAACCAAAAAGTGCAATGACATGTTCTGCATGGCCAAGGCAAGGAACCTGACAAAGGGAAGTTCAATGTATGGGGTTCTCTTCATCCCTGGGATACAAGACCACTTATATGTCATGGATCCCTCTTATTCTCATGTGATTCTTTTCTTTTCCTACCCTACACAGCCACACAGTCCATCAAGGCGGTCCGCTTACACGGCCCAGAACAGCCTCAGAGTTAGATGAACAGTCCCATGACTCATGACAACACGTGCACAGCACGACACCACACAGTAACCTGTTAAAGGCTATACACTTAGATTCCTGTACTCGCACCCGAAAAAAGTAATGGCCTATGCTTGTTAGATCACACAAGGTTAGGTCAAAACTGGACCCCGAGGGCCCCATCAATTCAGCGTATCGTAAAGTGCCTGTACATGAAGTGTACATACTTAATATATGAAGATGTATCTACTGAGGGAGAGGTGGGAGGGGACGCAAAAATGCGGAGCTAACTGTGACCAGATAACACAGGTTAGCTGGAGGGGAGTGAGAGGGTGCAGAGAGCGCACCTGTGACCAGATAGCCCACAGAATGTCCTTGAGAAGGAGTCCTTTGGAAAGGAATGGGTATCTGGGCACAAAATGGGCATCAGCTCTGAAGAGCTGGATGTGAGACATTGGCACATACTGGAAGCAGGGAGAGCAGCGGGAGCGCTAGCGCTCTGGGGCCGGAGCGGACACTTCCAATAGGGTTCTAGGGTGCCAGTACATCAGTCCTGAGCAGGAGGACCGAGTAGAGCGAGTGGTGCTTGCCTGGGAGAGCAAAAGTGCGAATTCCCTCAAAATGGGCACTTTGGACCTGTCTGGACTGGTTTTGGGCTGGGTAGGCGGCTTCAGACAGTGCTCTAGAGGTGTATGGCATCAGTCCTGAGCAAGAGGACTGGAGGAATCACAAACTGCTTGTCTCTGTGAGATGATGATGGTAAGAGACAAAGAGGCAGAGTGTGTGAACTCTTGCTTAAACCTCCCAGGGCGCCCTGTGAGTGGCCTCTGTTGTTACTACAACACCAGACACAGGCTGGGTAAGTCCAGGAAGAGCCCAGAGAGTGGGCTGGCTGCAGTAGGAGCAGCAGAGAGCGAACATGATCCAGCTTTGGAGTGAAATGAGTGTTTGACTTGATTTAAGCTGTCTCATTGAACTCTCTTGAGTAGGAAGTTGGGTAAAGGGGTAAGGTGGGGTGTGGAGTGTGCAGAGGCCTCTGAAAACGCTCCCTACCCTCGGAATCCGCGTTTACATCGAGCTCCTTGTCCATACGTGTTTCCGCTAGGGATAACTCCACGCCCTTGACCCAGTGTTGTATGCTACTAGTCCGTGAAACCATTAAATACGAGTGGTAGCTGCATGTAAGTAATAATACTGAAACGACCATGTGTGCTACGAGTGTCGGTGGTGTGTATACAATGGGGAATCCATGAGGTATCGGCATGTATGATGTCATCCATGTGTTAGGCGTGTGTCCGACATGAGTACGGCTTTGGTAATGAAAAGGAGTATGATCGGTGACGAAACAGATGATGAAACAGTCCATTGGTTGATAAGACAAGCCCCCCGATAAGATATGATAAGATTGAAAATGTGAAAATATGGCGATTCATAACATCACCCCCTCTTTAAGGCGCAAGTTCCATTCTGCGCCAGAGTCGCTCCATGAGGGCCGCAGAGGGTAGTGTGACATCAAGGGGTTCGGTGTCAGGCAGTGGCATGGGTCGGAACAGATGTGATGGAAATTGCGACATGGGAACTTCAATGCGAGCAAGCACGGGTGGCTTCGGCTTGTTCGGGTACTGCTGGTGGAAATCGCGAATAGCTTCGTCGGCATTCTTGAGATTGCATGCCGGTTCCCATGTCTGTTCGTGTGTGCCATAACCCTTCCAGTGAACCTTGTATTGGAAACCCCCGCGGTACTTCCGGGAATTAACCACTTTCTCAACCTCCCATTCGGGTTCGGCTCCTTCCAGCACAGGTGGTGGACACGTGTCTCGGGGTTGCGTCGGGAATTGGGGCTCGTGATAAGGTGTCAACAGGGCCTCATTGAACACGGGATGGATGCTCTTCCACGTGTGAGGAATCTGGAGCTTGTACGAACTCGTCCCGACTTTCTTGATCACTTTAAACGGCCCGAATTGTTTGTCATCGAGCTTCTTCATTGGTCGGTCCGTGCTGAGATTCGTCCCTTCCAGCCATACTTTGTCGCCCTCCTTGTACTCTATTGCGTCTGTCCGCTTCCTGTCATAAAACCGTTTCATGTCCTCCTTTGCCATCTTTAATGCCGACCCTACTTCGTCCCATGTTTTCCTCATGCCGTCGGCAAACTCCTGCGCAGTCTCATTTCTCGATGCCGTTTTCGGAGTGGTGCCTTTGTAGGGATGTCTGCCCATATCTGCGAAGAACGGAGTGACTTTGGTCGCCGAGTGAACTCGATCGTTGTAAACGAATTCAGCAGAGGGTAGCCATTCGTGCCAGTCGTTCTGATGGTAGTTGACAAATAACCGTAAGAAATGTTCTATCTCTTGGTTCAGCCGTTCCGTCTGCCCATTTGCCTGTGGATGATACGCCGTTGTAAAGTTTCCTTGTATGCCCAACAACCGGTACAACTCCTTCATAAAACGTGAGTGGTATTGTGGACCGCGATCATGTATCATCTGGCGTGGCATCCCATGTATGGGGAAAATGCGATCTCGGTAGATGCGGGCCATGCCTTCTGACGTCAGAGTGGTGTGTGTCGGTATAATGCGTAATGCTTTGTGAAATGGTCCACAAACGTGCTGATAGCGTTGTATCCTCCCGATTCCGGCAGCTCTCCAATCATGTCCGTCCCTACTATTTCCCATGGCTCGCTTGGCACATCAATAGGATGAAGAGGTGCAGCCGGCTTCGTGCGATGTGACTTGGTGACCTGGCATTTTTGACACCCTTCCACGTATTCCCGGACGTCTCGGCTGATTCCTGGCCACCAATAGGTGCGTGTGATCAGCTCGAGGGTCTTGTATCGTCCGGGATGCCCTGCAAGCTGTGCATCATGGTGCATTCCAATAACTCTTCCCCGCAATTCCTTGTCCTTCGGTATGTAAATACGATCCTTCCACATAATAAGTCCATTTTCCTTCTCTTCCCATCCTTTTTCTTTGTTTTCTAATGCTTTTTGTACGTATCTGTCTTTGTTTCCTTTTCTTTGTTTGATTTTATTAAGTAATTCGTCCTCCGGTGTATCTACTGTATGTAAAGAGAATTGAATTTGTGAAAAAATAAAAAACTCCGGCTTGAGCAAAACAACGTTTTCGTTATCTTTTTCCCCCTTCTCAAGGCCTGTCATCCTTGACAAGGCATCAGCTTTCCTCATCGTCTTGCCCGGCTTGTGAATCATCTGTATGTCATATTCCGCTAACTCCGTAACCCATCTCGCCTGCCTCCGATTCAACTTCTGTGGCTTCCGGAAGTACTGGAGGTTTTGATGATCGGTAAACACCTCCACCGTTTCTTTTGCTCCAAGGAGATATTGTCTCCAGTCGTCAATCGAGTCCATAATAGCCATCATCTCTTTGTCGTAGATCTCATAATTGCGCTCTACTTCGTTCAGCGCGCGAGACCGAAAGGCTACTGGTCTCCATTTTCCGTCAACCAACTGGGAAAGAACCGCCCCGTTCGCATAGTTCGAGGTGTCCGCCTCAACTTAAAACTTGCCGTCGTCGCGGGGTACAATCAGGACGGGTTCTTCCGTCATCCTCCGCTTCAACTCCTCAAATGCCTCGTGCTGCTCCATGCCCCAAACCCACTCGCCCTTCCCGGTTAGCGATGTCAATGGCTTTGCTACTCCCGCAAATCCCCGGATGAAACGTCGGTAGAAGTTGCAAAAGCCCAGGAATGACTGTACTTCCTTCTTCTTCGTCGGCTCCTTCCATTCCTTTACTACGGCCACTTTTGCCGGATCCATCTTCACCTCTCCTCCTCCAACAATAACTCCTAAGTAGTCTACAGTATGTGCCTCGAAACTACATTTCTCGGGTTTTAAATACAACTTATTTACTCGTAATATTTCTAATACTTGTCGTACAATATGCCTATGTTCTTCCAACGTGTTCGTAAAGATAAGTATGTCATCCAAGTAAACTATAACATGTCCTTCATCAATCAGCTCCTTCAGAATGTGATTCATGAACGATTGGAATGTCGCCGGCGAGTTTGTAAGTCCGAAGAACATGACTGAGGGCTCGAACAGGCCTCGGTTTGTTCTAAACGCCGCTTTCCACTCATCACCGTCTTAGATCCGAATGTTATTGTAACCCCATCGGACATCCATCTTTGTGAAAACCTTTGCTCCCTTCAACTTGTCGATAAGCTCCTGGATCAACGGCAAGGGGTATCGGTTCTTGATTGTCATGTCATTTAACTTCCGATAATCTTGTACTGGCCGAAGGCTTCCATCCTTCTTTTTGACAAAGAAGAAGGGTGATGCCATAGGTGAAATTGATGGCCGTATACGTCCCGTCCGTATGTTTTCTTCCAGGAACTTATCTAACGCCTTCTGCTCGGATGGACTAAGGGGATAAACCTTGCAGTCAACCGGTTTGGAACCAGGCGTAAGTTCTATCGTGTGATCCCAGGGTCTTCACTCCGGTAACTTGTCAAAGTCCGCCTTGCTGAATACATCGGAAAATTCCTCGATGTAAGGTGCAGCAGCGGATGAAGGCTGTTGTGATCTCAGCTTTTCTCCGCTTTTGCGATAATTGTCCCAGTCCATCCAGAACAAACGCTCTCCCTCTTCCAACTTCTCTTCTACGTCTTCTCCTTCATCTTCCGGTGAGTTGTACTCGGGTAGATAGCCGCAGCGGTCTGGGCATCGATCAAAGGTCAATGTGGACTCCGTCCAGTTGATCGTTGGGTTGTGATATCGTAGCCAATCTAGCCCCAAAAAGATACTTGTTTTGCCGAGATTGGTGACGGCCAACTCAATCTTTTCGGCGTGATCTCCGATCTTCATCCGGACCTCCACAAAACCTTCGATTGCTCCTCCCTCGTTTAGGGTTCCATCCGCATTGTAAACAGGGAGCTTGACCGGTAACTCCTTGATCGGGAGTCCGTTCTTCTCGACGAATTCTTTATTGACACAAGAACCCGTTGCTCCACTGTCAAGAAGGGCACTCGTTTCCCATTCAGAGCCTGTGTGTATGCTCTCTATGGTTACTCGGAGTTTCATGTCCTGCCCCTTTGTTCCCCGGATGTACTTCCTCGACTTTTTCAACTCCGTCACAACTTCCACCGCAGCTTCCTTTGTCAACGCTCTGATCGCCATCACCTTCTCCTCCGTCGCTTCTCTCTCTCTCCGCTCCGGCATCCATGCTCTCAAAATTCCCACTGCTCTCGACACGTCATCCTCTCTTAGCCGTTGTGCGATCCACTCGGGCGTATTTGGCTCAAATCTTTCTTTCGCAGGTTTTGGTGGTAAAGTCGTCGATGATATTTTAGATGTTTCAGTACCCGTACTGTAAATAGATTCTGCATCTGACGACCCTTTCCTTGATGACTGCTCCAGCAGGACTGCGTCTACTGCGGGAGCTTCGCAAAACCCAACTCTTCGGCCAGCTTCTTCTTCTCCTCGTCATTCATCTCGGTCCATAAACCCCGAATCGTCTGGGGTCGACCCTTCTTCGGACAGAACCTGCTGATGTGGCCGTGTTCGCCACAGCTGAAGCAAAGTCCTCTTCGACGTGCGTTGTCGATGTCCATCGGCCTGCCGGCTCCTCCATAGGTAACACCGGTAGCATCTCGTCGTGTGATTGGCGTTGGAGGTGGGTTCGTAGGATTAGCTCTCGATGTAGCCACCTGCGGAGCTTGAGGCCGGGACTGCATGCCGGACCTCTTGCTCGCCGCCCGCCTTCTCCATAGCTGATCGATCTGAAGGATCTGTGCCTTCCAATCCTTGTACTTCTCTGGCAACCCGTCTCGGCTGCCATAGATCTGGTCAATGATCTTCTCGTTGACATTGGTCTCGAGAAGTCGTACGACGAATGCGTCATCCTTTGAGTATCCTGCCTGAGTGAGCAGGACCTCGAACTTCTGGAAGAAGTCTTGAGCGGTGTCTTGCCCCTGGCGCAACCGCTCGATCTGGTCTTGCGCGTCTCGCGCGAGGTTGGAATCCACAAATCGCTCCTTCAAGTCTTCCTTGAACTCCGTCCAAGAGACTGTCCATTCCTCTTCTTCCTCATCGAAGTTCTGGTCCGAGTAGTTCTGGACCCATGCATCTACGTGATCTCCTCGGATGTAGGAGAGAACAACATCGATCCTTTCGGAGTCAGATGTGAGGTTGTTCTTCTTGTCACGGATGTATGTGAACATCGATCGCCACCAGCTCTTGTACTTGGACTTGTCCCCGTCATAGTCGTAAGGCTTGTTGACAAGGGATCGGCCTTTGATTTCGACATCGGCATGATGAGCGGGTGTGTGAGGAGCGGTTTCGGGTGCTTCGTTGGACATGATGAGTCGGGGTGATAGGATCGGAGAGTGAAAGGGTGAAAGTGGGGATATAGGAGATGCGGATTTTGATGAAACGGGTGAGGGAATAGAGGTTTGGATGAATAAGGAGGAGTCGCCTAGATCTGAGATAGAATCCAGGACTTGGTAGGGTGGGGAATGATGGTGTGTATCGTAAGGTAAGTAAGGTAGGTAAGTATCGTAACTGTCTACGCTATTTTACCGACTACTGACTACGTATCTACGGAGCCCAAGAGCTCGTCACAAGTTCGCAATTGCCCAGCCGACGTCCCTCTGGTGTGAGGTAAGCCGAAGTTTTCCTGGGAACGGGGGTTGACCCGTAAACAGCGCCCACTGAAGTGCAACTGCCAAAAGTTCGTTCTCGTGAGAGCGGCTACTTCCAGCACCCGAGGAAGTTGTCTCTAACTGTTAGCCGGCGCTACTGGGACCAATACACACGTATGCGGACGTGCGCTGGAATTAGGAATCCGTCGATCTGTAAACAGGGAAAGGGAACAGGGGAATGTGCGATGATCAAACAGCGAAGTGCTGATCGACGATCAGGGATGTGTGGTAGGTGGTAGAAAGTAGTTCCGATCTTCTGTTAGCGACTGACTAAGCCACGGGACTCAACCAGGTACCACAGCAAGAGCACAGCAAGAACTGAAAGAGAAAGCGTTCGCGTTCGTAAGACTAGGCTAGGCCAGGTGTATAAACGAGATCGGAACTAAAGTACAATGATACTATACTACTGCTTATATACTAGTAAGCCTGTGTTTGGGGCTCCTTGTCCATACGTGTTTCCGCTAGGGATAACTCCACGCCCTTGACCCAGTGTTGTATGCTACTAGTCCGTGAAACCATTAAATACGAGTGGTAGCTGCATGTAAGTAATAATACTGAAACGACCATGTGTGCTACGAGTGTCGGTGGTGTGTATACAATGGGGAATCCATGAGGTATCGGCATGTATGATGTCATCCATGTGTTAGGCGTGTGTCCGACATGAGTACGGCTTCGGTAATGAACAGGAGTATGATCGGCGACGAAACAGATGATGAAACAGTCCGTTGGTTGATAAGACAAGGCCCCCAATAAGATATGATAAGATGTGAAAGTGTGAAAATATGGCAATTCATAACACTTCCTTTACCTCCTCAGCAAATTCTCAACGACTCCTCCATCCAGCAGTCTCTTGCTGCAGTAGCTGACTACATCAAGGTCAGCACACCTATCAACATTGACCGCTTTGAGCGGCTTCTTGCCAAACATCCCAATCAGCCCTTTTGAGCTCTATCATCCGCTCACTCCGTGAAGGGTTCTGGCCTTTACACGATGGTCAGTGGGAAGCGCACCTCAGAGACAAGATTAGAGACAACTACTCTACTGAGGAGTGCGATCTTGTTGAGCTGCGCAAACAGCGAGATCAAGAAGTTGCTGCTGGCCGCTGGTCCCCTGCGCTTCCAGAAGGCCTATGCTTGTTAGATCACACAAGGTTAGGTCAAAACTGGACCCCGAGGGCTCGATGTAAACGCGGATTCCGAGGGTAGGGAGCGTTTTCAGAGGCCTCTGCACACTCCACACCCCACCTTACCCCTTTACCCAACTTCCTACTCAAGAGAGTTCAATGAGACAGCTTAAATCAAGTCAAACACTCATTTCACTCCAAAGCTGGATCATGTTCGCTCTCTGCTGCTCCTACTGCAGCCAGCCCACTCTCTGGGCTCTTCCTGGACTTACCCAGCCTGTGTCTGGTGTTGTAGTAACAACAGAGGCCACTCACAGGGCGCCCTGGGAGGTTTAAGCAAGAGTCCACACACTCTGCCTCTTTGTCTCTTACCATCATCATCTCACAGAGACAAGCAGTTTGTGATTCCTCCAGTCCTCTTGCTCAGGACTGATGCCATACACCTCTAGAGCACTGTCTGAAGCCGCCTACCCAGCCCAAAACCAGTCCAGACAGGTCCAAAGTGCCCATTTTGAGGGAATTCGCACTTTTGCTCTCCCAGGCAAGCACCACTCGCTCTACTCGGTCCTCCTGCTCAGGACTGATGTACTGGCACCCTAGAACCCTATTGGAAGTGTCCGCTCCGGCCCCAGAGCGCTAGCGCTCCCGCTGCTCTCCCTGCTTCCAGTATGTGCCAATGTCTCACATCCAGCTCTTCAGAGCTGATGCCCATTTTGTGCCCAGATACCCATTCCTTTCCAAAGGACTCCTTCTCAAGGACATTCTGTGGGCTATCTGGTCACAGGTGCGCTCTCTGCACCCTCTCACTCCCCTCCAGCTAACCTGTGTTATCTGGTCACAGTTAGCTCCGCATTTTTGCGTCCTTTCCCTGTGGCTACACCACACATCCCTCTCCAAGCGGCTCACCACCGCTTATCGAGCTCAATACTCCGCTCAGCGTGCTATACCTCCCTGGACTCGGTATCCTCCTTGTACTTCCTTGTCATCGTCGATCAGTGGTACAGCTCAACCTGTGCTTGCGACCGCGTTCAACACCCGGTTGTACAGCGTGTGCCTGACTCCTACCAAGGAGTGTAAATCAGGGCGCTGATTGATAGACGAGTTCGCTCTCTGAGTGCGCCGTAACACGTTCGCTCTCTGAGTGTTCGATAGGCTTGGTTAAGGATCGGTCGGTACCCAGCTCAGGCGCCCTCTATTCGCTTACAACCTGGGTGTTCTCTTTGCGAGGGCATTCGCGTTCTGAGTGTTAGACTGGCCAAAAGGCAGCAAGAGGGCGAGAAGCCTGCGCAGACAGCCTTAGGTGCACATTCTGCTGACAACGTTCCTGAAGCAGGAAGCGGATCATGTCTGATGTTGACGAGCTCGATGGTATCTCTCGCAATCATTCACCTCCTCGCCCCATTCGCCCTATGATCAGGATCAGACGAGCAGCGAA